>OX235279.1:15455525-16176143 GCA_944472155.2 Trichobilharzia szidati
TATTTATGTTATTATTACTATAGGGTGGGAGAGGGTTAAAATTCTAAAAAGTAATCTAGGTAGGTGGAGAGAGAGGTTGATTACTGAATCTTTGTTCATCGAATCTACACCCAACACATGCAATAGGAATGAATCATCACTCATACCCGAGATATGGAAAATAATACTACCAATCAAATCAAGTGAAAAACAACGGAATTATATAAATGAATTTAGGAAGTTGTGTGATTACCTTGATATGATTATGAGCAATAAATTGTGCTCGAAATGTCATCAATAAATATTACTGTATAACACTGTGAGAGTCTATCAAAATAAAATTTACCCATAATAGAATTACACTCTACCACAGTGCCCAAGTTTTATTCTTATATCAACCCTCCTATTTACGCTACCATATTTTCTTATCCGAACTTCTTGTCTATTTCGTTATTTTATTATTTCTACATATATTTAATCCCTAACTGCATAAACAATTATTCGTCACATTAGTTATGAACCCACTAGATTTCGTTATCCAAACATCCTGTCTATCTGTCTATTGTTTTTATTTCTACATTTTTAACCCTAATTGCACAATCAATGTCAATCTTCTCAGTAATTATGATGCTACTTTGTTTGAGTTTTATCCGTCCCCCTGTGTGTTTATTATGTCATTTTTTAATTCCTAATTGCAATTTTAATAATCTGACCCTTGACCAGAAATTATTCTGGAACTTTCCTACCCATTTATTATAAATATAAGACGGATTCAGCGAAGAAAATTTTCTTTATCGACGAAATCATCTTCAGAGTCTGTACAATCGTATTTATACTTACAAAAATATATAGTGGTCTATTATTGAGTAATAGGGGTTGACATAATTGATTTAATTACTCAGAAGTGGCTTTAGAAGTGAAAATTAGAAGTTGAAAATTACGTGGTACTCAACGGAAAAAAGATAGAAATTTGATAAGGTTAAAATTGCTGTTCAGTGAGAATAAAGGTGGTATTTGAGTGTCAATTTAACAAGTGTGAAGAGGGTGTGAAAATATACAAAAGGAGCATATGAGAGTGATAATAGTGAATTAATTATTAAAGCAAAAGCTAACTAAAAGTGAAAGTAGAATGAAAAGAAAAAATCAAAAAATTTTTTATTTACAAGGAACGATTAGTGAAGAGGTTAAGACCAAGGCAGAATAAGAGACTGGACAAACTTTTTCTGTATACAGAGTTCAGGGTTGTATTGATGAATTGCTAGAGCCTCCGCCATACACAAAAGCCGAAACCTGACGCCCTATGCACCATTTGGCTTCACTTTGTAGACGATCTTGAAAGACGATTCTGGTGGAGCTACGTGGCCTGAGTTCACCAAATGCTCTAGAATTGAGCTAGTAATTGTCTTGCATTGTCCCTTTGCTAACCATGCCGGATAATGCTCAGAGATGCGTTTGGAAAGCGTGCGCTTTGTGCGGCCAATATAACTAGCTCCACACGAGCAGGTGAATTTATAAACACACATTGAAGTGGCTCGTCCAAAGCGGCAGTTTATCCTTCACACATCCACTGATCATTTGTCACCTGTAGAAATTGATACGTAGCTCAGCCATAAAGAAGGCTTTCCTCAGTGATCTGCATAAGCGATTCTTCAGGATCTGAGCTGCGGTATCACCTTTAAATTCAATGCTCATAAATAGCAGTTTCTTCGGCACCGTCTGGCTTCTTTCAGGCTTTTCCCTGAACTTCATGTTTTTCTCGATAAATCATGGAGGATATCCATTCTCTATGAGGACTTGTCTGAGTCGCTCCAGTTCCCCAACGATTGTATCACTTGAACATATCCTCCTTATTCTTGAGGATAAGGAATGGATCAGATTTCTCTTTCTTCTCAAAGGAACCCAGCTATGGAAATTTGTGTGCTCAAAATTCCATTTTGGTTTCCTGTAGATCGATCTTTGAAGAGAACCATCAGATCTCCTTTTTAGAATAACATCCGAAAAATGGAATTTCGAGTTCATCTCTTATTCTGACGAGAATTGAATGGCAATGTGGCAGCTGTTGAACTCTTTGGTTATCAATTTAATGTCGGTATTGTCGTCACATATGATGATGGTACAAAGGGCGTCAGGTTTCGGCTTTTGTGTATGGCGGAGGCTCTAGCAATTCATCAATACAACCCTGAACTCTGTATACAGAAAAAGTTTGTCCCAGTCTCTTATACTGCCTTGGTCTTAACCTCTTCACTAATCGTTCCTTGTAAATAAAAAATTTTTTGATTTTTTCTTTTCATTCTACTTTCACTTTTAGTTAGCTTTTGCTTTAATAATTAATTCACTATTATCACTCTCATATGCTCCTTTTGTATATTTTCACACCCTCTTCACACTTGTTAAATTGACACTCAAATACCACCTTTATTCTCACTGAACAGCAATTTTAACCTTATTCAAATTTCTATTCTTTTTTCCGTTGAGTACCACGTAATTTTCAACTTCTAATTTTCACTTCTAAAGCCACTTCTGAGTAATTAAATCAATTATGTCAACCCCTATTACTCAATAATAGACCACTATATATTTTTGTAAGTATAAATACGATTGTACAGACTCTGAAGATGATTTCGTCGATAAAGAAAATTTTCTTCGCTGAATCTGTCTTTTATTTTCTTCATGACTCTATGGGTATTATAAATATTTTGAACTGTAATCTGCCGATATTATCGATTGATTCAGAGTAATTTAAGACAACAATAATATGGTTAATAGCAAATATTTCTTTCATTATTTTTTTCTGGTCGTAGGAACTTGGAATCTGGTGAAGGATTTATTGAGAAAGCCATTCATTATTCATCATTTATTTCAACCAATCTTTCAAATTCTCGATGAGCATTAACAGTGCGTTCCAGATATCCTCAGTGAAGAGTGTAAGAAGTGTGTGAATTCGACATATTTCAGGCTAGTTGGTGACTAGTAATAAAAATAGGCGATAATGCTGTACAACAACATGAGTAGTGTAAAGATGACACACTACTGGAGAAACCAAGTTTAACATCTTGCCGACCTGCTTCTAGATATCCTGAGTATACAGAAATCCTGAAATAAGTGTGGTATTTTATAACCTGGTTAGTAGTAATTTGAACACGTCCGGTTTCTTTCTCAGAAGAACTTCGATATTGAAAGCTGCTTTCTAGTCATGAAAACCTTTTTGAATGAATTACGACAGGAAGCCTTGGGACTAGGTTTCGCGCTTGCCAACATTAACCAGTCTGCAACATTGAAGGGACGACTCATGTCCCCTGTGAGTGCACCGTGATGGTGAGACGCCTAGTATTGTGGCAACATTGCAAAGTTGGCTAAGCGAATTCAGTCTGCACCAAACAAAGGACAAGACGCATGACACTAGGTACTTACTATCTAGTGTTCGATTTAGGCATCTAACACAGCCCTATAGGAGGTGAATTACGGTCACAAATAGCTCAGTGGGTACGGCTATGGCTTCGGCAATCAGTGACACGGGTTCTAGTCTCTGCTGCTGTCAAATGTAACCTGATGAGGTTACAAGATTGGACTGGTCCACATCGAATACTTCTAGCTTGAAGATAGGCAGTTAGGCAGGCAGAAGTGAAGTAATGATTGGGTGCTTGGCCTGCTGGGTGTGTTGACCCCGTCACTTATTTGAGAAATTGCATCAGCCAACGCGAACGCCGGCTGATTGATCTGATGGTAGACGAAATCTCAGCCGGATACGGATGCTGAAGGCTGGTTTGGCATTTTATCTGCCAAATGACGCCATCTCTGGTGTGCTAAGTGGACGTGATATTTACCTGGCTGGCTGTTAACCGAACGGCGTGTGTACTGCTCAGCAGTCCATACCGTCCTACTTAATGGCTGGCTGGTTGTCTGTGATACATGACCGCTGAAAGTGGAAGACATGAAAAGGCAGGCTATCTACCTGGCTGACTAGCTGTGTTTGATCATAGGTGTCTGCGTTCTGTCTACCTCCTGTGTAAGGTGGTGTAGGTGGTAGGTGTAACAGGGTGAGAGAGCAATATTGAGGTGAGGCATCGGTCGAGTGGTAGGTAAGGAAGAAGGAAGTGGAGGAGGGGAAGTCAATCAGTTGACGAGGTTGTGAAGCAGTGAAATCGACTGAGATGGCTAGGACATGTATTACGCATGCATGCATGTATGCCCAGCCATCGCATTCCTCGACAACAGGCAATGTTAGCCACTGACATAGAATGGATCATCAGGTTGGAAAGGAGGTGGCTAGTGGTGGTGGTGGTGGTGAAACCAAAACATGTCTCCATCAGTCAGCGAAATCCACAACAGTTAGTTTAAGTCAGTCAGTTAGTTAGCCAGGCACGTAGGGAGGTGTAGACTGCCTCACTGGCTGCCTCATTAGGGTTCTCGGGATGGTGGTGAGAACCAATGTGGGCTGGAGATAATTGATGATATGGCTGGTTAAAAATAGTTGTCGGTGATGGCTGGCGCTGGTGCAGATGCATCCATCCATCTTTATGATGATTTATCATGTCCAATAAAACTCTATTGTTCATCCATATTACTACTATTCTTTTTGCCTCACTCACAATTCTGTCTGTTATCTCTCTCTCTATGTGCTTTGAATCTGTCTTTACTGTCTTATGTTCCTTTGTGTGGTACATGGAGGGAATTCGGCAACTGGAACTGCTGCACATCTGTACATGATAGTTCTACGTAGAAACCAGTCAGTCAGTCAGTTAGTCAGGTAGCAGATACGCCTTGCTGACTGACTGTTGAATGACAACAGGCACAAAATCTAGATGTAAGGCTTCTTCCTGATTTCCTGCAATCACATGACAAACTTAGTGTTTATTAGAAGCTATGGATGCTTCTATCAATGCCAAGTAAAATTCTGAGTCGCATCATCCTGGAGAGAATAAAGGACGCACTGGATACAGAACTCCGACCAGAACAAGCTGGATTCAGGAAAGGCAAATCATCTTCTGACCAAATTGCAACTCTACGCATCACCATCACAGAACAAAGTATGGAATGGCAATCAAATCTCTACCTCAACAATTTGAAAACTACTCGAGTACTACGGCGTACCCCAAATATTCATCAACCTTATTCAACAGCTGTACGACAACGGCACATATCAAGTGATCCACAACGGAAAACTCAGCGAGGCGTTTGGAGTAAACACAGGAGTCAGACAAGGGTGCTTATTATCACCAATGATATTCCTAATTGTGGTGGACTGGATTATGCGTCGTAAAGTGGGAAACGAGAAGACAGGGATATCCTGGACCGACCACGTGAAGAACCTAGAAGTCCTGGATTTCGCGCGTGGATGATTTATGTTTGATGTCACACAAAATCGAAGACTTACAAGCGAAAACCGACAAACTGGTCGAAGAAGCAGCCGGTGAAGACAGGACTCCAGGTGAACATAGACAAGACGGAGGTTATGAAAATAACCAACCAACCAACAAAACAACAACAGCAACCTCCAGCGCCAATCACCATCAACGGGAGGAATTTGAAAGAGGTTACTTCATTCACTTATCCAGCTAGCATTGTCTCAATTACAGGAAGAACGGACGAGGATGTCAAATCGAGAATCGGGAAGGCGAGAAACACATTCATCAACTTGAAACCAATCTGGAAATCTTCGCTGTCACTCAGCAACACTCAACAACAAAATTCGGATTTTCAATACAAACGTCAAGTCAGTCAGTTCTTCTATACGGATGGATCAGAAACTTGGCGGGGGTGACAAAGAATATTTCCAACAGCCTGTTGCACACCTTTATCAACAACAACTGTCTTCGCTAGCATCATACTGAAGATCAGATGGCCGGAAACAACAAGAACAAGAACCAACAAGAATCTATGGGAACAAACAAACAAACGAAACAAGAACCAATCGGCCAACAAATATGCAGGAGAAAGTGGAGATGGATTGGACACTCGCTGAGGAGGCCGCTGGGTGACATCGCGCGTCAGGCCATCGCTCGAGTGGAACCCGAAAGGGAAGCGGTGAGGGGTGGACCTCCAAGTGTGACATGGAGGAGACCGTGTGAAGCGGAGTTGAAAGAGTATGGACTAACATGGGTGCAGGTGGAAATTAGAGCAGAAGACAGAAGCAAGTGGAGACGTGTAGTTGAAGCCGTATGTTTCACTAGGAGCCCTAAAGGAACAATAAATACATGAAAATAAACAAGGTATGGATAAAAGTTGTTTCTCTGTAATAAATGTGACTTCTCAAACAAATGACGGACTATTTGAAACTACTTGCATATTTCTTTGATTACTTTTATGATACTATTGAATAAAACAGATGCTGGTATATATATATATATATATATATATATTACAATCTAGAAAACTCATAAACCCTTAATTTCTATGGTGGGATACATTTTTCACCCCACCTACCTCCCTCCCCATTGATATACATACTCACTCAGAGGAATCATATGTTAATTCCCTGATGAACAAAAACTAATTGGACGTATAGCCTCAGCTGCACCTTTTCATCTCATTCAATTCTTGGCTATTGTTTACGGCTGTCACCATAGCTACCTCGCCAAGCTTTCATTTCGTCTTCATATAATCTTCTCCACGTCATCACCTCACTTTTCACACGACAGGGTAACATTAGATGTTGTTTGAATACCGCCTCCTCAGTGTACATTCAAGCCCCTTATCTCTTTATGCTCGAAGCCTCCAGTTTGTATACAAGTTAGATATTATTGCTGTTTAAAAACCTACCATTTTGTGAATGACACTTAATACTTATATACTTTGATCACTACTTTGTAGGCATACTTCTCTAAAAGCTTTCTTCTAGAATCTTCAAAATATTCACACGTAATAGAAAAATAGGAATAAAGAAAGTAGTTGACTAGTATTCAGAGTTAACCTTATAATATATACCCAAATTGTGGGAAACATCATTATATAATCGAGGACTTGGGAATTATTATTATTATTGTTCCCTTGGGTTCCTAGTGGAACATACGGCTTCAACTACACGTCTCCACTTGCTTCTGTCTTCTGCTCTACTTTCCACCTGCATCCATGTTAGTCCATACTGTTTCAACTCTTCTTCACACCGTCTCCTCCATGTCACCCTTGGAAGTCCCACCCCTCGCCGCTTCCCTTTCGGGTTCCACTCGAGCGATGGCCTGACGCGCGATGTCACCTACCCAGCGGCCTCCTCAGCGAGTGTCCAATCCATCTCCACTTTCTCCTGCATATTTGTTGGGCGATTGGTTCTTGTTTCGTTTGTTTGTTTGTTCCCATAGTTTCTTGTTGGTTCTTGTTCTTGTTGTTTCCGGCCATCTGATCTTCAGTATAGAGCGAAGACAGTTGTTGTTGATAAAGTTGTGCAACAGGCTGTTGGAAATATTCTTTGTCACCCGCCAAGTTTCTGATCCATCCGTATAGAAGAACTGACTGACTTGACGTTTGTATTGAAAATCTGAATTTTGTTGTTGAGTGTTGCTGAGTGACAGCGGAAGATTTCCAGATTCGCTTCAAATTGATGAATGTGTTTCTCGCCTTCCCGATTCTCGATTTGACATCCTCGTCCGTTCCTCCTGTAATTGAGACAATGCTCCCTAGCTGATAAGTGAATGAAGTAACCTCTTTCAAATTCCTCCCGTTGATGGTGATTGGCGCTGGAGGTTGTTGCTGTTGTTGTTGTTGTTGGTTGGTTGGTTATTTTCATAACCTCCGTCTTGTCTATGTTCACCTGGAGTCCTGTCTTCTCTGGCTGCTTCTTCGACCAGTTTGTCGGTTTTCGCTTGTAAGTCTTCGATTTTGTGTGACATCAAACATAAATCATCCACGCGCGAAATCCAGGACTTCTAGGTTCTTCACGTCGGTCGGTCCAGGATATCCCTGTCTTCTCGTTTCCTACTGTCTGACGCCTTGCCTAGATTACTAACTCGCTAGTTTTCTAGCCGGTCCCAAGCCCGAATAAAGAGGGAGGGTTGGGGCGTGGTGTTAGCAACTCCACTCCCAAAACTTAACCAAATTGCTACAGAAACTTCAACGCATAAATATATTAAAAATAGGCATGATTCATACTTCTTAATTCTTTACTCTGATCCAAGAGAGAGGGGGAGAAACATAGTCCACTGGCTCTTGTAGCACAAAACACCATCTCAAGAAAGCTGGATCGTTTTTGTTTTTTGTGGAACTCAAACCAAAATGATTTCCAGTACATTTTGTAGAGAGGAGATATTCAGTGAAATAAGAACAAATTAGTTCAGCGAAGAGTCTTTTTTCGGTGAATTCATTCACTTAGCTGTACAGTCGAAAATATATATGCAATTAATTTTGTGTGTGTGTGTGTGTACATTAGGTTTGTCAAAATCAAAATAACAGTTAGTATGGGTTGTTGATTACATCATCAAAATAACTGAGAATTTAAAATGTGTGATTAATAATCAAAGTTGTAACTAAGTGGGGTGAAGATTGGTAAGATGTGAGTAGGGTTACGTAATATAGACATGTTTAGAAAGATTAGATGTTAGTGAAGGAGTATGAAGACAATTATGAAAATAAACTAGATAATAGGTGAAAAGATTGAATGGGTTAGTTACTAAAAATTATCATACGAAAATTGCAAAATAAATTTGATAACAAAATGTTGATGGCAGATAAACTTGAAATTAAACCCACAGTAGTAGTAGGAAGGGGTGGAGAAGTTTCTTCTGTGTGCATAAATCAGGCTTTTCTATCCAGTGAAATCCAACCTCATTGGGAGGTGAACAATACAGTTAATAGGAAAAGCTTGATGTCGAAAACACACACAGGTTTTGTTCAGCGAAGAAATCCTGTTTCTTTTCAACGACTTCATTTTCAACCAGCTGCATAGCAGTTGTATTTATACATTACACAAAAAGAAGGCATTAATAGGTGGCACTAGAAATTTCTCAGTGGTCAATATTGCACATAGGATAAGAATAATAAAGATAATTAAAATGATGTACTATGGGGGTAGAGTTGAATTGGATGAATTACAAAACTTAAATTAAAGATTATTAAATGAGCGAGCTGGTATAACGATTTTTTTTAGATTGTAGGTCAAGTGTTGTCTAAAACAAAAACACTACGATGATGATAACAATAACGACGGTGAAGGTAAAGTGAGTGAAGTGGAATGAATTCAGGTGGTGAAGTAGAGTAAAATGAAACTAAAGAACGTTACTATGACCAAGATAAAGAAAGGGGTTTAACACAACAAGATCTAGGCTTCTGTCCCCATGTATATCTAAAGCTTCGGCTCTGCATAAGTGGAGAAAACGTAAGCATTTGAAGTGGTTGGATATGGTCCTGTAAATAACTTGGAAGGATATATCACGTGTGTGTGTGTGGGGGGGGGAACTGGATGACCTGACTCGTCGTCCTATGCTCATCTTTCATTAACCAAACTGGGTAGTGTTCAGCTACGTGATTATGGAGAACACGATTACAGCTTCCAATGCAATCAGCTCAACATGAGCGCATGTGAATGAGTATTATGCAAATACAGGTGGACACACATAAGCGGTAGTTTACCTTTGACGTATTTTCGAATCACTTTTCGACAGGTAAATACTGAATGTAAGTCAGCTGCATATAAAAACAGCGTTTAATACACTCAGGTTGTGAATTTCTTCCAAAAGAAATTCGGGACGATTATCGAACGATTAGCAAAACCTCACGTAGAGTGACGCGTGAATTCCGAAAACACAGAATCTCTCCAAAATACGGTACTACACATTAAACATAAAATATGAAATATAATATACAAACCGAAATTGTGAGGTGTCTGTGGCTGAATATCGTCAAAAAGCACAGTTAGTATGCGGCAATAAATGAAAGCAGCAGAGCTGTATCAAAGGCGATCCATGTGTTATTCAAACAGCGCGCGAATGCCAGACACAGACACCCCACAATTGCTCGAGCCACAGCCTCGCCATTAGGAGACAACCGCCTTATGGTTAGCACCATAGACACTTTAGGGTTTATCCCAAATGCTGACATACCGCCGAAATCGAAACAACATGTATTCCCTGAACTCAATGCAATGACAAGCAGACACAACTTGCCCTACCATGGAAACATGAAGCTGCGCCCTGTTACCATAGGTGAAGTAAAACATGTCAGTGGGAAACTGAGTATTAGGAAGCGATCGAATTCAGCAATGCGTCCAGTGACATCGTCTGATACCCATCTTGTCTCGTCTCAGACGATATCGTCTACCATAAACGTGAGTTTGAGGGACACGGAGGTTTGGTGCATCTTTTGAAAGCAATGTGTGTGGGGGTTAAATGTATGGTGAACAGATGTGTCGGTTGCAGGACCAGGTTTGTAAAACCAACCAAAAGTTGGTGGTAGGTTTACCGGAGACAGGTAGGACACGAGATCTTATCTTTGGTATTACTGCACTGGTTTAGATGACCCTGACCCCTTTGCAGCGAAGCAAGGATGCACCACATATGAAAGATATGGCAGCAAACCTGCGAGTTTGAAGTCTCAAACACTAAACTTGGAAGTGCAGAATGCACTCTCCATTGGTGTCTCCTCAATGTTACACAATTGTGCTTTTTCAAATGTAGGAGAACTTAAAAGGAAGTGTACAGTGACCTAGGTACTGAAGCTCACTTGTTAAGCTTAATCTCGAAAGAACAAATTTTCAGAGAGCAGTGGTCAAGAACCTAGGTAACTGAAGGAGAAATGATACTTTAGAATAGACCGCTGGTAACTGCTTACAATAGCTCAAGTTTCTTAGACATTCTGAGTTCAAATGACATTTTCCTGACTTGGGATCTTGGACGAGTTTCCCAAATGGAGACAATTTCATGCAGAAAACTGAGGCAGGGTCAACTCCTTGCCGATACGTTTTGGAGCCGTTGGAAGTGGGAGTACCTGACGATCACATACAAAGTTGATTCAACAGCATCGCAACTTGCAATTGGGAGAGCTGGTACTAGTGGTCAAGGAATCTCCACCTCGTAAATTCTGGCCGAAACGACTAGTTACAGGTGTTACAGCAAGCTGTGACGCACAAATCGGAATGGTGGATATCAAGACACCTAGATGTATAATCAACCGACATGTACGTAAAGTTTGCTCTTGGAAGGTATTGAGGAAACGCAGGCATCTAGATGATGAAGGCAGATGTGGCGAGAGTAAATTGTATCATTTCTGCTTCTTGTTAGAAGGTAGTTTAAGGAAAGGGAGCGGTGTTAATTCCTTTCCTATTTCCTCCATGTCATTCCTTCTTTTGTGTTAATTTATACTACTTATCTCTAGTAACTAGTGCAAGTTGTATTTGTTAATACTTAACTATGTCTTTATTTGATTTTCTTTTTATTCCTTCACGTTCCCCAGTGAAACATAGGGCTTCAGGCTAGAAGCTTGAAGTTTCTTTAGCAGTGTTTATTTTTACAGGATGAGGTTGCCAGCCTCATGCCCAACCTTTCTCCTTTACCAGCTTTATTTCTGGCTTAGTGAGGTAAAGGAGTGCGTCTGTGGCCGGGGATCGAACCCCGGACCATGTGCATGGTCGGCGAGCATCCTAACAACTATGCCACCGACGCTATTGAAGTTTATCTCACTTGATGCATTAATAATCTATTAGATGTATGATAATTATTTGCTGTATATGCTTTATTCGTGTATCCTTGACTGTTAAACATTGTTTATTCGCATCCCTTTATTATGTGTCTGGCATTGGCGCACTGTTTGAATAACACATGGATCGCCTTTGATACAGCTCTGCTGCTTTCACATATTGACGCACACTGATTGTGCTTTTTGACGACATTCAGCCACAGACACCTCACAATTTTGGTTTGTATATTATATTTCATATTTTATGTTTAATGTGTAGTACCGTATTTTCGAGAGATTCTGTGTTTTCGGAATTCACGCATCACTCTACGTGTAGTTTTAATAATCGTTCAATTATCGTCTCGAAGTTCTTTTTGAAGAAATTCATATAGGTAAACAACTTCTAATTACTTGAGAAAGAGGTGTCACCTTTGAACATCAAACTCATAACCAGTGTCTTCTTTGCCACTGTGATTTGTTGAGCTGGAGACTGTTTCTTTCTTAATGTTTCTGTCAATAAACCTTTTAGGATATCTGTGGTGAGAGCTGGTTGCTAGCCAAAGTTGGTAGACAGTAATTTACGTCAATGTTTATGTTCCCAATATTGATCATCGTCTCTCGGTTTTTCGCTATGGTTCGTACAAAGCAGACTGCTCGCAAAGCTACTGGAGGAAAGGCACCAAGAAAGCAGCTGGCCACCAAGGCTGCCCGTAAAAGCTTACCAGCTAGCTACTGGTGGTTTTAAAATCCGTCGTTACCAGAAGAGCACTGAATTGTTGATCCGCGAATTGCCTTTCCAGCGTCTCGTGCGTGAGATCTGTTGGCTGACCCTTGTCTTCTGTTTGTTACATATCCATTATTAAAGAGAGTTGTTTGAAGGCTTTCTAGTTCAATGTCGACCATATCTACAGAGAAACTTTTCGGAATTCTGGAGCATAGAGAACAGATAAGATTTCTCTTCCTGCCTAGAGTTAACCGACTATTGAAGTTAATGTACTGCACTGTAGATGTTGGCTTAATTTCGCCAGAAAAATTAGGGGTCGGGGGGAAGGAAATTTTCAGGCATTGGTGGACTTATACTTCAAGAAGTTTTACAGAATTACCAAATATAAAGAGACAGAGGAGAAAGCACCTAGTTAGATGCTAGGATATTTTTCATCCTGTGATACAATGTATATGTTGAATATGCTAAGGTGTGATTACTCTTGCTAATCTCATCCCTTTCATTCATTTGAATCTCCGCTTTCGAGGAGGAGTAGGAGGAAGAGAACTTTGCATGTGTGTGTACAGGATGGTTTTTGAGGAACTGTTTTTTTAAAATAAAAACTGAATTTCCTATGAACAATTGTCATTATTAGAACTATAGAAAACCGAACATAGTAAAAACGGAACAATGAAGACAATTAATAAATTTATTTATTTATTTATTAAGTGAAATAGCACTCAAGGGTGAGAGTGTCTATCATACAACGTAGTGTTTGTTTCGATAATGAAATTTGCTCATCTCTTCAGGTTCCTCTCCGACGTTTTCTTCTTCTTCTTTTTCTCCATTGACCCCAGTTTCGTCTTCTGATAACTGTTCATTGTCTTCTTGCGTACAATTGTCTAGAACACGAGAAGGTTTTTAGAGATTATGTTGTTGTATTCGTTGACAAAGTTTTTTTTGTATATTTTTATTATTCATGTGACACAAAAGAAATTCGAATGTGAGGAGTGTAGAATTCACCGGCTTTCAGTGGATTTCTTCAAGTGAACATACCGAAAATATTCGCTCAGATATTTTGAAGACAAAAGAAAATTTGAGCAGCAAAGAGCATCTTTTTCGATAATTTGCTCTTCTGGCTCTACAATTATATATGCATGTTTATATACCATCGTCACTCAACATCAACAACAAAATTCGGATTTTCAATACAAATGAGTCAAGTCAGTCAGTTCTTCTATACGGATGGATCAGAAACTTGGCGGCGAGTCACAAAGAATATTTCCAACAGCCTGTTGCACAGCTTTATCAACAACAACAGCTGTCTTCGCTAGCATCATACTGAAGATCAGATGGCCGGAAAGAACAAGAACTAGAACCAACAAGAAACTATGGGAACAAACAAACAAACGAAACAAAAACCAATCGCTCAACAAATATGCAGGAGAAAGTGGAGATGGATTGGACACTCGCTGAGGAGGCCGCTGGGTAGGTGACATCGCGCGTCAGGCCATCGCTCGAGTGGAAGCCGAAAGGGAAGCGGCGGGTAGTGGGACGTTGAAGTGTGACATGGAGGAGATGGTGTGAAGAGGAGTTGAAAGAGTATGGACTAACATGGATGCAGGTGGAAAGTAGAGCAGAAGACAGAAGCAAGTGGAGACGTGTAGTTGAAGCCGTATGTTCCACTAGGAACCCAAGGGAACAATATTAATAATAATGCTTATTTACATAGAATATTCTAGAATAATCACCATTAACCATATTGGTGTGCTTTTTAAAGACTGTCGGTCTGTTAAGATCACAATGGAGTTACGGTTCAAGAAATACGAATAAGTTATTATAAGCATAAAAATGTAATATACACAGGTTAGACTTCTGAATGTAGATTCGAACAGCCTCAACAACTATATGTGTGACAGACAAGCTGTTGAGGTAGAATTATGGTTTGGTCTGTCGGTATACAGTAGATGACTTTGAAAGGAGCCTTGCCCACATCAGCTTTGTGTTCTGTATCCATGTGATGAGATAGAATAGAACTATAAGTGGATTTTGTTCGTTCCATGTCTACTTTGCCTTTGTGAGTTTTGACTGCTTATTTGTAGCTAGTTACTTAGGCCGTACAATTAGAGGGGTGTTAATCGTCGGATTTCCGAACACCATCCAGCACAGTGGTTAAATAGGGGAGAAACAAAGCATATCCAGTGTTCCATTCTATCCCAACTCGTGGATACAGAACACAAGATTGATGTAAACAAGGCTGCTTTCAAAGTCATCTACCGCATACCGACAGACTAATCTTAATTCTACCTCAAGTGTCCGGTTCGAATCTACATTAGGAAGCCTAATCTATGTATTCAAAAGAAGAAGTTGTTTGGTTCAGACACTGTCCTCACTTCGGCCATCAATGGAGGTTTTAATGATCCTTAATTTATTGTTGTATTTGAATATGAATATTCTTTTTACTATTACATTTTTATGCGTATTATAACATTCGCCTTGTTTGAACTGTAACTCCATTTTGATGTAAAGAAATGGTTACTATTTCAGAAACACCAATATACTGAATTATTTGTGTTCTCTCAGCTGGTTGATGGTTTAATTGCGACGCTTTCTTCGTCCTTCCAGAAAAAAACATCTCAGGAGCAGGTTTTTATTATAAAATGAATTTAATTGATTTCTCCTGTAATCACTGTCTTAATTGGTTGTTAATTTACGTCTCTGTTGAGGATCTGGACTTCGCCGATGATATATGTCTGATTTCCCACAAACTGCTGGAAGATATGCAAGCGAAAAGCAACAAGTTGGCAGAAGAAGCATCCAGAGAAGATAGGACTTCAGGTGAACATAGAGAAAACAGAGGTAATGAAGATTTCTGAACAACACCACCAACAGCAACAACAACAGACAACAATTAGCCAGCATAAATGGGAGGAACCTGAAAGAAACAACCTCCTTCACCTGCCTACCTGGGAAGCATCGTTTCAACTACATGTGGACGGAACTGACGAGGATATCAAAGCAAGAATCGGAAAAGAAAGACAAGCTTTCACTACTCTCAAGTCTGTGTGGAGGTCAACAGAGCAGCACTCAGCATGAAAATAAATAAGATCCGAATTTTCAACTCCAATGTGAAGTCAGTCAGTGCTACTTGCTATACGGATCAGAGACTTGCACTGCGCGTCATAAAGAGCATCTCAAACAAACTACAGACCTTCATTAACAGTTGTCTTCGCTCAATACTACTGAAGATCAGATGGCCGGCCAGAAAAGATCAGCAACAGGGATCTCTGGGAGCAAACCAACCAGGAACTGATTGTGTGACATATAGGCAGGAAGAAATGGAGGTGGATTGGCTGGCCATACTCTGAGAAAACAAACCATCAAGTGACATCACTAGACAAGCCATTGCTCGAGTGGAACCCGACTGGAAGGGAAGCGGCGAGTTGGTCGTCAGTGTGAGGGTGGGCGACTTGGAGGAGGTCATGTGAAGAGGAGATGATGAAAGCGTGTGGGCAGACTTGGAGCCAGGTGAAGACTCTAGCAGAGAACTGAAAGCAATGGAGACGCACGGCTGAAGCCCTATGTTCCTCTAGGAATTAAAGGAAACAATAATAATAATAATTGATCATTTTTATTGTAGATTATTCTAGAATATTCCGTATGTTTTTATAACTGTCTTCAAATGTATATGTTGCTTGCATGTTTAATATTAGGCAGGAATTTTTGAAAATACACAGTTTGATACTTGTAAAATAAAGAAAAAATCTCTCTTTTGATGAAATCTTTTATTTGATCTGTGTTTTTATATTAGCTAATAGTAGTTAGACTTAGTTACCATTGCCATTATAGTCGGGTGCACAGAGTGTCAGAATTGAAGTGGGATGTTAGTGACATTTAGGTGACCTAGGGATTCAATAATTTCTTGGACTCTTGTCATCTAAGATTGCCTAATGATAACATTACTGAATCTATGTGGTAGTATAGACTTTCCATCCAAAGGGTTTTGAATAAATTATAATGAGAATGTTTTTGGTGAACTTCTGAAGGAAAGGAAGTTAGGTCGTTTAAGGGACTAGTGTTAATTATCCTAAGAAATGAATGCATTTCTTTGAGATAGGCGTTTTAAATAGCTTTTATTTTAGTTACAGTGATTACTGTTCACAGTTAGAGTATCAGTGTTAGCAAGATATGTGGAAAACATAGTCACCATTACCACTGTTGGGTTCCGAGTGGAACATATAGGCCTTCAACAACATATCCTCACTTTATTCTGTTTTCTGCTGTCCTCTTCAACTAGCTAGCCCCGCCATTGCCCACCTCAATTTTAAATCGGATGAATGAAGTTCAGAATAGCATATCACTTACATCTGTAGAAGAGGAAGATAATTGTTTATCTTTCCTAGACATATTGCTTAGTCGACGGCTTGATGGGTCAATAAAAAGATCTATTTATAGAAAACCTACCTGGGTAGGACAATATCTTAATTACTACAGTTTCTGCCCTGTGCGGTACAAAAGAGCCTTAGTGAGTGAGGTGCCTCTTCAGTAGAATCCAACGAATGTGCACTGAAGACACACTTGTTGCGGAAGAAAGAAAGTTGACACAAACTCTGGTTGATAACAATTATCCAGACAAGTTCATCAGGAGATATAAAGTAGTCAGCGGGACACCAAGACCCACTCTACAACTCGCCCCCAAGAAAGACGTGTACATCAAGCTACTCTATATGGGCGAGGCATCATAGCAGCTTGATAACTAGACAAAGACTGAACGCTGCTGTGGTTAAAAAGACTTTTTATACAGCTAATATCATAATAATTGAGAATGTGAAGCCAATATATCCATCCATCTAAGCCCTTTGTACATGCGAAAAATGATATCACATCCCACTGTATTTGCCAATTTGAATGTACTTGTGGAAACACATACATGGGGAGGACTCATCGATCTCTGCAAGTAAGGGCTTCAGAGCATATTCCTAAATGGCTCCAGAAATTAATAGAATTTTCAGAATAATAATATGTTAAATTTTTGAACGTCAGTAATAACGACGATTATAATGATAACAAAAGTAATAAGGATAAAAAGGTTTATGCAGGCGGCGATAACAATAACAAAGGTAGTCATATGTGTGTATATGTAGACAATTCAATAAATAAACAAATTAGCTCAAACCTTAAAAGTTACGTAATACTAAAGATGGGTGAAGTGGACAGATAATCAGAGCTTGAATAAATATCATAAAAATACGGAGTAGATGGAAAATGTGAAAGGCTGCATGGGAGGGTATTTTTAATTAGACTTTACCTAGGCGAAGGGAGAGATAAAGGTAGAACAAATTTCTTTTGTTGTATGCAGGGACTAGGATTGTCCTCTCGAATGAACTCCCATAGCTTCTTCGGCTGTGTGTGTAAAAGGCAGTTTCAAATTCCGTTCGAAAGGTTCGATGGGAAGGCCGTGGATAACTTTGAAGGCACTTCATCTTTTGTCCCCTTGGTGACCTCTATCATCAGTTAAATGAGACAGAATAGAATTACTCATAGATTTTATTTGGCTTTTTTTGAACCATGAAGAAAGGAGCTGTTAAGCGGTCTATTTGTTGTTCGCCCGGCTTTCTCCACAGAAGCAGCTAAATTTGTAAATGCACATAGAAGTGGCACAGCTAGGCAGCTTGTCTACACATAAACATACATTACTACATTCGTTGTTCTTATCACCACGCACATGAACCTTATTATCGGTCAATTACAATTAGATTTTCCTCAGGTAGTTAATCTCATAAGATTTTGTATATTACATATTTAGAACAGACAACAATCAGCCAGCATAAATGGGAGGAACCTGAAAGAAACAACCTCCTTCACCTGCCTACCTGGGAAGCATCGTTTCAACTACAGTTGGGTGGAACTGACGAGGATATCAAAGCAAGAATCGGAAAAGCAAGACAAGCTTTCACTACTCTCAAGTCTGTGTGGAGAGGTCAACAGAGAGCATTCAGCATCAAAAATAAGATCCGAATTTTCAACTCCAATGTGAAGTCAGTCAGTGCTACTCACTATACGGATCAGAGACTTGACCAGCGCGTCATAAAGAGCATCTCAAACAAACTACAGACCTTCATCAACAGCTAGTTGTCTTCGCTCAATACTCCTCAAGATCAGATGGCCGGCCATAAAAGATCAGCAACAGAGTAGGATCTCTGGGAGCGAACCAACCAGGAACTGATTGTGTGACATATAGGCAGGAAGAAATAGAGGTGGATTGGCTGGCCATACTCTGAGAAAACAAACCATCAAGTGACATCACTAGACAAGCCATTGCTCGAGTGGAACCCGACTGGATGGGAAGCGGCGAGTTGGTCGTCAGTGAGAGGGTGGGTGTCTTGGAGGAGGTCATGTGAAGAGAAGATGATGAAAGCATGTGGGCAGACTTGGAGCCAGGTGAAGACTCTAGCAGAGAACTGAAAGCAATAGAGACGCACGGCTGAAGCCCTATGTTCCTGTAGAAATTAAAGGATACAATAATAATAATAATAACATCTCCGATCGCAGAGCTTGGTGACACGGGTGTCTTCAGAGCTGCATATACTCCTCGATGTCTAGTGATAGTGCCAACAAACACGAAACCTAGGCCCAGCCTGCCAGCTGCTTCCAACCACATCTAATAACAATTGTTCAGAGTGTACCGTGATGGTGAGTCACTTGACACTGTAGTCACATAATAAGCATGTACAGAGGGATGACAGAAAATATATATACATATATAATTTCATATTTTGAAAGTACCTCTCATCTTACCTTTGTCTGAAGACCATTCAGCATTTCTACATGATCCCTGAGTTTGATATTTCATACAGTTTTTGAGTTTATTCACTTTTTTATTGTGCTTGGGATATGAGCTAACAGGACACTGTTTACAACCCCCCGAATTCACTGACTTACTGTTATGTTCATTAGTAGACTTATAAGTGTCATTATTATTATTATCACCATGGTGCTTTACGGATTGTATTGTTACAGTTGTAACTGACGCTGAGATGGTCGACATAGCTGATTCTGTTGATGCTGTTGATGATGGTGATGATGACAGTGATGAGTTGTTCGAAGATTCGGTGTCTTCCACCTTTTTAAATTGATTCCCACTGACCTCATTAATTTCAGTTTGTGCTTGGTTGATTCCGTTTGATCGATTGAAATTATTCTTCTTATTATTAAGTTTTAGTGCAATGACAACTGTTATTACTCTTACTCTTACTATTATTATTGCAATGATAATAATAATAATGATGAGGGTTATCTATAGTCTTCAGACGATATTGATGTCCACGGTACTTTTGTTGTTGTTGTTGTTGTTGCAGTTGTTGAAAGTATTCAGGACTAGAGTGTTTCCGAAGAAATCGATTCGGCGTCAGTGACAAATGATCCCCTATAGGAGGATAGATGATACACGATGCGCTTAGCATAATTGGCATCGATGAATTCGGCAGTGAACGATGTCGTAGACATCCGTGCAAGAGAGCACCGAAACTCGCTATGCCCAAGATACAGCCAGTGGTTAGACAAGCACGACAATTTAAAAATATGCCTAGCAATAATAGTAGGATAGACAGAGCTGTTGAAATAGCCAAGAGGATTAGAATTACATGATGTAAAATATGTTGGAATTTTGTTGAACTAAAACACTTTTTTATTGTTGATGAATAACCGTCATCGATATTATCATTATGACTATTAATATTACTATTATTATTATTATGATTATTTTGAGTAGGAGTATGGCAACAATCACAACAGCAGCAACAACAACCACAATATGTGGAAAATGGAAAGGTGCTCTTCGACTGTATGTGTGAATTCTGAAGGCTTGTTGATTTCAGTGGGAATTTCTTTGGTATCGCTTTTTTGATTACATCATCTTCATAATAATAATAATATTGATCAACATTATCTAGCTGGACTGGTAGCGAGGAGACAAATAGATCGGCTTCATAGCTGGACAGAATTTTCTCCTTGTTTTTGTACTTTTGATATCTTTTCGCATATTTCTGGGATAGAAAGGTAGGACTGATATCTTGGAGATTACGTGTGACGTCTATAAAAAGAAACAGTGACAAGAAGTATCATGAGGCATCTGTATAGAGAATGACTTTTATTATTATAAATTCTATCAAATGCTGCTACCTTCTATAGCAGCTCTGTAGTCAACATTAGGCGCGGCTGGTCAGAAAGAATTAGCAACAAGAACCTATTGCTCAAAATATATGATGAAGAAATTGGAGATAGATTGTATGCACACTGAGGAGAGATCATTGAGTTCGAGTAAAGGCGACGAGTTGTATGTAGTGTGTGTCTGAAGGTGATATGCAGGAGATTGTATGTGTAAACAACTGGTTGGCAATACTGCATTCGTTCGTTTCAGGATTTCATTATGAACTGACACTGGAATACCAGTTAGGGGGTACTGGACTGCTGTTTTTCGTCAGAGCCTAGTTTGGGATTTTTCAGCGGTACGCACCCATTCAAATCCTTGCACACCTAGACTTGAATATAAACATATATTCATACATATGAATTTTCAGCATCCCACATGTGCATGGTTGGCGAGAGTCCTAACCACTGTGCCCCGCCAGCCTGATGCTCACTAGTGACTGGGGCCCTATTCAGCTAGAGGTAGTTACCTGGGTTCTAGTGAGAAGTGGTAACCAATGGGATGCAGCAGATCGGGTGGGTGTGTATGGACAGATACTCGTTACCGAAGACGTTGACTATTGTCAATCGCGCAATATTGCGAATTAGCAGAGGCTGGAGTTCATGCCATGGCCATTGGATCGAGTCCCAAAGAGCAAGTGAATGTTCTACGAGCTCGCTGGCCTTGTAAGAGGAAGGTCCTCGGCTCTAACCTTTTTGGTGGGCTTGTACTGATGAAGAGTCCCAAAAATGAGGACGAAACAGTTGTCCAGTACTCCCCAGTGGTTTCCATTGGTTCTCTAACCGATAGCAGCTCATGACGAAATCCTGTAACCAGTCAAATCAAATCCCTGTAGAGCAACACTTGAATAATCGAGCTGTTGTTCTCTTGAGGGGGAAAAAACAAACCGGAGATCATCCTGTAGTTGCACCACCTTCAACTAATGCCGACTTGCTGGAAACTCAGTTTTCGAACAGAGGACAGTCTCTTTTAAGATCACAGTCGTTTGTTTAATGCCTTATAGGGTTACAAGTGATCAGTTGTTTTTATACTTCGAAAGGCTTAATGTTGGGAAAAGGTCGTGGTAAAATCTATCCCCAAGACTAAGTGACTCCCCCTATGTGAGTTTTTACATAAGTATGTCTGATACATGTGGTGATTCAGAGTGACAACATAACACATGAAAGCCATCAGTTTGCTCATTTTCTAGATAAATTTGTTAAACCAAACCTTACTACTTATGAGTAGTTGGTTAGTTACATAAAATATTTACAAGTTTCAGTGTTTTGGCGAATTTCACTTCTTGTAATGACAACCTGTCCACTACTATATTTGTAATTTCATGCAACCGGTTCCCTTTATTAGTTTGAAGAGAGAAAGAACGAACATGTTTGCAGGATAATACGAGCTCGTTTTATTTCGTGGATTCTCATCAACTGCATACATCCTAAACAAAATCAAATTATAGGTTTCAAGAAAGTTGTGGAACATACTTTTTCATAAATACTTTGAGTTATAGATAGAAGGCATAAGGAACATAATTCCAGAATTTGATGTAGGTAGACAGATTATTCGGTGTCAAAAAACAACTAATTATATATAGTGGAATTAGATAAGAGGGGTAAGAGTTCAGATTTCTATTGGAAAACAACACAGATTGGTTAGAGGCATATTACAGGGTCAGGGTCAGAGAACAAAGTAAATTTACACATCTTGTGGTGGAGAGTTTAAGAGGGTGGGGGTGAGTAGTGAAGTAACATTTATAACTTAAACAGACAAACAATTAAGTAGATTTAGAAACTTGAAGGTCAAAATTGAATAGAATGTTACGTAACAAGACAAACACACAGGCATACTGACAGAAAGGCAAAACAAAAATAAAATAAAATAGAGTTAGGGTTACCAAGGTAGTGAAAGATTAATCACACTATCTTTATGTATACAAAGGTCTGGTCGAAATCTCTTGATAGCAATGGCTTCTGCGAAGCGAAGTAGCCGTGGGTTTCTTTGTGTATTGATTATTTTGAAGGCTTGGCTGATTTCCACTGTGTGTCCTGTGTCAATTAGATGTCTGGCGATTGCACTTGATAACACTTTTCTTCCTTTTGTACGGTGACTCTGCAGTAATAGGTGGTTCTTTCTATTTCTTCTTTCATTTGAGTCTGTTCAAGATGAGCCATGAATATGTCAGCAAGAACAGGACCCAGAGGTGAACCCATAGCCACCCCGTCAATCTGCCGGTACAGCTGATTGTTGAATCGGAATCGAATATTCTTTGTACATAGAAATAGCAATCTGCGTAGCTCATTTTCTGGAAGAGGGAGCAGTTCGGACTGCTGGCATATGACTTTTACTGTTTCTTCGATGGGTATGCTGGTAAACAGTGAACAAACGTCGTATGACACGAGAAGTCTATCTGAAATATCGAGTTGATCTAATTCTTGTGAAAACTGGAAGGAATCTTTGATACTGCGAGCTGCCAGCTTTTTTCGAATGGGTTCCAGCTTTTGGGCTAACCATCTGGCCAGTTTATGGCATGGTGATTTCACCATTGATATTATGGGTCTCAATGGTACATCACTTTTGTGGACTTTGGGTCGACCGTACATGAATGGTACACGCGAACCCCTTGGTTTAAGGTCGTTGTAAGTGCTGTTGTCTATTAGCCCTTCTTTAAGTAGTCCTTTGAGGTGCTTGCTTACTTTATTTTCGAAGGCCGCTGTTGTTATGGAGATCAGCCAAGCCTTAAATGTCGAGGGGTCCTTGCAAATTTTTAATTCACATGAAAAATTCCCATTCGAACATTAATAGACAGAAGCCAATGAGTGACTCTTTATATACTACTGAAAAGTCTTGTTAGTAACACACGCCAGATTAGTATCTTAGTTTACAGTCACTATTATTGTATTATTATATTATTATATAGTGTGGATATAATAATATTATATCCACACATATAATAACGAAGGAGGAGATGGAAGGTGACAGTCACCTTCAGCTTGATATGAAATCTCGAGGATGTGAGTAAATATGGAGACTACAAACAAGGGGATTATAAACCAAAACTACAAGGGGATTAGAAAGTAGTCATGCAATATGTAGAACAGTTTTTAATAGGATAAGGTGAAGAGGATTAGTATAGGAACACATTGAAATAATAATGATTTTTTTCATAACTGTTGATGAAAAACGAAGGAAAGGAATCCAAAAAAGAAAAGATTAAAACTAAGGAGTCACGTTTCTTGGAGAAGAACAAGAAACGAAAGCCGAATACGCTTCAGTAGCAAAGGGAATAAATACTGTAAATGAATTTGGGATTCAAGCGGGACATATTGGCAGTTATCTTTAGGAGGAGAGTCTCTAGTGCCTTAGAGAAGACTTTTCCTACAGCAGCACCAAGAGTGATTTATCTCTTCGTCTGCTGTTTATAAGCGATTTGAAGGACAAACATGTGTATATGACCACTCCAATATCCATATATATGATCGTGCGGAGCAAGGTACATAGGTAGTTCAATGCGCACACTTTCAAAACGTGTTAGAGAACATTATAGCTGCATAATGGAGGCACCGGTTCATTTTCTAAACGTCATGAATGAACACTTCGTCAACACACGTATCACAGCGCTTCAACTGACATACCACGTAGAGCCACTTACAAAGTAAACAAAACTCTGTCAAAGGCAGGGTGTTTCCGACTTCTTTGTACTGACAAATCCCTCACCGTTTGCATCGAAAATTCGAGGCTATGCGTTCTAAATAAACTAGTCCAGTCACTACATTTAACATGGATCTAGTTCTATCCATATTTTTAGTCTCCATCTTTTGTTTTTACATTACTTTCATCATTTCTTTATCTTGAGTTATGAAAAACTGTTATTTCAATTTCTTTCCATGCTAATCCTGTTCCCGTGTACCTATTAAAAAGTATTCTACATATTCCATGATTATTTTTTAATCCTCTGTAGTTTTGTTTTGTAAGCAGGATACCCTATCAGGCCAATAGTTCACTTCAGGAACACCCAGACGTACGAGTTGTCTAACCAACTCTCTCAGAGATAAACTTTGTCTGTCGGCTTAAAGACCTAGTAGATAGTATCATTTACCAAATACTATGCAATGATGACTGTGAGCAAGGTCAATTACATGGGTCAGTCAAACTAGCAGATCAGGGTCAACTGGATTACTGGAACATGAAAATTTAGTGGGACCTCGAATAATTGACCGTGCTAAGTAAGTTTTAAATAACCTAGAAAAACTAGAGTTCAGCCATTGCATGTACTGCATTCACTTGCATGTAATCACACAACAGAGTGGGTGGGACCGGGTGAGAGTGTTAAAGAGTACCATGGGTCAATTTAACACAGCACACGCGTTGCGATCGGAATGACGCAACGCCACCTATACCGGAGATATGGAAAGTTGGAGAGATAGAATAGAGAGAAAGATATATATATATATATAAGACAAATTGTCAAACCATGTGGCTAAAACTGGTAAGGGTATGAGTGGCAATAATTTCTGCTTGGAATGTCATCCACTTGTTAAAACTGAAACTCTGTGCAATATTTAAAATAAACTTATCTAATGTGGAATTACATTCTACCACAGTGGCCAAGTTCTGCACTTACATTATTCACTATTATAATATTATTGTTCCATTGGGTTCCTAGTGGAATAAAGGGCTTCAAATGCACGCCTCCATTTGCTTCTCTCTTCTCCTGTACTTTTCACCTGCATCCATGTTAGTCCATAGTGTTTCAACTCCGCTTCACACCATCTCCTCCATTTCACACTTGGAAGTTCCACTCGCTGCTTTCCTTTCGAGTTCCACTCGAGCGATGGCCTGACGCGTGATGTCACCCAGCGGCCTCCTCAGCGAGTGTCCAATCCATCTCCACTTTATCCTGCATATTTGTTGGGCGATTGGTTCTTGTTCCGTTTGTTTGTTTGTTCCCATAGTTTCTTGTTGGTTCTTGTTCTTGTTGTTTCCGGCCATCTGTTCTTCAGTATGATGCTAGCGAAAGCAGCTGTTGTTGTTCATAAAGGTGTGCAACAGGCTGTTGGAAATGCTTATTCTTTGTGACCCACCAAGTTTCTCATCCATCCGTATAGAAGAACTGACTGACTTGACGTTTGTATTGAAAGTCGGAATTTTGTTGTTGAGTGTTGCTGATTGACAGCGGAAGATTTCCAAATTGGTTTCAGGTTGATGAATGTGTTTCTCGCCTTCCCGATTCTCGCTCGATTTGACATCCTCGTCCGTTCTTCCTGTAGTTGAGACAATGCTCCCTAGCTGGATGAGTGAATGAAGTAACCTCTTTCAAATCCCTCCCGTTGATGGTGATTGGCGTTGGATGTTGCTGTTGTTGTTGTTGGTTGGTTATTTTCATAACCTCCGTCTTGTCTATGTTCACCTGGAGTCCTGTCTTCTCTGGCTGCTTCTTCGACCAGTTTGTCGGTTTTCGCTTGTAAGTCTTCGATTTTGTGTGACATCAAACATTAATCATCCGCGAAATCCGGGTCTTCTAGGTTCTATGTTCACGTCGGTCCAGGATATCCTTTTCTTCTCGTTTCTCACTGTCGTCTGACGCATAATCCAGTCCACCAAAAACACTTACATTATAAGCCCCTTGTTTGTAATCTATATTTACTTACATCCTTGAAATTTCATATCAAGCTGAAAATGATTGTCACCTTCCATCTCCTTCTCCGTTGTTATTATTATGTGTGTGAAATTAAATAATAATTGTGACTCTGTGTAAACTTGTGTGTGTATATAGATGCAATGAGGATGAAAAGATGAATCTTCGCTGAGGTTTTCGTTCCTTGCTCTTTAGTCTCCTGATGAATGTCCTGACAATGATGTACAGCAGGAAACGTATGAACTGATTAAAAATGCCCATGAAGACTTTTAAAAGACTGATAACCGAACAAAGAATATTACAGTTTTCGATAATGTGCTCTTCACCAACAGAATCTACTTACTGATTTACGCATCCTTAATTATTCTGTTTAAATAACATTGAATCAATAATAATGATATTATTGGACTACAGTTCTACAGCATCAACATAACATAACACTACACTGAATGAATATCAGAGAAATTAGGCTAGAAATAATAATAATAATAATACACATTCATGTATTTATAGTCTTCACTAAAGACCGGCCAGAGCAGTAGTAGTAGTAGTAGTAGTAGTGGCTGTTTGGACTTGCTCCTTCTGCACATAGATCACCGGATGTTTCGGGTGAATCGTGATAGCCTCTGCAGTTCGGAGTATGCAATACGCAGATGTCTTTGGCAGTTTGTTTGGTACCATGTAGGCGATGGAGAAGAACTAACTCTTCAGTATTACCTCTGTGCCGTGTTTGTACCAAGTGTTCTCATTTCGAGCTTTTGATGTTTCTCACTACACCTTAATAATAATAGTAATCTACTTTATTCCAAAACAGACAGTACTTATAATACAGAATGGAATTCCCAGTATTTGTCACAATATTGCATCTGATTTACTCAAAATACATAAAAAACTTAAAATTAAAACAAAATTAATCGGAGGAATTTGTCCACATTTACGACATAATTATCAGATATAATGATAATAATAACAGAGAGTTTGTTTCAAACGGTATTGTCGATTCAGTTTGGAAACTTTAGCATGTTATAGATTATTGGGCCTAATGTTCTGTTGATATAGCAGCATGGTGAGGGGAAATACAAAATTAACAGTCATAATACAGCTTAAAATTACGACCACACTTATGAGAAAAAATAATAAACAAAACGAAAAAATTGAGAGGATTATAAGTATAAGAAATACAATAACAATAAAGAATGATACTTTAAGGGTGAAGGGAATGGTTTATATAGTGGTGATAAGAACGTTAGTTAGTTCATTTATGACGCTATTTTCATCACATAAAGTACGTGCCACCAAATATGGTATAGTGGAATTTTTATACTTAGACGTACGTAAATAAATTCTTCTGAAAAGACTTCTTGTTTTACCTGAGGCGACACAAGGCTGGAACTGCGGGTAAAGTGGGTGCTCAGAGTCTGACAAAATCCCTCTAGCGAATTTGTTGCATGACATCAAATGCCTATCTTCAATGACAATGTCATTGATGTGGCCCAATGGGATACCACTCATCCTACTGACAGTCTTCAGAGTTATACGAATTGTGACATAGTCCTTTTTAAGCAATCCAGGAAAGAATAAGCAGGGGTGAACAGTAAAGAAGAATAGGTAAAATACACGAGTTGATAAATTGTAAGAGGAGTGGTCGAGTTATGCCTGAGTGCCTTAAGTTCTTAATGTAAAAAGTCAAACGAAATATTCTTTTCGAAATAGCTAAGACATGAGAGGAACAGGATAGGTCAGAAGAGAGAATTAATCCAAGATAATTAACTTCAGACTTGGTTTCTATATCAGTATCATCTATTTTGCAAGGGTCATAGGAACCACTGGCTTCATTTAACTTCGTTTTACATCGGAAACTGAAGTTGATAGTCTGACATTTGGAAGGATTAAGTTTAAGGCCATTAGACGAAGACCATTTGCTAATTTCTGATAGAAAGTGGTTTTCAAGTGTTGGTTTGTAGGGATTTGATTGGTTACAGGATTTCATCATGAGCTGACATCAGTTAGAGAACCATTGGAAAACCTGGGAGTACTGGACAGCTGTTTCGTCCTAGTTTGGGACTCTTCAGCAGTACGCGCCCGCCGGGATTCGAACCCAGGACCTTCTGGTTACAAGGCGAGCTCGTATACCATTAAGCCACTGGGACCCGATCCAATGGTCCATGAGTTCTAACTTCTGCCAATTCACGACATTGCGCGACCCCTAGCCAATGTCTTCGGCGAGTATTTGTCCTCACGCCCGACCTGCTGCACCCTACTGGTCACGACTTCTCACTAGAACCCCAGGTGACTACCCACCTGAATAGGGCAAGTCGCTAGTGAGCATCTCATTGATTTTCAAGTGTTGGTTTGTAGGGATTTGATTGGTTACAGGATTTCATCATGAGCTGACATCAGTAAGAGAACCATTGGAAAACCTGGGAGTACTGGACAGCTGTTTCGTCCTAGTTTGGGACTCTTCAGCAGTACGCGCCCGCCGGGATTCGAAAGTGGTTTATCTTAGTGCAGTCTAGCTGGTAGATGCTTTTGCGAGCGAGCACGAAAACTTAGGATCTTAGAGCTCCGGCTAATACAACTCGCTGCAACACAAGCGCAGTTGAATTGGTAGATACAAGAAGAGGTAGCTAGTCTAGTCTAGGTACTTCATGTTTTGATAGGAGAATCACTTCCGGTTGTGTAGAAAATAAGACTTGTAGTTTGCCAGCATTAAAAGTCCTATGAACTCATTTTCTCAACTTTTTCGAAATTATTTCCCTTGGGTTTATCGCCCTCGAATTACAGTCGTATGTGTATAAAGGCTTCTTATTTACGGATAGACTTTCTTAGACATATGTTTCTTGATGAATTATGACAAAACTGATGGTTTGCCTTACCGTGGAAGAATAGATCTGGTTTCAGAACAGAGAAAGTGAGAAATGGGAATACACTGAACTAACAAAAACGCTCTCGAAGACATATGGATTTTCGGCGAGATTTTTTTCACATTGGCCACCAACTGGACAATTTACAAACGAAATCTGCCAAGTTTGTAGAGGAGGCAAAGAAGACAGGAATTCAGGTGGACATAAGGAAGACGAAGATGATGAAGGAAGATACCCAACATGACCAATTATAACAGCAATAAGAACGAATTACAGCGAGCGGGTGGCTATAGGGGGCGGAAGAAGAACCTAAAGAAAGTCGTCTGTTTCAGTGACCTGAACTAGGCGACATCATTTCGACTAAGGACAGACGGCACGAATGGCGATATCAAAGGCAGTCCAGATCAGATCGGATCGGAAAATCTATAGAAGTGTTCATTAGAAGATCAGAATTTTTGAAACTAGTGTGAAGTCAGTGGTTCTGTATGATTTAGCACAACCCTGAGAGCATTTCTGACAAACTACTGAAGACTTTCCTCAAAGCATTGCTTCACTAGATACTGAAGATTGAGTAGCCAGCCATAAAGGATGACCAACATGGAAGTCTGGTAGGCAGCAAGTGGATGGACAAATATGGAGAAGGAAATCGATACAGGCTGGATAAAAAAACACTGAGCAGGTCTTGGGGTGACATAATACGTCAGACTGGCCTACATTTGACAAGCTCCATTGATGTTCCATTTTGATGGAATGGTCTGTTAAATACAATCATAAATCATGTACCTGAAGGATAACTACAGGATAACATCGTTAATCTGTTCTCATGTATTCCAACTAGATGAATTATGAAAATATTTCACAAAATGTTTCTTTGCTGAGCGATGCTATTACTAGCAGCATCAAAAATATTACTAATTTTCATGATTGATCATTCTCTTGGGTTCCTCCTGTCCTCTTCAGCTAGCTGGCGCCACGACTCCTCATAATCGCTCATCTCCTCCTCCTCCTCCTCTCTTCAACTCACATAACCTCCTTCATGTCACCTTCACACCGACCACCTACTCGTCACTTCCCATTGCGATTCCACTCGAACCATGGCCTGTATTGCACGCAGCGTCATTCGCAAGCCTCTTTAACGTATGCCCAGTCAGTCCATCTCCATTTTCTCTTAAATATATATATAATCTTATAAACATTTATTTGATATCTTAAATATTTGTTGAGTAATCGGCTCATAGTTGTTTGGTTCGCTCATTGCCAGCCAGAGTTTCTTGTCGCCAATTGTTTCTGGACAGCCAACCGACCTACTGGCTGGCTGGCCATTCGGTCTTCAATATGGAGCCAGCTAGTCAGCCAGTGAAGGTGACAGCTGCTGATAGACGTCTGCAACTGGCTGTTGAAAATCCTTCACCTGACGCGGTAGTCATGTTTCTCCCCCGCACTGACTGGCTGACTGACTTCACTGACATTTGTGTTGAAAGTCAGGATCTTGTTGTTTATACTAGGTGAGGCAGAGTGAAGCTGAAGACTTCCGAACTAGTTTCAGGTTGATGGGGGTGCAACTCACCTTTCCAATTCTGGCTGGCTCACTGGTTGACTGGCTTTGACATGTTGATCCGCTCCCACTGTCCGTGGTTGAAACGATGCTGGCTTCCTAAGCTAGATAAGTGAAGGCAGGAAGCAACCTCTATCTCAAATCTCTCCCGTTGATGGTGATTGGTGCTGGTTGTTGTGGTTACTGTTGTTGGTTGGTTGGCAGCCAGCCAGCCACCCGGCCGGCCGGCCGGCTTGTCTTACTTGTGTATTCACTTCGATCACTTCGCTCAGTTTTCCGCTGTGGATCACCTGTCATTTACCATTGTCATATAGCCAGCTATTGAATGAGGTCGATAACGACTTGGGTACTGGACACAGTAATTCTGAAGTCGTTACCAAAATGCTTCTCGGTCAACGTTGTCTGTCAAAGTCATTTTCGAAGTCGATGAAGTTAAAGTAGACGTTTCACAGCCACTCTACACGCTTCGTTCTATAGTGATGATGATGATGCGTAGAGTTTCAATTTGATCAGAACACGATTTGTCTTTCCTGAATCCAGCCAGTTTGTTCCGCGTGGTGATGAACTACCACTGTGCTATTATTAATGAACCTACCTATTTTCGACCAGACAACCAAAGAAGGGCGACCTAGGACTCTGCAAGAACTGGCGAGGAATCATGCTCCTGTAGACGCCAAGTAAAATCCTGAGTCGCATCATCCTGGGGAGAATAAAGGACGCAATGGATACAGAACTCCGCTAGCCCAGAACAAGCTGGATTCAGCAAAGGCAAATCATGTTCTGACCAAATTGCAACTCTACGCATTATCATCACAGAACAAAGCATGGAATGGCAATCAAACCTCTACCTCAACTTTATAGATTTTGAGAAGGCCTTCGCCAAACAGCGTTGACCGCGAAGTAATTTGGAAACTACTCGAGTACTACGGCGTACCCCAAATATTCGTCAGCCTTATTCAACAGCTGTACGACAACGGCACATGTCACGTGATCCACAACGGAAAACTCAGTGAGGCGTTTGGAGTAAACAGAGGAGTCAGACAAGGGTGCTTATTATCACCAACGATGATATCCCTAATTGTGGTGGACTGGATTATGCGTCGTCGTAAAGTGGGAAACGAGAAGACAAGGATATCCTGGACCAAAACGAAGAACCTAGAAGTCCTGGATTTCGCGCGTGGATGATTTATGTTTGATGTCACACAAAATCGAAGACTTACAAGCGAAAACCGACAAACTGGTCGAAGAAGCAGCCAGAGAGGACAGGACTCCAGGTGAACATAGACAAGACGGAGGTTGTGAAAATAACCAACCCACCAACCAACAACAACAGCACAACATCCAACACCAATCACCATCAACGGGAGGGATTTGAAAGAGTTTACTTCATTCACTTATCTAGGGAGCATTGTCTCAACTACAAGAGGAACAGACGAGGATGTCAAATCGAGAATCGGTAAGGCGAGAAACACATTCATCAACCTGAAACAACCAATCTGGAAATCTTCCGCTGTCACTCACCAACACTCAATAACAAAATTCCGACTTTCAATACAAACGTCAAGTCAGTCACTTCTTCTATACGGATGGATGAGAAACTTGGCGGCGGGTCACAAAGAATATTTCCAACAGCCTGTTGCACACCTTTATCAACAACAACAACTGTCTTCGCTAGCATCATACTGAAGATCAGATGGCTGGAAAGAACACGAACAAGAACCAACAAGAAACTATGGGAACGAAACAAGAACCGATCGCTTAACAAATATGCAGGATAAAGTGGAGATGGATTGGACACTCGCTGAGGAGGCCGCTGGGTAGGTGACATCGCGCGTCAGGCCATCGTTCGAGTGGAACCCGAAAGGAAAGCGGCGGGTAGTGTGACTTTCAAGGGTGACATGGAGGAGATGGTGTGAAGAGGAGTTGAAACAGTATGGACTAACATGGATGCAGGTGGAAAGTACAGCAGAAGACAGAAGCGAGTGGAGACGTGCAGTTGAAGGCGTATGTTCCACTAGGAACCCAAGGGAAAAATAATTTATATCAATAATAAATAATATTTTCTTTTTAAAGAAATAATCCTCTTGTCATGTTTGCTAATGGTGACTGCATATCTCTACAAGTCATAAATTAATGAATGAATAGAATTAATTTTTATATTTTCTTAATTATCTTAATTCATATACATGGATTTATGCAGTTATGTAATTCTGATGTGAATGGACTATGTTTATTTAATATGGACAGTGCTTGTCACAACACACAATTCCATATCCACATGAACACACCGTGTGCATAAATTTGTATATATACATACATTCACTACAACCAGTACTCTTGTTATTTTCACAGACAGTGCAAGAGAACTAAATTCCGGACGGTTCTCATTCACTGACTATGAAAACAAAATAAAAATATATGTTAACAAGCCAGTGAGTTGTGTTCACTGCTTATTTCTTTTAATATATATTTTATCTTCCTCTCTTTCTATCATCATCATCATCATCCTTGTATTGACTTTACAGATCTGATCAATAGGAAACGGATACGACGACTGGGAAGAAAAAGAGAAACGAGGCAAGGCGAAAATTTACTTCCCCAGCAGTATGAGCATTTAATTTTGAAAGCTTTACAAGACAAATGAAATGAGCGCATATTCTGCCCGTAATTGTGTTAAACCGAATAACTTCAGTAGTTCCGAGTTTGACTGTGAGCTAAGAGAACCTGAAAGAGTTGGTCTGGCTTAGTCAAAAGAACTCATCCGTTTATGGGTAACATCAAGCCAACCTGGTTTCTAACCCAGAGCATTCGTGGTAAAAGGCAAGCTCGTAGGCTAGATTATGACTTCTACCAGTTTGTGATGATTGAAAAAGGATCACCAGCCAGTATATTCGGCGAGGATAATGATCAGATTTCCAATCTGAACATGTTTTTATACAGTTTAAATGTTCTTGATGCTGAAGACAACTTTATTACATATTGTATTTTCATCAATGCACTGTCTAGGTTGCACTTCCTGGAATGCTTTTAAAAAATTTACCCTCATTGTCTAAGGTGAACTGTAGGACCCTATTACTTAATAATAATAATAATAATAAAGCTTTATTTCAGACAATATGCGAACATTAGGTACAAAACTTTTAAGCGTATTTAGTTCCAAAATACTGTTTACTTCAAAGAGGATTTACATATAAAGTAGCAATCTGAAGTATAGGTTCATTTCCTTGAAGAATTGCACAGCGTTTACTTGGAAGCAAGTTAAATGAGCGCACAAATTCATATATAGGTAGGTCATTCAATTAAACGTAGCGACAAGAGCTATGGTAAGACTGTGATGGTGGAAAACGATTTCGGTAGCCCAGGGATTGAGGCAGGCCACCTCGATTATGCTGATGACGGCGACAATAATCAATATCTCTATTTTAAACATGATTTCATACAGTGTAAATATTCAGCTTGGTTTATTCAGAATCATCAAGTTGAACACTAATCTATAGTATGTCATTCGAAGCGACATTTTGTTATATCTGCATGATCATACTGCTGCCCCAGAGTATTTATCCCTTCGAAACACACTAAGAGATACGTTGAGAACGACTCAGAAATACAGGCGGCTGTAGATTATTATTCAACGACATAAACATGTATGGTCAAAACAAAGTGTACAGAGTGCTTAGTAGTGCCAACACTCTCATCCAAGAGACTGCCGTTTAGTGTTAGGTATTATATTGCTTCGAGTGTATTTTAAGGCGTTATTCTTTCAGACGAAATCTTTACCGCATCTCCTGAACAGCACTCATTCCTTAGTGCTGACTGCAGTTCTTCGTGCAACAAGCATGTTTCGCCAAAAACAAAAGAACAACAACTTGAAAACAGTCCATATCATTCACCACAAATTCATCCAGCTATTGACATTGCAAAATTTCAAATGTCGTGTAATAACTGGAGGTACACTAACTCTGTATCCTTCATGAAGAATATCCTCTTCAATCCTATACATTGTGCTGTCTCATTTTCATCATTCATCTCTGGCTGAAGTGTCCGATTGACCGGAATTTCCACAACATTCTCTCTGAAAACTAACCTCGATTAATTGTTATTATTATCATTATTCATTTGGGTTCTCAGTGGAACATAGGGCTTCAGTAACACATCTCCACTGTCTTCTATCTATTTTTGTGCCGTTCTCTTCAGCTGGCTCGACGACTGCTCACAGTGTCTCATCTCCTCTGTGCACGACTTCCTCTATGTCGCCCTGACATTGACGACCCCTTGTCGTTGCTTCCCATTTGGATTCCACTCGAGTGATGGCGTGTATTGCACGCGATGTCATTCGACGGTCTCCTCTCAACCTCTACTTACCATGATATATATATTTAAACTAATTGAAGCGGAGTAAACTCATCTGATACCTAATTTCGTTGGCCTAATAATAATAATAATTTGCTTTATTGCAAAACAGTACATGTGATACAGAATGGAATTCTCAGCATTTTTACTACAGTATTGCGATCCAGTTAGTACATTATCAATAAATAGAATTCTGCATAGATTAAGGAAATCTCAGTTCATTATGACAACAACACATTGGCATATCGGTAGCAAAGGTAAAGCTGAACAGTGTTTGAAGGTGTTAGAAAAGTAGGTGCTGTCATATTTACTGGCGTAAGCGAGAAAAAGAAACAAAGCAGCACATAACGGAAAACAAGAGAAAAGGAGAGAGAATAGGAAAAGAAAGAAAGAAAATGTTGTACCTATGAATGATATGAGTTGGAAAGACGAGCTCTAGTTGTACTACTGACTATTTAATGAATTATAGGTGTCACGCCTAATGCTTTCTTTCTCGTACAGAACACGAGCTAAGTAGGGTATGGTTGAGTTTTTGTACTTGCTGGTGCGAGCATATAGTTTCCTATATAGGCTTCTGGTTTTACCTGATGAAATGCAAGGGGAGAGTTGTGAGTGAAGAGGGTGGTGTGAGTTAGATAGAATGGATTCAGACCATTTTTCACATGAGTCCAAGTGTCTGTCGTGTCGACCAGAATATTAACAAGCTGGCTAAGTGGCACGTTGCTTGCCATTTTCAGCTTACTGAGATCTGCCTGCCACCTTTTATTTGAAAGTAGATATTCTAGTCATTATTATCACCTAATGTGTTAAAGAAAATCCCAAAGGAAGTATACTACTGAATTCAATACTCCACTGTTGAATGTAAGCTGAAATCGATAATCACAACACACTGAAGTTTTCAAGAGTTACATTTCAGGGAAACCGGTTATCTCGAATTCGATAACAGACTGATTGATGTGAGTTAGAGAACTACTGAAAACCTGGAGAGCTGTTTACTCCTGGTTTGGAATTCATCGACACTGGCAACACCCACCTCAGGGCTCGAACCTGGTACTCTCAGTGCACTAAGCATCAGGTGAGTTTACTCCGCTTCAATTAGTTTAAATATATATATATCATGGTAAGTAGAGGTAGAGAAGAGACCGTCGAATGACATCGCGCGCAATACAGGCCATCGCTCGAGTGGAATCCAAATGGGAAGCAACGACAAGGGGTCGTCAATGTCAGGGCGACATAGAGGAGGTCGTGCGCAGAGGAGATGAGACACTGTGAGCAGTCGTCGAGCCAGCTGAAGAGAACGGCACAAAAATAGATAGAAGACAGTGGAGATGTGTTACTGAAGCCTTGTGTTTCACTGAGAACGCAAACGAAAAATAATAACAATAACAATTAATCGAGGTTAGTTTTCAGAAAGAATGTTGTGGAAATTCCAGTCAATCGGACACTTCAGCCAGAGATGAATGACGAAAATGAGAGAGCACAATTTATAGGATTGAAGAGGATATTCTTCATGAAGAGTAGAGTTATTGTACCTCCAGTTAATACACGACATTTGAAATTTTGCAATGTCAATAGCTGGATGAATTTGTGGTGAATGATATGGACTGTTTTCAAGTTGTTGTTCTTTTGTTTTTGGCGAAACATGCTTGTTGCATAAAGAACTGCAGTCAGCACTAAGGAATGAGTGCTGTTCAGGAGATAGAGTAAAGATTTCATCAGAGAAAATAACGCCTTACAATAAACCCAAAGTAATATAATACCATACGCTGAATGACGGGGCTTTGGATGAGTGTTGGCACTACTAAGCACGGTGTAGGCTTTGTTTTGACCATACATGTTTATGTCGTTGAATAATAATCTACAGTCACCTGTATTTTTGAGTCGTTTTCAACGTATCTCTTAGTCTGTTTCGAAGGGATAAATACTCTGGGGCAGTAGTATGATCATGCAGATAGAACAAAATGTCGCTTCGAATGACATACTATAGATTAGTGTTCAACTTGAAGATTCTGAATAAACCAAGCTGAATATTTACACTGTATAAAATCATGTTTAAAATAGAGATATTGATTATTGTCGCCGTCATCAGCATAATCGAGGTGGCCTGCCTCAATCCCTGGGCTACCGAAATCAGTTTTACCATAGCTCTAGTCGCTACGTTTAATTGAATGACCTAACTATATATGAATTTGTGCGCTCATTTAACTTGCTTCCAAGTAAACGCTGTGCAATTCTTCAACGAAATGAACCTATACTTCAGATTGCTACTTTATATGTAAATCCTCTTTGAAGTAAACAGTATTTTGGAACTAAATACGCTTAAAAGTTTTGTACCTAATGTTCGCATATTGTCTGAAATAAAGCTTTATTATTATTATTATTATTAAGTAATAGGGTCCTACAGTTCACCTTAGACAATGAGGGTATTTTTTTAAAAGCATTCCAGGAAGTGCAACCTAGACAGTGCATTGGTGAAAATACAATATGTAATAAAGTTAAGTCTTCAAGATCATGAATGTTTATCTGGAGGCGACTGTGGATCCGTTGACATTAGTAACCATTAAGTATTATTATTATTATTACTATTGTTCCATTGGGTTCCGAGTGGAACATAGAGACGGTTTCAACAACACATCTCCACTGTATTCGATTGGGTGCTGTCCACTTCACCTGGGTTGGAATGGGAAGCGACAAGTGGGTTGTCGGTATGAGGGTGACATGGAGGAGGTCGTCTTAGTCGGTGGCGGGAAAGAGACATTATGGACAGCGCCAAATAGAATAAAGTGGAAATGTATTGTTGAAGTGCTATATTACATTCGAAACCCACAGGAATAATAAATAAATAAATAAAATGAGTGTGGAGGAGTGCAGAAGATTTCCAAACTGATTTCAGAATTTCGCTAGAGAAAGAAAGACCAGATTTGCAGTATAAAATGATATTATCATTCTATTTCACAGGTTGCCGTCATCAGCTAACTGCAAACTCCCTGAAATTACATGCTCTATAAGCCAATCGAAACTGGATAAGTGCCCTGCTGATGTTACCTCCAACTGCATTTATAAATTCACGTGCACCTTCGCAGCAAGTATATTGGAAGGACAGAAAGAAGGGCTTCTATCCGCTGTTTTCAGATCATATTCCGAGAAACTTATGCTTAAAAGGAAGCAGATATTTACAAATTGCAATTACCAGACACCCACCCTGTGGATACGGGTCATTTTGTCGAGATTTCCAAATCCTTCAAAATATTAAACATACAAAGGGCAGCGAATCTACTACGATTTGTTGAAGCAATTGCAACCAAACGTCTCAAACAAAACTTATGCACACAGAAAGAGTGTGTAGTCAATCTCTCACTCCCTTGATAACCAACCGTATTACACTAGTGAGCTCAGCTCACTGAACAAGTTTTCAATTTGATGAACTTGGACCTTCTTGAGTTGCCACGTTGACGTACAAGCTAACACTGTTCATTAGATTTTTCTGTTTCCTGTCTTCTCTTACCCCCCTCCTCACTCTTTTCATAGTTTGATAGTATATAAATTGATGGTAACTTAAACTAAAATTTTTAATACTTATATTCCGGATGCGTTCATCTCATAATGTTTTCACTATTACCTTTCAAACATTGAAGTTTGAAATATTATTATTTATAACCATTGTAATTTCGGGTAGTTTTCAGCACCTGATGAGGGTAACCTGTGAAATAGAATGATGATATCATTTTATACTGCAAATCTGGTCTTTCTTTCTCTATCGAAATTTATCAAGGGGAACCAAGTGATTTCAGAATGATTATATGGGGAAACATAACCACTGAGTTTAATGTTTCACCTAACAGACACAAACAAGTCTAATATAGTGGTAAATCAAAAGATGACATAAGGCTTTCTTCGACTCTATCAGAATAGTGATTTTTAGACAACTCCGAACTAGATTATATTGATCGTCAAGTGATGGTCTGCAGTGCTCGGATTGATTTCAACTTTAGATTCGATTGTGAACCGACATCAAAAGGATTACTACTGACAGTAAGGGGCAAAGTGAAACTTTAAGCACCACTAACTAACTAACTACCAATCACACGAAAGAGGGATTTTTGATTAAGGAACACATATATTTATGGAAAAAAAGCATAAAAACTGCATAAAACGGTTACATAGCGTATCTTTCTCTAACATGTAGCAGAAACATCTCCCAATTTAGCATAGGAGTGTCAACAGAAAAGTCACATCACATTCTGTACATATATTCGTCCGAATGATTATAAATGAGATCCTTTTAAGATCCATTTATAGACCTAATCCTATTTTTCAATCTTTCCCAAAATCTTTCTATAGAATTCATGTGTGTCCATGTAACTGGATCCACAAAATCACTAGAATGGTTCACTCTGCGATGAATATATCCAAGAGATGACAGCGAGTTATAACTTTTCCATTCATCATTATGTACTATGGATCCCTGTTTTACAAGTCGAGTGACAATAGGTAATAAGGCAGTAGACTTTCCATCTGCTATCCTCTTGATGAATCCTTTCCGTACAGAGGTGTCATATAAACCGATTACATAAACATTGTTGACTTGCTCATGACCACGGCTGTTTTTTCTTCAGTAACACAGTTTCATCCACGTGTGCGACGATACCTTCTCCGCCCAACAAGGAAGTAATTCTCTCCACTTTCCATGATGTGAGGTCTTTGCAGTGCTGGTACCACTGAACTGTTGACACGAGGCTATTTTCGGTTTCAGCAGCTGCGCCTCTCACAGGCTGTCTTAAAACCCAGTAGTTACAAATATACAAAATCTGGGTTAGGGTGAGAAGAGACCTAGCAAAAAATGTTCCTACGAAATATTAAAATTATCAGCTTACCTTCCTTAATGCTAACTCTTCTCAAACAAAGTGCACAACGATAGACAAATCCATCAATCCACTCGCTAAAGCTTTTTAAACTCATGACACCACCACATGAACAAATCCTCTCCTGTCTAAGCAACCCCAAATCCAGGCAATACTGCAAAACACTATCCTCCTCGAACTGCAAACCTAAGTTCGTTAGAGCACGCATTTGACACGAATCAAGCGCTATACAACCTTGAACTCACAAGCATGAACCTCATTGGACCGTTCGAGATCGTTCGCTGATTGGTGTTAGTTAGTGGTGCTTAAAGTTTAACCTGGTCCAGTAAGGCAGTACTGGAGAGCTGTTTCATATTAGTTCGGGATTCTTCAGCAGTATTCATGAATAATCCCTATCCAGACATTAATTGAAAACAAAATGCGTAGTTCAGTGAAGAGTCTCTCTTCGGCGGTGAATTTATTCACGTGGTTGCACGATCGCAGTTATATATACTTATTTTTTTATATATATGTGTGTGTGCACATTAGCTTGGTCAGACAAGAATGGAAATCAGTTGGGGTTGTTGTCGTTGTTGTTTACATCATCAAAATATTTCAAAAAATGTGATGAATAATCAAATTGTAACTGAGGGGGCATAGGGTGAAGATTAGTGTGAGGGTAGTAGTAATGAGTTGTCACAACCAAAAACTGAAAAGCAGCACAGTAAAGAAAAAGCCTATCTATCTGCAGCTTTCATTCAAAGGTGATGATACTGCTAGTAGAATAAGATGCAGGCTGAATGCTGCCTTGAACAGAACATATCCAGCCGTCAAGCTTGTATGTGTTTATCAAACAACTAGTTGTTTGAGACAATCAGAAGTGAACAAATACCCACCTCATGTTACCTCCAACTGTGTCTACCAATTTACATGTTGTACGTGCCAAAGCACATACATCGGAAGAACAGAGAGAAGGGTTATTGTCCGCATTTCTGAACACATACCAAAGAACTTGAGACTGAAAGGTCCACAAGCATTAAACAGTGCGGTTGCGCATCATCTATTGGACACACTGGTCATAATGTAGACAACCTGAAGTCGTTCAAAATAATCAACAAGCAGAAGAAACCTAACTTGCTACGCTTTGCTGAAGCAATTGCTATCAAACGACTGAAACCAAATCTATGTGTACGCAGAAAGAGACAGTGGTGAATCTTGCACTGCCCTGGTGATAACAAAAAATATATATACAACTTTTATGAGTCACCCTTTTTCTTGTTTAGAAAACTCTACTCTCTCATCTAAACATGACTCACACTACCTTGTTCTTTTCTCTTCTTTTTTTTCTATTGGCTACTAGATAAAACATTTTCTTTAGTTACCTAATCTACATTTTGTTATGCTCCTTCTAGCTAAACCTTGTTTCTATACACACACATATATATATACGCAAATCTCTTTTTGTTTCCAAGCCTAATTGTCTAATTATCCTATAAATAGTCAGTGTTTGTAACTCTTAATTAGTTAAATCATACCGGACTAAGGCTACTTTTACTTCCTACCAATTACTCACTCCTTGTGATCGTGAAAAAGTATGTTCAAATCTTCAATGTAATTCATATTTTTCATTCGTTCAGGTTGTAACCAGTTGAGAAGAATCCTCGAAATAATAATAAAAGATGAGCTCATATTATCTGGTGCCATGATATTGGAAGCGGTTGGATGATTTTTTCTTTTCTATACAACATAACTCTGGTTTTCCCAAGTGAATGTCAAAGGCTTCAGTAATATAAGCGTATTGCCTTTGGTAGGTTATTCTTGAGTGACTGTGTGTAGATTACTTTGAAGCAGGAGGAGTTTTTTGAGATGGAATGGTTAGTATTGTTGACGAGGTGTTCGACGATGGCATTCCTTGTGGAACCACTACTTATACTACTACCTTTTTGCAGCCATGTTGTGGGTTAGTGTTCTCGAATCCTTTTGGAGAGGATACAACCAATGTACCTGACCGACTCCACAGCAACAGATGAACTGATATACTCACATAGAAGTGGTTTTGGTGATGCGAGATCTTGTCCCTAAGGTTTCTGCATACCAATGGACGACTGGAGAACACTACGCTTAGCAATGCTACGAAGAATGTCCTTCTCAATGATGCTAAAATTCTTCTTTTGAGAGTATCGTAAGCTAAGTCTCCATTTTCTGGCTCTTTATAACATTTGGAGTCTTTAGACCTCTTACATTATTCCATACTTTCATTTGTTGCTATGCTCATCCTAATCAAAACTCACTCATTAAACTATTCATTTTATTACCTAACTACAATACACTTATTCAACATCCTTTATGTGTTGATTAACATTAATGGCTATGTGTCTCGACAACACATCACCACTACCCTCTTACCAATCTCCGCCCCACTCCCTTGTTACAATTTGATTACTCATCACCTTTCTGGAAATGTCTTGACCAGAATAACCCCAACTTATTTTTATTCTCATCAGACAAACATAATGTACACGGTCAAGGACGTTTACTGAAATACGCTGAGGCTTTAGCCATTCATAAACTTAAGCCCCCCTTGTGTATTCAAAAACAGTTTGTTATTACTCTTAACCTACCTTGGTAATCCTTATTTGATTGGATTACCAAACGTTTGTGTTAATTATTCTTAATTCTTTTTTTTTTGTCACCTTGTTTAATTTAACTTTTCCATATATATTGACTTGACAAGTAAATGTGTGATCAGATTGTTCGAAATGTATAGCGCTAATACATCACATTTTTCAGATAATCTCCGTCTTCTAATAATGCTATCAAAATTTATAAAAGGGACTAACTGTTTTAAATAATGTTCACACATACAAGCATACAAAAATAAGCATATGTATATAATTGCAGTTGTACAGCCGAGAGAATGAATTCGTCTCCGAAAAAAGAGACTTCGCTGAACACTAAATGTTGGGTGTTTCATTAATGAGAAATAATTCTTCACACTGTCTTTCTCTGTACAGAGGTTGGTTAGAAGCCTTTTGGTGACAATGGCTTCTGAGAATCGAAGTAACAGGCTTTAGTTTGTGTATTTATTATTTCAAAAGCCTGGCTAATTTCCACCACACTTCCCGTGTCAACTTGATGTCTGACAATTGCACCTGAGAACACTTTGTTACCTTTCATATGGAGACTATTAGGGGTATGCTCAGAAAATCCAGTTAACACTCTCTTCTCGCATCTTCCTATATCCTTGCTGCCACAAGTGCAAATGAATTGTTAAATGCAGTTGGAGGTGACATGCAGAGGGGGATACTTATCTTCTTCTGATGGAGACAATGAGCCAACCGTATTGTAACATAGGATTATTCGGGAGAGGGATAGTGTTTTCTTCAATACAAACTTGATTATGCCTTCAGTTCATATGGATACTTCTTCCCCTCTGTACTCTAGACAGATAAAATCTGGTTTCTTTTTATCTGTTTCGAATTTCGGTCTAGGTGTTTTTTCACTTCCAAATTTTGACATGAACGTTTGGGGGGGGGGTATCCATTTTATCGACAGTGTTCTTTTCAATAATTGTAAGCTCTTTCTCAATCTTATCTTCTCAACATAACACCCTGGGCTTACTGAAAGGCGTTTTGACCATCCTGTGTTTGTAGCCGATTGAGTTAAAGCTGTGATAATTTAAATAATGACAAGCTCAAGTTTATTTCAGTCGTCCCATCATTTCATCATTTTTTTTTTATTGTTGAGGTCTACGAAGTCGAACTGATTGTCATGTTCATGATTCATTACAAATGTTATGTGGAAATGTGCCTTAGCGAGTCTCTTAAACCACAAACGTGCCGTCAACATGCCTCTAGCAATAGATGGTCGACTTCATTTAAGTTAGTTGTGGAGAAACTACACAGTCGCTGGAAAAATACATATACAGTGTGTCGGAAGTAAAACTGAAAAAGTCGAAAGAAAAGCTCTCTTCGGTGGAACTCAAGTTTCACCTACCAAACTGGTTTGTCAGAAGAATTAAAACGTTTACCTGTTAATGACATATATATATATATTTGTTTTTAACAATTAGTACGCTTTATGAATTTAGACAAAGTAACAACAAGACGCAGCTTGTCTCAATCGTGTAATGTATCTGTGCAACACATTTCGAACAATCTGAACACATACGCACTTCTCATAGGAATACGTACGAAATTAATAAAGAGTTCAAAGGTCAAGTTAAAGGGAGGACACATTGAAGACCACAATAACAATGGAGCTCACTAAGCCAAATAACAGAGGTAACATAGTACATCTAACCTGGCTGGTATCGAAACAAAGTTTACCAAGGGGGGGGGGGGGGAAGGTAGGTTTAGTGTGATGATGAATTGTTGCTTTGAACGCATAAAGTTGGTTTAAACTTCCTAATTGCTAGTTAGGGCTAGCTTCCACAAACTTTAGGATACGTCGTACTTCAAACACTTTCTATGGAGAGCTGGAATAGATATGTAAGCATCAGTTTTGTGTCCTGTCTCCTCTATAATATGTTTCGCAATAGAGGAGCCGAGTCGTCTGCTCACACCATTAATTAATGGTTTCTGGGTATTCTGTTTGCTTCTGAAGCTATTTGGGAATATACTCTGAAAGCCTTACTTTCAGAAGCCGATGAGTCCTCCTTCCTATGTAAGTGTGTGTCCACACGTCCATTCGAATTTGTAAATACAGGGGGATGTGACATCACTTTTCGCATGTTCTAAGGCCTTAGATAGATATATTGGCTTCACATTCTGATTTACTCTGGTCTTAACTGCATAAAAAGTCTTTTTCAGCATGAGTGCGTTCAATCTCTGCTATGATCACGCATATATAGGCTAGCTTGATATATACGTCTTTCTAAGTATCGAGTTAGATAATAGATCTTGGTGTTCCACTGACCACTTTATGTCCCCTCACGAACTTGTATGGATAATTGTTATCCTCATCAAGTGTGTCTTCAGTGTATATTTTCGCTGGATTCCACTGAAGAGGCACCTCACTCATTAAGGTTGTATGGTACCCAACAGGGAACAAACTCTGGTAATTAATACGATACTGTCTTTTCCAGGTAGGACTTTTATAAATAGATCGTTTTATTAATCCATTAGGCCGTCGACTAAGCAATATATCTAGGAAAGATAAACAAGTCCGTGTGTGATCAGACGGTTAAAAATATTCTGCACAAATACACTACACGGTTCATATACATATATATATATATATATATATATATACAGACCGGTTACATTGTGGAACTGCCAGCAGGAATTCATGTGATTTCATGAAATGTCACAGGACTTAGTCTCTATCACCCTTCAAAACACGAAATATACACATTGGGTCATAGGAATTAATAAAAAGACAATTGCAGCGAAGAAAATTTTCTTTTCGACGAAGTCATCATCTAGGCTGTACATTCGTGTATTTATATCAAATGGATAGGAAAGTTCCAGAATAATTTCTGGTTAGGGGTCAAATTAATAAAAATTACAATTAGGAATTAAAATGACGTAACAAACAGGGGGGATGGATAAAACTCGAACAAAGTAGCATTATAATAACTAAGAAGACTGACATTATGCAATTGGGGGTTAGAAATGTAGAAATAACAAAATATACAGGATGTTTGGATAAGAAACTAGTATGATGAATAATTGTTTATGCAATCAGGGATTAAATATGTAGAAATAGTAAGATGACAAAATAAACAGGAAGAGTGGGTATGAAAATATGGTAGTGTAAACAGGGTTTAAGAAAACTTAAAATAACATGAATAAACAGGGTTTAGGAAAACTTAAAATAACATGAATAAACAGGAAGTTTAGATAAGAAAGGTGATGAGATTGTCATTACTAAAAAAATTTTACCTGTTTATGATGGCCATGGTAGGGAGAGGGGTTGGACGTAATTCTTTTGGATACAAAGTGTGGGTTTGAGCTTTTGGATAGCTAACGCCTCATCTATGCCCAGATGTCTTGATTTGGTTCCCTTTGATAGGTTTGATTGAATTTTGTATATTACTTTGAAGGATTTTTCGAAAGGCGCTGAATGTCCTGAGTTGACCAAATGTTCTGTCACTGAAATGTATACACGTTTTCGGTCTCCTTTTACTAGCCAGGCTGGGTAGAGTTCGCGAGCGCATTTTTCAAGTCGACGCATAGTACGGCCGATGTACTCAGCTCCACAAGAGCAAGTAAACTGGTATATGCACGTTCTGGCTGAACAGTTTCTTGCAAGAAAACGTCATTCGTAGGCTCACGGCGAAGTATGTTTTCCTGAGACATTTGCAGAGGCGTTTGCGAAGGATTTCTGCTTCAATATCACCTTTGAATTCTAGATTAAGCAGAAATTGTTCTGGAACTTTCCCATCCATTTGATATAAATACACGAATGTACAGCCTAGATGATGACTTCGTCGAAAAGAAAATTTTCTTCGCTGCAATTGTCTTTTTATTAATTCCTATGACCCTTCAAAACGTCTTGCTAAACGATTAAATTTCATAACAGACTACTCCCAGTGCAAAATATTGCTTCCCTTTTTTGAATCCCTCATAGATTTCTTCCAATGAACTAAAACCCAAAAAATGTCAGCAAGCTGATAATTTACTTTCAAATAATCAGTTACTATAGTAGATATGTTATTTACAATAATACTCGGAATTTACGTGGGTAGTTAGATGCTTATCTTAGACTCGATTTATGCATATACATTTATAGATATGGATATATACATATGCACATTCATGCAAAACGAAAGTCTAGTGATATCAATTAGGCTCGATTATCCTTAAGATTGACAGTAAATACAACTAAATTGTGATAAGCTGCACAAATAAACTGGGGAATATTTATGCTCAACTCTGAGTTGAACCAGATGTTGTTTGAGTTGTGTTTTTCTAAATAGCTTATCAGAGTAATTACTATTCATTATTTAGTAGAAGATTGATTTAATGTGTATAAAGAATATCCTATTCAATAAATACATCCTCTCCATTAGCTTCTATATTTAGATAGATGACAGTTAGTAATGAAAGAAATTTACTCATTGACAACATGAATGCTGTTTCAGGGACAAGTTTAACGATGTACACATCCTGCAATGAATTTCACTATCGAGGAAGAAAGAGACTGTAGCATTCATTCTTCATTCCTAGACGTCCTTATGACTGGCAAAGAGGACGGTACACTGAAAAGAAGTGTGTGTAGCAAGCGTACATCAACTGACTGTCAGTGTACTCATTTTATCCGCTGCCTAAATGTGAAACTCACAGACACAATCGAATAAAGTGCCACAGAGCAAGAACAATCTGCTCTGATGAATGTCTTAATGAAGAGCTCAGTATTATTAAACAGTTGCTGAATGGTGACCGTTACTCAGAAAAATTCATCGAAAAGAGACCTTGTTCTTACAGCTTCAGTTCCTCGGTGATCGTAACAACACCCATCCCTACTTTGCGTTCGTGAGTTAAAGATGAGCTGCCCATTTTCGCCTATTCTATGTGTATCTATCACAATCTGACTGCTCTTGCTGTGGAGTGCGCCAGTTAGTTGCATAGGCCGTACAATTAGGTGTGTTTATCTTCGGATATCAGAACAACATCCCGCATAGAAAAAAATTCCATTCATAGCTATATACCATTACATCTTGTGTACATAGAACACAAGATTGGTGTAAACAAAGCCGCTTTCAAAGTCATCTGCAGCGTACCAACTAATCTTAACTTCACCTTTAGAGTTTGCCTACTACATATTCCTGTGTTCGGCTGTTGGGATCCACATTCAAAAGACTCATCTTTGTATCCGAAAGGAAGTGGTTCAGACACTCTCCTCACCTTTGACCGTCAATAAAGGCTTTTATGATGCTTAATTTGTTGTTGTTATAGGAATTTCATTAATTTTATTTCATTTTCCATTTAACTACTATATTTTTATGCTTCTTTCTTTGGTGCAGACTGAATTCTATCAGTCAGTCAGTCAGGTTTGCAATGTGGCCACCATTCTAGGTAGCTCGCCATCACGGTGCACATTGTTTGTGATGATATAAGATAGTTTGAGGTGATCGGCAGGAATCCCTGGACCTAGCACGAAACCTGGGTCCATTCCTTTAGTCTCGTCGCTACTAGGTTAGTGGGTAGAATCTTGTCGCCATTGAAATTCTCTTTATTTAATAATAAGTTATATGTTTACAGGATCTCATCATGCCCTGACATAGGTCAGAGAACCATTGGAAAGCCAACCAGGGAGTACTGGAAAACTGTTGCGTCAGCCTAGTCTCCGACTCTTCACAGGACGCATCCACTGCCAGGGTTCGAACCCAGAACCTCCTGGTTACAAGGCAAGCTCGTAGACCATTAGGCCACTGGGACCCGATCCAATGGTCACCCCATGAATTCTAACTTCTGTCAATTCATTATTATAGCGGGACTGACACCAACCAATATCATCGGCCCACTAGCGGCTGGCTCTATTCAGGTAGGTAGTTACCTGTAGTTCTAGTGGGAAGTCGTGACCAGCAGGGTACAGCAGGTTGGGCGTGAAGGCAAACACTCACTGGGGAAATTAGCTAGTGGCTGTGCTATGTCGTGAATCGGGAGAAGTTGGAATTCATGAGCCATTCGATCTGGTCTCCATGGAGCTTGTCTTGTACCTAGAAGGTCTTGGGTTCGAACTTCGGTGGGTGCGTACTGTTGAAGAGTCCAAAACCAGGCTGACGAAACAGTTGTCCAGTACTCCCAGCTGGTTTTCCAATGGTTCTCTAACTGATGTCATCAGCTCATGAAGAAATCCTCCGACCAATTAAACAAAATCCCTACAAAGCAATACTTGAATAAGTTATTTGCCTAACTTCTATCGACCAGATAAACGGCAGAAGTCTAATTCACTCCTGCCATTGCGATAACTGAGAATATTTGTAGCTCAGGTGGATGATTTTGATTTAGATTGTATTCTCGAAGCTGGTTTCATCGCAAAGCTTTCATTTTCCTGCATCTAAGCAACATCTTCATGGTAAGTGTGAATCCTCCATATGACACAATGACATCTCCTGATAACCATTGTTCTGATTCGTTGTTAATTTACATCTCCACTCACCATTTCTATTGACTTCCAATTCGAACTTCTTCATTGTCATGTCATGTGATGATTTACTTCTTATTAGCTGGTTAATTATCGTCTTTAGTAATCAATGTGTGTTTGTTAATCTCTGATCGGTCTGGCATCAGTTTCCGTGTTTCCTCTGGTTTTAGATTTTCTGCATTCTACCAATCATCACATTATTATTTATTATTATTGTTCCCTTGGGTTCCTAGCGGAATATAGTGCTTCAAATGCACGCCTCCATTTGCTTCTCTATTCTGCGGTACTTTTCACCTGCAGCCATGTTAGTCCATACTGTTTCAACCCTTCTTCACACGATCTCATCCATGTTACCCAACTCGCTGCTTCCCTTTCGGGTTCCACTCGAGCGATGGCCTAACACGCAGTGTCACCCAGCGGCCTCCTCAGCGAGTGTCCAATCCATCTCCACTTTATCCTGCATATTTGTTGAGCGATCGGTTCTTGTTTCGTTTGTTTGTTTGTTCCCATAGTTTCTTGTTGGTTCTAGTCCTTGTTGTTTCCGGCCATCTGATCTTCAGTATGATGCTAGCGGAGACAGCTGTTGTTGATAAAGGTGTGCAACAGGCTGCTGGAAATGCTCATTCTTTGTGACCCATCGCCAAGTTTCTGATCCATCCGTATAGAAGAACTGACTGACTTGATGTCGTTTGTATTGAAAATCCGAATTTTGTTGTTGAGTGTTGCTGAGTGACAGCGGAAGATTTCCAGATTGGTTTCAGGTTGATGAATGTGTTTCTCGCCTTCCCGATTCTCGATTTGACATCTTCGTCCGTTCCTCATGCTGTAGTTGAGAGAATGCTCCCTAGCTAGATAAGTGAATGAAGTGACCTCTTTCAAATCCCTTCCGTTAAGGGTGATTGGCGCTGGATGTTGCTGCTGTTGTTGTTGTTCTTGTTGATTGGTTATTTTCATAACCTCCGTCTTGTCTGTGTTCACATGGAGTCCTGTCTTCTCTGGCTTCTTCTTCGACCAGTTTGTCGGTTTTCGCTTGTAAGTCTTCGATTTTGTGTGACATCAGACATAACTTATCCACGCGCGAAATCCAGGTCTTCTAGGTTCTTCACGTCGGTCCAGGATATCCCTGTCTTGTCGTTTCCCACTTTACGACGACGCATAATCCAGTCCAGCACACCACAATTAGGAATATCATCGTTAGTGATAATAAGCACCCTTGTCTGACTCCTGTGTTTCCTCCAAACGCCTCACTGAGTTTTCCGTTGTGGATCACTTAACATGTACCGTAGTCGTACAGCTGTTGAATCATCAAATGACTGCCCATAATTGCCTACATGCATCCATATGATGAAAGATTACAGCATATTGAGTCTTTTCAAAGCTATTTTGTGGTCTTGAATTCTGGTTGGAAAACGAGACGCCCGCTTCGACGAATGCTGCAGTGTTTGTCGCAGTTTATCCAAGTTATTATGTGTGTGTGTGTGAGGTTCATCTCCTTCTTGTCCCCGTTTACTGTTGGATCCTTTGGTCTGCGTATTATCAACTGAAGATTGTGATTGTGTTGGCTTGTGTATTTCAAACGGCTTAAATATTCTAGCTGTTATTTCAGAAATTTTCTTGCCGTCTTTAAGGATGGTTTCTTGTTGGTTTTTCGATTTAAGTTTAAACAATTTTTCTGTTGATAAAATTGTATGCGGTATCCATTCTTCTTGAAGCCAGTTAGTGGATATTTCTGTCTATTTCTATTCCCGTCATCACTGGAAACTTCAGACAAGTTAACTCTGCATATTAAAGCTTGAATTGTCCAGAAGGGAGACAATGAAAGCCTCACAATTAAACCTTCAATCAACTCAGAAAACACAAATAAAATCAAAATCACTCCTAATTTTCAAGGCTAAAAGCGATGTCGTTTTAATATTTTCAAGTTGTTATGTTATCACTCAAGAATGTAATAATAATAATAGGAACCAACGGTTTCATTTAACTTTCGTTTACATCGGAAACTGAAATTAACAGTCTAACATTTGCAAGGATTATGTTTAAGGCCGTTAGACGAAGACCATTTGCTAATTCCTGATAGAAAGCTGTTCATCTTAGTACAGTTTATCTGGGAGTTAACAGACATTGAAACAGTTAGATCGTCCACATGCTTAACAAAGTTGGTTTCGTTATCAGGGTGGGGCAAGTCATGCAAGAAGAAAGAAAACAGAAAAGGAGAAAGGACAGCGCCTTGAGGGACACCAGCCTCTGTAAGCAATGAAGTGGACGACTTTCCCTGACTGACGTACAGTGTCCTACTTTCTTCCTGAGAAATAAGAATGCAGCCATTTGACAACCCAACAGCCGGTTTCAGTTTCAGAAAGCTTGTTTAACAAAATGTCCCTAGTTACTGAGTCGAAAGCAGATGTGTAATCTTGAAAGGTGCAGCGAACAAATTTAGCCCCCATGTCTAAGCTGGAGACAATGTTATGATACAAGACTGCAACTGCCTCTAAAGTACTTCTACTGTGTTTGTAGGCGAATTGTTTGGGATCATTAAAGGCTTTAAGTGAAGGTTGAAGATTAAGTAAGAGTAACTTTTTCCATAGTTTTTAGAAAAAGAGAGGTAATAGCAATAGGTCTAAATTTAAAACATGTTCCAGTAGACGACTTAGGTATAGATAGAATTTTAATGTCCTTCCAAGCGGCTGGCACGACATTTCTGGAAAAAGATTCGTTAAATATGTCCATGAGAGGATGATAACACAGGATATCTGCACACTTTTTAAGAATAAGGCTAGGCAAACCATCTGGACCTAGGCTACAAGAAGGGTTCAGAGACTGGAGACATTTTAGAGCATCATTTGTATTGAAACCAGGGAAGAAGGTTTCATTATTACTTGTAACACTAGAAAGTTTGGAATTTGTGGGAGAATGTATGAAGGACTTGTTTAGTGTGCAAACATCAAGGGAATAATGAATACTGTTCATCTGCTTACCACCAGTAATTTCTTGAAAAGTTTCCATTTATTAGACGCATTTTTACAGAACATAAACTTTTGGTTGTAAATTGAATTGAATCTGTGCATTTCAGACTTTATTAGGATATTAATTCTTTTCAAACCAGTATTATCCTTCGTTTTATATAACTTTTCTTTTTGTCTGCGAAGCTTTTTAACTTGAGGGGAGGAGAAACAGTGAAATCTGATGAAGAGCGTTTCTCTGGGACAACAAGTGTCAAGACAAAATTTGAGATAACTTGTAATAAAATAAGAGATTGTGTCATCAAGAGAGTCTTCTTTAAACAGGTTCCACCTTGTGTCTTTGAGCATGCTTTTGAGGTTCTGAACATTCTCCATAGAGTAACATCCATGTACAGTTTTCTTGGAAAGGTGTGAAAAAGTTCACTTGTGTAACTTTCCATAAATTTTAGGTAGAACCCGTACAATACAATGATCTGAGTTAAACAGTGGAGCTCTTTTACGAGCTTCATATATTCCGGAATCATTTATAAATACAAGGTCAAGAGAATTTTCCAGTCCGGTGGGAAAGTTAACAACATTTTTGATGACCTATCTCTGTGACGATTTCAATATTGTGAAAATCAATTTTGTGGACTGTTTCTATAGCGTGTAGTCCTATGTATGATGATTTTCATGCTGTTCTTTAGTTCAACGGTATTTCTCGGTGGTCGAAGAGATGTTCTACGGTGTTCATTTCTTCTGATTTTGATTTCTCTCTAGCGATGTTTCTCCGATGTATATCGCATCACATTCCAAGCATTTTATTTTAAAGACACAATTAGAAAGATATACGTCGAACAAACATCGCCAGAGAGAAATCAAAATCAGAAGAAATGAACACCGTAGAACATCTCTTCGACCACCGAGAAATCCCGTTGAACTACAAAAACTTGAAAAATCATCAGCCATAGGTCTACACGCTATGGAATCAAGCCACAAAATTGATTTTGACAATATTGAAATAATCCAGAAAAGCATTTCAGAAATCACACAGAACGTCTAATATCAGAAGCACTTCATATCAAGCGGAATCCAAACTGTCTGAACTGAATAGGAATGATGGACTAAAACAGAATCTGACCTGGTTACAACACCTCCCTCCCTCATCAAGTGACAAAATCAACACGAATGTGATAAGCAAATTCAGTATGTAAACACACACAGTACTTTTATAATTTTACACACTGATCAAATCCAACAGTCATCTACACTTGATTTTTTTATCTTTACCAATTGACCAACTTGACGACAACAAAAATGACCGCAGACTGACGAACGATGATCAAGTTGGTAAACTTTATTTTGATATCATAACAGACGAACTATTACCTTTGTTATTTGGTTTAGTGATCTTCATTGCTATTTTTACTTTCAAAATGTCCCTTCAACTTGACCTAAGTCAAGTCTATTTTCTCACCCCTTAACTCTTTGTTATATATATGCTGAGTGGATTTTGTAAATTCCGGTTTAATAATACTGCTTTGATAAAGCTATTAGCAGCAGCATTAAATAGCGAAATGTCAGTAAAAACAAAAATATCGTTTTGTTTTTCATTCATTGGGAAATACAAGAAAACCTTTATTATAATGAAAATCAAAATCACTCCTAACATTGGAGGCTGAAAGAGATGTCTCAAACTTTTCGTTTCAATATTTTCAAGTTGTTGTATTATTATTCAAGAATGTAGATTAAAGATAGATTAGATATTGCTATTCATTTCCCATCAGGACACGAGGAGCTGTTCTCGTGTATAATTCACGAGTAAATATCGCTTCTAATAATAATAATAATAATAATAATAATAATAATGATAATAATAATAATAGTGTGGTGAGAGCAAGCTGCTAGCCAAGTGGTAGACATTGATCTACGCTGATTGGTAGAAATTAATCTAGGCTGATTCAACAACCAATCACAGCTGACCTAAACGTGGACAAATATGATTCGCAGACAAGTGGCTCGCATTTCCGAAAAATATCGAAAACGAGAAAGCAGAAGACAGCGTTTGTTTGCAAACAACCAATCAGAAGACCGCCTTCTTTCTGCGGGCAGAAGCCTTATTAATGTACGTAAAATACATATAAATACCTGTTGGTTTTCGTAATAAAACTGATCTGTTGCCAGCCTTGTCTTCTGTTGTTACAATAGTAATAATAATGCTCATCAGACGTATGTCAAAATTTTTGACCAAAACAATTCCTCCTTCTAAACAAATTTACTCGTTATGCTTTCTAACGTCACATACTGAACTGATGAGAAGATAAACTGATTGGTACAAATTTAAATTTAAATATGTGTTGTGTAGCAGATTCAATAGAAGACGCATAATCTCAAATTAAAATCTATCCGCGAGAGAGAGAGAGTGAGCAAAGCTCAAAAATGCAATCCTACAGTAAGCGAACAAAGTCAGATAATTTTGTAGATATGTAGTACACATGAAATATGTCCAACTCTTGTTTCGTTGTTGTTGTTGTTGTATTTTCTATGTTCCTCTGTTCTCCTAACTCATTTTTTTCCATTCATCCTGAAGAAGAAGAAGGTCAATTTTGTTTTCAGAGTTTAGTTAGGACTATGCAACTTGAATGAGAAGATAGAGAGTGAGCGAGAGAGAGGGACAGATAGTTATCATACACATAGAACGGAAGAGAAACTGTCAAAACATACTCATAGTTAAAAAAAGATTTGAAAGAAAAAAACGCCAAAAGAAGCAAACGGCACACGGCAATTTTGAGGCGGAATATTCATCCAGAATCAATACTCCCTAGAGTAGAAATCACAAAGAATGAATGAAAGGATACGTTTCTCTATCAGCAGCACCGTTGTTTAATGAACGAATTATTGATAACAGATAGACAGAGAGACAGTATACAACAATTTAATATTATTATTGTATCCTTTAATTCCTATAGGAACATACGGCTTCAGCCGTGCGTCTGCATTGCGTTCACTTCTCTGGTGGGGTCTTCACCTGGTTCCAAGTCTGTCGACACGTTTTCATCTCCTCTTCACATGACCTCCTCCAAGTCACCCTTGCAGTGACGACCAACTCGCCGCTTCCCATTCCGCCGGGTTCAACTCGAGCGATGGCTTGTCTAGTGATGTCACTTGATGGTTTGTTTCATCAGAGTATGGCCACAATCTAATCCACCTCCATTTCTTCCTGCTCATTTGTTTCACAATCGGTTCCTACTGGGTTGGTTCGCTCATCGCCAGAGAACTCTGTTGCTGATCAACTCTGGCCAGCCATCTGATCTCGAGTATTGAGCGAAGACAACTGTTGTTGATGAAGGTCTGTAATTTGTTTGAGATGCTCTTTATGACGCGCTGGCCAAGTCTCTGATCCATCCGTATATGGTAGCACTGACTGACTTCACATTGGAGTTGAAAATCCGGATCTTATTTTTGATGGTGAGTGCTGTTGACTTCCACACAGACTTGAGAGTAGTGAAAGCTTGTCTTGCTTTTCCGATCCTCGCTGCTTTGATATCCTCGTCAGTAGTGTCCGCCTGTAGTTGAGACGATGCTTCCCAGGTAGGTCGGTAAGTAAACGAGGTTGTTTATTTCAGGTTCCTCCCATTTATGCTAACTGTTGTGTGTTGTTGCTGTTCTTGTCCAGGAATCTTCATTACCTATGTTTTCTCTATGTTCACCTGAATGAAGTCCTATCTTCTCTGGATGCTTCTTCTGTCAACTTGTTGCTTTTCGCTTGCATATTTTCTAGTTTGTGGGAAATCAGACATATATCATCAGCGAAGTCCAGATCCTCCAAGTCTCTTTTTGTGTGAGTCTATTTCATGCCTGTTTCCTCGTTTCCCGCTGTTTGTCGTATTATCCAGTCTACTGCAATCAGGAAAATCATTGGCGATAGTAAACAGCCTTGTCTTACACATGATAAGAAAGTTCAAATTCCAGGTCAATAGAAATGATGAGTGTAGGTGTAAATTGAGGAGTGAGAAGAATATTTGTGATAAGGGAGACAATTATATGATCATGATTGATGGAGGGATAATTCCAATGAGTTGATTTCATGCTGAAACCTGAGGTGGCGGTGATGTTGTTCAGTAAGGGGACGACAAAATCTTTTCAATTAAGCCACCAACCAGCTCAAAAAAGGACAACTAATTCACTGTCATCCACCTCAGCTACAAGATAAAATAACATCAATGATTAGAACAAGCATTCATCTGTGTGAATTTTTTGTATCACTTCACTAACTTTTGTTTTATTTGATAGGTGAAAATGAACAGCAACACCAAAAATGAGTGATGGAATTCTAAATTAATATTGAAAGCATTTTGACGTAAGCGACTGACTGCTTACTACTAATTATCTTTAAGGCATGTAAATTCACAGTAGACAGGTTATGTAGTGGTGTCTGTGTGTGTGGGTGACAATGATTATTTGAAATTAAACTGTAATTATTAATTATGATTTAATGTGCTACATTTGCGTAGTTACCTAAAACTCTGATTTTTGTGGAATATCTTGCCCAAAAGTTGCAAAAAACTGTTACAATTATTTGCCTTTGAAACACTGAATCCTTGGATATAATATTGTATATCGAAAATACCTATAACTATCTATTTGCCACTCTGTGCTTGTTTAACACTAACTAATACCTATAATTGTATATATATGTATTGATGGATTTACATGTTCAAGTTGGCTCAAGTCAGTGAGTCTATGATTTTTGTATCATTTTGGTTATTATTATTGTTGTTGTCGCTTGTTACCCTTCTTGTTGTTGTGAATTATTTTCCTGTGCTGGTGTTGTTCTGATTGTTTTATTTCCTGTTTTCCTGGTTTAAACGGCAGCAACCCACAAGGTCGCTTCTCTCTAAATTATAATTTAATGTAACAATCCCCCTTCTCAGGCGTGAGGCTAGCAACCCCACCCTGTAAACAAAGTTGCTACAGAAACTTCAGCACGATGAATCTCCTTGAGCCAAAAGAAAAAGTTTGTATGGGGACATGGAATGTCTGCACCATGTACGAGATTGGCAGGGCTGCCCAGATCGCAAACGAAATGAAAAGATACGGAATTCAAGTACTGGGGATATGTGAAAGCCGATGGAACGCGAATGAACTCACCAAATTTTCAACGGGAGAGTCAGTGATTTATTCCGATCACCCAGAAGACAACCACACGCACACCGAGAGCGTGGCTATCATGATGTCACCAACGGCAACGAAGGCCCTGATGCAATGGGAGGCGATCTCGCCCAGGATAATGACTGCCAGATTCAACTCCAAAGGAAGGAAAGTGTCAGTTATACAATGCTATGCACCGCCAAACAACGCAGACCTCGAAAAGGAAGAAGAATTCTACAGATAAATACAGGCAACAATGGACAATACTCCAGCCGGTGACATTAAAATACTAATTTAAAGCCCTATGTTCCTCTAGGAATTAAAGGATACAACAACAACAACAACAACAACAAACTGTAATTAAACATTTTCGCGGGGACAGAAACCTGTAGGGATGTTGATAATAATAATAATTTGGTTTATTCCAAAACAGCACTAATGATACAGTGTGGAATTTTCAACATTTCGTACAATGTTCCATCTAACTTTACCCGAATAACATTAGAAACAGTTATAAAGATAATATTACACGATTGATTGTTAATGGCAGGTCTTATTTTGGTATTTTTAGTGGCTGTGACGTCATATGTATATACAAAGATAAGAACTGTAGATAATAATGATAATAATAGTAATGTCCATAGCTGAGATTTTCAGTTAATTGAGGAGATAGTGACACTATAGATTACAAATTGGAGATTGCAAATAGAAGAGCCGATTATTTTGCTAACTACATAGTAATTCATAGGTTTCACGCTGCCTAACATTGTCCCTATCGCATAGAACACGGACTGGCCAAATATGGTATCGTTGACTTGCTGTGTCTGATAGTATGAGCATATAATCTCTTGTACTGACTTCTAGTTCTACCAGATGAGATGCAAGTGATACAAGGATGGGAGAGTTGAGTCGAGAAATACGCATCATAATAATAATTGTTGCTATAATGAAACAGAATAAAGACTATTATCTTCCCTTAAAATAACTCAAAAATACTTCCTGATTGCATTGAAGGGTATCAAATGGTTTCAACTGTAGGCACAACGAAATTAGGTCGGAATGAGACTTGTACCTCAATTCGTACACAGCACTGTTATAATAATAGGCAGGTTGTGTATTCAATGAACGGCATGCGTTCAAGGCTATTGGTGCGTTCGAAATCCATGGATGTTATTACTGGTCAGCGTTACTAGCTGACAGTAAACCTGTAACGCACACTGATTTCTCATGCAGCTAATTTGATAGAGGTTCATATCCATTTGTCTTTCATACATTCTGAGTGTTAATTCCACCGACAAACTTAAGTCAATAAATTTAGCAATCACAGTTCATCTACTTGTAAGTAGTCAGAAAACTTTATGGAAATATTGTTGTTGATGTTTGGTTAGTGGATTTCTGAGTATTTATTGCTCGTTAATTTTACGTGACTATATCCCATTAGATGATGGCCAATGTTCCCAGCAAGAACTGAATCATCCTTGATATAATGGAGAAGACTTGTAGCTCAGGTGGATGATTTCGATGTAGTTGTATCCTCTGATCTGGATGCTTCATTTGCGAATCTTTCATTTATTGCCCTACTAGGCAACATCTTCAGCTCAGACTTCAATTCGATATGAGCTTTTAGATTTCTCCACGAGTTTATAAATCACTTCACCTGGAGACCATGAAGGTGAATGGTTTATTTATGTGTTTCTCCATCATCCAGGCTACTTGTATCGGTACTAATTGTTTCGTTGACCTGGCCTAAAGGGTGTGAAACTGGTGTGTGGTTAAGCAAAGGACAAACAAAATCTATTCGCAGCGCTATTCTATTTCACTCATCTTGTAGATACAGAACACAAGACTGACGTTAACCATGCCTTCATGGTCATTTACCGCGTACGAACGAATCTCAATTTGCCTTAAGAGTTCGACTACTAAATATTGCTGAGGCTGGCTGGCTGGCCGTTGGGATCTATATTAACAAGCCTGATTAGTGTATCCAAAATAAGTTAGTTCAGACATTATCCTTACCTTGACCATCTAGGTTTGAGTGATCCTGAATTTTGTGGAATTTTCCTTATTTTAGTTGATATTCTATTTGCTACTATATCTATATTATTATTATAATTTAAGCATCTTTAATGAACTGTGGTGATTCCATTGTGATCTTACTTTACAAATCGATATTACTATTTAAAAAGCACACTAATACTGTTACTGACTACTAATTTAGAAAATTCTATGTATATAAATAAACATGCATATATATAATTGTAGAGCGAGAAGAGGAGGAGGAATTTATCGAAAAGGATATTCTTTGCTGGCTCAATTATATTTCGTGTTTTATAGATGTCTGAATGAATACTTTTGCTATATGGGCATTTGTTAGGTCAGCGGAAGAAGAAATTCCTTCAGAGAACAGGACGGAACAGACATGTTCAGTCAGCATCGACGAAATTATTTCAAGTTAATCCCCAGACATCCTCAAAGACTTCAAATCAAATGTAATCTCCATTTTGGTATCACTTTATGCTAATCATTATGAATCTGAAACCCTCATTCAGTTCAATACATATTTATGAATACAGCAGGTTGCTGTGTAGTGTTGAAACAGGAAGAATTCGTTATTTCAGGATTTCATCATGAACTGATGTCGGTTAGAGAAGCATTGGAAAGCCAGATGGCGAGTACTGGATAGCTATTTCGTTCAACTCCGCTTCAACAGTACGTACAGGTTTCTAACCCAGCTCGTAGACCATTAAGCCACTGGGACCCGATCCAACAGCCAGCCCATGAATTCCAGCTTCTGCCGATTCACGCAGGATATAGGGCGACTGGCACTAGCCAATGTCACCTCCAGCATGTATTTGTCCTCACACCTGACGTGTTGTACCCCACTGGTCACGACTTCTCCCTAGAACCCAGGTAAATACCTTCACTTGAATAGGACCAGTCGCTATTAAGCATTAGATTGATTAATATTCAGGCGTTGGTGACTTGCAGGGATTTGACTGGTTGGTTAGAAAACCATTGGAAAACCAGCTGGGAGTACTGCCAGACAGCTGTTTCGTTGGCCTAGTTTGGGACTTTGCTTCAACAGTACGCACCAACTGGGGCTTGATTTCTTGTGTTATTACCTCTGGGTGTGAGATCCTTATTGTAAACAAATCTACTTTCCTGTCAGTTACAACAGTAAGTGCAACTCTCTCTGGATTCAACATAGAACTTGGCACCGAAGTGCAGCAGTTCGAGTTGTGGCAACGTTCCAAATAGCACACAAAGGTAGACAAGAAGATGAGTGAAGAGAATCAATAGAGTTTTGACAGGTATAAGAGTGAAACAGAATGAGTAATGGTAGAAAGGAATATGAAAGATTACAGAGACTGAATACATCTGCGTAAGCCATTGACAACGATTTTGAGCCATGTCACCTATTGTCTCCAGCCATTGATTCTTACAGTCCCGAGGGCGCCAACCCGGAAGTCTGCATCTCCCTCCCTACCTGACTCAGTTTAACTGTCAAGGATTTCATGGATTGATGAGGCCATGTTTTTGTTTGGCATGGCACCGCTTACTCTTTTCCAACCTGCACCTATATCACCTAGTAATGCCCGTCGGGAGGGGGAGGCGATGGTTAGGCATGCGCAGCACGTGACCTAGCCATCTCAATCTGTGTAACTTTATAGCCTCGTCGATTGATTTTCCCTCTTTGCCCAACACTACGCTTAACCTAACGTCAACATTACTTACCTTATTATACCACCTAACATGAGAAAGAGATCGTAGACATCTATGATCAAAAACAGTCAACCTTTTCATGTCTTCAACTCGTATTGGCCATGTTTCGGAGCCATAGAGAAGGACGGAGCGAACTGCTGAGCAGTACACACGTCCCTTGGTTGTTAGCAAAAGTTGGCGAAAGGAGCTCGAGCTTTTTGGATCGGATCCATGCTGAGATTTCGTCGCCAATCAATCAATCCGTTGGTGCTGATTATAACTTCCCAAATAGGTGAAGTGGTCAACATGGTGTTCTATCACTACTAAGCTAGGAGTTGATGTAGTCCAGTCCTATAACTGTGATACACAACAAGCCTTCCTTTTCTGTACAGCTTTTGTTAAACGAGGACATAAATTTTCAATTTTTCAATTTCAGTTTTTTTTGTTTTCTTATTATTATTATTTTTTGCTTCAAGTCTTATTATATATCAATCACATCAGAATAATTCTGTCCTGTTTTCTATCAAATTTTTCACCCAAAATCTTTTTTTTATTCACATTCCCTTCCTGTTGCATTGTACGGCTGCTTAAACCACCTCTAATTCTAATCCGATTTAAAAAATATATACGCCCTTCATGTTTTTCCTGTCACACATGAACATGAACATGAACAGATAGTGTCAGTTATGTGTGTACATAAATTCAGGGATTACTTTTTACACTAGAATAGAATTAGACTGTTATTTCGGCAATGTATGTCAGTTTTAATTCCAAGCATCCGTGTCTTCCCAGTGTGTGTTCTCATAGAATAATTTCAAAAAATAGAAATAGCAGGAAATGAATTCCAGAAAAAAAAACTAACACAACACTCCTTTCATATTTCATGCTATCGGATGGAGTTTATGCTGCTGTTTCGTAGGCGGTGAACAATTTTCGGATGGCGTTTTTGTTATTTTTTTGTAAAATTAAAGATAACAAGCTTTAGAAGTCACTGATCACAAGCAGAATAAGCAAAAAAAAATGGAAATTTCTAAGAGAATCGAGAGTAGTAGATTTCAATGACTGACTACTTCTCAGCATCACCGTCACTATCAGTTACTGCCTTATTGCTAAATCTGTTTAGAATATCAGATTAGGAAAACGAACTGGCAGATAAAAAAACTTAGTTGAGATTTTCGCAATGAGTAAGATGACATTAGAAGATAATGCGTACGTGGCTTAGCAGTGTAACATACTCACCAATCAGGCCACATGAGGTATGCGGTTCTATCCCTGGTTGACATATTCCTTAAGCCGGCATAGCCGGCATAGATGTCTGTTGCACTCATCGCGATAAAGAACAAGTTCTGGATGTTCATCAGTACGTACCCACCGGGTTTCTTGCCCAGGACCTTCTGGCTACAAGGCGAGCTAGCTCGTAGACCATTGAGCCACTGGGATCCGATGCAATGAACCACGAATTCTAACTTCTGCCAGTTCACGACATAGCGCGACCATATATATATATATATATATATCAGATAGTGCGACCATTTCTTTTGTACGCAGAGCTATGGTTGATTTCAAGCGAATTCCAGTGGCCTTCGAAAATGCATTCAATATCCCACAAAAGATGATAAAGTAAAGCTATTCAGTTCTACCTGTCTTTTTTGGTCTGAGTTGAATGAGGTGATCCTGTATAGTAGAACTGTTGCTGCTTTCAGTGGCACCTTTATTTAGTCACATCATCACTGGTAGGTGTTCCCCAGGACGAAAAATCAAGTTCCAAGATCAATGGCTAATACAACTGGCTCCTGTGAAGCAGCTGATTTGATAGATACACTCAGAGGTAGCTAGCTGGCCTAGATACTTCGTCTTTCACTTTCACAACCACAAACAGTGGTGTGGAAAATATAGGTGTTGCAGTTTACTAGCATTAAACGCTCATTCAATCGATTTTGTCAATATGTTGGTTATTGATATTTCTCTTGGATGCATATCACATCTGAATTGTAGTCGTATATACAAAGAAAGAAGTGAGAGGGCCAGAGAGGTTTGTTGTTAACAGGTAGAGAACAGTTCTCTTCTACTCTCATGACCATGTGTTTAGTAATGAAGTAGTCAGGGTAGGCATTTTCAATTAACTTGCTGTCTACAACCTTGAGTTCATCTTCAGTCGAATCTTGTGAACAAATATCTGTGACCGTATAGCTGACGGTCTACGAAATTCCTTTTATACCTATGCGGAAAGAAGCTGTGAAAATGTGTGTGTATACTCACTGGTGGATGGAGTTACTTTCCGTGTGGAAATTCCTTTTTACACTATCTACCGTCTACTCTTCTTCTTCTTCAGTAGGACATCAAGAGCGACAGTTTAACTTTTGCGATTATCTTCATACGTCAGTTTGATAGCTTGAATGTGTTTCATTGAAATGAGATACTATTGCCTTACTGTCCTAATCATCTCCACAAACAATGAAGTTATCATCGACATATATATCGGCAATAAGACTGATTGTTGGAAAATCTGCAATCAATAGTCTATGGAATACCATTATTCTAGGTCGCTAGCTAAACTATGGGGCTACCAACATTATTAAATAAGTGTGACGGTTACCATGCAGTTCTATCTGACTATCATGTTAACGCCTGTCCGACTGTCGGCTAACTAATATACAAACATTCTAGTGGGATCTTTATCGATTGATCTGTATTCAGATATAAGGGTAAATGACTTTGTTGTCTGAATGATGAGCGGGTTGGAGAACACTTTCAGTGGTGAAATCGATGAAAGCATAAGGCATTTCGCTCTCATTCCAAAATAATGGATCAAGAATAAACCTGAATGTTTCATACAGTCAATTGGACGGAAGTTAAACTGAGACTTGGTCGGTCATCAATTACTTCTGATAATTAATATATGGTTCACCATCTAGACCAAGAGACTGTTTCGGTTTCAGGGAGGTTGTATAAAGTTCAGGGGCGTGGAGCACATGTCACGAAACAGCTTCAAACTTTAACCAACGGATGCCTTTGCATCTTCCATACTGAAGATCAGATGGTCGGTCAGAAGGGATGTTATTATTATTATTCCATTGGGTTCTGAGTGGAACATACGGCTTCGACAACACACTTCTACTGAATTCTATTCCATGCTTTCCTCTTTATCTGTTTAGCCTCACGATTGCCCATTTTCTCTCGTCTTCTCCTCCCTCCAAATCACACACGATCGTCTCAATGTCACCATCGCACAGACAACCTACACGTCGCCTCCCATTGGGATTCCACTCGAGCGATTGCTTGCATTAAGCGCGAAATCATTCGATGACCTCCTTCCTCAGCGTATGCCTGATCAGTCCATCTCCATTTTCTTTACATGTTTGTCGAGCAGTCACCTATTGGTTTGTTTGTTCATCCATTGTCAGAGTTGATAAAGGTCTGCAACTGGCTGTTGGAAATTCTTTTCGTGATGCACGCACAGTGAAAGTTTCTAACCTCTATAGAAGAACTGACTGACTTCACTGACATTTGTGTTGAAAATATGAATCTTGTTGTCTATGCTCGGTGAGGCGCAGTGATGCAGACGACTTCCAAACTGGTTTCAGGTTGATCAATGTGTATCTTGCCTTTCCGACTCTGGCTGGCTTGCTGGCTGGCTTTAACATGTTGATCCGTACGGACTGCCTGTGGTTGAAACGATGCTGCAGCCTCGGCTAGATAAGTGAAGACTGGAAGTGACTGACCTCTTTCAAGCTCTGGATTTCGCGGGTGGATGATTTATGTTTGATGTCACACAAAATCGAAGACTTACAAGCGAAAACCGACAAACTGGTCGAAGAAGCAGCAAACACAGGACTACAGGTGAACATAGTCAAGACGGAGGTTATGAAAATAACCAACCAACCAACAAAGACAACAGCAGCAACAACAGCAACCTCCAGCGCCAATCACCATCAACGGGAGGAATTTGAAAGAGGTTACTTCATTCACTTATCCAGGTAGCATTGTCTCAATTACAGGAAGAACGGACGAGGATGTCAAATCGAGAATCGGGAAGGCGAGAAACACATTCATCAACCTGAAACAACCAATCTGGAAATCTTCCGCTGTCACTCAGCAACACTCAACAACAAAATTCGGATTTTCAATACAAACGTCAAGTCAGTCAGTTCTTCTATACGGATGGATCAGAAACTTGGCCAGTGTGTCACAAAGAATATTTCCAACAGCCTGTTGCACACCTTTGTCAACAACGACAACTGTCTTCGCTCTATACTGAAGATCAGATGGCCGGAAAGAACAAGAACAAGAACCAACAAGAAACTATGGGAACAAACAAACAAACGAAACAAGAACCAATCGCCCAACAAATATGCAGGAGAAAGTGGAGATGGATTGGATACTCGCTGAGGAGGCCACTTGCTGGGTGACATCGCGCGTCAGGTCATCGCTCGAGTGGAACCCGAAAGGGAAGCGGCGGATAGTGGGACGTCCAAGTGTGACATGGAGGAGATGGTGTGAAGAGGAGTTGAAACAGTGTGGACTAACATGGATGCAAGTGAAAAGTACAGGAGAAGAGAGAAGCAAGTGGAGACGTGTAGTTGAAGCCGTCTGTTCCACTAGGAACCCAAGGGAACAGTAATAATAATACACTCTTTCTCTCATTGATGGTGGTGATTGGTGGTGCTTGTTGTTGTGGTTACTGCTGTTGGTTGACAGTGGTTGGTTATCTTCATCACCTCTGTCTCCACCTTCTTTATGTTCACCTGAAATCCTATCCAGAATGGATAAGCAACAAGAAGATGTGGGAACGAACCACCAAAGAATCCATCAGCCAACAAATTTGCGGAAAGACATGAAAATTTATTACACGTTGGCTAAAAATGTCGGTGAGTTGTATCACACGCCAGTCCCCGCGGGGTTCGCCTCGAAAGCGGAGACGTCGAGTTGAGTGACATGAAGCAAATTGGTCCGCGATGACGGAATGGGAGGTCATAAGCAATGATGGAGTCAGCCAAATGGAAATGTGCCTCTGAAGCCTAGCACCCCACTCAGGAAAAATACTATTCCTATTTTTCTTTGTTTTACAACGGACACAGTCTAATTCATTGCCAAATAACAGAGTGTCTACAGAATGAGTTATGCCCTCAAATCATATTTCCGATTGAATCTATTCTTCTACACGTCTCTTTGACTGTGATAAGTATCACTGAGTAGTGAGTGGTAGGGATTCTTCTCGGCTAACTTGGACTTGTAACCATCTTTAAGGAAGTATTTTCCCTTGGGCCAAGGTGAACGAGAATATTTATAGTTTTGATGGCACCAGCTCGTTTGATTTCGTGCATTATTTATTGATTCTCTTCAACTGCTGACCAAAACATCCTAAGCACAATTAAATTATAAGCTACAAAATGGTGTCTGAACATACTTTGTACAATGACCTCAAGTGTTATAGATAGAAAGTACAGGCAACATAATATCGAAGATGATAGAAGTGTGGTGAGAACTGGCTGCTAGCCAAAGTTGGTAGACAGTAATTGACGTCAATGTTTATGTCTCCAATATTGGTGGTGGTGAGAAAATGAGAACAAAGGCTTTGCGTAGGCGGATACAGTTAGCATAGAGATGATCTGACAAAGCCACAAAGAGATGCAAGGTTAACTTTCTGTGAGAAACAACCAATCAAAAGACTGTATTTTCTACTAACAATAATCTACAATGTACAATGTACATTAAAATCTATAAATATGTGTTGATTTTCCTTAATAAACGGTCTGTTGCCTGGCCCTTGACTTCTGTTGTTACATAAGTAGACAATTATTTAGTGTTAAATTGAAACCCCAAAATAGTTGAAAAGAAACCAGTTTTTATCTGTCTAGCGTAGAAAGGCGGAGAAGTATTCATAAGAACGGATGGTTCCATTGTGGGTAAAATTTATTTTGATAAAGTCTCAGTGTTATACAGTAATAGTCACTGATGACAACGTTTCGAGCACAGTTTATTGCTCATAATCATATCATATCGTTTACATAATTCCGTAATTTTTCATCGCTTGACTTGACTTCCCAGTGGAACATAGGGCTTCAAGCTACAGGCTTGAAGTTTCTGTAGCAGTGTTAATGTTTACAGGATGAGGCTGCTAGTCTCATGCCAAACCTTTCCTCTTTACGAGCCTTTATTACTGATTTGGTGAGGTAAAGGAGTGTGTCGGTGGCCTGGGATTGAACCCCGGACCATATTCATGGTTGACGAGCGTCCTAACCACTGTGCCACCGACGCACACATACCTATATTACTTTTTATAACTTTGATTCTGTCCCATCATGCTATTGTGTGGTTGTGTATTAATGCATGCAATCCAAAACGTAGTGCTGAGTATTTTCCTAAATTACTTAACTTCGCGGGGTCAATCATTCTAACCCCCGGTCTACTGGTCTGACTGACCTATTTAGTTTACCTAACTCGAAGTGATTGCTCGGTATTTTGTAAATTATATTATTTTGTCTAATTGAGTCAACCTATAGGTACCTTGAACCTACCTACAGAGCTTGTTTGTAGGTTTGTAGGTTTAAATGCCACTGCCACCCTAATTCCTGCTTTATTAAGAATCCTTCGTAGGGTCTCAGATGTCCCCTCCTTATGTGGTATAACAGTAGATGACTTATATTCTCTCTTATTTATGTTATCATTACTAGTTTCACAATTATTTTTATTTTGTTTTTGGCCTTTAGTTATCTTTCTAATGAATTTCATAGGATAGTTAGTTATTTAACACCAGCGCTTCTTCTATCTGCTTTACTTCGTCATTAAGGTCCTTTGTTGTGCTACTTAGTGCTACTTCTCGGTTTGTTAGACACTAAACAACTAAGGCTTCCTTCACAGACCAATAACGAACGGATGAAATGAAATAAAGTCTAAATATCTATTATCAGAATGCGTTGGCTTTTTAGAAACGCTAGTGTGCAGTTTACCTTCTTCTATTCATTTTATTTCACAATCTTTCATCATAGCTAATTCTGCAAAATAAATGTGAATTTTATTCCCTTTACTAGTGAGTTTATATGTGTCAAGAAGCTAGAGAGAGATATGTTCTGTTTTAACACTGTGTGTGAAAGTGTAATCCACATATCTCCACCATATTTTTTGGAGTAGGATTAGGTGAATGTATTAAGAGCAATATTTTCCCAGTTGTCCATAAAAATGTCTGCTACGATGACAGGGGATATTGGTGATCCATCCTATTTCTATACCTTCTGTTTGTCTCTATATTTTGCCTTGGAATTTAAAGATAGTAGTTGTGAGGCATAACTGAATGCCTAAAATAATAATTATAATAATAATAATTTGCTTTATTCCAGAAACAGTACTAGTGGTACAGTGTGGAATTTTCAGCACATATCTACAATATTTGCATCTAAATTTATCAAACATTTAGAAGGAGTATTAAACAAACAAACAAAAAAGAATAAACCTTAAGACACCAACAGCAGAAAAACAAACAAACAAAACAGGATAAACACAAAAATAACTATAAATGCGAAAAAATACCAAGAAGTAGAAAGGAAAATAAGCAGCATATAATAATAACTCAGTATTGGGTAGTGGAAGCTATGATATGATTATGCATGGTGACAGTAAAGCTATAGTCATGCAAGAAGTTATGAAATGATACTTAAGAATGTTTATCGCCAAGATAATCAGTTAATTTGGTTGAAACAACCAACACTAAACAATCATAAAATAACATTTCAGGGTTGTTTTTTTATTGTCAGGTCTAATGCAGTGTTTGTAGTGGTAGTGTGAGTAATCCTGAATAATAAAAAATTTTAAGGTGGTGACAATGGCGTCCACAACCAATGATTGTCAGTTTAATATTGCCGGAAAAAATAAAAAATAAGGAAAAACAACCACAGAAACTAATAATTACATGATGGTTAATGACAGGACAATTTTGTACTACTCATAGTGCTAATATAGTTGGAACCAGTAGATACACAAAACAAGGAATAGAGTAAAGTACAAAAAGGAAGCGAATGTTAATAATTTCGGTAGCTAAGTATGTTTAAGAAGGAGTTCACTATAGAATACCAAATAAGAGAGAAATAAAAGAGCCTAAGATTATGTTATTAACAACAAAGCAAGTCATAGGTTTCGCGCTTAACATTGTCTCTGTCGCTTAGAACACGGACCAAGTATGGTTGAGTATCGTTGAGTTCCTGTACTTGGTTGTACGAGCATAGATTATTTTATACTGATTTCTGGTTCTACCTGATGAGATACAAGGCGAGAGTTGGGAATAGAGGGGGTGTTCAGGGTCGGAGAGTATGGTTTTAGACCATTTTTCGTATGTATTCAGATGCCTTTCAACTAATGTAGTGACGAGCTGACTGAGTTTTACACCACTCGTCCTACTGACTACCTTCAACAATGGGTAACTTTGTCTAATTGAATGTCATTTAGTTTATTTTTCATTTCATATGAATCAGTTAGCAGGCGTAGAGTTTTGACAATTCCTAATAGGACAGAGTATTAGAGCTAAGTATTTTGATAATTCGCAAGTAGGGGTATTTCTGTGAAATCTACTGTTGGTTGTATGGGGTCACCTGAGTTATGCATTTTAATAGTACCATATGTATTCCACTAGCAGACCAAGCGATGAAAATTAATGGAATTATATTAAGCGAAGTTAGAAAGTTGTGTGAGTAGTGCCTTGATATGATGACGATGAGCAATGATAAATTTGTGCTCGGAACGACGTCATCAGTAAACGATGTCACCACACTGTATAACACCACTGTGAGACTTTATCAAATAACATTTTCTCCATTATGGCACTCATAAATTATTATTCCATCATTACACACACCATCGCTACAATGTACATTCGATAAAAAATAATAATCATAATAATAATAAATTTCTGTCTAGTCTAGTTTGGGAAAATAAATATGTCCACTATAACTGAATTCTTTCTTTCTTTCTTTCTTTTCAAAACGTGAAAAATGTTAAACGAAATATGGATTTTATTTTTGTCTATAATTTCACCCCTCTTTTAGAAGAGAGGAAAAAAAGCTTATTCTACTTTCTAGTAGTTGTCACTGTAGTAGTATTAGTAGTAGTCACGAAACTTCCTGTAGGCGAAAATGCTCAAATATGATCAAAATATATTTGAAAATCGAAAATATTCACTTATATGCATACACACGTTTTGTCCCGCTGGCTTATTCAAGATACAGAAATCCGTTCAGTTTTATATAGATTAATGAAAATTGTGATGTTGAAGTCTGGTATATATATTTGAAATACGCGCGCATTTCCTGCCTCTCTCTCTCTCCCACTCTCCCAGTGACACAAACACACACACACACACAGAGAAGCACTCAGTGGTATTTTCAAAAAATCGATTTCCTGTAACATTTTGCCTGCTTCTTGGAAGGAAATTAAAATTGTTTTTCTGGGCCTAAATCATCCAGTGGACTAACAAGTGTGTCAAGTTCAGACCTACTGCCATCAATTCACACTTTTGAAGAATGATGGAAACATTGCTTTCACGTAGGCAGCCTTCAACCTTTATTGAAGACTAGTAACGACCCTAATCAATTTGCTCAGACACATAGAAGGTGTGGTTTAGATGAGACTGTCGTATTATATCATAATATTGTCTCTAGTTCAGAGACAGATGCCAAATATGTTCGGTGTGCCTTGCTAGATTCCACGTCTGCCTTCGACTGCATACCTAGACCTCTTTCGTGTTAAACAGGCTTGCTGTGTGACAAACAGAGTGTGGGATTGCCAAGCGGTTGCATTTCTATTCCTTGGAAAGTCCTCCTCTGCCTCCTTCACTGACTGTAGTTGGTGTTGCTAACTCAAGATGCTGTTCTTTCTTCCTGCATGACTCACCGCAATCCAATGAGGCCAATTATGTCAAGTATGCCGATGACCAGACTGTTTGTACGCCGACGGCTAATTGACAGTCGGACTGTTCCGAAATGAATAACTTTTCATCAAAAATTAGTCAGTGGTCGTCGTCAAGTGTGGTCTTAAGCCAGCCTATTCCCTGCACAAATGTCAGATGGTTAATTTCACTTTCAAACGCAAGTGTGATGACTTACGTGGACTGGTTGGTTAGCATGGTTCCACTGTCATCACATAAGGCACTGAAGTTGAAACTAAATCGAATGTTGTTAAACATCTTGGACTGTGTATTTCCTCTCATCACCTCTCCTGGTCTTCACACATCATCTTAGTTAGTTTCCACAAGGATATTTCGTTTCATGTTCTATGTGAGGAAGTTAAGGCGATCTGGTGTCATTCCGTGTCTTCTGTTACACTTTGTTCATTCTCGTATTCTGCCCACACTTCTTTACTGCTCCTCATCCCACCTTAATCTTTCTCGGGTTACTCGAGAAAGACTTTGTTTGTTGCACACTGCGAAGGGCACTCAGAGCAGTGAGTGTGATGGGTGAGTGGGGTGTTGCTATTCCAACTGGTTAAAGCTATTGTAGATAGACAAATGGATTGCTGCAAGAAATTAGCAAATATTGGCAAACTCTTGTCAGACTGTGAACGTGCTCTCGGTACACACACACACACACACACAACTCTCTCCTTGCATCTATCCCCTATATATGATAGGGGAACTAGAAGCAACTATGGTGGACTTTATTCTCGGACGATTAAGTACAAAAGCTATACAACACCTTGTTTAGTCGTGACATATTTCATGTGATGAGAGTAGTGTAAGGCAGAATATTTATTACCAACTCGAAGTGGTTCACATATGTGTGAAGTCCTACTCTGAAAGCAGTCAGTGAGTCAGGCAGGCAGGCAGGCAGGCAGTCAGCCAGTCACTACGGCTCACCGAGCCATTTACAGATGTGTGTGTTTGGAGTCGGGGATGTCTCACTGAAGTCCTTTGTCACTCTATGATCTAATGACTGGAGACTAATTGTTGTTGATGATATGCCTGGAAACCGTTTTCATTGTCGCAAATAATAACCTTGTTATCTGGTTTTAACTCAAACGATGTCTTCAAGTGTCTCAAATCCCTGAAACCGAAACAGTCCCTTGGTCTAGATGGTGTACCATATATTAATTATCAGATGACCGACCAAGTCTCAGTTTAACTTCCAACCAATTGACTGTATGAAACATTCAGGTTTATTCTTGATCCATTATTTTGGAATGAGAGCGAAATGCCTTATGCTTTCATCGATTTCACCACTGAAAGTGTTCTGCAATCCGCTCATCATTCAGACAACAAAGTCATTTACATTCAAGTGTTGGTTTGTAGGGATTTTGATTGATTGGTTACAGGATTCCATCATGAGCTGACATTAGTTAGAGAACCATTGGAAAACCAGCCACAGGGAGACAGGGACAGCTGTTTCGTCCTAGTTTGGGTCTCTTCACAGTACGCGCCCACCGGGATTCGAACCCAGGACCTTCTGGCTACAAGGCGAGCTCGTATACCATTGAGCCACTGGGACCCGATCCAGTGGCCATCACATGAATTCTAACTTGTGCCAATTCACGACATAGCGCGACCCCTAGCCAATGTCTTCGGTGGCGAGTATTTGTTCTCACGCCCGACCTGCTATACCCTAATGGTCATGACTTCTCACTAGAACCCCAGGTAACTACCTACCTGAATAAGGCAAGTTATTTACAGTTGTACTTGAATAATGATAGATCGAAAAAGATCCCACTAGAATGTTTGTATATTAGTTAGCCGACAGCCAGACAGGCGTTAACATGATAGTCAGATAGAACTGCATGGTAACCGTCACACTTATTTAATAATGTTGGTAGCCCCATAGTTTAGCTAGCGACCTAGAATAATGGTATTCCATAGACTATTGATTGCAGATTTTCCAACAATCAATCTTATTGCCGATATATATCGATGATAACTTCATTGTTTGTGGAGATGATTAGGACAGTAAGGCAATAGTATCTCATTTCAATGAAACACATTCAAGCTATCAAACTGACGTATGAAGATAATCGTAAAAGTTAAACTGTCGCTCTTGATGTCCTACTAAGAAGAAGAAGAAGAAGAGTAGACGATAGATAGTGTAAAAAGGAATTTCCACACGGAAAGCAATCCCACCAGTGAGTATACACACACACACATTTTCACAGCTTCTTTCCGCTTAGGTATAAAAGGAATTTCGTAGACCATCAGCTATACGGTCACAGCTACTTGTTCACAAGATTCGACTGAAGATGAACTCAAGGTTGTAGACAGCAAGTTAATTGAAAATGCCTACCCTGACTACTTCATCACTGAACACATGGTCATGAGAGAAGACAAGAACTTTTCTCCATGTGTTAACAATAAACCTCTCTGTTCCTCTCACACACACACTCTCTCTTTCTTTGTATATATGACTAAAATTCAGATGTGATATATATCCAAGAGTTGACAAAATTGGTTGAACAGATGTTTAATGCTGTTAAACTGCAGCTTATACCTTCCACAAAACTGGTTGTGGTTGTGAAAGTGATAGGCGAATTACCCAGACAGTTAGCTACTTCTGAGTGTATCTATCAAATCAGTTGCTTCACTGGAGTCGGTTATATTGGCCAATGATCTAGGAACTTGAATTTCCGTACTGGGGAACACCAACCAGTGATTTTGTGACTAAATAAGGGTGCTACTGAAAGCATCAACAGTTAGAACTGAACAGCTTTAATTTATCATTTTTTGTGGAATATTGAATACATTTTCGAAGGCCACTGAAATTCGCTTGAAATCAACCATAGCCATGCGTACAAAAGAAATAGTCGCGCATTGTCGTGAACTGGCAGAAGTTAGAATTCGTGGTTCATTGCATCGGATCCCAGTGGCTCAATGGTCTACGAGCCAGCTCGCCTTGTAGCCAGAAAGTCCTGGGTTCGAACCCAGGTGGTGGGTGTGTACTGATGATTAGCCCCAAACTAGGACGAAACAGCTGTCCAGTACTCCCAGCAGGTTTTCCAATGGTTGTCTAACAGGTGTCAGCTTTTTAAAGTCATTAACTTGAAGGATTCATCAAATGTACCTTGTCAAAGGCTGTGCAGGGCTCTCAGTTTTACACTTTCCATCCAGTACCACTATGCATATTCGCTGTCGCTCACTACATTACCTATAATGATTTGGACAGGAACGCAATAATGTCTCAATTCATTGAAGTTTATTCAGAAATTGAATTCACGTGAAAATGAGACATCTCAGTGAGTAGAAGGAAGACCATATGAGATTTGCATAAGTGAAGTAATTCAACAAGTTACCATACACATTTTCACACAGACTCCTTCCTTACCGATATAAAACGAATTTCGTAAACATCCTCAACCACTCACTATACGGTCACAGATATTTGTTCACAAGATTCAATTGAAGATGAACTCAAGGTTGTACACAACACGTTAATTGATAACGCCTACCCTGACAACTTCATCACTAAACACATGGTCATGAGAGTAGAAAAAAATTCTTCTCTATCTGTTAACAACCAGCCTCTCTCTTTGTATATACGACTACAATTCAAAGGTGCTAACACATCCAAGTGAAAAACCAATCACCAAAAGTGTGCGAGAATTGAATCAAAGAGCGCTTAATGCCAGTAAACTGCAGCTTATATTTCCCACATAACCAGTTCTAATTCCAAAAATGAACGATGAAGTACTTTGGCTAACTAACCACCTCTAATTTTATCTGTCACTTCAATTTCTCTTGTGGAGCCAGTTATATTGGCTGTTGCTCTCTACAAACCTGATTTTCCGTTCCCCAGTTCACCTACCAGTGATGATGTGGCTAAATAAATGTGTTGTTGAAACCATCACCTGTTCTATATTAGATTACTTCGTTCAAACAGACCATAGAGCTGGCTAGCATTGAACAGTCTCTCCCTATCCTCTACAGCCTATCGAATAAATTCCCACCAGCCTCTAGATACCGAACACTACAAACAGCGAAGGCCATGGCAATTCCCTGAAATCAACCTGAGCTGTATGAGTGTGTGTGTGCAAAAGAAACAGATTGAGCCAGTCACTATAATAGCTACACTCCTGGTCTGTTGTGGAACCCATAAATTCTGTCTGATCACTTTCCATAATTTATCTGACTTGATATTCAATCAGTTTAGTGTTATGTTAATGCATATTATCTATTTTGACTGGACACTAGTCAGTAACTAGTGTTGTGATGTGTCTAGTCCTATCTCGGTCAAGTCTGCATTGTAGGCCATCAAGACACTGGGTGGTTGGCTTGCCATCAACGTGCACTGTGAAATGATGATATTAGATGGTTGGAGGAAGCCCTGTATGGATCCAGGTTTCGTGCTATTTGGCACCCACCAGTCAGTCAGCACAGCGTCGATTGTACAGCTGTTATGACGCTCGCCGTCCATGCACATGGTCCCAAGTTGGATCTCCGACCTATGCACTCCTTTACCTCGCTAAGCTGGTAGTAAGATTGGTAAAGAGGGAAAGTTGGGCATGAGGCTGGCTAGCAACCCCATCCTGTAAAAATAATCAACACTGTTACAGAAACTTCAAGCCTCCACTGGGGACGTGAAAGAAAAAAGTCAGTCAGCAAGGCGCATCTGCAACCTTAAAGGAACTCGAATGATCTAAAGCCAGCAACTTACAGTGCACCTTGATGGCGAGCCAGCCACCTAGTGGCATGGTGGCCACATTGCAAACTTGACTGATAGAATTCAGTCTACACCAAATATAGAACTAGACACATTACAACACTAGTTACTGACTAGTGTGTCCAATCAAACAAGTTTATCCAATACAGTCCAACAGGAGGTCAATCGTGAACCCGAATTGCTCAGTGGTGGTGACTGTAGGCAGCTCTGAGTGAAGCGGGTTCGAATCTCAGAAGGTTGGACATGTGAGTTATTGCTTCAAGTTGATTGCAGATACGCCTTGCTGACTGATTCGTAAGTGCTAACTAACTAGCCCAAGACAAGCCTAGATGAAATGCTGCCGACTGCTTCCAACAATCTAACACGCACATATTATCTACGCTTCAGTGAACTGTAATCACCTATCGATACTATTGATTGATTGACTGATTGATTCGGTGTAATTTAATGTCACCGACAACACAATGCTTCAATAAAAAAATTATTATGGTCATTCAAAAATGTAAAACCTAATGGCGAAATTATAGGGAAGAATATTCTCTGTTCATTATTTATATCTCTGTCATAAGTAGGAGGCGTAAAAGCTTTCATATTGCGTGATTACTAATCATCAAACACATTTCCTTTAGACAAGAAAAAAAATTGTTGTTAAGTGAGCAACACATGCGAAAATTGTTAGTTGCTGTTGCTGTTGCTGTTTTTCTCTCTTCTCAACAAGCATAATTCATCAAAATATCTCCTCTACTCGAAAATTTTACTAAAAATGTTTCCCATATAGTATCCATTAATAATGAGACGTACTCATTTAATGTATGAGCAGTAGCTAACACGAGAACTGATAACAGTCAGTAACTCCATTATACATAAGCTTTTTATTTTGATAAATCACACAGTATAGTGTTACACAGTAATATTAACTGAAGACCACGTTTCGAGCACAATTTATTATTGCCACTCATAATCATATCAAGTTACTCACACAACTTTCTTTCCTTCATTTATATACATGTGTGAAATTGACTAGATATTTGAATAAAAATCAATATAAGAAGATAAAGTACATTCAGAGATAATAATATGAGTGTTATTGATCAATTACAATTAGATGGGAAATAAGACGAATGTTTCTATAGTCATAATAAGTTATTTGTTAGAATGTTGTGATTTGCTTGAATTGAAATAGAATTTTGAGATTATTTATTATCCTCTTCTGATTTGACTGACTGGTGGTAATAATATCTTCCATATCTCTGGTATTTGCATTGAGTCATTTCTGTTGCATGTGTTGTGTTGGGTGTAGATTCAATGAACCAGGATTCAGTAATCAATCTCTCTCTCCACCTAAATAGATTACTTCTTAGAATCTTAACCCTCTCCTGCCCTATTGTGTGCTTGTGTGTTATTGCTGAGCTTTTTTCTAAATTACTCATCTTCGCCGGTGGGGTCAACCATTCTTACCTTGGCTAAATTCTTATGTTCCGACAATCTGATTACCACCGATCTACTAGTTTGACCTATATAGTTGACCTCACAGTTATTGCAGGATATTTTGTAAATTATATTATTTTGCTTGATTGGTTCCACCTGGTCTTTTAGCCTACAGAGCTTGTCCTACCTGAGTGAGTTTGTAGGTTTGAATGCCACCCTAGTTCCTGCTTTATTTAGAATCCTTCGTAGGGTCTCAGATATCCCCTCCTTATATGGTATAACAGTGGATGACTTATATTCTCTCTTATTTTTTATTTTGCTTTTGGCTTTTTTCTATCTTCCTAATGAATTTTAGAGGATAGTTGTTTAGAACCAACGCCTCTTCTATTTGTTTTAGTGCGAAGATTAGTTATATCAAAACAACCATTGTTTCATCATTCTCTAGTTGGATGTCATTTAGTTGATTTTTTATCTCATATGAATTAGTTAGTTAGTCTAGAGTTTGAACGATTTCTATAAGAGCATAATTTTAGAGCTAAGTGTTTGGATAATTCATAAGTAGGGGTATTTCTGAAATCTACTATTGGTCGTACGGGGTAACCTGGCTTATGTGTTTTAATAGTGCTATACATTCTACTAGCATTATTAGTTCTAGTCATTAAATTAAAGCATTTAGACTACCCAGTGACGGCTTCATTCTACGTATTAATTCCACTGTAGATTTCTTTACCTTATTCATTATTGTATCTGCAGGCTTCTTAATTTCCTCATATGGATCCGTCCTAATATGTTCAGTGACTTTTTTGATAAAGTCTGATTTATCTAAAACTACGGTGGCGTTTCGTTTGTCAGCTTTTGCGATGACAATATTTTTAGCCTGTTTTAGAGTAATTAAAGCTTCTCTTTCCGATTTAGTTAAGTGTGATTTTGCCTTCTTTTGATTTCTTAGGGTTAATGCACATTGTGCTCGAACCTCTTCAGTTGTTGTCTTATCTATTGGACCTAGTGATACTACTTCTATGTTAGGAATGACATCCTCTGGCTCTAATTTGCTAACTGTTACATTGAAATTTAATCCTTTCTCAAGTACTTTTATCTCACTAGAACTTAATTCCCTCGTGTTAGTAACTTGATATGATTATGAGTGCCAATAATTTGTGCTCGAAACGTCATCAGTTATTATTACTGTGTAACACTGTGTGAATGGCAATCAAATCTCTACCTCAACTTCATAGACTTTGAGAAGGCCTTCGACAGAGTTGACCGCGAAGTAATTTGGAAACTACTCGAGTACTACGGCGTACTACCCCAAATATTCATCAACTTTATTCAACAGCTGTACGACAACGGCACATGTCAAGTGATCCACAACGGAAAACTCAGTGAGGCGTTTGGAGTAAACACAGGAGTCAGAAAAGGGTGCTTATTATCACCAATGATATTCCTAATTGTGGTGGACTGGATTATGCTTCGTCAGACAGTGGGAAACGAGGAGACAGGGATATCCTGGACCGACGTGAAGAACCTAGAAGACCTGGATTTCGCGCGTGGATAAGTTATGTCTGATGTCACACAAAATCGAAGACTTACAAGCGAAAACCGACAAACTGGTCGAAGACGCAGCCAGAGAGAACAGGACTCCAGGTGAACATAGACAAGACGGAGGTTATGAAAATAACCAACCAACCGACCAAAAACAACAACAGTAGCAGTAGCATCCAGCGCCAATCACCATCAACGGGAGGGATTTGAAAGAGGTTACTTCATCCACTTATTTAGGGAGCATTGTCTCAACCACAGGAGGAACCAACGAGGATGTCAAATCGAGAATCGGAAAGGCGAGAAACACATTCATCAATTTGAAGCGAATCTGGAAATCTTCATCACTCAGCAACACTCAACAACAAAATTCGGATTTTCAATACAAACAACGTCAAGTCAGTCAGTTCTCCTATACGGATGGATCAGAAACTTGGCCAGTGTGTCACAAATAATATTTCCAACAGCCTGTTGCAGACCTTCACCACCACCAAACAACAACAACTGTCTTCGCTCTATACTCAAGATCGGATGGCCGGAAACAACAAGAAACTATGGGAACAAACAAAAAAACAAAACAAGAACCAATCGTTCAACAAATATGCAGGAGATAGTGTAGATGGATTGGACACTCGCTAAGGAGGCCGCTGGGTGACATCGCATGTCAGGCCATCGCTCGAGTGGAACCCGAAAGGGAATCGGTGAGTGGTACGTCCAAGGGTGACATGGAGGAGATGGTGTGAAGAAGAATTGAAACATTATGGACTAACACATGGATGCAGGTGAAAAGTACAGCAGAAGACAGAATCAAGTGGATATGTGCAGTTGAAGCCCTATGTTCTACTAGGAACCCAAGGGAACAATAATAAAAATGATAATATAATAATCACAATCTTGTGGGCGAAACGTGGTATTTTTATAGAACGACTGCACACATATACGCAAAGCCCTTTATAGTAGAATCAGTTTTAGGATCTACTTATTCTGATAAATGAATGAACTTACGATGAATATAGCCCAATAATGACAGCCACGTCGCTAAGCATTTCAAAGGGATTCTGTTCATAATCTTCGTTGCAAGTTTCACCCTAATCCTATTTGTAACCTTTACCCCAACCTTAACGCTACTCTAACCCTATGCTTAAATCAGGGTGAAAGTAGAAGAGGAGATTATGAACACTGCTCGTTTCTGGTGTTCAGCAGTCTGAACAACCCGCTATCTGGTAATCTTGCCATAGAAATAATTTTGAGGCGGTTTCATTCAATCTTGAGTGTTGTGGCGCCATCTCTAACTATGTTCAAATTTCTGCCGATTGTTTAAGTATCAGTTGCTGTCACTGATCAGTCAGAAAGGACTGAACTACAATACTATACAACTACTATACAACTGGATATTATAAGCCACAAGGAGTGGATGCATCTAAGCCATCACTGAGAACGACTTTGAGCCATATCATCGATTGTCTCTAGCCACTGGTTTACATCGTCTTGAGGACTTCAACCAGACAGTCTACATCTCCCTAGGTGACTCGCTAAGTGGCTGACTTAAACTAACTCTTGTGGATTTCATTGATTGATGAAGCCATGTTTTGGTTTGACAACCACTGGCTCTTTTCTAACCTGATTCAATGCCAGCTAACATTGTCCGTCGAGGAGGGTGATAGTTAGGCGGGCTGGCGTGAGTAACACATGTCCTAACCATCTCAATCGGTGTAACTTTACAGCCTCGTCGATTGATTTCCCCTCCTACCTACTTAGCACTCGACCGATGCCTCACCTCAATACTGCTCAACGTATTAAACCTACTAACTGAGACGAGAGACGGAACGCAGAGACCTATGACCTTCCATTTTCAGTGGCCATGTCTCGCATCCAGCCGTAAAGGAGGACGAAGAGAACTGCTGATCAGTACATACGTTCTTTAGCCGAAAGCCGGGTTTCACGTTTACGTCAGAGACGGCGTAAACTAGCATATGCGAAACGAGCCTTTTTTATCCGTGCTGAGATGTCGTCAGCGATCAACCCGTTGGTGTTGGCTGATGCAACTTCCTAAATAAATGAAGCGATCAACGTGCTATACCACTTCACTCCCTATTTCTGAGTAAGCAGTCAATGTAGTCCAGTCCTGTAGCATCATCTTACATTTAGCGAGAGCGAGTCGTATTTCAAACATTCGCAGATTGCTGCTCAGGGTGTTCATAAGACTGTATCTGCATTTTGTCAGGGCCTTCACTTAGAAGGAGTATATCATCTGCATATTCCAAGTCAAAGAGATTATTTCCTGGTCAAGTAACAAGTCAATTTCTGAGTCGTTGAAGTCAGTTAGCGTTAATTCTATTAGTGCATACATGATGAAATTAAGTAGAAAAGGGTGGGGGTAGTGGGCATCCCTGATGGACACCACTAGTTGTTACCACTTCAGATGATAACTAGCCATTGGGCCCTTAACTTACAACGGATTCACTAAAATTAAAACAAATATTTAATCTGTGAATAGAGGTGGCCCTCTGCATTCACAAATTATCATAACACATATTATTATTATTATCATTATTATAATAATAATTATTATAGTAGTGTACTGTGTTACATAAATTCTTCTCAAGAGACAATGTCTCCACTTATTCAGAAACAGAGGTAGTTTTCAATGACAAAGGCAGAGTAATTCTGAGGTTTAGAACAACACATTTAACCGAACAACATTGTGCTTTCAATTAGATCTCATCAGGCTTAACTCTAATATATATATATATATATATATTTATATATATATAATTGTATCCTTTAATTCCTAGAGGAACATAGGGCTTCAGCCGCTCAAGTCTCCATTGCGTTCTGTTCTCTTCTAGAGTCTTCACCTGGCTCCATGTCTGCCCACACGTTTTTATCTCCTCTTCACATGACCTCCTCCAAGTCACCCTTGGAGGACCAACTCGCCGCTTCCCTTTCGGGTTCCACTCGAACAATCGCTTGTCTAGTGATGTCACTCACTTGATGGTTTCCTCAGAGTATGGCCAGCCAATCCATCTCCATTTCTTCCTGCCTATTTGTTGCACAATCGGTTCCTGCTGTGTTGGTTCGCTCATTGCCAGAGATCTCTGTTGCTGATCTTTTCTGGCCATCTGATCTTGAGTGATATTGAGCGAAGACAGCTGTTAATGAAGGTCTGTAGTTTGTTTGAGATGGTCTTTATGATGCGCAGTGCAAGTCTCTGATCCGTATAGTAGCACTGACTGACTTCACATTGGAGTTGAAAATCCGGATCTTATTTCCATTTTCAGTCTGAGCGCTGTTGACCTCCACACAGACTTGAGAGTAGTGAAAGCTTGTCTTGCTTTTCCGATTCTTGCTTTGATATCCTCGTCAGTTCCGCCTGTAGTTTAGACGATGCTTCTGAGGTGGGTAGGTAAAAGAGGTTGTTTCTTTCAGGTTCCTCCTATTTATGCTGGCTGATTATTGTCCGTTGTTGTTAGTGGTGTTGGCCAGGAATCTTCATCACCTCTGTCTTCTCTATGTTCACCTGAAGTCCTATCTTCTGTGGATGCTTCTTGTGCCAACTTGTTGCTTTTCGCTTGCATATCTTCCAGTTTGTGGGAAATCAGACATATATCATCGGCGAAGTCCAGATCCTCCAAGTTTTTTTTGTGTGAGTCCATTTAATGCCTCTTTCCTCATTGCCCACCGTTTATCGCATTATCCAGTCTACTGCAGTCAGGAAAATCATTGGCGATAGTAGGCAGCCAGCTTGTCTTACTCCTGTCCTCACTTCGAAGGATTCCGTAAATTTCCCGTTGTGGATTACTTGGCATGCAGCATTGTCGTATAGCTGTTGGATGAGATGTATAATTGTCGGTGGATATATATATGTATATATATATAAGTTTACAAATAAAAATTCAAATATAAACCAATCATGGTGTTTTGTCTATAGTATAAATTGTGCATTTAGTCATAATAGTAGTAATGATAATGATAATAATAATAAATATGGTCTTATCAATAATGAGGATGAAAAAGTGAGGCAATCTGTGATAACACGAATACTGATGAAAAACAGTATGATTAAACAAACAAGTGTTCAGGTCGACGTGGTAGTCGATAAAGGCTAGTAAAAACAAATGAACAGATTAAGTAATGCTAGACTGATTGTAAGGGAAGGAAATGAAACACGTTTGTAATGAAAATGTGATAAGATTAAGGGATGATAAGAAAGGGGATGAAAATACAAACAAAGGGTGGTGTAGAAGTGATTAGTTGGCTATGTCTTAATAGGGCAAGGGAGGAACAATGCCTGTACGAACCTTTTTTGAATACATAGTTTAGGTTTAATAGTTCGAATGCCTATCACCTCAGCTGTGTGCAATAAACGAATACGAAGTCTATTGTTTACATTTTCAACCCCTTTCTTATCATCCCTTAATCTTATCTTCATTATAAACGTGTTTCATTTCCTTCCCTTACAATCAGTCTAGCATTACTTAATCGGTTCATTTGTTTTTACTAGTCTTTATCGACTACCATGTCGACCTGTACACTTGTTTGTTTAATCATGCTGTTTTTCATTATTCATGTTATAACAGATTGCCTCACTTTTTCATCCTTATTATTGATAAGACCATTATTATTATCATTATTATTACTACTATTATGACTAATTGCACAATTTATATTCACCATCGTATTATCCCATAGACAAAACACCATGATTGGTTTATATTTGAATTTTTATTTGTAAAGTTATGTATATTGGAGTTAAGCCTGATGAGATCTAATTGAAAATAACAATATTGTTCGCTTAAATGTGTTGTTCTAAATTTTACTATGGGAATATTTAATTCTGAAGTGTCCATTGTCTACAGTTTAAAATTTTAATGACGTAGCTGGAACCTAACAATTAACCATCTCCTAGCATCTTATATAAATATTTTTGTTTTTACTTTCTCAATATAAAGTTGGTGCCAGTATTCTAATCCCTGTGATTTATATGATTACTCCCCATTCTCTACCCCGCTCTCTCAGAGTAAATTAAGGCATGAAAGATAACAGTGATATGTAATGAAATCGATAACAATACCTAGCGGAATTACAGTTAAAAATAGGGAATGGTTACCATGGCTACGGTTACCATTATTGAAATGATAAACAATTAATATATTTTTCGCATAAGCTTAAAGGGTGTGAGAGTCACTTTTTTTTTCATTGTAGAAGTAAATATGGTTGAAGAAAAGAGAAGGAAAGAAAAAAAAACAATCTGTGGAGGTAGTGCATTTTTCGCAACAGCCTTAGATAAAATCACAAAGTGAAGGCTTCATTTTTAAATACACAACAATGGGCAGCATAATAATAATAATAACAATAATAATAATGAACTGCATTATTCCATTAGTACTGCATTAGTATTTAGTACAATATGCCATTTAATTTACTCAACATGAAATAAGCATCCTGTGGTATTATTATTATTATTGTTCCCTTGGGTTCCTAGTGGAACAAAGGGCTTCAGCTACACGTCTCAACTTGTTGCTGTCTTCTGCTGTACTTTTCACTTGCATCCATGTTAGTCCATACTGTTTCAGCCCCCTTTCACACGATCTCCTCCATGTCACCCTTGGACGTCCCACTACTCGCCGCTTCCCTTTCGGGTTCCACTCGAGCGATGGCCTGACGCGCGATGTCACCCAGTGTCCAATCCACCTCCACTTTCTTCTGCAATTTTTGTTGGGCGATTGGTTCTTGTTTCGTTTGTTTGTTTGTTCCCATAGTTTCTTGTTGGTTCTTGTTCTTGTTGTTTCCGGCCATCTGATCTTCAGTATGATGCTAGCGAAGACAGTCGTTGTTGTTGATAAAGGTGTGCAACAGGCTGTTGGAAATATTCTTTGTGACCCGCCGCCAAGTTTCTGATCTATCCGTATAGAAGAACTGACTGACTTGACATTTGTATTGAAAATCCGAATTTTGTTGTTGAGTGTTGGTGAGTGACAGCGGAAGATTTCCAGATTGGTTGTTTCAGGTTGATGAATGTGTTTTTCGCCTTCCCGATTCTCGATTTGACATCCTCGTCCGTTCCTCCTGTAGTTGAGACAATGCTCCCCAGATAAGTGAATGAAGTAGCCTCCTTCAATTCCCTGCCGTTGATGGTGATTGGCGCTGGAGGTTGCTGTTGTTGTTGTTGTTGGTTGGTTATTTTCATAACCTCCGTCTTGTCTGTGTTCACCTGGAGTCCTGTCTTTTCTGCTTCGATCAAACATAAATCATCCACGCGCGAAATCCAGGTCTTCTAGGTTCTTCATGCCTGTCCAGGATATCCCTGTCTTCTCGTTTCCCACTGTCTGACGACGCATAATCCAGTCCACCACAATTAGGAATATCATTGGTGATAATAAGCACCCTTGTCTGACTCTTGTGTTTACTCCAAACGCTTCGCTGAGTTTTCCATTGTGGATCACTTGACATGTGCCGTTGTCGTACAGCTGTTGAATAAAGTTGATGAATATTTCGGGTACGCCGTGGTACTTGAATAGTTTCCAAATCCTGTGGTATGGTTATTCAAAATTAATAAGGGCAAATTCTTTGGCGCTAACTGATAGACTGGCTTAAACGTAGAACTATGCATAGATGTACACCGGTCTCAGTTACCACACTCACTCCATTCTACACAAAAAGCAATAGAAGACAGTAAAGACAGATTCAATGCACTGAGGAAGAGAGAGAGAGAGAGATAATGAAGAGAAGTGTGAGTGAGGCGAGAAGAAAAGGAGTAACATGGGAGAAGAGTAGAGTTCTGTTGGATATGATCAGTCATCACGAAGAGTGAATGCATCCGCGCCATCGCTAGCCATCACCGAGAACGATTTTCAGCCAGCCATATCACCAGTTGTCTCCAAACATCATTGGTTTTCATCACAAACCTGAGGATCCCAACCATTCAGTCAGTCAGTGAGGCAGTCTACACCTTCCTACGTGACTAACTGACTGGCTGACCACCACCACTATCGCCAGCTTACTCCTTTCCAACCTTTTCCATTCTATGTCAGTGGTTGAGGAAGGCGATGGCTATTCATGCATTCATGCGTAACGTATGTCCTAACCATCTCAATCGGTGTAACTACTTCACAACCTCATTGTCGATTGATTTCCCCTCCTCCTTCCTTAGCTAGCCCTCATCCGATGCCTCATTTCAATATTGCTCACCCTATTAGACTGAGTAACACGTGAGGTAGATAAAACGGAGGCACCTATGATCAAAGACAGCTAGCTGAACTTTTCATTTCCTCCACTTTCGACGGCCATTTCTCATAGACAGCCAGCCAGCCAAGCTTGTGAGTGCTTATCAAACCACCGGTTGTTTAAGACAGTCAAAAGTGGACAGACTCCCACCTCATGTTACCACCATCTCTAACTGAGTCCACCAATTCGCATGTAGACACCAAAACACATAAAGTGGAAGGAAGGAAAGAAGAGTTATTGTCCGCGTCTCTGAACAAATACTAAGCGACCTGAGACTGAAGGGCACACACGCATTAAACAGTGCAATAGCACGCCACCATCTACTGGATACTAGCCATGGTGCACACAGTCTGAAGTCATTCAAAATAATCAACAGATAAAGGAAACCCAGCCTGCTTCGTTTTTCTGAGGCATTCACCATCAAACGGCTAAAATCGAATCTGTGCAGGTAGAAAGAGACAATAGTGAATCTTGCACTGCCTTGGTGATAACAAAGCCCACAAATTTCACTACGCCATCTCTCAACATCACTTGTCCTACCCCCGCCCCATTTTTGTTTATTTTACGAAAACGTGTTTCTCTATGGATGCATAACATATTACTTTTTATAGTAGAGGTAAACTTTGTTTCTACCCACAAAAAAATCTGTTGAACTCTACTGTCCTTTTGTTTTCCAGATTAGTCATGCGATTCTTCTATGAATAGTCGGTCCTATTCACCCTTAATTATTCAACAACTTACTGCATCATTCCTGACCAGTGTTACTCATCGACCTCTGCAAGTAAGGGCTGGCTTTACAGCATACTCCTAAATGGCTCAAGAAGGAAATAGAATCCTCAGAACCCATTAATGGTGAGAGCAGACGACCTAGCGCTTCTATTGAGAAACATATAACAGAGGAGACAGGACATAAAACTCATGTTTACACGTCTTTTAAACCTTCAAACACAACGTGTTTGGGGGAGGGCGTATTCTAAAGTTCGTGGATGCTAGCCCTAGCTAGCAATTAGGAAGTTTAAACCACCGTTATGCGTTCAAAGCAACAAGTTCGTCATCACACTAAACCTACCTTCCTTGTTGGTAAACTTTGTTTTGATACCAGCCAAGGAGGAGATTTACTATGTTACCTCTGTTATTTTAACCTTCAATGTAGTCTTTCAACTTGACCTAAGTAGTCTATTTTCTCACCTCTTAACTCTTTATTATTTCCACATATGTATATTCCTATGACAAGTCCGTCTGTGAGTGATCAGACTGTTCGAAATGTGTTGCACAGATACATTATACGATTCGGAAATCTTCTTATTGCTTTGTCTAAATTCTGGCATTGTTGAGGCTGTGACCACCAGTTGAGAAAAATCCATGACACAATAAGAAAAAAATAGATGAGCTCAGATTATCCTGGTACACTTGTCGTTCTTCCTTTATATATACAAATTTATTAATGGGAGGAATTGTATGCGGATTTTAGTATTCCTGAACTCAGAAATCTGTAGGATTAACAATGTGATTGGTTGTTAATGTGTGTGTGTGCTTCTACAAAGATTGATCACATGGAGGATTTCATCATGAGATGACATCGGTTAGAGAACCACTGGAAAACCCAGCTGGGAGTACTGGACAGCTGTCTCTTCCTAGTTCGGGACTCCTCATCAGTACGAACCCACCGGGATTGGAATCCAGGACCTTCTGGTTACAAGGCAAGCTAGTTCGTAGACCATTGAGCCACTGGGACCCGATCCAATGGTCCTTGAATGAATGAATGAATGAATATCTCCCGGATGTGAACAAGCAACAATAAACTCTGCGGCCACTCGGACCAAGAACTGACTGCTCAATAAACAAAATATTCCAAAGAGAAATGGGGACACACGCTGAGGAGAACATTGAGTAGTATTGTGTGCTAGGCTGTCGATCCTGGCTGGATTGGGAACGACGAGTTGAATGTGTGACTGACGGTGACAGGGAGGAGATGACAGTTGATATGCAATCGTGAAGCCAGATGAAGGGAACTGTACACAGGACACGATAAAGTGCAGAGGTGTTATTGAAGCCCTGTGTTTTCCACTCAGAATCCAAGGGAACAACAATCATAATAACTCCTGACACAATCACTAATTATGATTTAATGACATCTCGGGGTCAGCCAGACTAAAAATTACTAGTTAAGTAAGTTATACAATCCTACATTTTTCGTCATCAATTTCTACGTTTATATGATAGTAATAATTAGAAAAATATTCTCATTAACAACATTATTATTATTATTATCTTACCTGACTGTTATCAGTTCTCGTGTTAGCTACTGCTAATACATTATCTGAGTACTTCCCATTATTAATGGATACTATATGGGAAACATTTTTAGTAAAATTTTCGAGTAGAGGAGATATTTTGATGAATTATGCTTGTTGAGAAGAGAGAAAAACAGCAACAGCAACAGCAACTAACAATTTTCGCATGTGTTGCTCACTTAACAACAATTTTTTTTTGTCTAAAGGAAATGTGTTTGATGATTAGTAATCACGCAATATGAAAGCTTTTACGCCTCCTACTTATGACAGAGATATAAATAATGAACAGAGAATATTCTTCCCTATAATTTCGCCATTAGGTTTTACATTTTTGAATGACCATAATAATCTTTTTTATTAAAGCATTGTGTTGTCGGTGACATTAAATTACACCGAATCAATCAATCAATCAATCAATAGTATCGATTGGTGATTACAGTTCACTGAAGCGTAGATAATATGTGCGTGTTAGATTGTTGGAAGCAGTCGGTAGCATTTCATCTAGGCTTGTCTTGGGCTAGTTAGTTAGCACTTACGAATCAGTCAGCAAGGCGTATCTGCAATCAACTTGAAGCAATAACTCACATGTCCAACCTTCTGAGATTCGAACCCGCTTCACCCATAGCTGCCTACAGTCACCACCACTGAGCAATTCGGGTTCACGATTGACCTTCTGAAAGACTGTATTGGATATACTTGTTTGATTGGACACACTAGTCAGTAACTAGTGTTGTAATGTGTCTAGTTCTATATTTGGTGTAGACTGAATTCTATCAGTCAAGTTTGCAATGTGGCCACCATGCCACTAGGTGGCTGCCTTGCTATCATGGTGCACTGTACGTTGCTGGCATTAGATCGTTCGAGTTCCTTCAAGGTTGCAGATGCGCCTTGCTGACTGACGTTTTTCCTTCACGTCCCCAGTGGAGGCTTGAAGTTTCTGTAACTGTGTTGATTTTTTTACAGGATGGGGTTGCTAGCCAGCCTCATGCCCAACTTTCCCACTTTACCAATCTTACTACCTGCTTAGCGAGGTAAAGGAGTGCGTCGATGGCCAGAAGTCGAACCCCGGACCATGTGCATGGTTGGCGAGCGTCCTAACAGCTGTACTACCGACGCTGTGCTGACTGACTGGTGGGTGCCAAATAGCACGAAACCTGGATCCACACAGGGCTTCCTGTGGCTGATTGCCTCCAACCATCTAATATCATCATTTCACAGTGCACGTTGATGGCAAGCCAACCACCCAGTGTCTTGATGGCCTACAATGCAGACTTGACCGTGAGAATTCAGTCTGCAGCAAAGATAGGACTAGACACATCACAACACTAGTTACAGACTAGTGTCCAATCAAAACAGATAATATGCATTAATAAAACACTAAACTGATTGAATATCAAGTCAGATAAATTACAGAAAGTGATCAGACAGAATTTATGGGTTCCACAACAGACCAGGAGTGTAGCTATTATAGTGACTGGCTCAATCTGTTTTTTTAGAACACACACACGCATACAGCCCAGGTTGATTTCAGGGAATTGCCATGGCCTTCGCTGTTTGTAGTGTTCGGTATCTAGATGCTGGTGGGAATTTATTCGATAGGCTGTAGATGATAGTGAGAGACTGTTCAGTGGTAGCTAGCTCTATGGTCTGTTTCAACGAAGTAATCCAATATAGAACAGGTGATGGTTTCAACAACACATTTATTTAGCCACATCATCACTGGTAATTGTACTGGGGAATGGAAAATTAGGCTTGTAGAGAGCAACGGCGAATATAACTGGCTCCACAAGAGAAATTGAAGTGACATATAAAATTAGAGGTGGCTAGTTAGCCTAAGTACTTCATCTTTCATTTTTAGAATTAGAACTGGTTATGTGGGAAATATAAGCTGCAGTTTAATGGCATTAAGCGCTCTTTGATTCAATTCTCGCACACTGTTGGTGATCGGTTTTTCACTTGGATGTATTAGCACCTTTGAATTGTAGTCATATATACAAAGAGAGAGGTTTTTTGTTAACACCCCAGCTTATTCAACTCCCCATCTTCCTTTCTAAATTGGAAAATCAGGAAGGGGAGCTCCCAATGTTAAATTGCAACGTAAACAGGAAAGAAGATGGGAAGTTAAACACTAGTGTTTACAGGAAACCCACACACTCAAACAGATATTTAGACTTCCGATCGTCCCATCCTATGTCAGTAAAAATAGGATTGGTGAAATGTTTAAATGACAGAGCACAAACCTAAGTAGTACCAAAGAAAATCTAAAACAAGGACTGATACACATAAAAGAAGCTTTGAAACTTAATAATTACCCGGATAAATTAGTCAGGAAATATGTCAGGAAATGTAAAAATAAAATAAATAATGATAGTAGCGATAGTGATAATGACAATAATAATGATAATAATAATAGTGATAATGATAATAATAATAATGACGACACCAATAATAAGCAATCTAAATCATCAGTAGTAATTCCATACAAGGAAGGAACCTCGGAAGCCTTACGCAGAATTCTTAACAAGGCAGGAATAAAAATGGCATTCAAACCAACTACAAACTCAATTAGAAACAAGCCTTGTCGGTTAAAGGATCAATCCTGCCAGTGGAGCCTTTAAAACAAAACAATTTAGTTTATCTCATACCCTGCCTGAGATGATTGTCAGGTCAAATACATAGGTCAAACTAGCAGAACAGGGGCAGTCAGACTAGCTGAACATAAAAACCTAGCAAAACCTACATTGGTTGATCCAAATAAGATAAGAAATCTAGAGAATAGTTCAGCTATACCACTCACTACATGCAATCACACACAATCATACAATAGGCTAGATAGGACAGGATGACAGTTTTAAAATCTAATGTCACAGGGTATGGAGAGGGAGAGATTGATAACAACGGAAGCTTTGTTTATCGAATCAAATGAGAGAGAATACATGTAATAGGAATGATTCATCACCTCTCCAGCCAGATATCTGGAAAATTCTACTACCCATACGACAAATAGGAGAGAGGACAAAGAAAACTATAAAACTCAAGTGTCAAAGTCGTGTGATTAAATTGATATGATTATGAACAATAAATTTTGTTCGAAACTGTGTCATCCAGTAAATAATTCCGTTTCACTGTGTGATATATCTAATAAACAAACTCATATGAAAGTGCAAGGTGTTATTGAAGCCCTGTATTTCACTCAGAATCCAAGAAAACAGTAGTCATGAAAGCGCCTGACACAATCACTAATGACTTAAGAACTAGTCTGTTGACATCTCAGGATCAGCTGGACTAAAAGTTACCAGTTAAGTAATAATAATACAATCCTACATTTTTGAATGGTGTAAACACAGAATCTTTTCATTATCAGTTATGAAAGCAGAGTAGTACACAAAAGATTGATTAACGCACAAAGAAAATATTCCCTTCTGTGAATTCGTTATCAGTTTCTACGTTTATATTGATAGTAATAATTAAAAAAAAGATATTCTCACTGACAACATTATTATTGTTGTTTCAAAATGCATTGCTTTAATCAATATTATCGATAGGTGAATACAGTTCACTAAGGCATCATCATCATCAGGTAGAGAGAAATAGACAGAGAGGGATAATATGGATTTATATAACACTAAACTGATTGCATATCAGATCAGATAAATTACAGGAAGTGATCAGACAGAATTTATGGGTTCCACAACAGACCAGGAGTGTAGCTATTATAGTGACTGGCTCAATCTGTTTCTTTTGAACACACACACTCATACAGCCCAGGTTGATTTCAGGGAATTGCCATGGCCTTCGCTGTTTGTAGTGTTCGGTATGTAGAGGCTGATTGGAGTTTATTCGATACGCTGTAGAGGATAGGGAGAGACTGTTCAGTGGTAGCCAGCTCTATGACCTGTGGGGACGAAGTATTCTAATACAGAACATATTTATTTAGCCACATCATCACTGGTAATTGTACTGGGGAACGGAAAATCAGGTTTGTAGAGAGCAACAGCCAATATAACTGGCTCCACAAGAGAAATTGAATTGACAGATAAAATTAGAGGTGGTTAGTTAGCCTAAGTACTTCATCTTTCATTTTTGGAATTAGAACTGGTTGTGTGGGAAATATAAGCTGCAGTTTACTGGCATTAAGCGCTCACACTGTTGGTTAATGGTGTTTTACTTGTATCTATATTACCTTGGAATTGTAGTCGTATGTCCATAGAGGCTTGTTGTTAACAGACAGGGAAGATTTCAGGATTTTATAATGAGCTGATATCGGTTACAGAACCATTGGAAAAGCAGTAGGTTGGACTGGATATCTTATCCGTCCCAGTTTTAGACTCTTCAGAGGTACGAACCCACCCTCACCGGGGTTTCATTACCAGGACCTTCTGGTTACAAGGCAAGCTCATATACCTTTTGCGCAGCCACACTGGGACCCGATTCAATGGCGAGTCCATGAATTCCAACCTCTGCCAATTCACGAATTATCACGACTAGCACTAGCCAGTGTCATCACTGAAGACTATTTGTCCTCACAACCCCCACCAGCTGTTGGTGGTTTGTGGAGATTTGATTAGTAACAGGATTACATCATGAACTTAGAGCACTGGAGTACTGGGTAGCTGTTTCATCCTCGTTTGGCACTCTTGAACACGCAAGGGTGTATACTTCTTGATGAAGAGTCCCCCAGCTGGTTTCTCAACGGTTCTCTAACCGATGTCAGCCCATGAAATGAAATTCTGAAAGCAATCGATCAAATCCCTACAAATCAATACTTAAAGATTCCGAAGAATTCTTTTCTACTGTCAACGCGCATGTGTCTAGTTATGAAGTTTTCGTGGGTAGCCTTTTTTTTCAGTTAACAAACAGCATGTTTCATATAAAATCTAGTTACCCAGCTTCAATTAGTAAGAACAACAACAAACAGCCGACTACTCTTCGCGTGAGTAATTAGTAGGAAAGAAGAATGCAGAATGAAATGTGAAATGATAGTTTATAATTTGTAGAGGAAACGAAATGCATGAGACAAGAAAAATATATAAAAAAATGTAAAAAGCAACAACAAACTATTCCACTAACACATTTCGCATAGCCATTAGTATCATTCATGCGATCGATAATAAATTCAAGATGTCAGACGCTGTATGTGAGTGATGTTTTCAAAATTTATGCGTCTGGACAGCTTAGTCTGATTGTAATTTATGTGGACGAATTATGCAATAAGACAATGCAATCAGAATTTATGACAGATTTTTTTATATATATATGACCAAACAAACGACTTAAATGGATTTTTAATGGTTTTCAACATTGAATATTTAATCTTGTTTTAATCGACATGTTAATTGACGTATTAATATATATATATATATATGATGTACAGCGAAATAATGATTGAGGAAATATATATAGTTAGAGAACCATTGAAAACCAGCCACAGGGAGTACTGGACAGCTGTTTCATCAGTCTAGTTGGGGAATAATCGGCAGCACGCACCCACTACAAGGGCTCGAACGTAGGACCTTCCGGTTACAAGACAAGCTAGCTCGTATATGATTCAGCCACTCACTGGAACCTGATTCAATGGCCAGTGCATGAATTCAGTATAAAATAATCAGTATAAAATAATCTATGCTCGTACAACCAAGTACAGGAACTCAACGATACTCAACCATACTTGGTCCGTGTTCTAAGCGACAGAGACAATGTTAAGCGCGAAACCTATGACTTGCTTTGTTGTTAATAACATAATTTTAGGCTCTTTTATTTCTCTCTTATTTGGTATTCTATAGTGAACTCCTTCTTAAACATACTTAGCTACCTAAATTATTAACATTGGCTTACTTTTTGTACTTTACTGTATTCCTTCTATTGTGTATCCACTGGTTCCGACTATATTAGCACTATGAGTAGTACAAAATTTTCCTGTCATTAACCATCATGTAATTATTAGTTTTGTGGTTGTTTTTTCTTATTTTCTTTACTTTTCGGCAATATTAAACTGACAATCATTGGTTGTGAACGCCATTGTCACCACCTTAAAAATTTTGTATTATTCAGGATTACTCACACTACCACTACAAACAATGCATTAGACCTGACAATAAAAAACAAAACAACAACCCTGAAATGTTATTTTATGATTGTTTAGAGTTGTTTCAACCAAATTAACTGATCATCTTGGCGATAAACATTCTTAAATATCATTTCATAACTTCTTGTATGATTATAGCTTTACTGTCACCATGCATAATCATATCATAGCTTCCACTACCCAATACTGAGTTATTATTATATGCTGTTTATTTTCCTTTCTACTTCTTGGTATTTTTTCGCATTTATAGTTATTTTTGTGTTTTTCCTGTTTTGTTTTTTTGCTGTTGGTGTCTTTATATTTATTTTTTTGCAATACTCCTTTTAAATGTTTGATAAAATTAGATGCAAATATTGTAGATATGTGCTGAAAATTCCACACTGTACCACTAGTACTGTTTCTGGAATAAAGCAAATTATTATTATTATTTCCAATTTCTACCAATTTGTGATTTAGCGCGACCGCAACCAATGGTTCTCTAACTGATATCAATCCGTGATCAACTCGTAAAAAAACAAAACTAATCCTTACAAACCAACTCTTGAAAGCTAAATGCCAGGTAGTTTATATAGACAGACAAATGGTGTTGCTATGGATTCACCAGTCTCCCCAATAGTCGCTGACCTTTTTATGAATAGATTCGAAAATAACATCTTTTCAAGCATACTCACTCCTACAATATGGTTAAGATATAAGTAGATGATACTTTTGTAGTTCTAAAACGAGATCTACATAGCTCATTCCTGGAGAAAATAAACTGTATATCTCCAAGAATCCAGTTCACTTCGGAAGCAGGCAGAATCAGACATCGGTGAACTACCATTTCTAGACTGCCTAGTTAAGAGGAGGGAAAACGGACACTTTAGTATATCCATATTCAGGAAGAAAACCCACTCCAATAAATATTTAGACTTCAAGTCATCACATCTCATCGGCACAAAGATTTCAGTTGTTTCAAGGCTTCTTAGACGAGCACACTCTCTGATAATGGATGGGAAAAAAAAGGAGAAGAAATATCAAACATTACTGAAACTCTCAAGAAAAACAACTACCCAAAGAACTTCATCAACAAAATCAACACTGACATCAAGCATGGTCGAATACGTATTCCGAAAACATGGACCTCAACAGTTGTCATTCCATATAGAGCAGAGACGTCTCGTCAGACGATATCAAAAGAGTACTCAATCAGCTCGACATCAGAGTTTTCTTCAAAACATCAGACGCACTGCGAAACAACCATGTCTAAATAAGAGACTGAATCCCTAAAGATTCTCCATCTAATTGTGCCTATAAAATAAAATGCTTGCTTGGAATGTGATGCGATATACATCGGAGAAACATCACTAGAGAGAAATCAAAATCAGAAGAAATGAACACCGTAGAGCATCTCTTCGACCAACGAGAAATAACCGGTTGAACTACAAAAACTTGAAAAATCATCAGCCATAGATCGTCTACACGCTATAGAATCAGGCCACAAAATTGATTTTGACAATTTTGAAATAGTCATCCAGAAAAAGCATTTCAGAAATCACACAGAACGTCTCATATCATCAGAAGCACTTCATATCAAGTGGAATCCAAATTGTCTGAATAGGAATGATGGACTAAAACAGAATCTGACCTGGTTACAACACCCCACCGCTCCCCCATGAAGTGACAAAATGAAAACACGAATGTGATAAGCAAGTTCACTATGTAAACACACACTACTTTTATAATTTTACACAGTGATCAAATCCAACAATCCACACTTGATTTTGTTATCTTTACCAGTTGACCAACTTGACAACGAAAAATGACCCCAGACTGACGAACGATGATCAAGTTAGTAAACTTTGTTTTGATACCATAACAGACGTACTATTTATTACCTTTGTTATTTGGTTTAGTGATCTTCCTTGGTATTTTTACTTTCAATATGTCCTTTTAACTTGACCTAAGTAGTTTATTTTCTCACCCTCTAACTGTTTGTTATTTATATGCTGACTGGATTTTGTAAATTCCGGTTAATTAATACTTTGATAAGGCTATTAAAGCATTAAATAGCGAAACGTCAGTAAAAACAGCAATATCGTTTTGTTTTGCATTCATTGGGAAATACAAGAAAACAACCTTTATTATAATGTATATATTGAGCAAATTATAAGTCAGTATACCTGTGCTATTTTTATCTAGACCTGATGTGGATTTCTCCTGATATTTGTTAACAGGATTAACTTGATGCAAGTTTGATAGTTGGTGATTAGCAGTGTATAGAATTCAAGATGTGCACATTTCGTCCTACTTGGCAAAGCTGTCAGCTAGAGGATGTACCTTCAGTCAGTCAGTTCCCAGTGACTGAACGGTGGGTGATGTTCCCACCCCCCCCCTTAGCTTTGGCATTTGAGAAACGCCTTCTTCCAAAGAAATCTACAAAGTTAAGAACAGTTGGCTAAAGGAATTATTATTACGCTTTCACATAATCTTTACCCCGGTGAACATTTAGCCATTCAGATAGAAAAAACTAGAGGTATGTATACAAAAGAAAATTGGTCACACACTTCCACTAGCTATCATGGATTGTTACTGACTTGATTTTTGTGTGCTTGTCTGCTAACTCTTTACAAGAAGATAACATCAGGTAAAAGGATAAGGAAGCTTTAGAAGATCTAGACTTCACATGTGGATGATTTACACCATTGAATGTCACACAAAATCGAAGACTTGCAGGCGAACACTGACAACAAACTGGCTGAAGAGATTGGTTGGCAGAGAAGACAGGACTCACTCCGTCCAGGTGAATGTAGACCAGGTGGAGACGGGGGTGATGAAGATAACCAACTAGCATCACCACCACCACCACCAATAGTGACAACAACAATCCACCATCAACGGGCGAGATGTTACAGAAGTCGATTCCTTCACTTATCTAAGCAGCCAGCATTGTTTCAACCACAGTCAGTCGCATCGGATCAACATGTCAAAGCCAGTCAACTAGAATCAGAAAGACAAGATATGCCTTCATCAAGGTGAAACCAGTTTGGGAATCTTCTGCTTCACTCCCCTTCAGTTAGCATAAACAACAAGATTCCGATTTTCAACACAAGAGTGTCAGTGAAGTCAGTCAGTCAGTCAGTGTTTGGGTCAGAAACATGGCCATTGTGTCACGGAAATAATTTCCAACAGACTTTCGTCAAGAGCTGCCACTTTCTCTGGCTGGCTGGCTGGCTCCATACTCAAGATCACATGGCCAGGCAGCCGGCCCACCGGCCAGCCAGAAAGAATTAGCAACAAGAAACTCTGGTTGGCAATGAGAGAACCAACCAACGAAGAGCTGGCGATTGTTCAACAAATATCTAGGAGAAAATGGAGACGGATTGATTGGGCATACGGTGAGTTAGCAGGAGGTCGTCGAACGACAGACATCCCACCGAATGCAGGCCATCGTTCGAGTAGAATCGCAATGAGAAGCGACCAGTGGGTGGGTGGTCGGTGCTATTGTGACATGGAGGAGGAGATGAGAGATTATGGTCATTCGTGGGCCAAGCCAGCTGAAGAGGAGAGCATAAAATAGGAGACAGTAGAGATGGAGATGGAGTAGAACTCCTAAGTTCTAAAGAGTTATTATGATCCGAACAAAATTCGGATTTTCAATACAAACGTCAAGTCAGTCAGTTCTTCTATACGTATGGATCAGAAACTTGGCGGCGGGTCACAAAGAATATTTCCAACAGCCTGTTGCACACCTTTATCAACAACAACAGCTGTCTTCGCTAGCATCATACTGAAGATCAGATGGCCGGAAAGAACAAGAACCAACAAGAAACTATGGGAACAAACAAACAAACGAAACAAGAACCAATCGCCCAACAAATATGCAGGAGAAAGTGGAGATAGATTGGACAGTCGCTGAGGAGGCCGCTGGGTGACATCGCGCGTCAGGCCATCGCTCGAGTGGAACCCGAAAGGGAAGCGGCGGAGTGGGACGTCCAAGTGTGACATGGAGGACATTGTGTGAAGAGGATTTGAAACAGTGTGGACTAACATGGATGCAAGTGAAAAGTACAGCAGAAGAGAGAAGCAAGTGGAGGCGTGCAGTTGAAGCCCTTTGTTCCACTAGGAACCCAAGGAAACAATAATAAGAAGAAGAACTCCTAAGTAGTTCCATATTTTCCTTAGTTTCTATGTGCATCCTGGTCACAACTCACTCATCTTATTACGTAAGCGAAATACACACTTATTCAACTAAATTACACCTATGTTTCTGACATCTCATCACTCTCATTCGTCTGAAAATATTCTACATAAGGTCGATTCTACAGCTAAAGAGAAAAATTAATTCGCCATAAAAAAAGCCTCTTCTCTGAATTACGTCTTTTGTTTTCATCAATTTCTGGGGTGAGGATTATTCGTGAATTGAAATTATCTGTTTATTGAGTACCTTGATTACATTTTGGTCTTTTGAACTCTAGAAGTAATCCGGATAACTCGAAATACTGTGGGGATTCGATTGATTAGTTACACGACTTCATCATGAGCTGACATCGGTTAGAGAACCATTGGAAAACCAGCTGGGAGTAATGGGCAGCTGTTTAGTCCTAGTGCTTGAGACTCTTCATCAGCACGCACCCACCGAGGTTCGAATGCAGTAATTGGAAATCAATGAGGTGCTCACTGGAGACTGGCTAAATTCAGGTAGAGGTAGTTACCTGACGTTCTACTGGGATGTTGTTACCAGTAGGATGCAGAAGGTGGGGAGGCGTGAGGACATTGGCTAGCGATCGCGTGAATTCATGGGTCCAAGTGGCTGCCTAATGGTTTAAGAGCCCACCTTGTAATCAGAATGTCCTGGTTTCGAAACCCCGGTGGGGTGGGTGGGTACATACTTCTGGAGAGTTCTAAACTAGGCTGACGAAACAACTGTCTAGTATAGTACTCCCAGCAGGTTTTCCAGTGGTTCCCTAACTGATATCATCAGCTCATGATGGAAATCCTGTAATCCAAGTACTGTCACTGTAAGTGTTGTCAGATAAGCGTTACTCAATCATAAATATACATAAACACTTACGTATTCACACAAACACACACACACACAATAGATAGTGACAGACTTGCTTTTTTGCCCCATTCTAAATCTTACAACACTGACCTAATTTAGTCTTCTCAAAAACAAAAAAAGGTTGACAATTAGATTATTATCAATAATGGATTTCTGATAATAGATATATATATATGTATATCGCTTCAGTTTAATTATTAGCAGCATTATTACTACAGTTATAACAATAAATAATTAAACGAAGTATTCACACTTGATAAATAATAATAGTAGTAGTAATATTAATAGAGATGATAGATGAAAGCGAAGAGGACACTGGACTTCATTCAACTAACCTTGATAGTGTTATCTGATTCAATCTACTTGAAATGCTGATATTATTTTTTTTATTCGTATTATTACTAATCTAAACTTTGGCAAGTAAGTTGGGAATTTGTTTAATTGCAGATTTGCGATCAAGTATTCATATATATATATATATATCAGTCAGCAAGGCGTTATTATTTATTATTATTGTATCCTTTAGTTCCTTGAGGAACATAGGGCTTCAGCCGTGCATCTCCATTGCGTTCGGTTCTCTGCTAGAGTCTTCACCTGGCTCCAAGTCTGCCCACACGTTTTCATCTCCTCTTCACATCACCTCCTCCAAGTCACCCACCCTCGCACTGACGACCAACTCGCCGTTTCCCTTTCGGTCGGGTTCCACTCGAGCAATGGCTTGTCTAGTGATGTCACTCACTTGATGGTTTGTTTCCTCAGAGTATGGCCTGCCAATCCATCTCCATTTCTTCCTGCCTATTTGTTTCACAATCGGTTCCTGCTGTGTTGGTTCGCTCATCGCCAGAGATCTCTGTTGCTGATCTTTTCTGGCCGGCCATCTGATCTTGAGTATTGAGCGAAGACAGCTGTTGATGAAGGTCTGTAGTTTGTTTGAGATGCTTTTTATGACACGCAGTGCAAGTCTCTGATCCGTATAGTGAGTAGCACTGACTGACTTCACATTGGAGTTGAAAATCCGGATTTTATTTTTGATGCTGAGTGTTGTTGACCTCCACACAGACTTGAGAGTAGTGAAAGCTTGTCTTGCTTTTCCGATCCTTGCTTTGATATCCTCGTCAGTTCCGTCCGCCTGTAGTTGAAACGATGCTTCTTAGGTCGGTAGGTAAAAGAGGTTGTTTCTTTCAGATTCCTCCCATTTATGCTGATTGTTGTCTGCCGTTGTTGTTGCTGTTGATGATGTTGCCCAGGAATCTTCATCACTTCTGTCTTCTCTATGTTCACCTGAATATATACGTGTGAATAATATCAGTGATATTGAGGCTAAAAGTCACTAGGAAAGACTAGTGTAACTTCAAGCTTGGTATTAGATGGTTGGAAGCATTTGGACACAGGAGCCTGCGAGTGTAGACCTAGGTTTCGTGCTAGTTGGCACTCACCAATCAGTCGGTAAGGCGTATCTGCAACCAACTTGAAGTAATAACTCATGTCCAACCTTCTGAGATTCGGACCCGCGTCACCCAGAGCTGCCTGCAGTCAGAGATATTACCACCAGTGGGCTATTCGGGATTGCGACTGAACTCCTGTAGGACTGTAACTAGTGTTGTAATGTGTCTAGTCCTATGTTTGGTGTAGACTGAATTGTATCAGTCAAGTTTGCAATGTGGCCACCATGCCACTAGGTGGCTGGCTCGCCATCATGGTGGACTGTACGTTGCTGGCATTGGATGGTTGGAGTTCCTTCAAGGTTGCAGATGCGCCTTGCTCACTGACTGGTGAGTGCCGACTAACACGAAACCACGTCCAAGGCTTCCTGTGGTGGCTGATTGCCTCCCACCATCTAATATCAATAATTCATAGTGCACTTTGATGGCGAGCCAGCCACCTAGTGTCTTGATGGCCACATTGCAAACTTGACTGATACAATTCAATTTGCATCAGATATAGGACTAGATACATCACAACACTAGTTGCTGACTAGTGTTCAATCAAAAATAACTTCGAGCTTTTCTTGTTACTTATACCATTTCAAGTGAGGTAAGTGGTCAGGGAAGTGTTTCGCTGAAATCACGAATTCACGGGATGGTCATTGACTCGTGTCCCAGTGAGTAGCTCAATTGTGTAAGGGCTTGCCTTGTAACCAGAAGGTCGTGGTCAAGAATCTCAGAGTGAATGTACTACCGAAGAGTCCAACAGTAGGACGACAGAGACGGCTATCCAGTGCCAACCCCCGAACCTACTGATTTTCCGACGGTTCGCTAACGGATCAAACCTGAAGATGATTTTTGCTCTGACGACTTTCAAAGTCTGTCGTGTTATACAATCAACAATTCATCAGACAAAAAGCAAGGGTAGAGTCAAGAATAACTATTCATGGATAATCCCCATCCAGGCATTAATGAAAACAAAACACGTAGTTCAGTGAAGAGTCTCTTTTCGCCGGAGAATTTATTTTCTTAGCTGTACAATCGCAGGTATATATGAGTTATTTTGTATGTATGTGTACATTAAGTTCGTCAAACAAAAATCCTGAAATCCTGTAAACAATCAATCAAAATCCATATAAACCAATACTTGAATATCAATCAGATGCTCACTGGCGACTGGCCTTATTCAGGTAGGATTCCAGTGGCAAGTCGTGACCAGTAGGGTGCAGCAGGTAGAGTGTGAGGAAAAATACTCGCCACCGAAGACATTGGCTAGCGGTTGCGCTATGTCGTAAATTGGCAGAAGTTCGAATTCATGGGTCATTGGATCGGGTCCAAGTAGCTTAATGGTCTGCTCGCCTTGTAACCAGAAGGTCCTGGTTTCGAACCTCGGTGAGTGCGTACCTCCGAAGACTTCCATACTAGAACGAAACAGCTGCCCAGTACTCTCAGGTTTTCCAATGGTTCTCTAGCCGATGTCAGCTCATGATGAAATCCTGTAACCAATCAATCAAAATCCCTAAAACCCAATACTTGAACACAAAAATTCAATTGATTATGGTTATTTTAACTAGACAGGTGAAAGTCAGTAAGTTTTGGGTGGAGGTACGTAATACTAAAACGGTCAATCAAATCGGGTGTTTTAATGAAACTTGTGTAGTAACAAAGGTGATCAGTTGTCACAAACAGTTGTTAAAAAGGAGATACGTAATAATATGAATAGTTTTATGATTGAGTTGTACTCAGATTACACATAAGAACAAAGTAGAGAATACGAAATTATGTAAGAGCTCTAAGTGAATACAAGAATTACAAGCAATTAAAGAAACAGGCAAGCAAACAAACAAAATTAAGTCATCAAAAATCAACGAAGTTGATACCATGATAGTAGAAGTACTCGGGTAATTCTCTTTTGCATGCACAGCTCTGGCCTTTCTATGTGAATGGCCAGAACCTCAGCAATGCAAAGAATACGAAACTGTATTGTCTTTGGTAGGTTATTCTTGACTCTGTAGATTACTTCGAAGGAGACGTTTGTTGAGATGGAATGATCAGTGTTAACCAGGTGTTCAATTATCGCATTTACTATTGCGAAAAAGCAATAGTGGTGCTTTAAGGAGTGTATCCTGAGTAAAACTCAATCATAAAACTATTCATTTTATTACGTATCTCCTTTTTAACAACTGTTTGTGACAACTTATCAATTTTGTTACTACACTAGTTTCATTAACACCCAATTTTTTTGAACATCTTTTTTATAATACGTAACACACAAATACATACAGATTAATTATTGTCATACAGTGATTAGATAATACGCTGATTATTGGTAATAGTAGTAAGTATAGTGAAAACTCTGTTACTCCATTTAATCATATTCATCCAAATATCCGAGTGGCTTCCACGTTTGAATCGAATAACAAACTCGGTTTCTTGGATATTTCAACGACCAGGAGAGACGATGGAACACCGGATGACATTTCGAACAAAATTTAATGTTCATAATCATATCAATTGTGATCACACGACTTTGACACTTGAGTTTTATAGTTTTCTTTGTCCTCTCTCCTATTTGTCGTCGTTGGGGTAGTAGAATTTTCCAGATATCGGGGACAGGTGATGAATCATTCCTATTACATGTATTTGTAGTTGATTCGATAAACAAAGCTTCTGTTATCAATCTCTCCCTCCATACCCTGTGACATTAGATTTTAAAACTGTCATCCTATCCCATCCAGCCTATTGTATGATTGTGTGTGACTGCATGTAGTGCTATAGCTGAACTATTCTCTAGATTTCTTATCTTATTTGGATCAACCAATCTAGATTTTGCTAGGTTTTTATGCTCGGCTAGTCTGACTCACTGACTGCCCCTGTTCTACTAGTTTGACCTATGTATTTGACCTGACAATCATCTCAGGCAGGGTATTAGATAAACTAAATTGTTTTGTTTTAAAGGCTCCACTGGCAGGATTGATCCTTTAACCGACAAAGCTTGTTTCTAATTGAGTTTGTAGTTGGTTTGAATGCCAATCACTTTTATTCCTGCCTTGTTAAGAATTCTGCGTAAGGCTTCCGAGGTTCCTTCCTTGTATGGAATTACTAATGATGATTTAGATTCCTTATTGTTGGTGTCATCATTAATATTATTATTATCACGATTATTATTATCATTATTACTGTTATTATCACTATCGCTACTATCATTATTTATTTTATTTTTACATTTCCTTACATATTTCTTGACTAATTTATCTGGGTAATTATTAAGTTTCAAGGCTTCTTTTATGTGTATCACTTCCTGTTTTAGATTTTCTTTGGTACTACTTAGTTTTTGTGCTCTGTCATTTAAACATTTCACCAATCCTATTTTTACTAACTTGGGATGGGACGATCGGAAGTCCAAATATCTGTTTGAGTGTGTGGGTTTCCTGTAAACACTAGTGTGTGTTTAACTTCCCATCTTCTTTCTTTTTTACGTTGCAAGCTAACATTGGGAGCTCCCCTTCCTGATTTTCCAATTCATAAGAGATTTCATAAGAGATTTCCAATTCATGAGAGATTGATAACAGAAGCTTTGTTTATCGAATCAACTGAGAGAGAATACATGTAATAGGAATGATTCATCACCTGTCCCCACAGATATCTGGAAAATTCTACTACCACGCCTACGACGACAAATAGGAGAGAGGACAAAGAAAACTATAAAACTCAAGTGTCAAAGTCGTGTGATCACAATTGATATGATTATGAACATTAAATTTTGTTCGAAACGTCATCCAGTAAATACTAATACTGTTTCACTGTGTGATATATCTGATAAACAAACTAATATGGAATTACTTACTACCACAGTGCCCAAGTTTTACACGTGTATTAAGACTATGGAACAATTAAGCCATCTGTATTTCGTGAACAGACATGGAGTGGACAATGTCTTCATTTCACCAGTTTCGTTCCTATCCAGTATAAACGTACCCTAGTCACATTTTTGTTTTCAGGGGCCCGAGAAATATGCATGAGCAACACAATAATGGACGAGCTTCGACAAACACATTCAGCTTTATAAGGCTAATGGTTATCCAGAAAACTTTATCAATTATCACAGTAAGGATAGCGACATCTTGAAAAGTCAGCTTCTGTACCAAAGAAAGCTATCTATCTTTATTTATCTGGCATTCAAGGGTGATCAAACTGTGCAGTTGACAGCTAAAAGAATTCGGTCAACCATCAAGCGAACATTCTACACCGCATCTCCTTCCCTCTCATCTCTACGATTAAAAGACAAAATTCTGTGAACTCTGCTCCAAACTGTAACTAAAAGTCCACCTACAGTTGCGGTGACACCTGTAGAGGTAGAACCAATAGAATCATCCAATGTCGTCGAAAGGAACGTATTCCAAAATGGTTATTAAGACGCATAGAAAATCTCAACGCAATTAATCTGAATGGAAATCCAGCATCACTATTCATTGCAAAGCACTTATTAATGTCAGGTAACCAAAATCAATCAATATTAATGACTGTTTCACAATTATTTCATCACATAACTCCAATTCAAGGTTGGTTATTAAAGGTGATGGGATCACTTCGGGGATTAATCACATACAACCTAAACTATGTGTACAGTCAAAACAATACAGTTCAACCTTCGCCTACCATGGAGTGACTGTTTGACCTTTTTACAAATATGATTGGTCATCAGTATGTACTTTTGGTTTTATGTGACTGAGTAATTGTCAGGCATTTTACTTTATTTTATTATTGTTAACCATGTTAGTTGTAAAGCGGTTGTAAAGAAACTACGAAATACCGATGTCATCTCGCTAAATTTGTCTTCTAAATGCCTTATTCAAATTTATCAAAGGAACTAATTGTTTTAATGATAATAAATTTTGAGCCCAAGGATAAAATGTACATCTAAATCACAGCACGATATTTGTAATACCGTTGGCATTACAAATAAAATAAAAATATATAATAAGATAATATTTACAGTTACCAGTGTCACCTGGAGAAATAACTATTTTAGGTTGGGAGCGAAGGCCGACGGAGGGAGACAGTTTGAACAAATTTTTTCTGAACACGGATATTGGGTTGAAAGATCTTTGTGGCAACTGCCTCGATAGTCTCCTTTTGGAAGAAAGAAGGGTTCTGCAGACAACTACAGGCAACAATGGACAATACTCCAGTTGGTGACATTAAAACGGTAATGGGAGACATGAACTCCAAACTGGGACCAGACAACACAGGAAGGGAACTCATCAAGGGGTAGAGAAGCTCTCAGAGAAATGAATGAAAATGGAGAACTTTTTACTGTCTTCTGCTTCTTCAATGAAATAGTGATTGGCGGCAGCGTATACAAACACAATGATATCCACAAGGCTACATGGGTGTCACCAGATGGGCGAACCAAAAACCGAATCGACTTCATCTCAATCTCAAGGAAGTGGAGAGGCAGCCAACTGGATACGAAAGTAAGAATATGAGCAGACGTTGGCTCAGACCACTTCCTCGTACAAGGGACAATCCAAATCAAATTAAAAGCTTCCAGAGAAACAGGAGCTGCAGATAGACCACAAGCCAAGTTCAATACTCAAAGACTGAAGGATAATTTTTTGAGATGGTTGTGTTCTCTGAGCTGGATAGTTAATTTGCGAAGCTTTCATTGCCCTACTAGGCAACATCTTCAGCGCATACTTCAAAATGAAGTCATGAAGAACACTTCAAGCAAAATAGAGACCTTCATCAACAGTTGTCTTTGCTCAGTACTCAAAATTAGATAGCCGGAAAAGACCAGCAACAGGGATCTCTGGGGGCGAACCAGCCCATCATGAACCGACTGTGCAACAAATATGCAGGAAGAAATGTAGGTGGACTGGCCATACTCTGAGAAAACCATCAAGTGAGTGACATCACACACCAGACTGTCTCTCGAGTGGAACCCGAATGGGAAGCGGGAATTGGTCGTCAGTGCAAGGGTGGCATGGAGGATGTGATGTGAAGAGGAGATGAAAGCATGTGGGCAGACATGGGGTCAGGTGAAAATGTTGGCAGAGAACCGAACGCAATGGAGACGTGTGGCTGAATTCCTGTGTTCCTCTAGGAACTAAAGAAAACAATGTTCTCACTGGTTGACTACATGTTTTGTCTGTCGTTCTACTACATGACTGAGATTTTCTCTAACCTAGATTTCTATACAACTGTAAAAACACTGTTGATTGTACATTGATAGAATGCAACTATTTCAAGGGTGAGCTACAGACACCTCGGTGGCCTGCTTGAATCTCTCAGCTACCCGAATTTCGTATTTTACTTAGTAAATTGTTGTTATAATCATTCACTTATATCTGTGGGTGCTAAGGTGTATTCGTCCACAGTTACATACCCTAGTAAGGTCTACTGTGGCCTCCACTGATCCTACTGGGACAACAAAGTAGTAGTCACCATTTGAACTGATGTATGCGAGGAGACCACGACTGCTGATACACAATACAACAGCCTGGCCCCTCCACTAGGACGGGAATATGACGAAGCTGCAAGCGGAACGGAATGTAAGGCATAAACAGAAGAGAAAAAACACGCCGTGAAATCAGAACAAGGAGAAAAGATGGGATATATATATATACATAACTTTTGAGATCGGCGATCAAGAGAAGTGTAGAGAAAGAAAGTAAGCGGGGGCGGCAGATGTGGACTAGGTCCACAGAAACTCCTCCTCCCGAAGTTGGAACGCTCATACACTGTCACCTACAGACATGGTCCTGTTTATACCATCAAAAGAGACAATAAGCAGAGACGGGTTAACATCAGACGACTGCAGATATGCATTCGATTGAATACGAAACTCGGGACCAAGGTGCAACAGGAACGGGTAGAACCAAGTAGGGTGAGGGAGGTTGCGTTCGAAGTTATTTGATGGGGGGGGGGGGACGAGTGTGGCGAGTGCTACTGATAAGATTTATCAGGAGTATATGTACATAGAGATATTCGCCAGCATAAAAAACATCAAATAGCAGGGAGATAATGATGTTAATAATCTTTGTAAACAATTATATTTGTAAAGTCTCAGCGAGATTGAAATGAGTAATTCCAACGTTTCCTCTGTGTTCGGCAATCTGGTCTGAACTTCTTCAGGGAAATTAATCGAAATTAACATAACATAGGTTTATATATAAAAAGGAACATCACTTGTTTTTAAAAAATTTGTCCAATCATGAGTCATTCAAAAAGTTTCAACAAGTATAATAAACAAAATTTTATGAGCTGTGATCAAAATTTGACATCGACAGCTACGGATTTAGGATATGTTGAAAACTCCAGCAGGTCGAATAAAGCAGCTCAATATTCAGAAAGAAGACAATGCAATAAGTTCGACAGGGTGCTTCAACTAAACTCTAATCCTAAACATCATAATTTTGAAAATATGCGTCTAATCATAAAATTCTAGATACTAGCAGTTTGAACAGACATGCAGGCGAGATGTTAGCTGATGCATAGGAAATCCTGATTAATAAATAAAAATGGATATGTATCACTAATTAATAATACTTGGTCAAATTCCTGACTGTCTGAGGTCAAATTTTGATCACAGCTCATAAAAATTTTGTTTATTATACTTGTTGAATGACTCATGATTGGACAAAGTTTTCAAAAACAAGTGATGTTCCTTTTATATACAAACCTCTGTTATGTTAATTTCGATTAATTTTCCTGAAGAAGTTCGGACCAGATTGCCGAACACAGAGGAAACGTTGGAATTACTCATTTCAATCTCGCTGAGATTTTACAAATATAATTTTTTACAAATGTCTACTTCTCACTTAGCGCCCAAATATTTTAGAACTATTCTGTCAAATCTTGACGACAGTTCTTTTGAATTATTTTGCAATCGAATTAAATTAACAAAGAAACTATGTAATTGGCACAATCATCGTGTTTTCAATCTTCGTTGAATGGAACAAAATGCACATCCTAAATCCGTAGCTGTCGAGTCACCTGACAACTCTCCAGTAGGTCGAATAAAGCAGCTCAATCTTCAGAAAGAAGACAATGCAATAAGTTCGACAGGGTGCTTAAACTAAACTCTAATCCTAAACACCATAATTTTGAAAATACGTCTAATCATAAAATTCTAGATATACTAACAGTTTGAACAGATATGAAGGCGTGATGTTAGCTGATGCATAGTAAATCCTGATTAATAAATAAAAATCGGATATGTATCACTAATTATTAGTACTTGGTCAAAATTCTCGACTGTCCATATCTTCCTATGGAGACGTTTAGAAATATTTTACAACTGTTTACCCACACACACACGCATGCACACTCTGTCTAAAGTGTTTAACAAAGGTAGACCAATATTTGTAAGTCCGCGGTCAAATTTTGATCACAGCTCATAAAATTTTGTTTATTATACTTGTGGATGCTTTTTGAATGACTTATGATTGGACAAATTTTTTTTTTAAAACAAAGATGTGCCTTTTATATATAAAAACTCTGTTATGTTAATTTCGATTAATTTCCCTGAAGAAGTTCGGACCAGATTGCCGAACGAAACGTTGGAATTATTCATATCAATTTCGCTGAGATATTACAAATATAATTTTTACAAAGGATACGAGACAACAGATTCGAAGAAGAACTGATGCTCAGATGAGAGATATTCGATTTACTCGCTATCACACTGCCGTCAGTATCACAGGAATCATACGACTGAATCAATCAGTCCACACAAGCAAGTCTTCTTTGCATCTGAAACGAAAATCAACAATATGAGTTTTAGATGGGTTTAGTTTAAGACCATTCAGGTGAGATCATTTGTTAACTTCAGACAAGAATCTACTCAAAGGTTAATTGGTGGATGGTGACTAGCAGTGGAATCCAGGATAACGCACATTTCGTCCTATTTCAGACTCGTCAAAGCTGTATATACCTGCATTCCGCAGTGAGTAGTGATGATGTTCCCACCGACACTCGAAACCAGTGCCCGTAGTTTCAAACACCAGCCAAAGCGTTATCCACTAGACCAATTGGGCTACTAGATTTTCCCGTCGATTGATTGGACCGAAGTGCTCGGTCTCAGGACGACATGTCGGCTTTTACTCCTATAAGAATAATCCAATGCAGACGCTACTGGGACAGAAATGGTTAGATCATTAGCATATTTAACAAAGTTAGCTTTCGAAGAATATGAAAGGTCATGCAAAAGGAAAAAGAAAACGAATGGAAAGAGTACAACAGCCAGCGCCTTGAGGCACATCAGTCTCCGTTAGCAATGAAGTGGAAAGCTTTCCATTGAAAACAGTATGCCGGAAAGAAAAATAGGATGACAGCCAGCCGCCTTGTGACCACCCAGTTGGACTCAGTGCGTGCTGAAATCAGCTTGCTTAGTTAAAGTGCCCTAGGAATAGAGTCATCAAAAGCAGCAATGTATATAGTCTACAGAAGGAGGCCCGAAGAAACTTTGCATCCTTTGCATCAAGACTTGAAACAACAACATTGTGGTGTAGTACAACGACAGTATCTAATGTGCCTCGACCACATTTGTAAGCAAACTGCTTTGGGTCATTAAAAGATTTCAAAGAAGGTTTAAGAACATGCAAGAGACATTTCTTCATAGTTTTCAAAAATGGAAACATGATGATGATTGGCCTAAACTTTAGAACATTGATCATTTACGTGACTAAAACAACATCAGGTCCAGTCAAATCAGCTTGTTGCACACTATAAAGGATCTATTCAAGACATCTACTTCGGGATAAGCATCAACTGAAATTTGTTTTCTGCTTTTAAGTTGATTAAATGGTTTCCAGATGTTAGAAGCATTCTTGAATGATAAAAATGTTTCATTTATTATATCCCATTTTGTCTTTGTATATCAGACTTTATCAAAGAGTTTACTGTTCGAAGACATGCATTATCGTGTGAGTTATACAAATTCTCTTTTTTTCTCTTCTTAGCCTTTTTAGTTGTGGAGAAGAGATCCTGTCGAATCTCGTGAACAGTGTTTCAGTAGGACAACAAATGCCCAAAGACACCTTGAGATAGACAATATAAAGATAAAGGCTGACACTTCATCATCTCCTTTTTTGAAACTAATGGAGAAATTATTGTTGCTAAAACTTGTTCCCTCCCTAAGTTTCTCAAACGATCCAAAGCAGTTTGCTTACAAACAGGGTAGAAGTACTTTGGACGCTGCTGCTGTGTTTCATCACAACATTGTATCCTCCTTAGACAAAGGGGCCAAGTATGTCCGTTGTACGTTCCTTGATTATACATCTGCTTTCGACTCTGTACCTAGAGGCCTATTGTTAAACAAGCCTAGCCTTACACAAACTGAGCCCTGGGCTATCAACTGGCTACACTCTTACTTCTCTAATAGGATGCAGTACACGGTATATAATGGTGTATCTTCCTCTCCTTTGCTTACTGAAGCTGGAGTTCCTCAGGGTGCTGTTCTTTCTCCGTTTCTCTTTTCCTTCTTCTTACATGATTTACCTCTTTCAGACGAAATCAACTTCGTCAAATATGCAGATGACCTGTCTGTATCGTTTCCTATTAAGTCTCAGTCAGACTTTTTCAAATTAAATAGCTTCCTGTCGGACATCAGTCAGTGGTCTAAACTAAATGGTCTCATGCTGAATCCCTCAAAATGCCAGACTATTGACTTCTCCCTTAGGCATAAACGAGATCTACAAACACTAGTAAGTTCTCATGAAGCCTGCTGCATTGAGCAGACTAAAATTGAAACTAAGTCTAATGCAAAATACCTCGGTCTAGTTCTATCTTCCGACCTTACTTGGACATCTCATATCCTAATGATTTCTAAGAAAGTGTTCTGCCTAACTTACTACATTAAGAAACTTAGACAATCTAGAATCACCCAACCTCTACTTTCACAATTTGTAAGCTCTTGTATCTTACCTATTCTACTTTTTCTGCTCCCCGTTAGTCTTTCCTGGTCTACTGAAAAAGGACTATACCATCCTGAGAAGGATGTTGAAGGTAGTCAGTAGGACTAGTGGTGTAAAACTCAGTCAGCTCGTCACTACATTAGTTGAAAGGCATCTGAATACATGCGAAAAATGGTCTAAAACCATACTCTCCGACCCCCAACACCCCCTCTATTCCCAACTCTCGCCTTGTATCTCATCAAGTAGAACCAGAAATCAGTATAAAATAATCTATGCTCGTACAACCAAGTACAGGAACTCAACGATACCATACTTGGCCCGTGTTCTAAGCGACAGAGACAATGTTAAGCGCGAAACCTATGACTTGCTTTGTTGTTAATAACATAATTTTAGGCTCTTTTATTTCTCTCTTATTTTGTATTCTATAGTGAACTCCTTCTTAAACATACTTAGCTACCTAAATTATTAACATTGGCTTACTTTTGTACTTTACTACATTCCTTCTTTTGTGCATCTACTGGTTCCGACTATATTAGCACTATGAGTAGTACAAAATTGTCCTGTCATTAACCATCATGTAATTATTAGTTTTGTGGTTGTTTTTCCTTATTTTTTATTTTTTTTTTCGGCAATATTAACTGACAATCATTGGTTGTGAACGCCATTGTCACCACCTTAAAATTTTGTATTATGCAGGATTACTCACACTACCACTACAAACACTGCATTAGACCTGACAATAAAAAACAAAACAACAACCCTGAAATGTTATTTTATGATTGTTTAGAGTTGTTTCAACCAAATTAACTGATCATCTTGGCGATAAACATTCTTAAATATCATTTCATAACTTCTTGTGTGACTATAGCTTTACTGTCACCATGCATAATCATATCATAGCTTCCACTACCCAATACTGAGTTATTATTATATGCTGTTTATTTTCCTTTCTACTTCTTGGTATTTTTTCGCATTTATAATTATTTTTGTGTTTTTCCAGTCTTTTTTCTGTTGGTGTCTTTATACTTATTTTTTTCGAAATAGTCCTTTTAAATGTTTGATAAAATTAGATGCAAATATTGTAGATATGTGCTGAAAATTCCACACTGTACCACTAGTACTGTTTCTGGAATAAAGCAAATTATTATTTAAAAAAATAGGCCCCAGTCAGTATCATGCGACATAAATCTTAGTATTTGAATATTATCATTTGAATAGGATCGTTCTGGGATTTTCTTTGTTAGGTGACCAAAGTCCCTTCTTCTGTGTAACTTGCCATACACTTTCTGTGAAATACGAATAATGCAGTGGTCAGAATTCAGCGAAGGAGCTCTCCTTCACACCTCGCATGCGTCAAGATTGTTTATGAAAACGAAGTCTAGGGTTTTGTCCAGACGGGTATTGTATCTGAGCACGTTTTCATGACCAATTTATACGGGAAAGCTGTAATCCCAAGAATTAAAGTCCACACAGACTATGGACAAGGAATTTCAAAAAAAAGCAACTGCATATTCAGTAAATTCGTCTGTGAAGGTGGATATTTCAGAGGAAATGCAGTCTGGAGTCATATAAACATTTGTTACATATATATATATATTATATATATATATATATGAATACATATTGTAGTGCTTTGGACGACGCCTAACAATGACACAGTCTATAATGATTAGATGTACACCACTTTGTATCAATGAAAGTGGGCATACCTTGCAGTAGACTGGATAATGCGACAAACAGTGCGGCAATGAGGAAACGGGCATAAAATGGACTCACACAAAAAACCAACTCAGAGGATCTGGACTTCGCCGATGATATATGTCTGATTTCCCACAAACTGGAAGACATGCAAGCGAAAAGGAACAAGTTTGCAGAAGAAGCATCCAGAGAAGATAGGACTTCAGGCGAACATAGAGAAGACAGATGTGATGAAGATTCATGGGCAACACCACCAACAGCAACAAAACAACAGACAACGATCAGCATAAATGGGAGGAATCTGAAAGAAACAACCTCTTTTACCTACCGACCTAAGAAGCATCGTTTCAACTACAGGCGGACGGAACTGACGAGGATATCAAAGCAAGGATCATCGGAAAAGCAAGACAAGCTTTCACTACTCTCAAGTCTGTGTGGAAGTCGACAACACTCAGCATCAAAAATAAAATCCGGATTTTCAAATCGAATATGAAGTCAGTCAGTGCTACTCACTATACGGATCAGAGACTTGGCCGGCTCGTCATAAAGAGCATCTCAAACAAACTACAGACCTTCATCAACAGCTGTCTTCGCTCAATACTCAAGATCAGATGGCCGGCCAGAAAAGATCAGCAACAGAGATCTCTGGCGATGAGCGAACCAACACAGCAGGAACCGATTGTGAAACAAATATGCAGGAAGAAATGGAGATGGATTGGCAGGCCATACTCTGAGGAAACAAACCATCAAGTGAGTGACATCACTAGACAAGCCATTGCTCGAGTGGAACCCGAAAGGGAAGCGTCGAATTGGTCGTCAGTGCGAGGGTGGGTGACTTGGAGGAGGTGATGTGAAGAGGAGATGAAAACGTGTGGGCAGACTTGGAGCCAGGTGAAGACTCTAGCAGAGAACCGAACGCAATGGAGATGTACGGCTGAAGCCCTATGTTCCTCTAGGAATTAAAGGAAACAATAATAATACCTCGTAATACTTTTTCCTTGGAATATGTCTATCCTGACGGAACATTTTACATCCATCTAATGAAATCAGAGTATCGTCATATTTCTTGTGGAACCAAGTCTTTTGCACAGCAAAAACACCAGCATTTCGACACACATTTGAGGACATTAGCGTTTGGAGATAGTCCACTTTGTTCGGGGCGAGACCTGCAGTTAATGCTAAGAACTTAGAGGATAGTCATACAACTAATTTCTGTAGGTCTTAATGCACGCTGCCAACCATCGTGAAGTTTTTATTTGGTTTTCGAAGATGACCCAACGCGCTGCGTTAGAGGCATTTGTAAATCATTAGAAAATATAAATAGGAGCAAATCGAGACAAAATGTATGTTGATGGAAAATGGTATTTTTTGGTAGACCACAGTTCAAGCAGGCCGCCAGGGATAACTTGCACTAGATTTGATGTCAGAGAAAGCAAATGATACAGCGCGTTGTGGAGATCCATGGGAGACGTGAAAGGAACACACAAAAAAAACACAATACAAAGCAGGGACAGAAGTAGCACAACGCAGAGGATCTGTGCAGATAGTGATTTGAAGATAAGGTGTGAATAATTTGGGTACATAGAGAAACCAAGTTGTAAATAGACCTTACTTTACCAAATCTCTCGTGTTCTACCATCATACTACCGAATATATTATTATTATTATTAATGGAGTGCGAACGCACCAGTGTGACCTCAAACGCACACCATTCGTTGGACAAAGACTTTGGTTAGCATTATTACGGCGCCAGTATAAACGCCGTGTGCAAACTGATTGACATGTCCCGTACTGAAATAGTTTTTAATTAGCTGTCGGGCAAAAGGTTGAGAGACTAAGCGTGTTGAAAGGGTTAGGGTGTTCTATTATTATTATTATTATCATCATCATCACTATCTGTCTTCTTCATGTAAATAAATCAGTGGAAGGAGAGGTGGTCGTTGGTCATATTGAGCATCGAACTTAAAACGGAAACCCCTCACTGTAGTTGAGAAGTATTTCTGAGTTAAGTCAGGGTTAAATATTAACTTCAGTGTGCATAATATAATTTTTTAAAAAATATTCATATGAAAAACATTAATGGTCTTTCAAATTACACTGAATCAATCAATAGTACCGATAAGTGAACACAGTTCACTAAAACATCATCAGTAAAATAGACAGATAATACGCATTAATATAACACAAAACTGATTGAGAATCTGACTGCACGTAAGAAACCTCTATTTATTAAGTTACAATTTAATGGTGACTTATCAAGTGAGATTCTATTCCAAAGACTTTCAAGGAGTATACGAAGAACATTTTATGCAGCACACCTATGTTTGTCATTCTCTAGCCGACGAATGATTGGGACGCAAACGAAGGATAAGCTTGATAGTTTCGCCACATCTATGTGCATTTATCAATTCAACTGCACCTGCGGTGACAGTTATATTGGGCGTACTACTAGACAGCTTAGCCAACGTGTTAGTGAACATCTCCCATCACGGTGGTTTGGCAAAGGACAGACAAAAACAGTTTGTAGCTCAGTTTTGTTACACTTAATTGGTAGTGGTCATGTAATCGAGAAAACGAGAGCCTTCAAAGTGATTCATCGTATCCCACCGAATCTTTCCAATAGACTTCGTATTCGTTTACTGCACACAGCTGAGGCGATAGGCATTCGAACTATTAAACCTAGACTATGTATTCAAAAAAAGTTCGTACAGCCATTATCCCTTCCTTGGCCTATTAAGACATAACCAACTAATCACTTCTACACCACTCTTTGTTTATATTTTCATCCCCTTTCTTATCATCCCTTAATCTTATCTTCATTATAAACGTGTTTCATTTCCTTCCCTTACAATCTAACATTACTTAATCGGTTCATTTGTTTTTACTAGCCTTTATCGACTACCACGTCGACCTGAACAGTTGTTTGTTTAATCATACTGTTTTTCATCAGTATTCGTGTTATCACAGATTGCCTCACTTTTTCATCCTTATTATTGATAAGACCATTTTTATTATTACTATTATTATTATCATTACTACTATTATGACTAATTGCACAATTTATATTCACCATCGTATTATCCTATAGACAAAACCACCATGATTGGTTTATATTTGAATTTTTATTTGTCAACTTATACATATATATTAGAGTTAAGCCTGATGAGATCTAATTGAAAGCACAATATTGTTCGCTTAAATGTGTTGTTCTAAAACTGACTGAATACGAGATCAGATAAATAGAGGAAGTAATCAGACAGGATTTATGAATTCACTGTCTGGACAGGTGACCAGGAGGGTAGCAAAAGTGGCTGGCTGAGTCTGCTTCATTTCCACACACACACACACACACACAAACAGCTCCAGTCGATTATAAGTGGATCTCGGTGGTCTCCGCAGTTTCGAGAATCCCAGTATCCAGGGACTTAAAACCTTTGTTATTTCAAGTATTGGTTTGTAGGGATTTGTCTGATTGGTTACAGGATTTCATCATGAGCTGGCATGGGTTAAAGAACCATTGGAAAACCTGCTGGGAGAACTGAACAACTGTTATGTCAGCCAACGCTGAGACTCTTCACAGGACGCATCCACCACCAGGGACCAAATACAAGACCTCCTGGTTAAAAGGTAAGCTCCTAGACCTGTAAGCCACTGGGACTCGATCCAATAGCCTATGAATTCTAATTTCTGCCAATTCACGACATAGTGCGACCGCCAGCCAATGTCTTCGGCGAGTGTTTGTCCTCACTTTTGACCTGCTGCACCCTACTGGTCACGGCTACTCACTAGAGAACTACAGGGAAATACCTACCTGAATAGGGACAGTCGCCAGTGAGCATCTGATCGATGATTATTTATTTCGCAATCAACCAGTCTCCACAGAGATAAGTTATCATTCTGAAATGTCTCCATCATGAATGTGATTATATGCACTCTTTACAAAACAAATCTCAACTCCATTGTCAGTATTCTCTATTTCGTAGACAAACATTGACGCGTCTAAACTACCACTTCTATCCTATGCTGTTTGTGTTTCTCACCAAAAAAATATACATCCCACAGGCATTCTGTGACAAACACAAAGAAGTAGACATTCGTCAATACATTGTACTATGCAACAATTGTGATTCCATTGGGGAAGACAATATTTCATATTGACTGGAAAGTCAAGCATCAGTACATTTCTACAACAAGAATAATTATCGTCTCTTCCACGATCAAAGCGAATTCGGTGACTTCTAACAAAGACTAAGTTCACTGGAGGAATGAATGAGACAGTCGTCATCATTTGTGTTCGTTACAATGGATCTGGTTATTTTCAAATGATGTATTTATATCTACATTACTCTTGCACAAGTGAATGGATCAATAAACCTGTAGGAGTTATCACTATGACAACTTGTCTGTAGCGCTAAAATGTGAGTGCATATTGGGTATTTTATCACTCCGAATAACTTTGTGGATGTGTCCGTGTGGACAAGTTCAACTTTGAGCACTACTGACCACAGATGTAGTGCATCCGTAGCAATGTTCTTGAATGGTCCAGTGAGTCTTATTCACGTGCATTGACGCTTCTGTTCTACTTGATTCAAGTTAGTTGCCTGCTCTAACACAGTTACATTTGGCATTTGGTGAGGATCAGATCTTCCAGTAATGTCGATGACACATTTATAGTATGCAACAACGAAAGTCATGCCTCCTACCTACTCAGCCTATTCAACAAAGCACATACAAGTATTGTATTTACCATGGAACATGAAAATGATGAGAAGTTCCATTTCCTTGACATCGCCATGCAACGCCTAGAAGATGGTAATCTCCAGAGGTCAATTTACTGAAAGCCTACATGGAATGGACAGTACTTACATTTTAATAGGTTTTGTCCAAATAGCTATAAACGAGCACTAGTCAAGACTCTGTACTATAGAGCAAGGAGAATATGCTCTACAGAGAAACTAGAGGAAGAATTTATGATTCTCGAAAAGGTGCTGGAAAACAACGGTTACCCTCAAAGATTCATTAACAAATATGGAAGGAGTGAAGGCTCAAATACCAAACAAATCACAGTTGCAAAAGAGCCTGTCTTCATTCAACTAGATTTTAAAGGTGAAAACATTGCAGAAATGGTCAACAGAAGACTGAGAACGTCACTAGCCAGAGCCTATCCTGCAGCTAGCTAAGTTGGTTCCCGTCCATCGAACAACATGCTCTTTGGTGCAGTCAAAAGTCGATAGATACCCTTCTCATGTTAACTCCAACTGTGTATACAAATTTACGTGTATCTGTGTGAGCAGTTACATTGGGAGAACAGAAAGAAGGGCACACCTCCGATTTTCTGAACATGTGCCAGAAAGCCTACGTCTCAAGGGAACAAACTCTTATAGCAGTGCTATTACTAGACATCTTCTCCACACGGGCCATGAGGTAGAAGTCGAGAAATCCTTTAAAATTATCAATAGACAATGGAGTTCCATTCTCCTCAAGTTTGCCGAAGCAATCTCTATCAAACGCTTGAAACCACATTTATGTGTTCAGAAAGAAGCAGTTATTAATCTTTCCTTGCCCTGGTAACTGAATGTCTTTGTTCTCTCATCTGATTACGTAATCTTTGTCTTTACCCTCATCCCCTTTTATAATCTGTAATTTTGCTTGTCTCTTGTTTCTATGATTTGAGTTGAACTCAGTACATTGTTACCTAATTTATTAGTCCCTCTGTATCTAACGCATATTTCGTCTTTATTACGTAACTCTTTTACCATTGTATGCATACATCTATTTTGTTTACACTTGAACTGCCTGTGTAAAAACTATATAAGCGCAATTTTCTGAGCACTGTTCACTTACTGTGGAACTTTTTGTCAACTGACAACATGTAAAATTCGCAAGTATGTTAAAACTTTTCTGTACGCAAACCTCATAATTTAATTAGGCTGTAAGCAGCTGATGAGAGGCCTACAAAATAAATGATGGTACCATATTATTCAAACTTCCAGTAATGCCTAAATGTGCAGTTGATTAGGAAGGAGAGGATCTGTTCATGTGGTGATATGATGACTATGAAAATCTTCACCAGATCAGTTGATGGACATATGCATCATTGCACAGTTTGTTTGAGACGAGTTAATGTCAAAGAAGGTGAACTAATGTTTCTGATATTTCGTAATAACATTATTTTTGCCAGATCCCATCTTTCCTTAACCCAGATTTTGTAAAACTGTAATTACTGGCTTTTAAAAGAGTCTGTGAGAAGTGCAACTGCTGAAACTTAAAATAATCTCACATCAACAGTTATTCACTGGCACCAGAACTGCAGGGATATCGCATCCTGGAAAATCGAGAGACTTACTTCCTTATATTAGGTGGAGAAAGTGTCTTCATGGGTATAGATGAAACTGTCTTATTAAAGCGGAAATACAACCGTGGTCGAGAACGAGCGAATAATATTTGGGTGATTGGTTTATGTGATACCTGTCTACGGGAACGCTTTGCCGACAGAATAGCAGATAGTGAAACCATAAATAAACATTATTGCCTAGAAACGAAATGGGTGAAACCCTTTCAATCGTTCATTCGCCAGCCGCAGAAAGTAACTTCTGTTACAATTTTTGACTGTAATAAGAACTTCATACATTTATTCCCATCTATAAATTTTTTGCAAATTCAAAAGTTCCTAAGCCAACATTTAACAACCAAACACAGTATTCAGGAGAAGGCAGGTAGAAGATTTCGCTGATTTGTAAAGCAGTTCTGTCTATACTGAAGCTTATGAAAATTCACTCAGATTGAATTCAGTGTCTCCTCTTTTTTTATACCACCTTCTCAGATTTTTTTCTGCGAATTGTTGAGTTGCTTACGATATTTATACTGGTCAAAAGAATAAGAAATAATTCAGTGAAATGATGGGAAAGACTGACAGCTGTTCATATATTTCGCATAAAATAGGTTTGACTACATCAAAGGAAAGGATTTCCAACAGCCAGTTGCAGACTTTTATCAACAGCTGCCCTCTTTCGATGGCTGGCAACAAGAAACTCTGGCTGGCGATGAGCGAACCAAACAAGAGCCGTCGATTGCTCAACAAATGTATAGGAGAGGATGGAGGTGGATTGATTAGGTATACGTTGATGAAGGAGGCCGTCGAATGACATCGGGCGCAATGCGCTCGATTGGAAGGTGAATGGGAAATGACGAACGAGCGGGTTGTCGGTGCTAGGGTGACATGGAGGAGGCCATGTGGATTTGTAGATGTTTTGCACTTAATCGTCTGTGCATACAGCGCTTTTAGTTCTACCGCATGAGATAGATGCAAGGAGAGAGTTGTGTGTGTATCGAGAGCACGTTCACAGTCTGACAAGAGTTTGCCAATATTTGCTAATTTCTTGCAGCAATCCATTTGTCTATCTACAATAGCATTAACGAGGTGGAATAGCAACACCCTACTCACTCTCCTCACTCACGGCTCTCAGTGCCCTTCGCAGTGTGCAACAAACAAAGTCTTTCTCGAGTAACCCGAGAAAGATTAAGGTGGGATGAGGAGCAGTAAAGAAGTGTGGGCAGAATACGAGAATGAACAAAGTGTAACAGAAGACACGGAATGACACCAGATCGCCTTAACTTCCTCACATAGAACGTGAAACGAAATATCCTTATGGAAACTAACTAACATGATGTGCGAAGACCAGGAGAGGTGATGAGAGGAAATACACAGTCCAAGATGTTTAACAACATTCGATTTAGTTTGAACTTCAGTGCCTTGTGTGATGACAGTGGAACCATGCTAACCAACCAGTCCACGTAAGTCATCACACTTGTGTCTGAAAGTGAAATTAACCATCTGACATTTGTGCAGGGATTAGGCTGGCTTAAGACCACACTTGACGACGACCACTAAATAATTTCAGAAGTTTATAAGCTACAGATTGCTTACATATGCATTAAAAAAAGACAGATTTGAATGCACAAAGAATATTTATTCTCTTCGGTAAATTCATCATCAGGTTAACGCTTAAAGAAATATTCTCATTAACAGCATTAATGCTCTTTCAAATTACACTAAAATAAATCAATAGTATGAACAGGTGAATACCATTCACTAAAGCATCATCAGTGGAAGGCAGAAGGAGAGAGAGAGAGAGAGACAGATATTATGCATTCATATAACACTAAACTGATTGAATATGAAATGAGACAAGTGAACGGAAGTAACGTACATCACATACACACACACATACAATTTATGAATTTGTAGGTTCTAATTGCATCAATTAATTTAACTTCTCCTGTGGACACAGTTGTATTGCCTGCTTCTGCTACTGCTGCTCTTCAAACTTCTTTATTTGTCGTTCTTTGGAACAGTTACCAGACTGGTTAAATAAATGTATGTGTTAATATATGTGTAAAAGTTGAGCACTGTGGAAGTAAGTAATTCCACATTAGTTTGTTTATTAGATGTATCACACAGTCACAGAAACAGTATTATTTACTGGATGACACAGTTTCGAAGAAAATTTATTACTGTTCATAATCATATCAATTGTGATCACACGACTTTGACACTTGAGTTTTATAGTTTTCTTTGTCCTCTCTCCTATTTGTCGTCGTAGGCGTGGTAGTAGAATTTTCCAGATATCGGGGACAGGTGATGAATCATTCCTATTACATGTATTTGTAGTTGATTCGATAAACAAAGCTTCTGTTATCAATCTCTCCCTCTCTATACCCTGTGACATTAGATTTTAAAACTGTCATCCTATCCCATCCAGCCTATTGTATGGTTGTGTGTAACTGCATGTAGTGTGCTATAGCTGAACTATTCTCTAGATTTCTTATCTTATTCGGGTCAACCAATGTAGATTTTGCCGCTAAGTGTTTATGCTGCTCGGCTAGTCTGACTCACTGACTGCCCCTGTTCTACTAGTTTGACCTATGTATTTGACCTGACAATCATCGCAGACAGGGTATTAGATAAACTAAATTGTTTTGTTTTAAAGGCTCCACAGGATTGATCCTTTAACCGACAAAGCTTGTTTCTAATTGAGTTTGTGGGCTTGAATGCAAGCCACTTTTATTCCTGCCTCGCTTGTTAAGAATTCTGCGTAAGGCTTCCGAGGTTCCTTCCTTGTATGGAATTACTAATGATGATTTAGATTCCTTATTATTGGTATGGAGGTATGTAGATGACACATTCAGTGTACTTAAAACACAAGATATAGATAGGTTTTTCGAACACATCAACTCGAAGGTTGAAGCAATTCAATTCACTTATGATGAATTGGAAAATCAGGAAGGGGAGCTCCCAATGTTAAATTGCAACGTAAAAAGGAAAGAATATGGGAAGTTAAACACACTATTGTGTTTACAGGAAACCCACACACTCAAACAGATATTTGGACTTCCGGTCATCCCATCCTATGTCAGTAAAAATAGGATTGGTGAAATGTTTAAATGACAATAGAGCACGAAAACTAAGTAGTACCAAAGAAAATCTAAAACAGGAACTGATACACATAAAAGAAGCCTTGAAACTTAATAATTACCCGGATAAATTAGTCAAGAAATATGTAAGGAAATGTAAAAATAAAATAAATAATGATAGTAGCGATAGTGATAATAACAATAATAATGATAATAATAATCGTGATAATGATAATAATAATAATGATGACACCAATAATAAGGAATCTAAATCATCATTAGTAATTCCATACAAGGAAGGAACCTCGGAAACACCTTACGCAGAATTCTTAACAAGGCAGACAGGAACAAAAGTGACTAGAATTCAAACCAACCACAAACTCAATTAGAAACAAGCTTTGTCGGTTAAAGGATCCAGTAGAGTCTTTAAGACAAAACAATTTAGTTTATCTCATACCCCGTTCGCGATGATTGTCAGGTCAAATACATAGGTCAAACTAGTAGAACAGGGGCAGTCAGTGAGTCAGACTAGCCGAACATAAAAACCTAGCAGCAAAATCTAGATTGGTTGATCCAAATAAGATAAGAAATCTAGAGAATAGTTCAGCTGTAGCTGTCACACACACACACACAACCATACAATAGGCTGGATGGGATAGGATGACAGTTTTAAAATCTAATGTCACAGGGTATAGGGAGGGAGAGATTGATAACAACGGAAGCTTTGTTTATCGAATCAACTGAGAGAGAATACATGTAATAGGAATGATTCATCACCTGTCCACATACGACAAATAGGAGAGAGGACAAAGAAAACTATAAAACTCAAGTGTCAAAGTCGTGTGATTATAATTGATATGATTATGAACAGTAATAAATTTTGTTCGAAACTGTGTCATCCAGTAAATACTAATACTGTTTCTGTGACTGTGTGATATATCTAATAAACAAACTAATATGGAATTAAATGTGTGCGTGTTTTTAAAGTCATCAACATTTTCATAAAGACATAAAGCTCGCCACACTGAACAGTCTTTTCCTATCGTCTGTCAGATATCTATGAAGTTGTCATATACCCCACTCGAGATACTGATAACTCCAAATAGAAGAGGTCATTTTAATTCACTTTAAACAACCAGAACTCTGCTTAGTAGTAAAACAGGTTCAGTTAGCCACTACTACTGATACACCTTCCTGGCTTACTATCAAAAGCTTATTGATTTGGTAGGTTATTCTTGACTCTGTAGATTACTTTGACGGAGGCGTTTGTTAAGATGAATTGGTGTTAGTGTTGACATGGTTTTTGATTATGTCACCACTGCCTATAGATCCACTGCTACCTTTCTGCTGTCATTCGGGATATTTTTAGACAGGATATGCATCGAACGAGCGATATGTATGACTCCATAAGATCAGATGAACTGATATGTGGACAGAGTAGTGGTCAGATGAACGATCTTAGCGCTACATTATTATTATTATTGTTTCCTTTGATTCCTAGAGGAATATAGGGCTTCAGCCGTGCGTCTCCATTGCGTTCGGTTCTCTGCTAGAGTCTTCACCTGGCTCCAAGTCTGCCATCACACACGTTTTCATCTCCTCTTCACATCACCTCCTCCAAGTCACCCACCCTCGCACTGATGACCAACTCGCCGTTTCCCTTTCGGTCGGGTTCCACTCGAGCAATCGCTTGTCTAGTGATGTCACTCACTTGTTGGTTTCCTCAGAGTATGGCCAGCCAATCCATCTCCATTTCTTCCTGCCTATCTGTTTCACAATCGGTTCCTGCTGTGTTGGTTCGCTCATCGCCAGAGATCTCTGTTGCTGATCTTTTCTGGCCGGCCATCTGATCTTGAGTATTGAGCGAAGACAACTGTTAATGAAGGTCTGTAGTTTGTTTGAGATGCTCTTTATGACGCGCCGGCCAAGTCTCTGATCCGTATAGTGAGTAGCACTGACTGACTTCACATTGGAGTTGAAAATCCGGATCTTATTTTTGATGTTGAGTGCTGTTGACCTCCACACAGACTTGAGAATAGTGAAAGCTTGTCTTGCTTTTCCGATCCTCTGCTTTGATATCCTCGTCAGTTCCGCCTGTAGTTTAAACGATGCTTCTCAGGTGGGTAGGTAAAAGAGGTTGTTTCTTTCAGGTTCCTTCCATTTATACTGATTGTTGTCTGTTGTTGTTCTCGTCCAGGAATCTTCATCACCTGCCTCTGTTTTCTCTATGTTCACCTGAAGTCCTATCTTCTGTGGATGCTTCTTCTGCCAACTTGTTGCTTTTCGCTTGCATATCCTCCAGTTTGTGGGAAATCAGACACATATCATCGGCGAAGTCCAGATCCTCCGAGTTGGTTTTTTGTGTGAGTCCATTATACGCCTCTTTCATCATTGCCTGGCGCTGTTTGTCGCATTATCCAGTCTACTGGAATCAGGAGAATCACTGGCGATAGTAGGCAGCCAGCTTGTCTTACTCCTGTCCTCACTTCGAAGTATTCCGTAAGTTTCCCGTTATGGATAGAATTTATTTTGATAAAGTCTTACAGTGTCACACAGTAATATTTACTGATTACGTTTCGAGCACAATTTATTGCTACTAATAATCATATCAGAGTAATTTCCTTGATCCAAACTACAAATGTAACTGTGTTAGAGCAGGCAAATGACTCGAATAAAGTAGAATAAAAGCTTCAATTCACGTGGACCATTCAAATTGATTGCTGCAGATGCACTCCATCGGTGGTCAGTGGTGCTTAAAGTTTTACTTGTCCACACGTACACATTTACAGAGTTATTCGGAGAAATAAAATACTCCATATAGAACCCACATTGAAGAGCTACAGAAAAGTTGTCATACTGATAACTCCAACTGAGCGATCGCCTGCATTGCGCCCGATGTCATTCGACGGCCTCCTTCATCAACGTATACCTAATCAATCCATCTCCATTCTCTTCTACATATTTGTTGAGCAATCGACGGCTCTTGTTTGGTTCGCTCATCGCCAGCCAGAGTTTCTTGTTGCCAGCCATCGAAAGGGGGCAGCTGTTGATAAAAGTCTGCAACTGGCTGTTGGAAATCCTTTCCTTTGATGTAGTCAAGCCTATTTTATGCGAAATATGTGAACAGCTGTCAGTCTTTCCCATCATTTCACTGAATTATTTCTTATTCTTTTGACCAGTATAAATATCGTCAGCAACTCAACGATTCGTAACAAAAAAATCTGAGAAGGTGGTATAAAAAAAGAGGAGACAGTGAATTCAATCTGAGTGAATTTTCATAAGCTTCAATATAGACAAAACTGCTTTACAAATCAGCGAAATCTTCTACCTGCATTCTCCTGAATACTGTGTTTGGTTGTTAAATGTTGGCTTAGGAACTTTCGAATTTGCATAAAATTTATAGATGGGAAAGATGTGTGAAGTTCTTATTACAGTCATAAATTGTAACAGAAGTTACTTTCTCCGGCTGGCCAATGAACGATTAAAAGGGTTTCACCCATTTCGTTTCTAGGCAATAATGTTTATTTATGGTTTCACTATCTGCTATTCTGTCGGCAAAGCGTTCCCGTAGACAGGTATCACATAAACCAATCACCCAAATATTATTCGCTCGTTCTCGACCACGGTTGTATTTCCACTTCAATAAGACAGTTTCATCTATACGTTTGAAGACACTTTCTCCACCTAATATAAGGAAGTAAGTCTCTTGATTTTCCAGGATGCGATATCCCTGCAGTTCTGGTGCCAGTGAATAACTGTTGGTAGGAGACTATTTTAAGTTTTTTAGCAGTTGCACTTCTCACAGACTCTTTTAAAAGCCAGTAATTACAGTTGTTATACAAAATCTGGGTTAAGGAAAGATGGGATCTGGCAAAAAAAGATGTTATTACGAAATATCAGAAACATTAGTTCACCTTCTTTGACATTAACTCGTCTCAAACCAACTGTGCAATGATGCATATGTCCATCAACTGATCTGGTGAAGATTTTCATAGTCATCACATCACCACATGAACAGATCCTCTCCTTCCTAATCAACTGCACATTTAGGCATTACTGGAAGTTTGAATAAAGCAAGAACAGCAGTGTGGTTTGTGCAGAATAATATGGTACCATCATTTATTTCGTAGGCCTCTCATCAGCTGCTTACAGCCTAATTAAATTATGAGGTTTGCGTACAGAAAAGTTTTAACATACTTGCAAATTTTACATGTTGTCAGTTGACAAAAAGTTCCACAGTAAGTGAACAGTGCTCAGGAAATTGCGCTTATATAGTTTTTACTCAGGCAGTTCAAGTTTAAACAAAATAGATGTATGCATACATTGGTAAAAGAGTTACGTAAGAAAGACGAAATATGCGTTCGTTACAGAGGGACTAATAAATTAGGTAACAATGTACTGAGTTCAACTTAAATCGTAGAAACAAGAGACAAGCAAAATTACAGATTATAAAAGGGGGTGATTGTAAAGACAAAGATTACGTAATCAGATGAGAGAACAAAGACATTCAGTTACCAGGGCAAGGAAAGATTAATAACTGCTTCTTTCTGAACACTTAAATCTGGTTTCAAGCGTTTGATAGAGATTGCTTCGGTAAACTTGATAATTTTAAATGATTTCTCGACTTCTACCTCATGGCCCGTGTGGAGAAGATGTTTAGTAGTAGCACTGCTATAAGAGTTTGTTCCCTTGAGACGTAGGCTTTTTGGCACATTTTCAGAAAATCGTAGATATGCCCTTCTTCTTTCTGTCCTTCCAAAGTAACTGCTCCCACAGATACACGTAAGTTTGTATACACAGTTGGAGTTAACATGAGAAGGGTATCTATCGGCTTTTCACTGCACCAAAGAGCATGTTGTTCGATGGACGGGAACCAACTTAGCTAGCTGCAGGATAGGCTCTGGCTAGTGACGTTCTCAGTCTTCTGTTGACCATTTCTGCAATGTTTTCACCTTTAAAATCTAGTTGAATGAAGACAGGCTTTTTTTCAACTGTGATTTGTTTGGTATTTGAGCCTTCACTCCTTCAATATTTGTTAATGAATCCTTAAGGGTAACCGTTGTTTTCCAGCACCTTTTGGAGAATCATAAATTCTTCCTCTAGTTTCTCTGCAGAGCATATTCTCCTTGCTCTATAGTACAGAGTCTTGACCAGTGCTCGTTTATAGCTATTTGGACAAAACCTATTAAAATGTAAGTATTGTCCATTCCATGTAGGCTTTCAGTAAATTGACCTCTGGAGATTACCATCTTCTAGGCGTTGCATGGCGATGTCAAGGAAATGGAACTTCTCATCATTTTCATGTTCCATGGTAAATACAATACAATACTTGTATGTGCTTTGTTGAATAGGCTGAGTAGGTAGGAGGCATGACTTTCGTTGTTGCATACTATAAATGTGTCATCGACATTACTGGAAGATCTGATCCTCAACAAATGTCAAATGCACCTGTGTTAGGGCAGGCAACTGACTCGAATCAAGTAGAACAGAAGCGTCAATGCACGTGAATAAGACTCAATGGACCATTCAAGAACATTGCTACGGATGCACTCCATCGGTGGTCAGTGGTGCTCAAAGTTGAACTTTTCCACACGTACACATCTACAGAGTTATTCCGAGTGATAAAATACCCAATATGCACTCACATTTTAGCGCTACAGACAAGTTGTCGTACTGATAACTCCTACAGGTTTATTGATCCATTCACTTGTGCAAGAGTAATGTAGATATAATAGATATCATTTGAAAATAACCAGATCCATTGTAACGAACACAAATGATGACGACTGTCTCATTCATTCCTCCAGTGAACTTAGTCTTTGTTAGAAGTCACCGAATTCGCTTTGATCGTGGAAGAGACGATAATTATTCTTGTAGAAATGTACTGATGCTTGACTTTCCAGTCAATATGAAATATTGTCTTCCCCGATGAAATCACAATTGTTGCATAGTACAATGTATTGACGAATGTCTACTTCTTTGTGTTTGTCACAGAATGCCTGTTGAATGTATATTTTTAGTGAGAAACACAAACAGCGTAGGATAGAGCTAGTGGTTTACACGCCTCAATGTTTGTCTACGAAATGGAGAATACTGACAATGGAGTTGAGATTTGTTTTGTAAAGAGTGTATGTCGTCACATTCATGATGGAGACATTTCAGAATGATAACTTATCTCTGTGGAGACTGGTTGATTGCGAAATAAATAATCATCGACCAGATGCTCACTGGCGACTGTCCCTATTCAGGTAGGTATTTCCCTGTAGTTCTCTAGTGAGTAGCCGTGACCAGTAGGGTGCAGCAGGTCAGGAGTGAGGACAAACACTCGCCGAAGACATTGGCTAGCGGTCGCACTATGTCGTGAATTGGCAGAAATTAGAATTCATAGGCTATTGGATCGAGTCCCAGTGGCCTACAGGTCTACGAGCTTTCCTTGTAACCAGGAGGTCCTGGATTCGGTCGCTGGCGTCCTGTGAAGAATACCAGTATTGGCTAACGAAACAGTTGTTCAGTACTCCCTGGTTGGTTTTCCAATAGTTCTCTAACCGATGTCAGGTCATGATGAAATCCTGTAACCAATCAAACAAATCCCTACAAACCAATATTTGAAATAATAAATGTTTTAAGTCCCCTAGATACTGGTATACTCAAAACTGCGGAGTCCACTGGAATTCACTTGAATCAACCGGAGCTTTTTGCATGTGCGTGTGTGTCTGTGGAAATGAAACAGATTCGGCCAGCTACTACTGCTACAATGCTCCTGATAGCGAATTAGTTGTCTTCACTGAGCTGGTTGATGGCTTCATTTGGAAGATTCCATTGTCCTCCATCTACACAGCAGCCCAATTCAACACAGGTGTCAAAATAAAATGATCTTATCGGAATTCTCCCTCCATCAATCATAATATTATAATTTTCAAAAGAATGGACATGGAACAAAGAGTACTCTTTTCGATAAACTCATCATCACGTTCTACAATTATATATACATTATAATGAATGAATTAGTCTTATGAACAACATTAATGTTGCTGTTTAAATAACATCGAATCACTAACACTGATAGATTACAGCTGAACAGCATCAACATAAAATAAACTGAATGTCAGAAGAATCAGGAAAGGTAATAGTACAAATTCATGAGTTTATAGTCTCTACTGAGGGCTGGCCAGGGCAGTAGTAGGGGCTAGCTGGCTGGACTTGTTTCTTTTGGACACAGAGCACTGATTGTTTGAGGCGAATTGCAATAGCCTCTGCTGTTTGAAGCAAGCGGTGCTTCGACGATTTCGGTAGTTCGTTAGGCACCCAGTATATTATGGAGAAGGATTCTTCTACGCTGGCTTTGTGACCGGTTTGCACCGGATGGTCTAATATCGAGCTGTTAATAGTTTTAATTACAACTTTGATTAGCCATAGTGGGATATGTTCTCGAGTGAGCACGAAAAATCAAGTTCCTAGAGCAACGGCCAATATAACTCGCTCCACAAGCGCAGTTGAATTGATAAATACAATTTGAAGTGGCCAGCTAGTCTAGGTACTTCATCTTTCAGTCGAGGTAGCACCATCGGTCTTGTAGAGAATAAGATGTGTAGTTCGTCGCCAGCATTAAAAGTCCACATTTGATGATATCAGACAGTTTTAGGTGATCGGCAGGAAGTCTTGAACCTAGGTTTCGTGCTAAGTCCAAGACAGGAGTTCCTTCAAGTTTGCAGATACGCCTTGCTGATGAGTGCCAACTAGCACGGAACCTAGGTCCAAGGCTTCCTGCCAATCACCTCCAACTATCTAATATCATCAAATCAGTGTGCACCATGAAGTCGAGCTACCTAGAATGGTGGCCACATTGCAAACCTGACTGACGGATAGAATTCAGTCTGCATCAAAGAAAGGAGCATAAAAATATAGTAGTTAAATGGAAAATGAAATAAAATTAATGAAATTCCTATAACAACAACAACAAATTAAGCATCATAAAAGCCTTTATTGACGGTCAAAGGTGAGGAGAGTGTCTGAACCACTTCCTTTCGGATACAAAGATGAGTCTTTTGAATGTGGATCCCAACAGCTAGACACAGGAATATGTAGTAGGCAAACTCTAAAGGTGAAGTTAAGATTAGTTGGTACGCTGCAGATGACTTTGAAAGCGGCCTTGTTTACACCAATCTTGTGTTCTATGTACACAAGATGTAATGGTATATAGCTATGAATGGAATTTTTTGTCTATATGGGATGTTGTTCTGATATCCGAAGATAAACACACCTAATTGTACGGCCTATGCAACTAACTGGCGCACTCCACAGCAAGAACAGTCAGATTGTGATAGATACACATAGAATAGTCCAAATTAGGCAGCTCATCTTTAACTCACTAACGCAAAGTAGTGGTGGGTTGTGTTACCATCACTGAGGAACTGAAGTTGTAAGAACAAGGTCTCTTTTCGATGAATTTTTCTGAGTAACCGTCATCATTCAGCAACTGTTTAATAATACTGAGCTCTTCATTAAGACAAATCAGAGCAAATTGTTCTTGCTCTGTGGCACTTTATTCGATTGTGTTTGTGAGTTTCACATTTAGGCAGCGGATAAAATGAGTACACTGACAGTCAGTTGATGTACGCTTGCTACATACACTTCTTCTTTTCAGTGTACCGTCCTCTTTGCCAGTCATAAGGACGTCTAGGAATGAAGAGTGAATGCTAGAGTCTCTTTCTTCCTCGATAGTGAAATTCATTGCCCGATGTGTACATCATTAAACTTGTCCCTGAAACAGCATTCATGTTGTCAATGAGTAAATTTCTTTCATTACTAACTATCATCTATCTAAATATAGAAGCTAATGGAGAGGATGTATTTATTGAATAGGATATTCTTTATACACATTAAATCAATCTTCTACTAAATAATGAATAGTAAGTACTCTGATAAGCTATTTAGAAAAACACAACTCAAACAACATCTGGTTCAACTCAGAGTTGAGCATAAATATTCCCCAGTTTATTTGTGCAGCTTATCACAATTTAGTTGTTTACTGTCAATCTTAAGGATAATCGAGCCTAATTGATATCACTAGACTTTCGTTTACATGAATGTGCATATGTATATATCCATATCTATAAATGTATATGCATAAACCGAGTCTAAGATAAGTAAGTATCTAACTACCCACGTAAATTCCGAGTATTATTGTAAATAACATATCTACTATAGTAACTGATTATTTGAAAGTAAATTATCAGCTTGCTGACATTTTTTGGGTTTTAGTTCATTGGAAGAAATCTAAGAGGGATTCAAAAAAAAAGGAAGCAATATTTTGCACTGGGAGTAGTCTGTTATGAAATTTAATCGTTTAGCAAGACGTTTGGAAGGGTGATAGAGACTAAGTCCTGTGACACTTCATGAAATCACATGAATACCTGCTGGCAGTTCCACAATGTAGTGAATTTGTGCAACACATTTCTAACAGTCTGATCACACACGGACTTGTTTATCTTTGTTAAATATATTGCTTAGTCAACGGCCTGATGAATCAATAAAACCATCTACTTACAGAAATCCAACCTGGACAGGACAGTATCTTATTGATTACCAGAGTTTCTGCCATGTTCGGTAGAAAAAAGCCTTAGTAAGGTGCCTCTTCAGTAGAATCCAGCGAAAATATGCACTGAAGACACACTTGATGAAGAAGAAAGAAAGTTGACACAAACTCTGGTTGATAAGTGTGATCCAGACAAGTTCATGAAGAGATATAAAGTGGTCAGTGGAAAACCAAGATCCACTCTCTAACCCTACGTATGCGTGATGATATCAGCTTGGCAACTCGACAGAGATTGAACGCTGTCATGGTTAAAAAGACTTTTTATGCAGTTAAGACCACAATAAATGAGAATGTGAAGCCGATGTTTCTATCTAAGGCCTTAGAAAATGCGAAAAGTGATGTCAAATCCCCCTGTATTTACAAATTTGAATGCACGTGTGGACACACACACACACACATAAGAAGGAGGACTCATCGGTATCTGAAAGTAAGGCTTTCAGAGCATATTCCCAAATAGCTTCAGAAGCAAACAGAATACCCAGAAACCATTAATTAATGGTGTGAGCAGACGACTCGGCTCCTCTATTGCGAAACATATTATAGAGGAGACAGGACACAAAACTGATGCTTACATACCTATTCCAGCTCTCCACAGAAAGTGTTTGAAGTACGGCGTATCCTAAAGTTTGTGGAAGCTAGCCCTAACTAGCAATTAGGAAGTTTAAACCAACTTTATGCGTTCAAAGCAACAATTCATCATCACACTAAACCCAGCTTCCCCCCCCCCTTGGTAAACTTTGTTTCGATACCAGCCAGGTTAGATGTACTATGTTACCTCTGTTATTTGGCTTAGTGAGCTCCATTGTTATTGTCGATAAAATGGATACCCTCCCGCCAAACGTTCATGTCAAAATTTGGAAGTGAAAAAACACCTAGACCGAAATTCGAAACAGATAAAAAGAAACCAGATTTTATCTGCCTAGAGAACAGGGGGTGGGGTAAGAAGTATCCATATGAACTGAAGGCATAATCAAGTTTGTATTGAAGAAAACACTATCCCTCTCCCGAATAATCCTATGTTACAATACGGTTGGCTCATTGTCTCCATCAGAAGAAGATAAGTATCCTCCTCTGCATGTCACCTCCAACTGCATTTAACAATTCATTTGCACTTGTGGCAGCAAGGATATAGGAAGGTGCGAGAAGAGAGTGTTAACTGGATTTTCTGAGCATACCCCTAATAGTCTCCATATGAAAGGTAACAAAGTGTTCTCAGGTGCAATTGCCACTAATACTACTACCTTTTTGCAGCCAAGCTGTGGGATAGTGTTGTCGAATCCTTTTGGAGAAGATACGACCAATGTGCCTGACCAGCTTCACAGCAACAGATGAACTGATATATACACATAGAAGTGGTTTGGTGATTCGAGATCTTGTCCCTAAGGTTTCTGCATACCAATGGACGACTGGTGAACAATACTCTTAGGTGTTACTGCGAAGAGTGTTCTTTTCAGTGATGCTAAAATTCTTCTTTTGACGGTATAAGCTAAGTCTCCACTTTCTGGCTCCTTATAACATTTTGAGTCTTTAGACCTCTTACATTATTCCGTACTCTCCTTTGTTGCTATGCTCATCCTAATCAAAACTCACCAATTAAATTACTCATCTTATTACCTAACTACAATACACATATTCAACATCCTTTATGTGTTGATTAACATTAATAGCTATGTTTCTCGACAACACATCACCACTACCCTCTTACCAATCTCCGCCACACTCCCTTGTTACAATTTGATTACTCATCACATTTTTGAAATGTCTTGACAACAATAACCCCAACTTATTTAAATTCTTATCGGACAAACCAAATGTACACACATACAAACATACAAAAATAAGCATATGTATATAATTGCAGTTGTACGGCTGAGAGAATGAATTCGTCACCGGAAAGAGACTTCACTGGACGCTACAGGTTTTGTTTTTTTCATCAATATCACTACCCTTGTAACTATAATTGAATTGTTCTGCTGTATGATATTCCGCTTAATTTGATTTTCACGTATTAAGTTTAAATTTGGCTTTAAATTTCAATTTTCAATACAAACGTCAAGTCAGTCAGTTCTTCTATACGGATGGATCAGAAACTTGGCGGCGGGTCACAAAGAATGAGCATTTCCAACAGCCTGTTGCACACCTTTATCAACAACAACAACAACTGTCTTCGCTAGCATCATACTGAAGATCAGATGGCCGGAAAGAACAAGAACATAACCAACAAGAAACTATGGGAACAAACAAACAAACGAAACAAGAACCAATTGCCCAACAAATATGCAGGAGAAAGTGGAGATGGATTGGACACTCGCTCGCTGAGGAGGTCGCTGGGTGACATCGCGCGTCAGGCTATCGCTCGAGTGGAACCCGAAAGGGAAGCGGTGAGTAGTGAGACGTTCAAGGGTGACATGGAGGAGATGGTGTGAAGAGGAGTTGAAACAGTATGGACTAACATGGATGCAAGTGAAAAGTACAGCAAAAGACAGAAGCAAGTGGAGGCGTGTAGTTGAAGCCCTATTTTCCACTAGGAACCCAAGGGAACAATAATAATAATGACAATAATAATTAAATTTCCAAATTTTACAAGTTGGTAGAAGAAGCAGGTAGGGAAGTGAGGACTTCAAGTAGACATAGAAAACACAGAGGTGATCAAGATAACCAACCAGCCAATCAACCGGCAACAACAACGCGAAGGATCAATCACTATCAACAGATGAAATTTGAAGAGGTCACTTGCTTCAATTATATCTGGACAACGTCGATTCAACTGCAGGCCACAGCACAGATGCAGCTAAGACTACATGAATATGAAAAGCAATTCAGAGCCTCATCACTCCGAAATCGATTTTTTTTCAAATCTACTCCACTCAGTGTACACTCCAAAAGTCCGATTTTCAACATCACGGTTAAGTCAGTCTGTTCTTCTTTCATACCGGTGAGAAACTCGACGCATTTTCCCAAAAGCACCTCTAGTGGGAGAATGAAAACTCTTGTCAACAGATGCCTTCATCGCTGGCTGCATAATGAAAACCGGATGGTTAGTGGAAAAGAACTAACAACAAGAAACTCTGCAGTGAACCAAAAACAACAAGGAACATGTTGCTCAAAAAATGGTTTAAAGAAAGTGGAGAATAGCGTTGGGTGACATCTCGCTCCAGGCGAAAAATTCGAGTGAAACTCTGGTGGGAAACGAAAAGTCAAGTATGGGTAGAATTCATTATAGTAAGTAACCAAATGAGGTAGAACAGCGGACTGAGATAAGATATATTTATATATACGGTTTCTAACATCAAATTTAGTTTTACCAATCAAGTAGTTATTCTAGTCAGTCAGTTTTATTGATATAAATCAATATGGCCTTGGAAGCAGTTAAAAAAGAACTAACTGCAGATATTGAACTCACTCATAGGACAAAGCTGCCCATTGAAGAAATTATTTTAGGAATTCAGTTATGCCTCACATCTACTATCTTCAAGTTCCAAGGCAAAATATACAGACAAACAGAAGGTGTAGCAATGGGATCACCAATATCCCCTATTGTAGCAGACATCTTTATGGACAGCTGGGAAAATAGTGCTCTCAATACATTTAATCCTACGCCAAAAATATGGTGGAGATATGTGGATGACACTTTCACTGTTAAAAACAGAACATATCTCTAGTTTCTTGACACCTATAAACTCACTAGTGGAGGGAATAAAATTCACATTTGAATCAGAAAATGAACAAGGAGAATTAGCTATGTTAGATTGTAAAATAAAGCGAATAGAAGAAGGTAAACTACACACTAGCGTTTATAAAAAAACCAACGCATTCTAATAGATATTTAAACTTCAATTCATCTCATCCGTTAACTGTTAAGGCAGGCTTAGTTAAGTGTTTAACAAACCGAGCCATAGCACTAAGTAGCACAAGAAAAGACCTAAATGATGAAATGAAACAGATAGAAGAGGCGTTGGTGTTAAATAACTATCCTATAAAATTCATTAGGAAGATCGAAAAAGGCCAAAAGCAAATTAAAAATAATTATGAAACTAGTAATGATAACACAAATAAGAGAGAATATAAGTCATCTGCTGTTATACCATATAAGGAGGGGACATTTGAGACCCTACGAATGATTCTAAATAAAGCAGGAATTAGGGTGGCATTCAAACCTACAAACTCACTCAGGTAGGACAAGCTCTGTAGGCTAAAAGACCCGGTGGACCCAATTAAACAAAATAATATAATTTACAAAATACCTTGGAATGACTGTCAGGTCAACTATATAGGTGAAACTAGTAGATCGGGGGTAATCAGATTGTCGGAACATAAGAATTTAGCCAAGGTAAGAATGGTTGACTCCACCGGAGAAGATAAGTAATTTAGAAGCAAAACGGTCAGCGATTGCACTACATGCAATAACACACAACCACACAATAGGTTGGGAGAGGGTTATGATTCTAAGAAGTAATCTACGTAGGTGGAGAGAGAGATTGATTACTGAATCCTGGTTCATTGAATCTACACCCAACACAACACATGCAACAGAAATGACTCAATGCAAATACCAGAAATATGGAAGATATTATCACCACCAGTTTGTCAAATCAGAAGAGGATAATAAATAATCTCAAAATTCTATTTCAATTCAAGCACATCACAACATTCTTACAAGTTACTTATTATGACTATAAAAACACTCGTCTTATTTCCCATCTTATTATTGTATTTGATTGATAACACTCATATTATTATTATTATTTCTGAATGTACTTTATCTAATATTACTGATTTGTATTCAAATGTCAAATCATCAATTCCACTCATGTATATAAATGAAGTAAAAAGTTGTGTGAGTAACTTGATATGATTATGAGTAGCAATAGTTTGTGCTCGAAACGTGGTCATCAGTTAATATACCTGTACAACACTGTGTGATTTATCAAAATAAAATCTTATCCATAATGGAGTTAGTCAGTTTTAGGTATAGGAGGCGGTGGCGTGAAACTAAGAGTTCAAAAGTCATCAAAACATCAACTAACTAGTAGATGTTAGTGACAACATATCTCGTTTTTAAAGGCCGGAGGGGGGGGGGGGTGAAAATCAATCAATCAATTAATTACGGAATTCAAGACAAGTTAATTCATAGGCGTTAGCAACAGGTTCTGTTACATAATAATCCGGAAATCTGTAAAATAATAATGAGTGTAAGAAGGATAGGATGACTCAGAAGAATTGAGTAAAACGCAAACAAACAAGTTAATAGAAATAGCTAGAATTGTAAAAACTTACAAAGTCAAAAAATCAGTTCAATGGGAGGGGAGATATCGCTTTTAAAAACTAAATACACATTTTAAATGTAATTGGCCAAGGCTTGTTCAGATGAATTTCGATTGCCTCTAATGTGTGTATGTAAAATACGTACTTGTAGACCATGCTAGAGGTTTTGGTGAAATACGATTGATAAATAACTTTGAAAGCTTTGTTAGAGTGAGTCGACCTGATGTCCAGCCAGCATTGATGAGATGAGTTAGTATTGAGCTGCGTGTAACAGATTTATTCGGCTCTTTGCTAAATGTAGATGAGAGGTGTTCAGAAATTCGACAATGAACTATGTATATATATAAGTGTAGAGCCAGACAATGATGAGGAACTGATTGAGAAGGAAGGCATATTTCTTCTCTCAATCTGTTGTTTGTTTCTTACTAAATACTTAGATGAGAATTCGGAAATTACTGACTTGTTATTACCTAAATGAAACGAGACTTCTGATTCTAAACAAGCAAACATATAATGGTACCGACCCATCCCACCCTCGTCCTCAAATTCGTCTCTTGTCATTATTATTATTATTGTTCCCTTTGGTTCCTAGTGGAACATAGGGCTTCAACTGCACGCCTCCACTTGCTTCTGTCTTCTGCTGTACTTTTCACCTGCATCCATGTTAGTCCATACTGTTTCAACTCCTCTTCACACCATCTCCTCCATGTCACCCTTGAACGTCCCACTACTCGCCGCTTCCCTTTCGGGTTCCACTCGAGCGATAGCCTGACGCGCGATGTCACCCAGCGACCTCCTCAGCGAGCGAGTGTCCAATCCATCTCCACTTTCTCCTGCATATTTGTTGGGCGATTGGTTCTTGTTTCGTTTGTTTGTTTGTTCCCATAGTTTCTTGTTGGTTATTGTTCTTGTTCTTTCCGGCCATCTGATCTTGAGTATAGAACGAAGACAGCTGTTGATAAAGGTCTGCAACAGGCTGTTGGAAATATTCTTTGTGACCCGCCAAGTTTCTGATCCATCCGTATAGAAGAACTGACTGACTTGACGTTTGTATTGAAAATCCGAATTTTGTTGTTGAGTGTTGCTGAGTGACGAAGATTTCCAGATTGGTTTCAGGTTGATGAATGTGTTTCTCGCCTTCCAGATTCTCGATTTGACATCCTCGTCCGTTCCTCCTGTAGTGAATGAAGTAACCTCTTTCAAATCCCTCGCGCTGATGGTGATTGGCACTGGAGGTTGCTGTTGTTGTTGTTGGTTGGTTATTTTCATAACCTCCGTCTTGTCTATGTTCACCTGGAGTCCTGTTCTCTCTGGCTGCTTCTTCGACCAGTTTGTCGGTTTTCGTCTGTAACTCTTCGATTTTGTGTGACATCAAACATAAATCATCCACGCGCGAAATCCAGGTCTTCTAGGTTCTTCACGTCGGTCGGTCCAGGATATCCCTGTCTTCTCGTTTCCCACTGTCTGACGACGCATAATCCAGTCCACCACAATTAGGAATATCATTGGTGATAATAAGCATCCTTGTCTGACTCCTGTATTTACTCCAAAAGCCTCGCTGAGTTTTCCGTTGTGGATCACTTGACATGTGCCGTTGTCGTACAGCTGTTGAATAAGGTTGATGAATATTTGGGGTACGCCGTAGTACTCGAGTAGTTTCGAAATTACTTCGCGGTCAACGCTGTCTGTCGAAGGCCTTCTCAAAGTCTATGAAGGAAGTTGAGGTAGAGGTTTGATTGCCATTCCATGCTTTGTTCTGTGATGATGATGCGTAGAGTTGCAATTTGGTCAGAACATGATTTGCCTTTCCTGAATTCAGCTTGTTCTGGTTGGCGGGGTTCTGTATCCAGTGCATCCTTTGTTCTCTCCAGGATGATGCGACCCAGGATTTTACTTGACGTCGACAGGAGCATGATTCTTCGCCAGTTCGAGTCCTAGGTCGCCCTTCTGTGGTAGTTTCACGAGGTAACCTTTCCTCCAGTCCGTAGGCACCTTTCCCTCCTTCCAGACGTTTTGCAGTAATGGAGTCAGCATGTCTGCTGTCGTCTCTGGGTCCGCTTTCAGTGCTTCAGGGGGTCATAGTTAAACATAATACTCAAAAAAGGAGGTAGCAAGTATTTGAGTATTTTTCAGGAATTCTGTGTAAATTAAACTATTTGTGGAGGTTATAAGTGTGTGTGAAACGCTTATCGAATCATACTCATTATCAACACTGGACAAAAAATGAATAATAATGAAATAAAACCTTGAATAAACCTTTACTTCATGTTTTCTATTCTCATGTCTAAATATTCATAACATTCAAAACTCGACTGTAGAAATACACCCCAATCACCGATAAATCAATCCGGCTTTTAATATATGTTTATTCGCACAAAATATGAAACCACCGGCCCTCCCCCCCCCAAAAAAGCAGAGAAGAAGACTACTGAATCGATCAAAACAAGGGGAGAGAAAACAGTTCTCTTTCTTCTTCTTTTTTCTTGATCCCTATCATAATTCACTCTAACTGAAATCCTCCTTTCAATGATTCGATTTGTTTTTAATATGGTATATGCCATGTAACTAACACTGTAAATCAACTTCCGATAGTTGGAAATGTTATTTCATTTCCTGAGTATAGAACAAAAGAATAAATAAAAACAAATTTCTTGTTTTCTCTCTACTCCTTCGTTCGTTTACCTATGTATTTTTCCTAAAAATATAGAAAAACAAACAAACGGCAATATTCATTCATAACTGGCAGGTGTATTATTGACCTTCGGCGTTAATTGATTTAAACAAATCTTACCGATGACCTTCACTTATCCGCCATTAAGTTGAGTTGAGTTGAGTTGAGTTGAGTGGAATGAATATTTATGTAGGCTCTTATTTAACAACTTATTTAATCAGCTGAACAATTCGAAATTCATTGGGGAAAATCACCTCCATAAGTTAAACTGAATTTATTTATTATGAGAGGGTAATAGGGCTAAGAGTTATATGCATATATATATATAATAAGTGCATCAAACTGTTAGTGTCAATGTGTTGTGAATGCCACCTTTTGCGAGTTTCAAATCACGACTTAACAGCTGTTATTTGGTCAAGTGGTTGAAGAATCACTGAATTATATATTTATCTGGGTTTTTCTAGTTGTTTAATATAGAGATAACACTAAAGAGGAAATAATTAACACGGAAATAAAGCGTCCTACTTGCGCCATTGTTTAAATTTATTTGCTGAGTAGAATAGCGCTGAAAAAAATTCACATTTCAAGCACTGTCGAGGAAAACCGACAGGAAAGAAATGTGGGGGCCAGTTAAAACAGGATTTTTAGATACTACTATCTGATGAATAACTTTCGAATTAATTTCCTTTCGATATTATTACTGCTATAATCTCCTCCTCACCCCCGGGGACAAATGCCCAACTCCTCATTTCCCATTCGAGGATTAGTGTGTGATATCAACCGACGCTCTCCTTAGTGTGAGTCCTATCCACCTGCATTTCCTTCGGAACATTTGTTGGTTGAACAATAGGCTCTTGATTGGTTAGTTCTCACAATTTCTTGTTTCTTATCCTCTTTCGTCGGCCATCTGATTTTGAATATGGAGCTAGAAAAGTCGTCTGTTGATAAAAGACTGCACTGGTCTGTTGGAAATGCTTATCATGACGTGCCAAGTCTGCGATCCATACTGGTATTGAAAATCCGCGGAGTGGAGAAGCTTTCCGAAAGCGGAATCAGGCTGATAAAGGTCTGACTTGACTTTCCAACTCTGTTTTTCTTAACATCCTCATCCGTTTTTACTGCCTGTAGTTGAAACGGTAATGTTTAGATAAGTGGAGAAAGTGATGTCTTTCAAATTTCTTTTGTTAATATTGAATTGCTTTTGTTGTTGTTGTTGCTGTTCGGTGCGTACCTTCATGCCATCCATCTTCTCCATGTTCAACTGCAGTCTGGTTACCCATCAAGATTCGTAGACAAAAACATCAAACAAAAAATCCAAAAGCAAGAAACAGCATCTGTGCCAAAAAAGATACTTTATATGAACCTTGACTTCAAAGAAGACCTACTCAGTGACGTCCTTAGAAGGAGAATCTCCACCTCTTTAAGAAGAACTTTCTTTACGGCAACATTGAGAGTAGTCTTCTCTAGTCGCCCGCTGATCTGCAGAAGCCCAAAAGACAAGATCCCACACCTGACCACTTCTATGTGTATATATCAGTTCACCTGTTGCTGTGGAGCCAGCCAGGTACATCGGTCGTTCAACGCGTTTCCTGTCAAAAAGGGTCAAAGAACACTATCCAGCGTGGCTGCAGAAAGGAAGTAATGGCTGCATAAGGAGTGCAATAATAGAACACCTCGTCAACACTGGCCATTCCATCTCAACAAACGCCTCCTGCTTCAAAGTAATCTACAAAGTGAAGAACAACCTTCCAAAGACAGTACGATTCCGTCTTCTTTGCATCGCAGAAGCCCTAGCCATTAGGCTAGAGGAACCAGAACTGTGCTTAGAAAAGAAAATTATTCAACCACTTCTACTCCCATGGTAACAACTGTGTTGATTTGACTTAACTTTTCTTTGTTTGTTTGTTTCATTTGACTTAACTTTTGTTTGTATGCTTATTTTTCTACTTAAAACCCTTGTGTAATTCCGTGTATTTTGTTTCCATGTACACCCTGAGCACAACTCTTTCATCAAACTCTTCAAGTTATTCCGTAACTCTTCTTTAACAATCGTTTGTGACAACTCATCAATTTTGTTACTACTCTCTTATATCAACATCCAATTCATCTGAACTTACTAATTGTATTTTCGTTTGACAAATTTAATGTACACACACATACAAAACAACCATATATATTTTGCGATTGTACAGCTATGAAAATGAATTCGCCGCCGAAAAGAGACTCTTCGCTGAACTACTTGTCTTCTATCTATTAATACTCTTTCGTTGTCAATTTGTTGGTCATCCACGAAGTTTAAATCATTTTGGTTCTTTTTATTGGATCAACATATTCCTGTCTTCTTGTTCCCCACATACGGTGTTCCGCATAGTGGGTTCTTTCATAATCAGGTTGATTCTTTAGTTAGTGATACATGCATACGATACATTTTCATTTACCTGCTAGTTGAAAGTGTCTACCTGGCGCTAGCAATACCATCAAACCACCATAATCCTTGTAGTTTCACCGTTAAAATGACTGCCTTTTATTATTATTATTCCTTTGGGTTCCGAGTGGAACATGCGGCTTCAACAACACATGTCCACTTTCTTCTATTTTCTGCTGACCATTTGACCTAGTTAGCCCCCTTGATTACCCATAATCTCTCATCTCCTCCTCCTCCAAGTCACACACACCATTTCCTCCATGTCACCCTCTCACCGACCACTCACTTCCCATTGCGATTCCACTCGAACGATGGATGGCCTGCATCACTCTCGATGGTATTCGACGGTCTTCTTAGCGTATGTCCAATCAGTCCATCTCCATTTTCTTCTGTATATTTGTTGAGCGGCCGCCTCTTGGTTAGTTACAGTTTCTTGTTGCTAATTCTTCATGGTCGGCTGGTTAGCCATTCGCTCTTCAGTGTGCAGCCAGCCAGCGAAGCTGGTAGCTGTTGGTAAGTGTCTTCAGCTGGCTGTTGGAAATGCTTTTTGTGACTGACTTCTCATTTGTGCTGAAAATGAGAATCTTTCTGTTTATGCTGGGGCGGAGTGCAAAAATATTTCCAAGTTTTGTTCAAGGTCAATGAAGGCACATGTTCCCTCTGAAAAAAAGATTACCAACAAGAAATTCTCCGAACAAGACAATCATTTTGATGTGGTTGTTTCCTCTGAGCTGGATAGTTATTTTGCGAAGCTTTCATCACCCTACTAGGTGACATCTTCAGCGCATACTTCAACTTGAAGTGAGCTTTAAGATTTCTCCACGAGTTTATTAATCATCTCTCCTGGCGACCTTGGACGCGATTGGCTGTTTTTGTGTGTTTTCACACCTTCTAGGCTACTTGTATTGTCACTCATTGTTTCTTTGACTTGAACTTTGACCCGTTGTGTGTGAGGTTTCTTTCTTATCGGTTGATAAATTTTGTCTATCTCGATGTGTCTATTGATTGATGATTCACTGGAATACCAGACAGGCTTCTAAAAATTCTCTAGCATTCTTGTTATTTCCTCTGTCTAATATTTGAACATTGTCCCAATCGAATTGATGTCCGTGTTTGTCTGTATGTAGTGACATGAGGAAGTGGATATCATGTCTTTTGACAGCTGGTTTATGTTCGTGGATACGAAGACTAAGGGGACGTCCACTTTGGCCAATGTAGTGTTTTTCGCAGTTGTTACAATTTATTTTGTACATGATGTTGGTTTTATCCTCCTTCGCTGTTGAGTCTTTTGGTTGACATGGAACTGAGTGGAGTAACTTTGTTGGTTTGTGTACGACGTCAATTCCTAAAGGTTTGAAGAGTCTTGTAGTGACTTCTGAGATGTCCTTTATATAAGGTAAGGCGATTTTCTTTGTGCTTTCCTTGGGGGCTTTTGGTTTGATAGGTTGGCTTGGGGGTATATGTCTTTTGATGAAATTCCGTGGGTATCCATTCTTTTGGAAGAAGTCCATGAGATATTTTTCTTCAATTTTCCTTGAGGAAAATCACGTCCAAGGTCGCCAGGAGAGATGATTAATAAACTCGTGGAGAAATCTTAAAGCTCACTTCAAGTTGAAGTATGCGCTGAAGATGTCACCTAGTAGGGTGATGAAAGCTTCGCAAAATAACTATCCAGCTCAGAGAACACAACCACATCAAAATCATCCATCTGAGCTACAAATCTTCTCTATCTTATCTAAAGACAATCATGAGGTAGTAATGAGTCCTGCTAAGACAATAATGAAGTCCTGAGTTCAACTTGGAACCTATTTGAATAATAATAATACACAGTGCCATCTATTCGCTTTAATTATTATTTCAAACTTGGTTCTTCCTAAAGGCTGTTATCTGATTCCGCTCTGATAAATAAATATAAGAGGACAATTTCATACAACTGGTTCCCTTGATAAATTTCGATAAAGAAAGGAAGACGAAATTTGCAGTATACAGTATACAACACCACTCCTCCTATAATCCACTCAAAACTGGATAAATACCCTGCTGATGTCACCTCCAACTGCGTTTATGAATTTACGTGCACTTGCGGGAGCAAGTACATTGGAAGGACAGAAAGAAGGGCTTCTATCCTGTGGTTTTCTGAACATATTCCAAGAAACCTATGCCTGAAAGGAAGCAAATACTCTCAGAGTGCAATTACCAGACATATTGTTGATACCGGACATCTCGTAGAGATTTCTAAGTCCTTCAAAATATTAAATAGACAAAGGACAGCAAATTTACTACGATTTGCCGAAGCGATCGCAATCAAACGATTTAAACCAACCAGACTTATGCATACAGAAAGAGAGTGTGTGTGATTAACCTCTCACTCCCTTGGTAACTGAATTTTGATTTTGATTACAATAATTAGTCATCTAATTCAGTGAGTGATCTCAACTCACTGAACAAATCTTATTCTCATAAACTGTAACCGCCTTTGTTTTTTGGAGTTGCTATGTGAACAAGCAATTAATCAATTTTTCTGTTTTCTGTCTTACCCCTCCCCCCTCTTTTCAACTTTGAAAGTGTATAAATTTGATGATGATAACTTAAACTAAAAGTAGTAATGCTTTCATTCTTTCTTTTTTTGGATGCGTCAATTTTATCTCGTCTCTACTACTACCCAAACATTAAAGTATGTTATTATCATTTGTATAACCATTGTAATTTCAGGTAGGGGTGTGCAGCTGATGAGAACCTGTGAAATAGAATGATGATATCATTTTATACTGCAAATTTCGTCTTCCTTTCTTTATCGAAAAGAGGACAATTATTTGAAAAGTAATCAACCAATAACTAATGGGCACAATTTTTGATTTTTTTCACATTTCTGAGAGATCGTATAAAATACGTTCACAATTTTAAAAGTTTTCAATTGAAAATAAGGTGCAACTCGAGGTACTCTCTATTGGCCTTAGATTTTGTGACGGATGGAAACGAATGAATCACTCAGATACCGCTTTTGAATTTAAAAACCTATTTAGTCAGACAACGGATCTAATTCCATCATCCACTGCGGTGAGAGCTGGCTGCTAGCCAAAGTTGGTAGACAGTAATTGACGTCAATGTATATGTCCCCAATATTGGTGGTGAGGAAATGAGAACAAAGGCTTTTAGTAGATGGATACAGTTAGCATATAGATGATCTGACACAGCCACAAAGAGATGCAAGGTTAACTTTCTGTGAGAAACAACCAATCAAATGACTGTATTTTTTACTAACAATAATCTACAATAATGTACATTAAAATCTATAAATATGTGTTGATTTTCCTTAATAAACGATCTGTTGCCTGGCCCTTGACTTCTGTTGTTACACCACTCTGGAACTAGAACGTTTCAAATCCTGGCTAGTGGATTGTTTTCCTCAGTAAAACACCAAGAAGAACTAAAGAAATCGATGAATGATGAACGACTGATGATCATAAAACCTTACAAAGGATCAGGAGTCGTCCTCCTCGAAAGAAGTGGTGACTATATTAAAAAGATGAATGATATATTGAAGGACACACAGAAGTTTCAAAAAACTTGAGGAGAAGAAAGATTTCAATGACAAATTAGAGAATGAATTAATTAACCAGACGTTTGAAGAAACTAAGGGAGGAGCAGATATTTTCTAGAAGTTTGTATGAAGAAATCAGACCAACGGGCACGTATACACCAAGATTGTATGGGCTACCTAAAGTGTATAAACCGGGGGTACCGTTAAAACCAATACTTGATATGCATATTTCGCCCTACCATACTCTAGCTAGATGGTCAGTAAATATTCTGAAACCTTTGCATGAGAAAATAGTGAAATATAGCGTCAAAGATGTATTGGAATTCGTAGACAAAATCTTAGATATTATTATCAAGGATAAAATCATGATATCTTTGGACGTAACATCTTTATTCACAAATGTGCCTCTAGTAGAAACAGTTAACTACATATGTGAACAAGTGTATAACCGGTCGATAAACATTGGCATCCGTACTGAAATCCTAAAAGAACTGTTTTTTAGGTGTACAATGGATGCGAATTTCAAATTCCATGCCACACTTTACAAAAAAGTGGACGGGTTGGCGATGGGCTCCCCATTGGTTCCTATTTTGGCTGATTTCTTTCTCAGTAAACTAGAAAATGGACCTTTGAGCATTCTTATCAGAAACTTCTCATTTTATGGCCGGTATATGGATGATACCTCCATTCTTTATGAAAATGATTCGGATAGGAACACAGTAATAACTCAATTCAATCAATTACATTCCGCTATCGATTTCACATGTGAAGAGGAATCCCGAAATACAGTTAATTGCCTTCCTGGATGTCCTCCTTACAAGAAAGCCAGACGGTAGTATAAAGAGAAATTTGCATAGGAAAAGCACATGGACAGGACAGTATACACATTACCTTATTAAGGACCCTAACTCAACTACACGGTTAGAACTATATGCTCAGAAGAGTCAACTGAAGATGAACTAAGGATTGCATGTGATACCTCGATTGAAAATAGGTACCCAAACAAATGCATCAGGAAACATGAGACTAAGAAGGTAGAAAAGACTATTCTCTATCTGTAAATGAGAAGCCTTTATACATACGACTGCAATTCGACTAAGATAAACCTAGGGGAATAATTTAGAAGAAGTTAAGAAAATCAGTTCAAAATAACATTTAATGCTGGAAAACTACAAGTCTTATTTTCTATGCAACCGGGAGTGCTTCCCCAATTGGAAGATGAATTATCTAGGCTAACCACTTCTAACTGTATCTACCAATTCAACTGAGCTTGTGGTAGAGCCAGTTATACTTGCCGTTGCTCTATGAAATTGCGTTTTCATGCTCAATCGGGAACTCCTACCAGTGTAGCTAAATAAAGGTGTAGCGAGAAGCATCAATAGCTCGATATCAGACAACCTCGTCAAAAGCGACCGGCAACAAAGCTATCATTGAAAAGTCCTTCTCCATAATCAGTTGTCGGGTACCGAACAAATTGCCAGAAACATCCAGGTACCGAAGACGCCAGTCAGCAGAGATTATTGCGATTCGCATGAAACAATCGGTGCTGTGTGTGTGTGCAGAAAGAGCAAGTCCAACCAGCCACTACTACTACTACTGCCCTGGCCGGCCTTCAGTTGAGACTATGAATTCATGAATGTGTATTATTATTATTTCTCTCCTAATTTTTCTGATATTCACTCAGTGTGTATTGTTATTCGGATGCTATCGAACTATAATCCATTGACGTTACTGTTGATTCGATGTTATTTAAACAAAGGCATTAATGTTAATAATAATAATTTGCTTTATTCCAAAACTAGTACCTGTGATACAGAATAGAATTCTCAGCATTTTTACTACAGTATTGCATCCAGTTAGTACATTATCAATAAATAGAATTCTACATAGATTAAGGAAATCTCAGTTCATTATGACAACAACACATTGGCATGTCGGTAGCAAAGTCGAAGTTGAACAGTGTTTGAAGGTGTTAGAAAAGTGGGAGCTGTCATATTTACTGGTGTAAGCGAGAGAAAGAAACAAAGCAGCACATAACGGAAAAGAGAGAGAGAGAGAAAAGGAAAAGAAAGAAAGAAAATGTTGTACCTATAAATGATATGAGTTGGAAAGACGAGCTCCAGTTGTACTACTGACTATTTAATGAATTATAGGTGTCACGCCTAATGCTTTCTTTATCGCACAGAACACGAGCTAAGTGGGGTATGGTTGAATTTTTGTACTTGCTGGTGCGAGCATATAGTTTTCTATATAGGCTTCTGGTTTTGCCTGATGAGATTCAAGGGGAAAGTTGTGAATTAAGAGCGTGGTGTGAGTTACATAAAATGGATTTGGCCCATTTTCCACATGAGTCCATGTGCCTGCCTGTCGACCAGAATATTAACAAGCTGGTTAAGTGGCACATTGCTTACCGCGCTGACAACCTTTAACATCCTGCGTAATAAGGTATAGTCTTTCTTCAGTAGCCTGGGAAAGACTAAGGGGGAACAATAGAGAATAATAGGCAGAATGCGAGAGTTAACGAATTGTAGGAGTAAGGGTTTGCTTATACCAGAATGTCTTAACTTCTTGATGTAGAAAGTAAGACGGAATATTTTCTTCGAAATCGCCAAGATATGAGAAGACCAGGAGAGATCAGCAGATAGAATGACACCTAGGTATTTAATTTCCGACTTGGTTTCTATTTCAGTGCCATCTATGTTGCACACCTCGTGAGAGGCAACCAGCTTTTTTAGGTCGGATTTATGCCTAAAGGTGAAGTTGACTGTTTGGCATTTGGAGGGGTTTAGGGTAAGACCGTTTTCCTTGAACCACTTGCTGATTTCTGACAGAAAGCCATTAAGTTTAGAGCAGTCACTTTGACATTTGACAGGCAAAGATACAGTCAGATCGTCAGCATATTTGACAAAATTAATGTCATTTGAAGATGGTAAGTCATGTAGAAAGAAAGAAAGAAAGAAAAGGGAAGTGGGGAGAGTACAGCATGCTAATTCATTCACCACTATGGGTACATATAACTGCAGAACCTGATGCTGAAGAGCAAGTAATCGAAAATATGAATGTTCTTTGTTTAGTATTCAGTCTTTTGAAAATGAGCAAAGTCTTCATTCATGTTTTATTATTTTCCGTTTCTTTTTTTTTTGAAGAATCCTACTTTAAAACATGATCGAACACGGGAAATAACATTTCCCCAAAAACCAAATTTGACCATTCCTAAGTAGAATGAATTACTTTGATTTACGTTTATTTGCATAACGACAGTAATAAACACTTCAGAGAATGTTAGAAATGAGAATAGCACAAGTTTGAATTCAAGCGTGTAATTATAACCTTAGGCAATTTATATTTTCTTTTCTTTTTCTTTAATTTTTGTTTTGTAAAACTGTATGAACGGAAATGAAAAGTGGTTCTAGTTAGCGCTAAACAAAATAACTCTTTATCTTTTTTTTCTGAGAACTGGTGAACAACTAAAATTCTACAATGTCCAAAAGATTGATTATTGAACAAAGAATATTCACATTTACGATAACCTGCTCTTCACCATCAGGTTCTCTACAGTTATATGTGTGCATCCACAATAGTGTATGAATTAATGAATTAGTGTTATTATCAGTATTGCATCCAAAAAGAAAAGATTTGTAGCTCAGATGGATGATTCGGAATTAGTTGTGTCCTCTGAGGAGCTGTACGACAACGGCACATGTCAAGTGATCCACAACGGAAAACTCAGCAAGGCGTTTGGAGTAAACACAGGAGTCAGACAAGGGTGCTTATTATCACCAACGATGATATTCCTAATTGTGGTGCACGACTGGATTATGCTTCGTCAGACAGTGGGAAACGAGAAGACAGGGATATCCTGGACCGACGTGAACATAGAACCTAGAAGACCTGGATTTCGCGCGTGGATGATTTATGTTTGATCGAAGCAGCAAAGACAGGACTCCAGGTGAACATAGACAAGACGGAGGTTATGAAAATAACCAACGAACCAACAACAACAACAACAGTAACATCCAGCGCCAATCACCATCAACGGGAGGGATTTGAAAGAGGTTACTTCATTCACTTATCTAGCTAGGGACCATTGTCTCAACTACAGGAGGAATGGACGACGAAGATGTCAAATCGAGAATCGGGAAGGCGAGAAACACATTCATCAACCTGAAACCAATCTGGAAATCTTCGTCACTCAACTCAGCATCAACAACAAAATTCGGATTTTCAATACAAACGTCAAGTCAGTCAGTTCTTCTATACGGATGGATCAGAAACTTGGCGGGTCACAAAGAATATTTCCAACAGCCTGTTGCAGACCTTTATCAACAGCAACTGTCTTCGCTAGCGTCATACTGAATATCAGATGGCCGGAAAGAACAAGAACAACCAACAAGAAACTATGGGAACAAACAAACAAACGAAACAAGAACCAATCGCTCACCAAATATGCAGGAGAAAGTGGAGCTGGATTGGACACTCGCTGAGGAGGCCGCTGGGTGACATCGCGCGTCAGGCCATCGCTCGAGTGGAACCCGAAAGGGAATTGGTGAGTGGGTCGTGTCTCCAAGTGTGACATGGAGGAGATGGTGTGAAGAGAAGTTGAAGCAGTATGGACTAACATGGATGCAGGTGAAAAGTACAGGAGAAGACAGAAGCAAGTGGAGACGTGCAGTTGAAGCCCTATGTTCCACTAGGAACCCAAGGGAACAATAATAATAATAATCTGAGGAGCTGGTTGAATGTTTAATTGCGACGCTTTCGTTGTCCCCCTTCTGGACAACATCTTCAGCGCAAGTTTTGGCATAAAAGTGCATCCAATTTTCTCATACAGGAGTGATAATTAAAACAGAGTATTTACACCAATAATATTATTCAATACGAATGTGAATATAAAGTTAAGCGGAAATATTAATAACAATATAATATTTAAAACAGTTAGTTCGCTTTATGAATAATATGGAAACACTGGCTCTTTGAACACGCGAAAAATGATGTCACATGCCCCATTGTATTTACTAATTTGAATGTAATTGTGGAAACACTTACATAGGGGTGGGGGGGAGGACTCATCAGTCTCTGCAAGTAAAAGCTGGCTTCAGAGCATAATTGTTTATCTTTCCTAGACATATTGCTTGGTCGACGGCTTGATGGATCAATAAAAAGATCTATTTATAGAAAAACTACCTGGACAGGACAGTATCTTATTGATTACCAGAGTTTCTGCCCTGTTCAGTACAAAAGAGCTTTAGTAAGGTGCCTCTTCAGTAGAATCCAACGAAAATATGCACTGAAGACACACTTGATGAGGAAGAAAGAAAGTTGACACAAACTCCGGTTGATAACAATTATCCAGACAAGTTCATCAGGAGATATAAAATATGAAAAAGAGAAGACGTTCAACGAAGAGACTGCTTTCGGAGAATTCATTCACATAGCTGTACAATAGCACTTAATATATATATATATATATATATATATATATATAATTATTTGTGTGTGTACATGAGGTTTGTCAAGTTCAGGTAATTAATCAGGTGATACAAGAATGATCTAATATAGAAACAAGGTTATAATTAGACAGCAACTAAAGTATGAATGAGTTAGTTAGTAGGTTAGATGACGACGTAATATAATTGACTGGAATGCTTCAACCTAGGTCAGGATAGCAACAGAGGTAATTACAGGTAGAGACTAAGTAGAGGTAGGGTGGAGAATAATACCATTTAAATTAGGACTAAAAGTGAGCAGATAAATTGGATGACATAACATAAATGACTAGAAATTGAGCGTTGGCCAAGTCAGTAACAGTGGTAATGAAATGTAGAAATAAAATCGGGTGAGGGTAGACAACAGGAAGTTGAGAATGCAAAATATTACAATTGTAAAGACAAAATAATACTAATGAAGAGACAGAAGAGAAAAGGATTAGGTAGAACTCACTTATCGGGTTATAAGATAGATTACGTCCATCGCAAGTGTAGTGTTTGAACGAACTTCTTCTGTATGCATAGTCAGAACACCAAGACCCAGTCTACAACTCGCTCCTAAGAAAGACGTGTACATCAAGCTACCCTTAACGAGGCATCATAGCAGCTTGATAACTAGATAAAGATTGAATACTGCTTTTAAAAAGACTTCCTATGCAGCTAATATCATAGCAATTGAGAATGTGAAGCCAATATATCCATCTATCTAAGCCCTTAGAACATGCGAAAAGTGATGTCACATCCCACTGTATGTAAAAATTCGAATGTACTTGTGGACATACATATATATGGAGGACTCATCGATCTCTGCAAGCAGGGGCTGGCTTCACAGCATATTTCTAAATGGCTCCAGAAGCAAATAGAATCCTCAGAAGCCATTAGTGGTGATAGCAGACGACCTAGCGTCTCTGTTGAGAAACATATTACACAGAAGACAGGGGATAAAATTCATGTTTACACATCTTTTAAACCTCACCAGAGAACGTGTTTTGGGGGGAGGGCGTAACATTAAAATTTGTCGAAGCTACCCTAACTAGCAATTAGGAAGTTTTAACCAACTGTATGCGTTCAAAGCAACAATTCATCATCACCTTAAACGTACCTCGCTTGGTAAACTTTGTTTCGAAACTAACCAGGGTAGATGTACTATGTTACCTCTGTTAATTGGCTTTGTGATCTCCATTGTTATCGTGACCTTCAAAATGTCCTTTTAACCTGACCTAGGTATATTTTCTCACCCTTAACTCTTTATTAATTTCATACATATTCCTATGAGAAGTGGGTGTATGATCAGATTGTTCGAAATGTGTTGCACAGATACATTACACGATTGAGACAAATTACGTCTTCTTAATGCTTTGTCTAAACAAAATAATAATGTAAAAGGGGGTCGTTTTCTTAGACTTCTTCAATGAGTTGGTAATTTCCCGTCTTACACACCCAAAATTCAGCACATAAAATGTGTCCCGGACAAATAACGTATTTTAGAGTTTTTGTACTTAGTCGTTCGAGTATACCATCCTCTATAGTTGCTGGTTTGAAAAGAATTGACATCCTAATAAAGTCTGAAATGCACAGATTGAATTCAATTTACAACCAAAATTTTATATCCTGTAAAAATGCGTCTGATATATGGAAACTTTTCAAGAAATTACTAGTGGTAAGCAGATGAACAGTATTCATTATTCCCTTGATGTTTGCACACTAAACAACTCCTTCATACATTCTCCCACAAATTCCAAACTTTCTAGTGTTACAAGTATTAATGAAACCTGCTTCCCTGGATTTACTACAAATGATGTTCTAAAATGTCTCCAGTCTATGAACCCTTCTTGTAGCCTGGGTCCAGATGGTTTGCCTAGTGTTATTTTTAAAAAGTGTGCAGATATCCTGTGTTGTCATCCTCTCATGGACATATTTAACGAATCTTTTTCCAAAAATGTCGTGCCAACCGTTTGGAAGGACATTAAAATTGTACCTATTCCTAAGTCGTCTACTGCGACATGTTTTAAATTTAGACCCATTGGTATTACTTCCCCTTTTCTAAAAGCTATGGAAAAGTTATTCTTACTTAATCTCCAACCTTCACTTAAAGCCTTTAACGATCCCGAACAATTCGCCTACAAACACAGTAGAAGTACTTTAGATGCAGCTGCAGTCTTGTATCATAACATTGTCTCCAGCTTAGACAAGGGGGCTAAATTTGTTCGCTGCACCTTCCTAGATTACACATCTGCTTTCGACTCAGAACCTAGGGACACTTTACTAAACAAGCTTTCTGAAACTCAAACTGAATGTCGGGTTGGCAAATGGCTCCATTCTTATTTCTCAGGAAGAAAGTAGGACACTGTATGTCAGTCAGGGAAAGTCGTCCACTTCACTACTTACAGAGGCTGATGTACCTCAAGGTGCTGTCCTTTCTCATTTACTCTTTTCTTCTTTCTTGCATGACTTGCCTCACTCTGATAACGAAATGAAATTTGTTAAGTGTGCCGACGATCTAACTATTTCAATGTCTGTTAACTCCCAGATAGATTGTACTAAGATGAACAGCTTTCTATCAGGAGTTAGCAAATGGTCTTCGTCTAATGGCCTTAAACTAAATCCTTCCAAATGTCAGACTGTTAATTTCAGTTTCCGATATAAACGAAAGTTAAATGAAGCCGTTGGTTCCTATGACCCTTGCAAAATTGATGATAGTGATATAGAAATCAAGTCTGAAGTTAAGTATCTTGGATTAATTCTCTCTTCTGACCTATCCTGGTCCTCTCATTTCTTAGCGATTTCTAAAAGAATATTTCGTTTGACTTTTTACATTAAGAAGTTAAGGCACTCAGGCATAACTCAACCACTCCTCCTCTTACAGTTTATCAACTGGTGTATTTTACCTATTCTTCTTTACTGTTTACCCTTATTCTTTCCTGGATTGCTTAAAAAGGACTATGTCATACTTCGTAGAACTCTGAAGACTGTCAGTAGGTAGGGCGAGTGGTATCCCATTTGGCCACATCGTTGACATTGTCATTGAAGATAGGCATTTGATGTCATGCAACAAATTCGCTAGAGGAATTTTGTCAGACTCTGAGCACCCACTCTGCCAGCAGCTCCAACCTTGTGTCTCCTCAGAAGACTTTATGCACGTACGTCTAAGTATAAAAATTCCACTATACCACATTTAGTGGCACGTACTTTATGTGATGAAAATAGTGTCAGACATGAACTAACTTTCTTTGCACTAGTAAATAAGCCATTCCCTTTACCCTTATTGTATCATTCTTTATTGCTATTGTATCTCTTATACTTATAATCCTCTCATTTTTTTCGTTTTGTTTATTATTTTTTTTCATAAGTGTGGTCATAATTTTAAGCTGTATTATAACTGTTAATTTTGTATTTCCCCTCACCATGCTACTATATCAACAGAACATTAGACCCAATAATCTATAACATGCTAAAATTTCCAAACTGAATCGACAATACCGTTTGAAACAAACTCACTGTTATTATTATTATTATATCTAATAATTATGTCGTAAATGTGGACAAATTCCTCTGGTTAATTCTGTTTTAATTTTTAATTTTATTTTATATTTTGAGTAAATCAGATGCAAGATATTGTGACATACTGAGAATTCCATTTTGTATTATAAGTACTGTTTTTGGAATAAAGTAAATTATTATTATTATTATAGTTCCCCTATCATCCGATGAGACAGATGCAAGACACACACATACATATGCACATACAAATTTATTTTACACCAGCGTGACTATACAGCTAGGTGAGAGTGAATTCATTGAAGGAACCTTGAAGGAGGAACTTATTTTAAGATGTACAATGAATGTTCATTTCTTATTCAACAATAATGAATATTACAGACAAATTGATGGTGTAGCTATGGGTGGGTTCCCCATTAGGTCCATTCCTAGCTGATTTTTTCCTCGCTAAGTTACAGAGAGAGAATGGACCACTGAAAGGAGTAATTAGTGGCATGGATTTCTACTGTCGATATATATATGGATGATACATTTCTGGTTATGAAAGATGAGAATGATGCAATGAATATCCCTGACAAGTTAGTTTAATGATGCACATTCAGCAATAAACTTCACCATAGAGAGAAAGAAAGTAATGACAGTATCTCACTCATTCCTAGACGTCTTCATGGCAAGGAAAGAAGATGGCACACTAAGAAGGAGTGTGCGTATAGGAAACCTACAACAACAGGTCAGTACACTCATTTTTTGAGTTTTGTACCTTTGAAATATAAACACGTAACCTGGTAAAGTGTCTGGTTCAGAGAGCTAGGTTAATCTGTTCAGGCGACTGTCTCAATGAGGAGCTTAAGATTATTAGAGAATTACTTGGAAAAAAATGGTTATCCAGATAAATTTATTGAGAAGAATATGAATTCAACACCAAGGGGAGTCAGTATGGCTAGAGTTCCGAAAAAACCAATGTTCATAAAATTGCAGTTCCTCGGTGAAAACATGAGCGAAATCAAAACACAGCGCCTGAAGAATGCAGTTAAAAGAGCATACTATGCAGCAGAGGAACGTTGTCTCTTCACAACCACCGCTATTCTATGTTCGAGAAATAAGGATAAACTACCTAATTTTGCCTCTTCTATGTGTGTCTACCAGTTTGACTGCAGCTGCAGAGCCAGCTACATCGGGGGGCGTACAATTAGGCAGTTTCATCGTCGTGTTACCGAATATCATCCAGCATGATTAAGCAAGGTACAAACACGATTTATTCGTAGTTCTATTTTAGCCCACCTTGTTGATACTGAGCATAAGGTTGATGTGAATACTGCATTTAAAATTGTTTATCGCATTCCGACTAATCTTAACTTTGCTCTACGAGTTCGTCTTCTACATACCACAGCTGAAGCAATCGGAATCCACCTGAAGAAGCCAAGCCTATGTGTTCAGAAGAAATTTGTACAGCCACTTTCCTTACCGTGGCCATCGTTACAAGAATTCATAAACAGGACTACATCGCCCACCTGCCCCTAAACCTATAAAAATTATAACTGTCCAAATTATTTTATTTTTTCTGACTACTTCATCTTTAATTACGTGTTATTCTTGTAAAATTAATTTATTCTATCCATTTCTACCTTTTAATTGTGTGTGTGCATTGATTTTCTTCGTTAATTATCAACCCACTGCTTGACATGTTGACACTGACTGACTAATTATTGTTAACAAACATATCAGTGCCACTTGCTTGGTAAACTGTTGTGTATTGTAATAAAAATGCTATACATGTATACAGATTAGAGTAGAGCCAGAGTGAGATGAGGATCTAGTTGAAAAGTAAATATTTCTTCGCTCAATCTTTCTGTGGAGCGAGTTATGTTGGCCGTTGCTCTAGAAACTTGATTTTTCGAGCTCACTCGAGAACATATCCCACTATGGTTAAGTAAAGGTGTAGTGAAAACCATCATCAACAGTTCGATACTGAATCATCTGGTGCAAATCGGACGGTCACAAAGCCAGTATAGAAGAATCCTTCTCTATAATATACCGGGCGCCTAACAAACTACCGAAATCGTCGAAGCACCGCTTGCTTCAAACAGCAGAGGCTATTGCAATTCGCCTCAAACAACCAGTGAGTGCTCTGTGTCCAAAGAAACAAGTCCAGCCCCTACTACTGCCCTGGCCGGCCTTCAGTAGAGACTATAAACTCATGAATTTGTATTATTACCTTTCCTAATTCAACTGACATTCAGTTTATTTTATGTTGATGCTGTTCAGCTGTAATCTATCAATATTTATTGATTCGATGTTATTTAAACAGCAACATTAATGTCGTTCATAAGACTAATTCATTCATTCATTCATTATAATGTATATATAATTGTAGAACGTGATGATGAATTTATCGAAAAGAGTACTCTTTGTTCCGTGTCTGTTCATTTAAAGTGAAATGATTTAAATTTTTCATGAGTGGTGATAGAATTGCGTCTCCCAGTGACCATCTTTACATATGTGTATGGACCATTTTCTATTGACTTGGATTTTAAACTTTCTGGTCACATGATTTACGTTTTATCAGTTGGTATATTTCGTCAATAGTAACGTGTTTGTTAATTGCATATTCGTTTGAGTAGCGACCAGGCTTCTAGGAATTCCCTGACTGCACTTTTGGTGGTGTTTCCTCTGTCTAAAGTTTCGACATTATCCCAGTTATCGAATTGATGTCCATAAGTGCCAATATGCATTGATACTAAAGAATACATTACATCGACTGAGATGGTTAGGACATGTGTTACGTATGCCTAGTCATCGCCTCCCTCGACGGGCAATGTTAGCTGACATAGGGCCAGGCTGGAAAAGAGCTAGCGGCGGTCAAACCAAAACATGGCACCAATCAATGAAATCCACAACAGTTAGTCTAAGTCACGTAGGGAGATGTATGGTAGAATGAATTTTCTTGTTGTCTTTGATCATGGTTTCTTATTGGTGTTTAAAGTTGAATCAAAACACCAACAAGGAACCATGATCAAAGACCACAAGAAAATTCATTCTACCAAACCAAAAGATCCAACAGAAAAAGGGTATAAAATTACTACCATTTACAAAATAAATTGTATGAACTGTAACAAGCATTTCATCGGTGGTCAAAGTGGGCGTCCCCTTCGAATCAGAATCCAAGGACACAAATCAACCGTGAAAAGACACGATATATATTCCTTAGTATCAATGCATATAGACAATTATGGTCATCAATTTGATAACTGGGATAATGTCGAAACTTTAGACAGAGGAAACACCACCAAAAGTGCAGTCAGGGAATTCCTAGAAGCCTGGTCGCTACTCAAACGAATATGCAATTAACAAACACGTTACTATTGACGAAATATACCAACTGATAAAACGTAAATCATGTGACCAGAAAGTTTAAAATCCAAGTCAATAGAAAATGATCAATACAGATTAAATCGACTAGCAGTCACGAAGATGGTTGCCAGGATACACAACTCTTTCACTCATGAAGAAATTTAAATAATTTCACACATTTATTCCCCTTAATCAATTTGAACAAAGCAAGAACTACAGTTTTAGCGGAATAAACTGGTACCATCATTCTTTATTTCGTTGCCTTCTCGTCAGCTGCTTGCAAGGCAAAGACATTAATAAATATATCTACAAAAACAATTTTAACATACTTGCACAGAGTTCATTTTAAACCGAAAATCAGTCAATCAAAGTAAGATGGTAGTCTTCAGAAGTCAATTTATCGAAAGTCCACATGGAAAGGACGACACTTACATTTTAATAGCTTTTGTCCAAATGACTATAAACGAGCACTGGTCAAGACTCTGTACTATACAGCGAGGAGAATATGCTCTATACAAAAATTAGAGGGGGAATTTGAGTTTCTTGAAAAGATGTTGAAGAGCAATGGGTACCCTCAAGGGTTCATCAACAAGTATGTAAGATCTGAAGTCACAAATCACAGTGGGTAAAAGGCCAATCTACATTCAACTTGATTATAAATGTGACAACATTGCAGCTACGGTTAACACAACGCTGAGCACAGCACTAGCCAGAGCTTATTCTGTCGCTAAGCTGGTCCCCGCCTATCGAACAACTTGCTCTTCTCTGGTGCAATCAAAAATCGATAGATATCCTTCTCATATTAACAACTCCAACTGTATATACAAATTTACGTGTATCTGCGGAAGCAGTTACATTGGAAGGACAGAAAGAAAGAAGGGCATATCTACGATTTTCTGAACATGTACCAAAAAGCTTATGTCTACAGCTCGGAACAAATGCTTTAAACAGTGCCATCCATCGCCAGGCATCTCCTTGACACGGGTCGGTCATGAGGTGGACGTCGCGAAATCGTTCAAAATTATCAATAGGCAAAAGAGCTCAGTTCTCCTCAAATTTGCTGAAGCCATTTCCATCAAGCGCCTGAAACCTGATTTATGCGTCCAGAAAGAAGCGGTTATCAGTCTTTCTTTGCCCTGTTAACTGGCTGGATATGTTCATCTCTCTCTTTCATCTGAATGCGTAATGCTGAAAGGTTTCCACTGTGTAGGATTATAATTGCTCGGAATAGTGTTTAATATTGCATATATATATGTATATATTATTAGTGTATGCGTATATTGATCGATTGATTGATTTTTGTTTAAAATGAACTCTGTGCAGGTATGTTAAAATGGTTTTTGTAGATAAATTTAATAATGTCTTTGGCCTGTAAGCAGCTGACGAGAAGGCGACGAAATAAACAATGATGGTACCACTTTATTCTGCAAAACCACTGTAGTTCTTGCTTTGTTTAAATCATTTCACTTTGTGCCAAAACTTCCGCTGAAAGGGAATGTTGTCCATCAGGGGGACGATGAAAGCTCCAGCAACTAAACCAACCCGCTCAGAGAACACAACTAATTGTAAAAAAACTATTGCCATAAATGACACCCGATTGAAAAAACTGACTTTCCCTTCTTACTAATGATGAGTCCATGAACTCGTAATGGGAAGCAGTGGAGTATAGGTTAAGTTAACACTACAATGTAGAGAGAAATTCGCTGTAAAGCGAAAGAATACCACACTGGATTATTGGTGAAACAAAGTTAAACATCGATGGAATTGTTCACTGGATGACGGCGTCTTTCGAAGACAGTTTATTTATTTATTGTTCATAATCGTATCATCAATTATAATCACACAACTTCGAAACTTTCGTTTGATAGTTTTCTTCATTCTTTCCTATCCGTCGTCGTACGGGGGTGGTAGTATTTTGCAGATATGATAATAATAATAATAATTTGCTTTATTCCAAAACAGTACTTGTGATACAGAATGGAATTCTCAGCATATTTACTACAGTATTGCATCTAGTTAGTACTTTATCAATAAATAGAATTCTACATAGATTAAGGAAATCTCAGTTCATCATGACAACAACACATTGGCATGTCGGTAACGAAAGTAAAGCTGAACAGTCTTTGAAGGTGTTAGAAAAGTAGGTGCTGTCATATTTACTGGCGTAAGCGAGAGAAAGAGACAAAGCAGCACATAACGGAAAAAGAGAGAGAGAGAGAAAAGGAAAAGAAAGAAAGAAAATGTTGTACCTATAAATGATATGAGTGGGAAAGGTGAGATCTAGTTGTTCTACTGACTATTTAATGAATTACAGGTGTCACGCCTAATGCTTTCTTTATTGCACAGAACACGAGCTAAGTAGGGTATGGTTGAATTTTTGTACTTGCTGGTGCGAGCATATAGTTTTCTATATAGGCTTCTGGTTTTGCCTGATGAGATGCAAGAGGAGAGTTGTGAGTGGTGTGAGTTAGATAAAATGGACTTGGCCCATTTTTCACATGAATCCATGTGCCTGCCTGTCGACCAGAATATTAACAAGCTGGTTAAGTGGGACGTTGCTTACCCTGCTGACAACCTTTAACATCCTGCGTAATAAGGTATAGTCTTTCTTCAGTAGCCTGGGAAAGACTAAGGGGGAACAATAGAGAATAATAGGCAGAATGCGAGAGTTAACGAATTGTAGGAGTAAGGGTTTGGTTATACCAGAATATTTTAACTTCTTGATGTAGAAGGTAAGACGGAATATTTTCTTGGAAATCATCATGCTTTGAGACGACCAGGAAAGATCAGCAGGTAGAATTACACCTAGGTATTTAATTTCCGACTTGGTTTCTATTTCAGTGCCATCTATGTTGCACACCTCGTGAGAGCCAACCAGTTTGTTTAGGTCGGATTTTTGCCTCAAGGTGAAATTGACTGTTTGGCATTTGGAGGGGTTTAGGGTAAGACCGTTTTCCTTGGACCACTGGTTGATTTCTGACAGAAAGCCATTTAGCTTAGAGCAATCACTTTGACATTTGACAGGCAAAGATATAGTCAGGTCGTCAGCATATTTGACAAAATTAATGTCATTTGAAGATGGTAAGTCATGTAGAAAGAAAGAAAGAAAGAAAAGAGAAGTGGGGAGAGTACAGCACCTTTGGGAACACCTGCTTCAGTGAGTACAGCAGAGGATGATTTATTTTTGTATACGGTGTACTGCTTTCTGTTAGAGTAGTAGGAATTCAGCCAGTTAGTAGTGACTCAGGACTCAGTTTTTGTCAAAGAGAGCTTATATAGCAGGAGACATCTAGGTACAGAGTCGGAAGCAGAAGTGAGGTCGAGAAAAATGCAGCGGACGTATTTGGCACCTTTGTCTAATGATAATAATGATAATATAATAATAATAATAATAACAATAATAATAATGACGACATGCAAGCCTAACATGCACAGGATAATGACAACACCAACACAATAGGGAATATAAATCATCGGTTGGACTTGCGCACAAAGAAGGAACTTCGGAAACCTTGCAGCGAAGAATTCGTAACAATGCAGGCTGGCGTTGAAACCGATAGGCTCAATTAAAAAAACCTTTGTCAGTTAAAGGAGCCCATTAAAAAAAACGATTTAGTTTACCTAATACCCTGATGGAATGACTGTCAGTCAGGTCAAGTAGACAGCTCAGAGTAGTAGAACGGGGCAAGTTAGACTACCGGAGCACAAAAACCTGGGAGCAAAATCTAGGTGAGTTGCTCCTAGTAAGATAAGAAATCTGGAGAGTAGTTCAGCTATACCACTCCTATACATGCAATTACACACAACAATACAGTATATAGGATGATGGGATGAGATGACAGGCGTGGGTGGAGTGAGGGAGAGATTGATAACTGACTGAGGCTTTATTTATCGAATCAACTCAGAAGGAATACGTGTATTAGGAGTGATTGAACATCTTTCCACTCAGACATATGGAAAATTCTACTATCCCATAAGACGACGAATAGGAAAGAATCCCAAATAGAACACCGAGAAATTGATAAAGAAGACATTATGGTAAACTATGATATTAAATCATTATATACTAGTATCCCTATTACTGAAAGTCTTGGTATCATTTCCAGTCTTCTAGAATCAGATACAACGCTATCACGAAGATGTCCACTGGACACTAGTGAAATAATTAAGAGCTTAAATTCTGTCTAGAAAGTAATTAACATTTTACATTTAAATGCCAGGTGTTTATATAGACAGACAAATGGTGTTGCTATGGATTCACCAGTCTCTCCAATAGTCGCCGACCTTTTCATGAATAAATTCGTAAATAACATCTTTTCAAGCATACTCACTCCTAAAATATGGTTAAGATATAAGTGGATGATACTTTTGTGGTACTAAAACGAGATATACACAGTTCATTCCTGGAGAAACTGAACAGTCTATCTCCCAGAATCCAGTTCACTTCAGAAGCAGGCAGAATCAGACATCGGTGAACTACCATTTCAACTAGACTGCCTAGTTGAGAGGAGGGAAAACGGACATTTTAGTATATCCATATTCAGGAAGAAAACCCACTCCAACAAATATTTAGACTTCAGATCATCACATCCCATCAGCGCAAAGATTTCAGTTGTTTCAAGTCTTCTTAGACGAGCACACTCTCTGATGTTAACGGATGAGAAAGAAAAAGGAGAAGAAATATCAAACATTACTGAAACTCTCAAGAAAAACAACTACCCAAAGAACTTCATCAACAAAATCAACACTGACATCAAGCATGGTCGAAAACGTATTCCGAAAACATGGACCTCAACAGTTGTCATTCCATACAGAGCAGAGACGTCTCGTCAGACGATATCAAAAGAGTACTCAATCAGCTCGACATCAGAGTTTTCTTCAAAACATCAGACACACTTCAAAGCAACCTTGTCCATATAAAAGACCAAATCCCTAAAGATTCTCTATCTAATTGTGTCTATAAAATAAAATGCTTGCTTGGAATGTGATGCGATATACATCGGACAAACATCGCCAGAGAGAAATCAAAATCAGAAGAAATGAACACCGTAGAGCATCTCTTTGACCACCGAGAAATCCCGTTGAACTAGAAAAACTTGAAAAAAGTAATCATCAGCCTTAGGTCTACACGCTATAGAATCAGGCCACAAAATTGATTTTGACATTATTGAAATAGTCATCCAGAAAAAGCATTTCAGAAATCACACAGAACGTCTCATATCATCAGAAGCACTTCATATTAAGTGGAATCAAAATTGTCTGAATAGGAATGATGGACTAAAACAGAATCTGACCTGGTTACAACACCCCGCCGCTCCCCCATGAAGTGACAAAATCAACACGAATGTGATGAGCAAGTTCACTATGTAAACACACACTACTTTTATAATTTTACACACTTATCAAATCCAACAATCTACACATGATGGTTTTGTTATCTTTACCAATTGACTAACTTGACAACAAAAAAATGACCCCAGACAGACGAACGATAATCAAGTTAGTAAACTCTATTTTGATATCATAAAAGATGAACTATTACCTTTGTTATTTGGTTTAGTGATCTTCATTGGTATTTTAAGTTTCAATATGTCCTCTTTTTAACTTGACCTAAGTCTATTTTCTCACCTCTTAACTCTTTGTTATATATATATGCTGAGTGGATTTTGTAAATTCCGGTTTAATAATATACTTTGATAAAGCTATTAGCAGCAGCATTAAATAGCGAAACGTCAGTAAAAGCAACAATATCGTTTTGTTTTTCATTCCTTGAGAAATACAAAAACCTTTATTATAATGAATATCACATATACCACCCAATGCCCGAACTGTTTTTTCAAACCGTTAAAAGTGAACTTGGTTTGCGGACATATATAAGAATGGACAAAACTTTATAAAGTGAAGGCTTCGAAGTTGTGTGATTATAATTGATTGATGAAACGATTATGAATTATGCGTAAACTGTGTTCGAAACTTCGTCAGCCGGTTAATACTAATACTGTTTCACTGACTGTGTGGTATATCTAATAAACAAATTTATTTATTTGGTGCTTTCTGATTCTCTATGTAGATATCGCAGTTATATATATATATATATATATATATATACCACACCCAGTGAATATTTCACTCCCTAACAAAACACTCCACTTATAAATATATAAACAGCTATGCTTAGCTATTAGATCAGTTGAAAGATGCCGATTTCCATATGCAAACTGACCAAGAAATGAAAATGAATGACACTTGAGATTTGATATGATAAAACCATGTGAAAATTGATTTTAGTTCAGTCAGTAGGCAAGTGTTTATCAAGCCATCTTGCCTTATTATGTACTTGACGATTGCTTCACTTAAGTGTCCTTGTGTGTGTGTGTGTGTGTGCACCTGAATAATCTTTCATAACAATCTATATTAGACAGAAAGTAGTAGAACTTCAAAATAAAATAAAAAAAACAGAGCAAATAATTTCCCCACTAATCGGTTTTGAAGGAGTTTAGAATATGCTCTGAAGCCGGCCCTTACATTCCGAGATCGATGCGTCTTCACACGTACATTTAAACTGGTAAACACAGTGGGATGTGACATCACTTTTCGCATGTTCTAAGGGCTTGGTTAGACGAAAACGTGATCTACAACAACTAGCTAGCTCACATGGTCCCACTATCATTGACGGCATAGAGGTTGAAACTACATCTAATGTCTAGTACCTTGGACTGAGTATTTCCTCCGATCTTTCCTGGTCCCCTCACATCTTCCTAGTTACTAGAAAGGTTTTTCGCTTAACCTTCTACGTTAGATAGTTAAGGCAGTCTGGCATAAAGCAGTCTTTGCTTTCTCAGTTTGTCAACTCTTGTATTCTACCCATCCCTCTATACTGCTCCCCATTAATCTCTCTTGGACTACTTAAGAAAGACTTTACTTTGCTGAGAATGGCACTAAAAGCTGTTTGCAGGGGAAGTGGGATTTCGTTAAACCAACTGGTTAACACCATTGTGGATAGACATATAATGTCATGAGAGAAACTAGCGAATACTATATTGTCAGACGCTGAGCATCCTCTCTATACGCAGCTCTCTCCTTGCATTTCATCTGGTAGAAATAGAAGCAGCTATAGGAGGCTATATGCTATGACTACCAAGTACAAAATCTCCACAATACCTTATCTGGCACAGCTGCTATTATGTGATGAGAAATCCGTTAGTTCTGACACGATCAACTTACTGCGGCACTCTAACAAACAAATAGTTCCCATTTAGCTTTTGTTCTCCTTTCTTTGTTACTATTATATTGTTGCTCACATATTCTATTACACACTAATTTTATATTTCATATCCTGTGGTGCATTGTTTAAATATGTGAATGCAATGCTGTTCTTTTTTATTTCTTTTATTTTTCTTTTTTTCTTTTTGTTGTTGTTGCTTTTTATTTTTAAAATCTTATGAAATTTATGAGGTAATTAGATGCAATATTGTAATGCACGCTGTGAAAATTCCATACCTGTACCACAAATACTGTTTGGAATAAAGCTATTATTATTATTATTAGATATATCGGCTTCACATCCTCATTTATTTTGATCTTAACTGCATAAAAAGTCATTTTAAACACGGCAGCGTTCAATCTCTGTCGACTTTCCAAGCTACGATGGTCACCCATAGGTAGGGTAGCTTGATATATACGTCTTTCTTAGTGGTGAGTTAGAGTGGATCCTGGTGTTCTACTGACCACTTTATATCTCTTCACGAACTTGTCTGCATAGTTATTATCAACCAGAGTTTGTGTCAATTTCTTTCTTCTCTCATCAATTGTGTCTTCGGTGGATATGCATGCATAGGGAGGACTCATACATCTCTGAGCATATTTCTTGTAGAACTCATTAATGGTGAGAACAGACGATCTAGCTCCTTCCTCTATTGAGAAACATATCACAGAGGAGACAAGACATAAAATTGAAAAAAATAATTTATTAATCAGGTAGACATTTATTACGCAAAACTGTCTTCGCTCTATACTGAAGATCAGATGGCTGGAAAGAACAAGTATCACCAACAAGAAACTATGGGTACAAACAAACAAACGAAACAAGAACCAATCGCGCGTCAGGCCATCGCTCGAGTGGAACCCGAAAGGGAAGTGGTGAGTGGGACGTCGAAGGGTGACATGGAGGAGATCATGTGAAGAGGAGTTGAAACAGTATGGACTAACATGGATGCAGGTGAAAAGTACAGCAGAAGACAGAAGCAAGTGAAGACGTGCAGTTGAAGCCCTTTGTTCCACTAGGAACCCAAGGGAACAATAATAATAATAATAAACTAATTATGTAGTAGAATAACTGAGCATTAAGTTATAACCCGGACTACATGACACTGATACTTGATTGGTTTAACTAAGCCTTCGCCAAGACATTCATTTTTTAAAAATTAATCAGCTCAACTACTCCAATGTAAAGCCAGTTGTAATTGGTTACTGTTCTACGAAATTAATCTATCGTGCCTGGAAATTCCTATCAGTGATTTTATGGCTAAATAAATGCGTGATAAACACCATCAACAGTTCTATATTTTTTACATCACCTTATCGTTAAAATAGGTTGTATTCTGCTGAAGGATCTTTCTGTATCATCCATCGGATATATAGAATAGATTAGCCAAGGTCTCTTAGATACCGAAAAATGAAACAGGAGAGGCTAAAGCATTTTGCTTAAGTCAACTGAAACCGTGGGTGTAAGAGCAGCCGAGCAGCACTACTGCTACACTCCTGGCCTGCTGTTCACACAGCAAATTTATAAACTCTGTGTGATTTCTTTCTTTCTCTCTCTCTCTGTACCTTACTGATGATACTTTAGTGAACAGTGATCACCTATCGAAAGCATTTATTGCCTGATGCGAATTAAAAATAAGCAATAGAAGTTGATAAAAGCTACAGAGCTTGCCCTGAGCTCTGTAGGTTAAAAGACACCATAGGTTGACCCAATTAGACAACATAATATCATTTACAAAATATCTTGCAATCACTGTGAGTTAAGTAAACTACATAACTGAGTCAGACCAGTAGATGGGGAGTAGTGAGATCGCCCATATCAGAACACAAGAATTTAGCTAAGGTTAGAATGATTGACCCCACGTATATTAACTAATTTAGAAAAACCAACTCAGCACTACATTGCACTGCTTGCATTAACACACACAACTACACTATAGGGTGGTGGGAGAGAGTCAAAATTCTAAGAAGTAATCTATGCAAGTGGAGGGAGAGAAGTTGATTACTGAATCCTGGCTGGTTCATCGAGTCTACACCCAACACGTACTGTAGGAATGACTCATCACTCATACCGCAAATGTGGAAAATACTACTACTACTACTACTACTACTATACCAATCAAGTCATGCGATGAAAAATAATAGAATTATATAAACGAAGTTAGAAAGCTGTGTGAGTACCTTGATATGATTATGAGCAGCAATAAATTGTGCTATAAACACCGTTATCACTAAATATTACTGTATAACACAGTGTAAGACTTTAACAAAGTAAATTTTCATCATGAGCTGACATTAGTTAGAGAACCATTGGAAAACCAGGTGGGAGTACTGGACAGCCAGCTGTTTCGTCCTAGTTTGGGACTCTTCAGCAGTACGCACCCACCGGGATTCGAACCCAGGACCTTCTGGTTACAATGCGAGCTCGTACACCATTAAGTCACTGGGACCCGATCCAGTGGCCATCCCATGAATTCTAACTTCTGCCAATTCACGACATAGTGCGACCCCTAGCCAATGTCTTCGGTGGCGAGTATTTGTCCTCACACCCGACCTGCTGCACCCTCCCAGGTTTTCCAATGGTTCTCTAACTGATGTCAGCTCATGATGAAAATCCTATAACCAATCAAATCCCTACAAACCAACACTTGAAAATAAATTTTCTTCACAATGGAATTATCCCCTACCACAGTGGACAAGTTCTATTCTTATATCATAGATAAACAATTATTCATCAGAGAAAGAACTTAAATATCTCAAGAAATGCGAACTGAGTAGTATTAATAGTAATTGTTATAATAATAATAATAATAATAATGAAACGAGTTAATATAATGCTACTGATAAAAGATAGTTTTCAGTGAATTAGGAATAATACTAATGATAAGTATAATAAAGTGTTAATAACATTAATAATAGCAGTTAATAAGTAGAACGTATTATCATGGTAAATTCAGAGTGACGACCACCTTCTTTTGTACACAGACACCTGGTTTATAAGCTCCAATTAACCAAGCCTCCTTCAGAATTGCCAGCATCTTCCTGTCTCTTTGTCTGCTGACTACAACAGTCAGTGACTAGACAGCGTCGATTTCATGTCCGTAGTTCACAAGATGCTTTGTTATGGAGCTTTTTTTAGGGGGGGGGGTATTTTGAATTCAGCTATTTTCAACCACTCTTTGGCAAATGCTCAATCATGCGAGTAGACAATCGCCTTTCTGTACGACCTATGTATTTGCTTCCACTCAAATTGTAATATATGCAGTTTGAAGTGTCAAAGATCGGCAATCAGTCTTTCCCAATCCTCGACATTTATGATAATAAAAATGTAGAATCTGATCAGCTTTGGGGAATATTTTTAGTAGACATCTTCAATGAATTCAGCCATTTTGACTTTTCGATTTCAGAGTTAGCTAGAGAGATTACCGGAACATGAATTCTTAGTGGATTTCGTAACAGATGGAGAAGTATTGGAAATCAAAGGCGTCTGGATAGCTGTGTCAATTCGTTTGCGTCACATTATCCCAACTAAGACAAAAGGGGAAACAGAACCGAGTGGGATTGTGAATATATCATTTTTGCATTTTAAGTGACAGGGGCTAGGGGTTTGAGTCTCATTGCAAATATTATCATTACCTATTTGGGAGTAACTAGGTACATCCGACTGACAAGTCACAAATAGGGTGGAAACCGCCACTTGCGTTAGCACTGCTAGAAACCACTACACGTTACTAAGGTCTGTCAAGAGGCAATACGTTAGTGTCTGGAATTTAATTGGTTACAGGATCTCATCATAATGAGCTGACATCGGTTAAAGAACTATTGGAAAATACCAGAAGAAAGTACTGGACAGCTGTTTCATGAGCTTAATTTGGGACTCTTCGGCAGCACGCATTCAACGCCACCTTTCGGTTACAAGGAGCATTGGCCGAAGCTGGAATTCATGGGCTGGCCATTGGATTTACGGGTCCCATTGGCTGCTTAATGGTCTACGACCTCGCCTTGTAACCGGGCGAGGGGGGGCACTGGGTTCGAACCCTGGCGGTCAGTTCTTACTGACGAAGAGTCTCAGGCACTAGAATAACAGAGACAGCTGTCCAGCAATCTCTAACTGATGTTAGCTCATGATGAGATCCTGTGGCTTTGCAAATGGCAATCAATGTTGTTGTTTTTAAATTTAATTGAATCAACTTAAAATATGCACAACATTCTTTGACTTACTCATTTGATGATCAGCTTCAGTAGCCATTTTGTACTGGATAAAGTTTATTCATTCAGGCATGGAATCACTCGACGTTTTTGGGCGAAATACAAAAGAAGGAGAAGATTTGCAATTGCATGCATGTCCTTTTTCATGATGTCACGAGAACCGCATTGTTCTAAATTTGTTTGTTTAACAATTTTTTTCTACATGAGATGCACAGAAATGAAGTAATCCACTATTATTAGAATAGAAATTTAGAGATAGAGAAATCACTGAAGAGCAAGCAAATGTGTTAGAGCAAATTTGTTCTAAATTTGTTACTCATACAACTGACCTAGAAGGAGGCTAATGATTGGATGACGATAGTTAAAATTTGATTGGTTATTATATATTAGACGAAGAATATTCTTTTTCAAGTATTGGTTTGGTAGGGATTTTGCTTAATTGCATGGAGGATTTCATCATGAGCTGACATCAGTTAGAGAACCACTGGAAAACCAGGTGGGAGTACTGGACAGCTGTTTCGTGCTAGTCTGGGACACTTTACAGGACGCTTCGACTGCCAGGGTTCAAACCCAGGACATTCTGGTTACAAGGCGAGCTCGTAGACCATTGAGCCACTGGGACCCGATCCAATGGTCCTTGAATTGGCAGAAGTTAGAATTCAAGGACCATTGGATCGGGTCCCAGTGGCTCAATGGTCTACGAGCTCGCCTTGTAACCAGAAGGTCATGGGTTCGAATCCTGGCGGGCGCGTACTGCTGAAGAGTCCCAAACTAGGACAAAACAGCTGTCCAGTACTCCCAGGTTTTCCAGTGGTTCTCTAACTGATGTCAGCTCATGATGAAATCCTCCATGCAATATTCTTTCTAATAATTTTCGCCTATTCATGTTCTTACAATTATAAAATATAATATTATTTGTTTGAAACAATTAGTCCCCTTTGTGAATTTAGACAAAGCAGCAAGAAGACAGAAATTTGTCTGAATTGTGTAATGCTGTGTTTGCGCAACACATCTCGAACAGTCTGATCACACACACAACAGGGACTTGTCATTAGGGATATATACATGTGGAAATAATAAAGAGCCAAGAGTGTAATTCCATTATGGGTAAATTTTATTTTGATAAAGTCTCACAGTGTTGTTATACAGTAATGTTTACTGATGACCAAGTTTCGAGCACAATTTATTACTGCTCATAATCATATCAAGGTAATCACACGACTTCCTAAATTCATTTATATAGTTCCATTGTTTTTCACTTGATTTTCACTTGATTTGATTGGAAGTATTATTTTCCATATTTCGGGTATGAGTGATGAATCATTCCTATTGCATGTGTTGGGTGTAGATTCGATGAACAAGGATTCAGTATCTTTAAATTCCAAGGTAAAATATATTGACAAACTGAAGGTGTAGCAATGGGATCACCAATATCCCCGATCGTAGCAGATATATTTATGGATAGCTGGGAAAATATGGCACTTAATACGTTTAATCCTACTCCAAAAATATGGTGGAGATATGTGGATGACACTTTCACAGTGTTAAAAACAGAACATATCTCTAGCTTCTTGACACATAAACTCACTAGTGGAGGGAATAAAATTCACATTTGAAGCCGAAAATAAACAAGAAGACTTAGCTGTGATGTTAGATTGTGAAATAAAAAGAATAGAAGAAGGTAAACTACACACTAGCGTTTATGAAAAACCAACGCATTCTAATAGATATTTAGACTTTAATTCATCTCATCCTTAGTTATCTGTTAAGGCAGGCTTAGTTAAGTTAAGTGTCTAACAAACCGAGCAATAGCACTAAGTAGCACAAGAAAAGACCTAAATGATGAAATAAAACAGATAGGAGAAGCGTTGGTGTCAAATAACTAACTATCCTATAAAATTCATTAGGAAGATTGAAAAACGCCAAAAGCAAAATAAAAAGAATTGTGAAACTAGTGATAATAACATAAATAAGAGAGAATATAAGTCATCTACAGTTATACCATATAAAGAGGGGACATCTGAGACCCTACGTAGGATTCTAAATAAAGCAGGAATTTGAGTGGCATTTAAACCTACAAACTCACTCAGGTCGGACAAGCTCTGTAGGTTAAAGGACCCAGATGACCCTATTAGACAATATAATATAATTTACAAAATACCCTGCAATGACTGTGAGGTCAACTACACTGGTTAAACTAGTAGGTCCGGGGTAGTCAGATTGTCGGAACATATGAATCTAGCTAAGGTAGGAATGGTTCACCCAGAGAAGATAAGTAATTTAGAAAAAAGCTCAGCAATTGCAATGCATGCATTAGCACACAACCCCACAATAGGGTGGGAGAGGGTTAAAATTCTAAAAAGTAATCTAGGTAGGTGGAGAGAGAGGTTGATTACTGAATCCTTGTTCATCGAATCTACACCCAACACATGCAATAGGAATGATTCATCACTCATACCTGAAATATGGAAAATAATACTACCAATCAAATCAAGTGAGAATCAAGTGAAAAGCAACGGAAATTATATAAATGAATTTAGGAAGTCGTGTGATTACCTTGATATGATTATGAGCAGTAATAAATTGTGCTCGAAACTTGGTCATCAGTAAACATTACTGTATAACAACACTGTGAGACTTTATCAAAATAAAATTTACCCATAATGGAATTACACTTTACCACAGTGCCCAGGTTTTATTCTTATATCAAAGAGCTAAGAGGTGAGAAAATGGACTTAGGTCAATTATTTTTAATTCATTTTAGATTTTCCCGTCGATTGTGACTGGACCGAAGTGCTTAGTCTCAGGTTGACGTATCCGCTCCTTGTGCAGATGCTTCGACGATGATGTCTGGTCGTGTAAATTGAAGTCAACTGGTGGGTGGTAACTAGCAGTGGGATCCAGAAAAACCCAAAATTGAATTAAATAATTAATAAGACCCGTTGCACAAGACGTGGTGGCCCAATTGATCTAGGGAATAACGCTTTGGCGTTTGAAACTATGGCCACTGGGTTCGAAGCCCGCTGCAAACACCATCTCTCACTCACTGTGGAATGCAAGTACATCCAGCTGGCGGACGAGCTCCAAATAGGACGAAATGCGCGTTATCCTGGATTCCACTGCTAGTCACCATCCACCAATGGACTTAGGTCAAGTTAAAAGGACATTAACAATCAAGATCACTAAACCAAATAACAGAGGTAATAGTGCATGGTATCAGAACAAAATTTACCAAGGGAGGGGGGAGGTTTACTCTGATGACGAATTGTTGCTTTGATCTCACAAAGGTGGTTGAAACTTCATAATTGCTAGCTAGCTAGCTAGCTTCCACAAAGTTTAGGATACGCCCTCCCCAAAACATGTTTTGCAGACAGGTTTAAAATACGTGTAAGCATCACTTTTATGTCGAAGAAGCAGCAAAGACAGGACTCCAGGTGAACATAGACAAGATGGAGGTCATGAAAATAAAAACCAACAACAACAACAGCAACATCCAGCGACAATCACCATCAATGGGAGGGATTTGAAAGAGGTTACTTCATTCACTTATCTAGAGAGCATTGTCTCAACTACAGGAGGAACAGACGAAGATGTCAAATCGAGAATCAGGAAGGCGAGAAACACATTCATCAACCTGAAACCAATCTGGAAATCTTCGTCACTCAGTAACACTCAACAACAAAATTCGGATTTTCAATACAAACGTCAAGTCAGTCAGTTCTTCTATACGGATGGATCAGAAACTTGGCGGCGGGTCACAAAGAATATTTCCAACAGCCTGTTGCAGACCTTTATCAACAACAACAGCTGTCTTCTCTAGCATCATACTGAAGATCAGATGGCCGGAAAGAAAAAGAACAAGAACCAACAAGAAACTATGCGAACAAACAAACAAACGAAACAAGAACCAATCGCCCAACAAATATGCAGGAGAAAGTGGAGATGGATTGGACACCCACTCGCTGAGGAGGCCGCTGGATGACATCGCGCGTCAGGCCATCGCTCAAGTGGAACCCGAAAGGGAAGCGGCGAGTGGGACATCGAAGGGTGACATGGAGGAGATCATGTGAAGAGGGGTTGAAACAGAATCGACTAACATGGATGCAGGTGGAAAGTACAGCAGAAGACAGAAACAAGTGGAGGCGTGTAGTTGAAGCCGTATGTTCCACTAGGAACCCAAGGGAACAATAATATAATAATATAATCACTTTTATGTCCTGTCTCCTCTATAATATGTTTCTCAATAGAGGAGCTATGTCGTCACCTGTTCTCACCATTAATGCGTTCTGGAGATTCTACTTGCTCCTGAAGCCATTGTTGTCGTTAAAATAATGGCCAGTTATATTGTGGATACATTTTTACCTAGACTAACGCATTAGTCATGGGGTGTCAGAGTGTAATAAACGTGCTCTGGGCTGAATTCAATTACAAAATATTGCGAAATGGGTGACAATGATGGTGATTAGTCATAATAGATTCATTCAGTGTGGGGTAGGAAAAAATTGACAAGTCAGTTCAAGGTTATGAAAGGTGTCAGGTGAGTGGAGTGGCTAGTACAAAGTAATATGGTATTAAAGAGGAGGAGATAGTAGGACTGCGATAAGCGGTTCATCATGAAATAACCAATATGTGAAATGAAATAAAGGGAGGTATATTCCCTGGAAAAGAGATAATATTACTATTACTTATTATTATTAGTAATCTGAAGAGAAATTATTGAAAAGAATATCCTTCGTTCAGATTGACTTTTACTTCATGATATGGGAATATTTCACACTATTAATTCTTATTGTTTTAGAGTCTAAAAAATAACAATGAATAGATGTTTTTTGATTGAACACTAGTCGGCAGTAACCAGTGTAATGTGTTTAGTCCTACCTCTGAGTCACACTGAATTCTATCAAAGGTGATAATTATTTTCAACTTGATATGAAAGTTTGAAGGTACGAATATAGAAGATTACAAGGGGCTTAGAGACAAGATTGCATAGGATTATCTAATCTAAAGTTACAACGTATGCAAAATTAATATTTGATAAGTGGAGAAATAGTTTTAAAGGCGAATAAAAGGTGACAATTATTTTTTGCAACTTGATATGAATTACAAGAGGCTTAGAACGAATTACAGGTGTGAACAAAATGAGCATGGAAACAAACTGAGATCAAAATTTTCAACTTGAAATGTAAGTTAGGAGGTGTGTGTGTGAATATAGATTACATTCTTGGACATCGAATTGACAAGAAGAAAACCAACATGGAATGGCCAGCTGACAAAATTTCACAGTTGGATACCTATCAGCCGGAAGAGAGCTCTCATCATCTCGCTAGCTCACCGCACCACAAGAATTTGTAGTGATGACTGTTTAGAAGAAGAGCTCATATTTCTCAAAAGCATCCTGGTTCAAAATGGACACCCACCGCGTTTCGTGGAGAAGAACATGAAACTAAGGCCAAAAAGAGAAGAATACACTTCAGTGCAAAAGAAGACACTCTATTTGAATCTGGAATTCAGGGGAGACCTAGCAGCAGATGTCCTTAAAAAGAGAATCTCCAAATCCCTGAAGAAGTCTTTTCCGGCAGCAACTCTAAGAGTGATATTCTCTAGCCGCCCACTACTTCGGAGCAATGGGAAGGATAGACTTCCGCATATGACCACTTCAATGTGCATATATATCAGTTCACCTGCTCTTGCGGAGCTAGGTACACAGGTCTTATCAAAACGTGTTAGAAAACATCATCCAGCATGGCTGCAAAGAGGAGGCGCTGGTTCAATCAGAAGCGCAATAACTGAACATCTTGTCAATACCTGTCACAGAATCTCAACCGACTCATAATTTAGAGTCATCTACAAAGTGGACAAAAATCTGCCAAAGACAGTGTGCTTCCAACTTCTTTGTACTGCGGAAGCTCTCGCCATAAGCATTGAAAAGCCGGAGCTACGTGTTCAAAAGAAACTAGTCCAGCTTTTACAACTACCATGGACCTAGTTCGGTATGTTCCCTCATCCTTCAGTTTTTTTTGTTGTTTTGCTCTCTCTGTGTATGTAATTTTCTCTCTTTACCTTCATTCAATTCATCCAATTTCTTTTTCAGTTATAAAATCAGTTATTTTAAGTTTGTTCCCATGCTCCTCCTGATCACACTTGTAATCCGTCTAGAATAACCATTTTACAATTTTATTCTAATCCTGTGTAATTTTTTGTTTCTATGAATCTTGTAATCTATATTCACACCTCCTAACTTACATTTCAAGTTGAAAATTTTCATTTCAATTTGTTTCCATGCTCATTTTGTTCACACCTGTAATTCGTTCTAAGCCTCTTGTAATTCATATCAAGTTGCAAAAAATAATTGTCACCTTTTATTCGCCCTTGAAACTATTTCTCCACTTATCAAATTTGCATTAATTTTGCACACGTTGTAACTGTTTTTTCTCATCCTATGCAATCTTGTCTCTAAGCCCCTTGTAATCTTCTATGTTAGTACCTTCAAACTTTCATATCAAGTTGAAAATTTTTATCACCTCCGTTACTATGTGGAATTAATTAAACAAATAAGAATTGTATCCATGTAAACTTATCTATATAAATGCGATTGTACAGCTGCTTTTGAGAATGAAATCGCCGAGAAGATCGACAGCTTTGCTGAACTTCTTGTTCTTCTCAATCATCTAATGTTCCGATGGTATTTTCCACGATTTGAATTCTATCAGGCTACCAAGTTTGTAATGTGGCTACCATTCTAGGTGGCTTAACATCACGGTGAACTGGGTGATGCGGATTCGAATCTCAGGAGGGACATCTAATAACAATGAATAGGATAATAATAAGAAGAAGAACTTACGTAACTTACGATGATATATGTCTGATTTCCCACAAACTGGAACATATGCAAGCGAAAAGCAACAAGTTGGCAGAAGAAGCATCCAGAGAAGATAGAACTTCTTTCAGGTGAACATAGAGAAAACAGATATAATGAAGATTCCTGGACAAGAACAACAACAACAGACAACAATCAGCATAAATGGAAGGAACCTGAAAGAAACAACCTCACTTTACCTACCTGGGAAGCGTCGTTTCAACTACAGGCGGACGGAACTGACGAGGATATCAAAGCAAGAATCGGAAAAGCAAGACAAGCTTTCACTACTCTCAAGTCTGTGTGGAGGTCAACAGCACTCAGCATCAAAAATAAGATCCGGATTTTCAACTCCAATGTGAAGTCAGTCAGTGCTACTCACTATACGGATCAGAGACTTGCACTGCGCGTCATAAAGAGCATCTCAAACAAACTACAGACCTTCATTAACAGTTGTCTTCGCTCAATAATACTGAAGATCAGATGGCCAGAAAAGATCAGCAACAGAAATCTCTGGCAATGAGCGAACCAACACAGCAGGAACCGATTGTGCAACAAATAAGCAGGAAGAAATGGAGATGGATTGACAGGCCATACTCTGAGGAAACCATCAAGTGAGTGACATCACTAGACAAGCCATTGCTCGAGTGGAACCCGACTGAATGCGAAGCGGCGAGTTGGTCGTCAGTGCGAGGGTGGGTGACTTGGAGTAGGTCATGTGAAGAGGAGATGAAAACGTGTGGACAGACTTGGAGCCAGGTGAAGACTCTAGCAGAGAACCGAACGCAATGGAGACGCACGGCTAAAGCCCTATATTCCTCTCGGAATTAAAGGAAACATAATAATAATAATAAATACGTAACAAAACTGATCTGTCCCTCTCTGTCTCTGTTTGTCCTACTATTGCTTTTGAAAAACTGTCATTATGCTCCCCAATTAACATGTCCAGACATATGTCATATTTGCGTAGACAAGAGGAGGTTGGAGGTGTATAGCAGTTGTCTTTGTAAGACATACACGTTAACAGCACTGAAATTAAACGTTAACATACATACGAAGGAAGCGCGTATGTCACTCATCACGTGAATGGAAGAAAAAGTAACTTCCAAATTCTCATTTACTCATTTACAAAAAAAAACAACAGATTGAGAGAAGAAATGCATTCCTTCCCAATTACTGCCTTATTATTGTCTGACCGGCTCTACACTAATAATAATAATAATGACAGCTTTATTCCAAACAGTATTTGTGATACAGGTATGGAATTTTCAGCGTGCATTACAATATTGCATCTAATTACCCTCATAAATTTTATAAGATTTTAAAATCAAAAAGCAACAACCAAAAAAAATTAGAAGGAACAACGTTGCGTTTACATTTTTAAACAATGCACCACAAGATATGAAATATAAAATCAGTGTGTAATAGAAGATGTGAGCAACAATATTATAGTAACGAAGAAAGGAGAACAAAAGCTAATGGGAACTATTTGTTTGTTAGAGTGCCGCAGTAAGTTGATCGTGTCATAACTAACGGATTTCTCATCACATAATAGCAGCTGTGCCAGATAAGGTATTGTGGAGATTTTGTACTTGGTAGTCCTAGCATATAGCCTCCTATAGTTGCTTCTATTTCTACCAGATGAAATGCAAGGAGAGAGCTGCGTATAGAGAGGGTGTTCGGGGTCTGACAATATAGTATTCGCTAGTTTCTTACATGACATTATGTGTCTATCCACAATGGTGTTAACCAGTTGGTTTAACGAAATCCCACTTCCCCTGCAAACAGCTTTTAGTGCCATTCTCAGCAAAGTAAAGTCTTTCTTAAGTAGTCCAAGAGAGATTAATGGGGAGCAGTAAAGAGGGATGGGTAGAATACAAGAGTTGGCAAACTGAGAAAGCAAAGACTGCTTTATGCTAGACTGCCTTAACTATCTAACGTAGAAGGTTAAGCGAAACATCCTTCTAGTCAACTAGCAAGATGTAGTCACTTTTTACATCAAAATTTTAACAATCAACTGGTTATTCTAGTTAGTCTGTTTTAGGTATAGGAGGCGGTGGTGTGAAAGTAAGAGTTCAAAAGTCATCAAAACATCAATTAACTAATAGATGTCAGTAACAAGTTTTGAAGGAGGGGTGAAAATCAACCAATTAATAACGGAATTCAACACAAGGTAATTCATAGGCGTTAACAACAAGATTATTGCGTGCGTCGGTGGCATAGCGGTTAGGACGCCCGCCGACCATGCACATGGTCCGGGGTTCGATCTCCGGCCACGGACGCACTCCTTTACCTCGCTAAGCCAGGAATAATGCTGGTGAAGAGGAAAGGTTGGGCATGAGGCTAGCAACCCCATCCTGTAAAATAAGCACTGCTACAGAAACTTCAAGCCACAAGCATGAAGCCCTATGTTCCACTGGGGAACGTGAAGGAAAAAAAACAACAGAGTATTACATAATAATCAGGAAATCTGCGAAATAGTGATGTGATGACTCAGAAGAATCACTTAAAATACAAACAAACAAGTTAATAGAATTATCTAGGAATGCAAAAACCAGCAGAGTCTAAAGACAGTTACAAGGGGGGGGGGAGAACTCGCATTTAGAAACTAAACACATATTACGTAATAATAATAATATTGATTTATTCCAGAAACAGTACTAGTGGTACAGTGTGGAATTTTCAGCACATATCTACAATATTTGCATCTAATTTTATCAAACATTTAAAAGGACTATTTCGAAAAAAATAAGTATAAAGACACCAACAGCAAAAAAACAACAGGAAAAACACAAAATAATCTTTTAAAAATGCGAAAAAATACCAAGAAGTAGAAAGGAAAATAAACATCATATAATAATAACTCAGTATTGGGTAGTGGAAGCAATGATATGATTATGCATGGTGACAGTAAAGCTATAGTCATACAAGAAGTTATGAAATGATATTTAAGAATGTTTATCGCCAAGATGATTTTTTATTTTTTTATTTTTATTTTGATTACAGCTTGATGCCACACCGTATTTTCAGTACAAGTATGTAATTTTCAGCATGGATATCGGTAGCCAAAATTTTACAGGCCGACCATAGATATCGGGTGTGCGTCGGCAGGGGATCGAACCCTGGACCATGTGCATGGTCGGCGAGAGTCCTAACCACTGTACCACCGAAGCACAGTTAATTTAGGTTGAAACAACTCTAAACAATCATAAAATAACATTTCAGGGTTGTTTCTTTATCAGGTCTAATCCGTTGTTTGTAGTGGTGGTGTGAGTAATCCTGCATAATACAAAATGTTTTAAGGTGGTGACTTTGGCGTTCACAACCAATGACTGTCAGTTAATATTGCCGAAAAGTATAGAAAATAAGAAAAAAACAACCACAAAACTAATAATTACATGATGGTTAATGAGAGGAAAATTTTGTACTACTCTTAGTGCTAATATGGTCAGAACCGGTAGATACACAAAAGAAGGAATAGAGTAAAGTACAAAAACGGAAGCCAATGTTATTAATTTGGGTAGGTAAGTATGTTTGAGAAGGAGTTCACTAAAGAATACAAAATAAGAGAGAAATAAAAGAGCCTAAAATTATGTTGTTAACAACAGAGCAAGTCATAGGTTTCGCGCTTAACATTGTCTCTGTCGCTTAGAACACGGGCCAAGTATGGTTGAGTATCGTTGAGTTCCTGTACTTGGTTGTACGAGCATAGATTATTTTATACTGATTTCTGGTTCTACCTGATGAGATACAAGACGAGAGTTGGGAATAGAGGAGGTGTTGGGGGTCTGAGAGTATGGTTTTAGACCATTTTTCGCATGTATTCAGATGCCTATCAACTAATGTAGTGACGAGCTGACTGAGTTTTACACCACTAGTCCTACTGACTACCTTGAACATCCTTCTCAAGATGGTATAGTCCTTTTTCAGTAGACCAGGAAAGACTAACGGGGAGCAGTAAAGTAGAATAGGTAAGATACAACAATTGACAAATTGTGAAAGTAGAGGTTGGGTGATTCCAGATGTAGTTGGCCATGGAAACACAAACGGGCTATACTAATTTCTTTTGAACACACACACCGATTTGACTGGTCCAGATGAATTCCAATTGCCTTTACTGTGTGTGTGTGTGTAAAATTCTTGCTTGAAGACCATGCGAGAGGTTGGGTGAAATATGATTAATAGATAACTTTGAAAGCTTTTTGTTAGTGTGAGTCGACTTGATGGCCAGTCAGTGTCTACATGATGAGCTGTGTATAGCAGCTTTATTAGGTTCATTGCCGAATTCACTTGGTAGGTATTCAGAAATTCGACGACGAACTTGCTTGATCATAGTGAATATATACAGCAGAGCTTAGCTGTGTTGAAAGCCTTTTTGAAGGGCCTTTCTCAGACGTTGCGTTAAGATCTCACTACTGACATCACCCATGAATTGTACTCTTAAGAAGACTGATTTTTTGGGAACATTAATGGACAGAAGACCAGCAGTTTAGCGAAGAGTTTCTTTTCGGCGGCGAATTCATTTTCATAGCTGTACAATCGCAAATATTGTATATGATTGTTTTGTATGTGTGTGTGTACATTAAATTTGTCAAACGAAAATACAGTTAGTAAGGTTAGATGAATTGGATGTTGATATAAGAGGGTAGTAACAAAAGTGATGAGTTGTCATAAACGATTGTTAAAGAAGAGTTACGGAATAACTTGAAGATTTTGATGAAAGAGTTGTGCTCAGGGTGTACACGGAAACAAAATAAAATGCGGAATTATGCAAGAGTTTTAAGTCAAATCAACGGAATTGTTACCATGATAGTAGAAGTGGCTGAATAATTTTGGTGCGCGCCGAATGACTAATGTACTTGGCTTCACAGCAACAGGTGAACTGATATATACATATAGAAGTGGTCAGGTGTGGGGTCTTGTCCTTTGGGTTTCTGCAGATCAGTGGGCGACCGGAGAACACTACTCTCAATGTTGCCGCCAGGAAAGTTCTTCTTCTTAAAGAAGTGGAAATTCTCCTTTTAAGGACATCACTGAGTAGGTCACCTTTGAAGTTGAGGTTCCCTCAAAGTATCTTTTGGGAACGGTCAGCACCTTCAACATTTTTTACTTTGTGATGTCATTTGTTTCTTCAAGAATTTAGTCGGATATCCGTTTCTACTTAGTAGATGACGAATATGCTAAATTCATCATACCATCCGGTAGCCAAATGGTTAGTTGAACTCTTACATCCCCTTCATACTGAGTTGGTGGAACATAGTGTAAAGGATACTTTTGGATTCGTTGAAAGGATAAGAGATTTATATGTTGATAATAAATTCATGATATCATTTGGCGTATCTTCTTTATTCACCAATGTACCTCTCATGGAAACAGTGGACTTTATTTGTGAAGAACTCAAAACACGAAACATCGATGTTGGCATTCCTATATCTTTTATGAAGGAGCTTCTCTTGAAATGTACGATGAATGTCCACTTTTTATTTAATAAGGAACTGTATAGACAAATCGACGGTGTGGCAATGGGGTCGCCACTAGGACCCATTCTAGCCGACATTTTCCTGGTGAAACTAGAAAATGGGCCTTTGAAAGATGTTATTAATGAACTCGAATTTTATTGTCGATACATGGATGATACTTTTTTGATTATGAAGAACGAAAAAGAAGCAAAGAACATCCTGGATAAACTTAATGAGGTACATCCTGCAATAAATTTTACTATTGAGAAAGAAAAAGACTCTAGTATTTCATTTTTAGACGTCCTTATGACCAGAAAAGAAGAAGTGTTTATAGAAAACCTACATCAACGGGCCAGTACACACATTTTCTCAGCTTTGTGCCCTTGAAATACAAACGCAATCTAATAAATTGCTTGGTCCCACAGAGCAAGAGAGATTTGCTCGGATGAATGTCTTGACGAGGAACTTAACAATATTAAACGGTTGCTAAGTGAGAATGGTTATGCCGAAAAGCTTTTTGATAAGAATATGAATCTGAAACCAAATCAGCCCAAGTTACCAACAGTTCCAAAAAAGGCCTTGTTCTTACAGATGCAGTTCCTAAGAGACAACACCAGTGAGATACTAACACAGCGCCTCAGAAATGAGGCGGTAAAAAGAGCATTCCTTGCTGCCGAATTACGCTGTATCTTTAAAGCCATTCCTCTTCTGCGTTCGGGAATAAAAGACAAACTGCCTAATTTCGCCTCTTCCATGTGTATCTACCAATTTAACTGCTCCTGTGGAGTGAGCGAGTTAGTGGCCTAGGCCGTACAGTAAGGCGTGTTTCTCGTCGAATTTCCGAACATCACCCTGTACAGTGGTTGGTTAAGCAAAGGACAAACAAAATCTATTCGCAGCGCTATTCTATCTCATCTTGTGGATACAGAACACAAGACTGATTGATGTTAACCATGCTTTCAGGGTAATTTACCGCATACCTACGAATCTCAATTCCGCTTTAGGAGTTCGACTTCTAAATATTCCTGAGGCTGGCCACTGGATCCAGATTAACAAGCCTAATTTGTGCATCCAAAAAAGAAGTTGGTTGGTTCAGACATTATCCTTACCCGCTTGGCCATCCAGGTTTAAATGATCCTGAATTTTAGTTGATATTCTATTTGCTACTATATCTTTATTATAATAATTATCATAATTATTAATTAAGCATCTTTAATGAACTGTGGTGATTCCATTGTGATTTTACTTTGCAAATCGACATTATTTAAAATGCACACTAATATGTTGTTACTAACTACCAATCTAGAATATTCTATTTATATGTATATAAAATTGTAGAGCCTGGAAGGGGAATTTATCGAAAAGGATATTCTTTGCTGGCTCAATTATTTTGTGTTTTATAGATGTCTGAATGAATATTTTCGCTATATTGGAATATTACTGAGTTTTTCATTCCGTATCTCATCTGAACAGATAACTCTACCTAGCTCTGTGAACCAGACATGTAGATGTAGGAATCTCAGGAAGTGAGTCCAGTGTCCAGTGGAAGTAGGTTTCCAATGCAAACGTCTACACATTGTTCTGTCTGTCCGCTTAGTCATTAAGAAGACCGAAAAGAAGAAAAAGTCATTTTGGGAGTGTGCTACAAATAACAGAATATATGAAGGATATTTGTCTACTCATGAAAAATTCCCATTTGAACATTAATAGACAGAAGACAAGTAGTTCAGCGAAGAGTCTCTTTTCGGCGGCGGCGAATTCATTTTCATAGCTGTACAATCGCAAATATTTATATGGTTGTTTTGTATGTGTGTGTGTACATTAAATTTGTCAAACGAAAATACAATTAGTAAGTTCAGGTGAATTAAGTGTTGATATAAGAGGTAGTAACAAAAGTGATGAGTTGTCACAAACCATTGTTAAAGAAGAGTTACGTAATAACATGAATAGTTTAATGAAAGAGTTGTATTCAGGGTGTACATGGAAACAAATTAACGTACGGAATTACACAAGGGTTTTGAGTAGAAAAATTAAGCAACCAAAGAAAAGTTAAGTCAAATCAACACAGTTGTTACCATGGGAGTAGAAGTGGTTGAATAATTTTCTTTTGTATGCACAGTTCTGGTTCCTCTAGTCTAATGGCTAGGGCTTCTGCGATGCAAAGAAGACGGAATCGTACTGTCTTTGGAAGGTTGTTCTTCACTTTGTAGATTACTTTGAAGCAGGAGGCGTTTGTTGAGATGGAATGGCCAGTGTTGACGAGGTGTTCTATTATTGCATCCAAGTACACCCTGAGTACAACTCTTTCATTAAACTATTCATGTTATTACGTAACTCTTCTTTAACAATGGTTTGTGACAACTCATCACTTTTGTTACTGCCCTCTTATATCAACATCCAATTCACCTGAACTTACTAATTGTATTTTCGTTTGACAAATTTAATGTACACACACATACAAAACAACCATATATTATTTGCGATTGTACAGCTATGAAAATGAATTCGCCGCCGTCGAAAAGAGACTCTTCGCTGAACTGCTTGTCTTCTGCCCATTAATATTTGTCTATCTATCTAAAAAATGTGCATCGGTGACACAGCAGTTATGAATCTCGCCGACCATGCATGCATATGGTCCGGGGTTCGATCCCCTACCGACGCACACCACTGATATCTATGGTGGGCCTATCGATATCACATGCTAAAAATTCCATACCTGTACCAAAAAAAATACGGTGTGGAATCAAACTGTAATCAAAATAAAAAATAAATTACCCTATACTAACTGACAATTTCAGAGTTGTCAACACAATCGTGAATTTCACAATAAAGACAGATGGTGTTCATATGTTGTGAGTGGTATTTTTGTTGTTTGTTTGTTTCTTTTTGTTTTATTGAATTGAAACTGACAGTTTTCAAAATTATTTCCGAAAGGTATTGTCTCTCTATTTGATATAAAATAAAGTTTCACTTCCCGCCACATACTACAGATTAACTGAAATGACTGGCTGGAAACTCACTCAAACACACAAACCACCACCACCACTAGTGTTTTTGCTAGTCAAATCGAAGCGAATTAATTTGAAAATAATAAACGAATTCAAGCTTAATTCCTGTCTACTAAAATCGGTAGCATACCATATATGATGATAGAAATTTAGCTATATGAACCTTTCCGAAATTAAACTTAATTCTACCTAAAATTTTTAAAAAAACGTATTCCCACTAAGAAAAACATTTCTGTATTGACTGACGTTTATGAAATGCAAAGTGATCAATCCACATATATAGTGAAAATTGGCAGCAAGCCGCTTATCATGTCATACAGTCCTTCATTAGATGAGATGACACCTAGGCCCTGATACCCTAAAAATGTACCCAGTTTTGGAACTACTTAACTCTCTGTTCAAGGTTTCCTAAGGACATTAGTTATCTCAAGGTCAGAGGAGTGCATTGTTAACCAGTACCGAACATCAATAGACCCTGAATTCAGACTGACTGCTGATTTCAACATAGAACAAAGGTACAAAAATAAATCCTCCTCTGCTGCGCTCAATGAAACTGGCGTCCCCAAGGTGCTGTACTCTCCCCACTTCTCTTTTCTTTCTTTCTTTCTACATGACTTACCATCTTCAAATGACATTAATTTTGTCAAATATGCTGACGACCTGACTGTATCTTTGCCTGTCAAATGTCAAAGTGACTGCCCTAAACTAAATGGCTTTCTGTCAGAAATCAACCAGTGGTCCAAGGAAAACGGTCTTACCCTAAACCCCTCCAAATGCCAAACAGTCAATTTCACCTTGAGGCAAAAAATCCGACCTAAACAAACTGGTTGGCTCTCACGAGGTATGCAACATAGATGGCACTGAAATAGAAACCAAGTCGGAAATTAAATACCTAGGTGTCATTCTACCTGCTGATCTCTCCTGGTCGTCTCATATCTTGACGATTTCGAAGAAAATATTCCGTCTTACCTTCTACATCAAGAAGTTAAAACATTCTGGTATAACCCAACCCTTACTCCTACAATTCGTTAACTCTCGCATTCTGCCTATTATTCTCTATTGTTCCCCCTTAGTCTTTCCCGGGCTACTGAAGAAAGACTATATCTTATTACGTAGGGTGTGAAAGGTTGTCAGCAGGGCAAGCAAACTGACACTTAACCAGCTTGTTAATATTCTGGTTCACAGGCAGGCACTTGGACTCATGTGAAAAATGGGCTAAATCCATTTTATCCAACTCACACCACCCTCTTCACTCACAACTCTCCTCTTGTATCTCATCAGGCAAAACCAGAAGCCTATATAGGAAACTATATGCTCACACCAGCAAGTACAAAAACTCAACCATACCCTACTTAGCTCGTGTTCTGTGTGATAAAGAAAGCATTAGGCGTGACACCTATAACTCATTAAATAGTCAGTAGTTCAACTGGACCTCGTCTTTCCAACTCATATCATTTATAGGTACAACGTTTTCTTTCTTTCTTTTCCTATCCTCTCTCGTTTTCCGTTATGTGCTGCTTTGTTTCTTTCTTCCGCTTACGTCAGTAAATATGATAGCACCTACTTTTCTAACACCTTCAAACACTGTTCAGCTTTACTTTTGCTACCGACATGCCAATGTGTTGTTGTCATAATGAACTGAGATTTCCTTAATCTATGTAGAATTCTATTTATTGATAATGTACTAACTGGATGCAATACTGTAGTAAAAATGCTGAGAATTCCATTCTGTATCACATGTACTGTTTGGAATAAAGCAAATATTATTATTATTATTATTAAAACTATGAGCATATGTGCATCAGTTTGCGCTGTCACACTCTATCAAGTACAGAAAGGTAAGAAAAAAGAGATTCAAAAGGAGGGAAATAAGCAGAAATGTGGGGGAGAGAGAATGGTAACACTGAAAAATATGAAGGTTTAGTGAATTTTAGGAATTCATTAAGGGTCGACGTGTGTCTTCGCCATTAAAAGCGATTTCGAGCCATATCACCAGTTTTTTTTGCAGTCATCGTTGGTTCTTAGAATCCTGAAGACAAAAACCAATCAGGCAGTCTATACCTTCCTGTGTGGTTAGGTTGAACTACTTCTTAAGCATTTCGTGTACTGATTCCATATTTTGGTTTGACCTCCACAGTAGTAAGTAAGAAAAGGCTACTTATTATCTATCACCGGTGACATTTTTGATTGTGGTGGACTGGATTGTGCGTCAGACTGTGAGTTGAGAGTGGGTGAGAAGATGGGAATACGCTGTATTGACTGATGCGAAGACTGTAGAAAATCTGGATTTCGCGTATGGATGATTTATGCTGTTGATTGTCACACAAACTCAAAGACTGTCGTCGTGCTGGCAGAACTTCCTCCGTCAGTGTTAACGGAAATCAGTGATTTCATCGAAAACCCCCCGACGGAAAACCAATATGAAAAACTTAAAGCTCTTCTTATACAACGGACCAGTTTGTCAGACGAGAAAAGGATCCAACAATTACTCACGGGCTGCGAGCTAGGAACACGTAAACCATCCCAGCTCCTTAGACATATGCGCCAGTTAACTGGTAACCATAAAGTTGACGAGGTTGTGCTGAGACAAATGTAGTTGCAACGTTTACCCAGAAACGTTCAACAAATTTTAATCATCTCAGGAAAGTCGTATGGCTTAGACTCATCAGCGAACCTTTCGTGTGGCCCAAAATGAACTCTGACATTCGGAGGTGGGCACGAGAATGTCTCCAATGCCAACGCTCCAAAGTACACCGCCACACTATCACAACGCCGAAAACGTTTGATTTACCGGACAGGAGATTTCAGCACGTTCATATAGATATTGTAGGACCATTGCCAACGTCAAGAGGATATACACATATCCTGACAGCCATTGATAGATTTACTCGTTGGGCTATTGCATTCCCCCTAAACGATATATATGCCGAAAATGTTGCTTTGGTTTTCCTCGACCGCTGGGTGTCAAATTACGGTGTACCAACTACTATTACATCCGATCGAGGTGCCCAATTCCATCGACACTGTTTCGTGAACTGACGAGACTCCTGGGAGTGAAACATATCTCCACAACAGCCTACCATCCGGCGAATGGTCTTGTGGAAAGATTTCACAGACAACTGAAAAGCTCCCTGATGGCACAGAATGATACATCTAAATAGAGTGAATACTTACCTCTGATTTTACTTAGCATCCGATCAACTGTTAAAGAGGACCTTGGTTGTACACCCGCACAACTAGTTTACGGCACTACTACTACTACCGCATAGGAACAAAATTGGTGAAATGAAGACATTGTCCACTCCATGTCCGCCTACGAAATATAGATGGCTTAATTGTTCCATCGTCTCTCCTCGTCACTGAAATATCCAAGAAGCCGAGTTTGTTATTCGATTCGAATTCGGAAGTCATTCGGATGTTTGGATGAACATGATTGAATGGAGTAATACAGTTTTCAATAGACTTACTTTTATTACCACTAGTGAGTGTATCATCCACATAGCGTGCCTTTTCTTGGAAAGTGAATGTGATATATTTTGTGCATTTTAAGATGGTGTCTCTAATGTAATTGACAGGAACAGGTAATCGTATGTCAGTTGCTTGTGATTTAATTGCAAATGAAGACTCAGAGAGGCAGGCGAAAACTGGCAACAAAATGACTGAACAGGCTGGCCGGCTGGCTAGCTGGCAGAGAAGACACGACTGACACCATTCAAGTCATGAACATAAAGAAGGTGGAAACGGAGGTGATGAAGACAACTAACCACCACCAACAACAGCAACAACAACAAGCAGCACCAATCACTGTCGCTATAAAGAGACTTGACGGAGATTACTTCCTGCATTCACTTATCTAGCCTAAGCAGTCAGCATCGTCGTTTCTACCACAAGCAGACGGAATGGATAAAGATGTCAAAGCCAGCCAGAATCAGAAAGGAAAGATACGTCTTTATCAACCTGAAACCAGTTTGGAAATTGTCTGCTTCAATCCCCTCAGCTAGTATAAACAACATGACATGGAATTGCAATACCTATGTGAAGCCAGTCAGTTCTTCTGTGCGGGTCATAAACATGGCGAGTAAGTCACGGGAAGGATTTACAACGCGCTAAGGTAGACTTTTATCAACAGGCGCCCCTTTCGGTGGCTGACTGGCTCCATTGTTATTATTATTATTGTTCCCTTGGGTTCCTAGTGGAATATAGGGCTTCAACTAGACGCCTCCACTTGCTTCTGTCTTCTGCTGTACTTTCCACCTGCATCCATGTTAGTCCATACTGTTTCAACTCCTCTTCACACCATCTCCTCCATGTCACCATTGGAGACATGACCCACTCACCAATTCCCTTTCGGGTTCCACTCGAGCGATGGCCTGACGCGCGATGTCACCCAGCGACCTCCTCAGCGAGTGAGTGTCCAATCCATCTCCACTTTCTCCTGCATATTTGTTGGGCGATTGGTTCTTGTTTCGTTTGTTTGTTCGCATAGTTTCTTGTTGGTTCTTGTTCTTGTTCTTTTCGGCCATCTGATCTTCAGTATAAAGCCAGCGAAGACAGCTGTTGTTGTTGATAAAGGTGTGCAACAGGCTGTTGGAAATGCTCATTCTTTGTGACCCACCGCCAAGTTTCTGATCCGTATAGAAGAACTGACTGACTTGACGTTTGTATTGGAAATCCGAATTTTGTTGTTGAGTGTTGCTGAGTGACGAAGATTTCCAGATTGGTTTCAGGTTGATGAGTGTGTTTCTCGCCTTCCCGATTCTCGATTTGACATCCTCGTTGGTTCCTCCTGTAGTTGAGACAATGGTCCCTAGCTAGATAAGTGAATGAAGTAACCTCTGCCAAATCCCTCTCGTTGATGGTGATAGGCGCTGGATGTTGCTGCTGTTGTTGTTTGGTTATTTTCATGACCTTCATCTTGTCTATGTTCACCTGGCTCCATACTCAAGATCAAATGGCCAGCCAGCCGGGTGGCCAGAAAGATTAAGCAAAGTGAAACTCTGGCTGGCAGTGAGTGAACCAGGGAGTACTGGACAGCCAGCTGTTTCATCAGCCTAGTTTGGGAATCATCGGAAGTACGCACCCACTACCAGGGTTCGAACCCAGGACCTTCCGGGTACAAGGCAAGCTAGCTCGTATATGATTCAGCCACTGGTCAGTGCATGAATTCTAACTTTTACCAATTCGGGATACATTTAGCGTGACCCCAACCAATGTCGTCGGTGGGACATCCATCCTCACACGTGACATCTCCATGGACCTCACTGGTCACGACTTCTCACTAGAACTGACTGACTCCAGGAAACTCCATCCTGTAGCAATTCACTAGTGAGCATCAGATTAATTTTCTTTAGTTTGGTTTGTAAGGGTTAGTTATGTTTTGTTACGAGTTGACCATGGATTGATATCAGTTAGAGAAGCATTGAAAACCAGCGACAGGGAGTACTGAACAGCTGCTGTTTCATCCTAGTTTGGGAACCATCAGCAGTACGCACCCACTACCAGGGTTTCAACCCACTGGGTGATCACTGTGAAATCATTTTGGAAATCATCTGAACTCCACACAGCGTAAATAACAAAATTCGGATTTTTAACATCGATGTTAATTCAGTAGCCTCTTCTTTATGAGTCAGCAGTTTGGCTCACAACGAAGAGAGTTTCTAACATACTCTGCAGACTCTTATCATCAGTTACCTTGATTGACTCCATGCTGAAGGTCAGACGACTGGTGGTGGAATGAGTTGCCAACCAGAAAATCAGGAAATGAAACAACCAACAACCTGAGACTGACTTAGAAACATTCCGAAGGAAACCAAGATGGTTTTCAGATACAAATCGAAGAGACCAGATTTCTGGGTGACATTTCATACCAGGCCTAGGTTCTAACGGTGATACGGAGGAGGCAATGTGAGGACGAAATGATAGATGATTATTGAAATCGTATGTGTTCCACTCGGAACTCGAGGGAATAATGATGCACTAGGCGACATCAAAAGTTGAATAATCAATATTTCTAATTTTAGACTTCTACCGATTCTTCGTGTAACCGAGTCAACATCCAGTAATGTGGCTAACTAAAAGGTGTAGTTAAAACCGTCAACAGTTCGTTGTTGGATCACCTCGTCTTTGAAACAGACCACAAAGATGGCTATATCATTGAAGAGAGAATTTTTTCTCTGTCATCTAGCAGTTATCAAAGACCTCTAGAATACCGAATACTGTGGATAGCAGAGACCATTGAAATTCATCTAAATCAACCGGATCCCTGTATGTGCTTGTGTGTGTGTGTGTGCAAAAGAAGTAGGTCCAGCCAACCATTAATGCTACACCTATGGTCTGCTGTCGACCCTATAAATTCATAAATTTTGTGCATTAATTTCCTTAATTCATTTGATGTGATATTCAATCGTTTTGGTGTTGCATGAATGCCCATTATCTCTCCGTCTTATTGATGCTTGTGAGATGTAATCACCTGTCGATGTCATTTATTGATCCAATGTATTTTTGAAACAGCATCAATATTTGAATAAGACATTTAGAAGACTGATTTAGCGAGATGACATCGTTATTTCATAGTTTCTCTACAATCACTTTACAACTAATATGCTTGGTTCACAATCATAAAATAAAATTTAAAAAATGCCTGACAATTACTCAGTCACATAAAACCAAAAGTACATACTGATGACCAATCATATTTGTAAAAAGGTCAAGTAGTCAGTTCATGGTAGGCGAAGGTTGAACTGTATTGTTTTGACTGTACGCATAGTTTAGGTTGTATGTGATTAATCCCCGAAGTAATCCCATCACCTTTAATAACCAACCTTGAATTGGAGTTATGTGATGAAATAATTGTGAAACAGTCATTAATATTGATTGATTTTGTGACCTGACATTAATAAGTGCTTTGCAATGAATGGTGATGCTGGATTTCCATTCACATTAAATGCGTTGAGATTTTCTCTGTCTTAATAACCATTTTGGAATACGTTCCTTTCGACGACATTGGATGATTCTATTGGTTTTACCTCTACAGGTGTCACCGCAACTGTAGGTGGACTTTTAGTTACAGTTTGGAGCAGAGTTCACAGAATTTTGTCTTTTAATCGTAGAGATGAGAGGGAAGGAGATGCGGTGTAGAATGTTCGCTTGATGGTTGACCGAATTCTTTTAGCTGTCAACTGCACAGTTTGATCACCCTTGAATGCCAGATTAATAAAGACAGATAGCTTTCTTTGGTACAGAAGCTGTCTTGTCAAGATGTCGGCTATCCTTACTGTGATAATTGATAAAGTTTTCTGGATAACCATTAGCCTTATAAAGCTGAATGTGTTTGTCGAAGCTTGTCCATCATTGTGCTGCTTGTGCATATTTCGTGGGCCCCTGAAAACAGTCATTTCACTAGGGTACGTTTATACTGGATAGGAACAAAACTGGTGAAATGAAGACATTGTCCACTCCATGTCCGCCTATGAAATATAGATGGCTTAACTGTTCCATCGTCTCTCCTCGTCACTGAAATATCCAAGAAGCCGAGTTTGTTATTCCATTCGAATTCGGAAGTCATTCGAATGTTTGGATGAACATGATTGAATGGAGTAATACAGTTTTCAATAGACTTACTTTTATTACCACTAGTGAGTGTATCATCCACATAGCGTGCCTTTTCTTGGAAAGTGAATGTGATATATTTTGTGCATTTTAAGATGGTGTCTCTAATGTAATTGACAGGAACAGGTAATCGTATGTCAGTTGCTTGTGATTTAATTGCAAATGAAGACTCAGAGAGGCAGGCGAAAACTGGCAACAAAATGACTGAACAGGCTGGCCGGCTGGCTAGCTGGCAGAGAAGACACGACTGACACCATTCAAGTCATGAACATAAAGAAGGTGGAAACGGAGGTGATGAAGACAACTAACCACCACCAACAACAGCAACAACAACAAGCAGCACCAATCACTGTCGCTATAAAGAGACTTGACGGAGATTACTTCCTGCATTCACTTATCTAGCCTAAGCAGTCAGCATCGTCGTTTCTACCACAAGCAGACGGAATGGATAAAGATGTCAAAGCCAGCCAGAATCAGAAAGGAAAGATACGTCTTTATCAACCTGAAACCAGTTTGGAAATTGTCTGCTTCAATCCCCTCAGCTAGTATAAACAACATGACATGGAATTGCAATACCTATGTGAAGCCAGTCAGTTCTTCTGTGCGGGTCATAAACATGGCGAGTAAGTCACGGGAAGGATTTACAACGCGCTAAGGTAGACTTTTATCAACAGGCGCCCCTTTCGGTGGCTGACTGGCTCCATTGTTATTATTATTATTGTTCCCTTGGGTTCCTAGTGGAATATAGGGCTTCAACTAGACGCCTCCACTTGCTTCTGTCTTCTGCTGTACTTTCCACCTGCATCCATGTTAGTCCATACTGTTTCAACTCCTCTTCACACCATCTCCTCCATGTCACCATTGGAGACATGACCCACTCACCAATTCCCTTTCGGGTTCCACTCGAGCGATGGCCTGACGCGCGATGTCACCCAGCGACCTCCTCAGCGAGTGAGTGTCCAATCCATCTCCACTTTCTCCTGCATATTTGTTGGGCGATTGGTTCTTGTTTCGTTTGTTTGTTCGCATAGTTTCTTGTTGGTTCTTGTTCTTGTTCTTTTCGGCCATCTGATCTTCAGTATAAAGCCAGCGAAGACAGCTGTTGTTGTTGATAAAGGTGTGCAACAGGCTGTTGGAAATGCTCATTCTTTGTGACCCACCGCCAAGTTTCTGATCCGTATAGAAGAACTGACTGACTTGACGTTTGTATTGGAAATCCGAATTTTGTTGTTGAGTGTTGCTGAGTGACGAAGATTTCCAGATTGGTTTCAGGTTGATGAGTGTGTTTCTCGCCTTCCCGATTCTCGATTTGACATCCTCGTTGGTTCCTCCTGTAGTTGAGACAATGGTCCCTAGCTAGATAAGTGAATGAAGTAACCTCTGCCAAATCCCTCTCGTTGATGGTGATAGGCGCTGGATGTTGCTGCTGTTGTTGTTTGGTTATTTTCATGACCTTCATCTTGTCTATGTTCACCTGGCTCCATACTCAAGATCAAATGGCCAGCCAGCCGGGTGGCCAGAAAGATTAAGCAAAGTGAAACTCTGGCTGGCAGTGAGTGAACCAGGGAGTACTGGACAGCCAGCTGTTTCATCAGCCTAGTTTGGGAATCATCGGAAGTACGCACCCACTACCAGGGTTCGAACCCAGGACCTTCCGGGTACAAGGCAAGCTAGCTCGTATATGATTCAGCCACTGGTCAGTGCATGAATTCTAACTTTTACCAATTCGGGATACATTTAGCGTGACCCCAACCAATGTCGTCGGTGGGACATCCATCCTCACACGTGACATCTCCATGGACCTCACTGGTCACGACTTCTCACTAGAACTGACTGACTCCAGGAAACTCCATCCTGTAGCAATTCACTAGTGAGCATCAGATTAATTTTCTTTAGTTTGGTTTGTAAGGGTTAGTTATGTTTTGTTACGAGTTGACCATGGATTGATATCAGTTAGAGAAGCATTGAAAACCAGCGACAGGGAGTACTGAACAGCTGCTGTTTCATCCTAGTTTGGGAACCATCAGCAGTACGCACCCACTACCAGGGTTTCAACCCACTGGGTGATCACTGTGAAATCATTTTGGAAATCATCTGAACTCCACACAGCGTAAATAACAAAATTCGGATTTTTAACATCGATGTTAATTCAGTAGCCTCTTCTTTATGAGTCAGCAGTTTGGCTCACAACGAAGAGAGTTTCTAACATACTCTGCAGACTCTTATCATCAGTTACCTTGATTGACTCCATGCTGAAGGTCAGACGACTGGTGGTGGAATGAGTTGCCAACCAGAAAATCAGGAAATGAAACAACCAACAACCTGAGACTGACTTAGAAACATTCCGAAGGAAACCAAGATGGTTTTCAGATACAAATCGAAGAGACCAGATTTCTGGGTGACATTTCATACCAGGCCTAGGTTCTAACGGTGATACGGAGGAGGCAATGTGAGGACGAAATGATAGATGATTATTGAAATCGTATGTGTTCCACTCGGAACTCGAGGGAATAATGATGCACTAGGCGACATCAAAAGTTGAATAATCAATATTTCTAATTTTAGACTTCTACCGATTCTTCGTGTAACCGAGTCAACATCCAGTAATGTGGCTAACTAAAAGGTGTAGTTAAAACCGTCAACAGTTCGTTGTTGGATCACCTCGTCTTTGAAACAGACCACAAAGATGGCTATATCATTGAAGAGAGAATTTTTTCTCTGTCATCTAGCAGTTATCAAAGACCTCTAGAATACCGAATACTGTGGATAGCAGAGACCATTGAAATTCATCTAAATCAACCGGATCCCTGTATGTGCTTGTGTGTGTGTGTGTGCAAAAGAAGTAGGTCCAGCCAACCATTAATGCTACACCTATGGTCTGCTGTCGACCCTATAAATTCATAAATTTTGTGCATTAATTTCCTTAATTCATTTGATGTGATATTCAATCGTTTTGGTGTTGCATGAATGCCCATTATCTCTCCGTCTTATTGATGCTTGTGAGATGTAATCACCTGTCGATGTCATTTATTGATCCAATGTATTTTTGAAACAGCATCAATATTTGAATAAGACATTTAGAAGACTGATTTAGCGAGATGACATCGTTATTTCATAGTTTCTCTACAATCACTTTACAACTAATATGCTTGGTTCACAATCATAAAATAAAATTTAAAAAATGCCTGACAATTACTCAGTCACATAAAACCAAAAGTACATACTGATGACCAATCATATTTGTAAAAAGGTCAAGTAGTCAGTTCATGGTAGGCGAAGGTTGAACTGTATTGTTTTGACTGTACGCATAGTTTAGGTTGTATGTGATTAATCCCCGAAGTAATCCCATCACCTTTAATAACCAACCTTGAATTGGAGTTATGTGATGAAATAATTGTGAAACAGTCATTAATATTGATTGATTTTGTGACCTGACATTAATAAGTGCTTTGCAATGAATGGTGATGCTGGATTTCCATTCACATTAAATGCGTTGAGATTTTCTCTGTCTTAATAACCATTTTGGAATACGTTCCTTTCGACGACATTGGATGATTCTATTGGTTTTACCTCTACAGGTGTCACCGCAACTGTAGGTGGACTTTTAGTTACAGTTTGGAGCAGAGTTCACAGAATTTTGTCTTTTAATCGTAGAGATGAGAGGGAAGGAGATGCGGTGTAGAATGTTCGCTTGATGGTTGACCGAATTCTTTTAGCTGTCAACTGCACAGTTTGATCACCCTTGAATGCCAGATTAATAAAGACAGATAGCTTTCTTTGGTACAGAAGCTGTCTTGTCAAGATGTCGGCTATCCTTACTGTGATAATTGATAAAGTTTTCTGGATAACCATTAGCCTTATAAAGCTGAATGTGTTTGTCGAAGCTTGTCCATCATTGTGCTGCTTGTGCATATTTCGTGGGCCCCTGAAAACAGTCATTTCACTAGGGTACGTTTATACTGGATAGGAACAAAACTGGTGAAATGAAGACATTGTCCACTCCATGTCCGCCTACGAAATATAGATGGCTTAATTGTTCCATCGTCTCTCCTCGTCACTGAAATATCCAAGAAGCCGAGTTTGTTATTCGATTCGAATTCGGAAGTCATTCGAATGTTTGGATGAACATGATTGAATGGAGTAATACAGTTTTCAATAGACTTACTTTTATTACCACTAGTGAGTGTATCATCCACATAGCGTGTATAAAGCACACCTTACATTTGTTTCTCCAATTTCGACATGAATACATATCTGCTAACAGGGGCCCAAAAGGGCTCCCATCGCAATATCATCGACTTATTTTGTATGCCTTTTCTTGGGAAGTGAATCTGATATATTCTATGCATTTTAAGATAATGTCTCTAATGTAATTGACAGGAACAGGTAATCGTATGTCAGTTGCTTGTGATTTAATCGCAAATGAAATCAACAGTTTCATGAAGTAGAATATTGGTGAATAAAGATTCTATGTCGATTGAGCTCATAACATCCTTTTCCTTAATGTTCAAACTGTCTAACATATTGTTGGTCAGATTAAATGAGCGTTTTACAGAATGATTTGATAAGGAATCTCTTACGGGCGTAAGGACCTCTACAATCCATCTAAGATGGGTCTTAATGGGCTGGCAGGTTTGTGAATCTTTGGCAGAGGCCATACAGCAGGCGAGTATATGTTCCCACAGCTTTAAGCTGTCTGTAAAGTTTTTTCACTTATACAAATTATGCATCAGTGAAATATGAAGCTGACGATTGATTTGCTTTTCCACAAGCAGCACACTCTCAGCAGCTAGCTATTAACCATCAGAAATTTGGACTGATCTCTGAGGATTTTAATCAATTTGATTTTGATTTTGTTAATTGTTGCTTTCATAAAAATATAGAACCTAATGAAGAGAATATTTATTATAATAATAATAATCACTTTATTCCACAACAATAACAATTTACAGCATGGAATTTTCAGCGTTTCTTTTACATATTGCAATGGTTTAGCTCTGTTTATAATTATACATAAATGTATAAAATGTTAAAATATATTGATAGTTAATAGGAAAAAAATAAAAACCCCAACAAAATCACACCATTGCTAGGTCATAGTGAATAATAAATAAATAATATAACAAATAACACATGCAATAATATGCATCATTACATTTTATAGTTTAGTTAATATGATTTAAAAGTTGTAAAAGTTCTTTTCTGATATTTGTCTCTTCACACAATACTCGTGCCAAATATGGTACGGTTGAATTTTTATATTTTGTAGTACGAGCATAAATGTTTATGAAATTTCTTCTGGTCTTACCCGAAGAGATACAAGGAAACAATTGTGAATAAAGAGGATGTTCACTATCAGACAAGATAACTTTAGCTGAGTGTTTACAAGAATTCATATGCCTATTGACAACAGTGTCAGTTAGTTGAGTCAAAGGGATAGCACTGACCCTACTTACAGCCTTCAATGTTCTTCGTAGTATTATATGGTCTTTCTTGAGTAGCCCAGGGAAGAATAATGGAGAACAATAAAGAATGATGGGCAAAACACATGAATTAATAAATTGTATGAGAAGAGATTGGGTTATACCTGAGTGCCTCAACTTCTTTATGTAATAAGTCAGACGGAAAACTTTCTTAGAAACTATAAGAATATGAGACGACCAGCAAAGGTTTGAAGAGAAACTAATGCTCAAGATAAGAAACACTTGATTTACTCTCTATCATCGTACCATCAATATTACAACAATCATGAGATTGGACCAATCCATGCATGTCTTTTTCACTTGTCAAGCTGAAATCAACAGTATTACATTTAGTTGGATTTAGTTTAAGACCATTTGAGCCAGACCAATCCTTAACTTCAGCTAAGAAGCCATTCTTCATATGGGAACAATCCGATGTGGAAACTACAGGGACAGAAACGGTCAGATCATCAGCATACTTAATGAAGTTAACTTTGGGTGAGTTCGGAAGGTCATGCAAAAGGAAAGAGAAAAGAAATGGAGAAAGTACTGCACCTTGAGGCACACCACTTTCAGTTATCGAATAGAATATCCTTTACTCATTCACATTCAGCCCTCTAGATTTCTATTTCATAAGTTACTCTAAGAAGTTTAACCACTACTGCAAATTAGTTTAAATTATTCACATACCTATCTCTAACTTACGTTGATGTGTTGCTATAGTAACCAGGTTTATTTTCTTTCTAATTTATTTTGTTTTTAATCAGTCATCTGAATCGATCAGTTGTAACTTTTGTCTTTTCCATTAGTGTCTACTAGTTTCGTTACATCGTTCAACTTTTTTTCTTTAAGGATATGAGACAAAGTTACAAGCATTAAAGACGTAAGCAGTCTTCAATTGTTTATCATAAATATGAGTGCTGTTAGTGAAAAATCATCCGAAACTTCGTAAATAAGTAATTCAACAGAAGTCGCGTTCCAACGCTGTATGAATCTGCTGTCAAGCTTTCATTATTCCAGTAGACGGCTTGTTTAAGATAAAGTTTTTTTAATAACAATAATAATAAAAATAATAGCTTTATTCCAAACAGTATTTGTGGTACAGGTATGGAATTTTCAGCGTGCATTACAATATTCCATCTAATTACCTCATAAATTTTTTAAGATTTTAAAAATAAAAAGCAACAACAAGAAAAAGAAAAAAGAAAAGAAATAAAAAAGAACAGCATTGCATTCACATATTTAAACAATGCACCACAGGATATGAAATATAAAATTAGTGTGTAATAGAAGATGTGAGCAACAATATATTAGTAACAAAGAAAGGAGAACAAAAGCTAATTGGGAACTATTTGTTTGTTAGAGTGCCGCAGTAAGTTGATCGTGTCATAACTAACGGATTTCTCATCACATAATAGCAGCTGTGCCAGATAAGGTATTGTGGAGATTTTGTACTTGGTAGTCCTAGCATATAGCCTCCTATAGTTGCTTCTAGTTCTACCAGATGAAATGCAAGGAGAGAGCTGCGTATAGAGAGGATGCTCAGCGTCTGACAATATAGTATTCGCTAGTTTCTTACATGACATTATATGTCTATCCACAATGGTGTTAACCAGTTGGTTTAACGAAATCCCACTTGCCCTACTAACAGCTTTTAGTGCCCTACGCAGCAAAGCAAAGTCTTTCTTAAGTAGTCCAGGAAAGATTAATGGGGAGCAGTAAAGAGGGATGGGTAGAATACAAGAATTGACAAACTGAGAAAGCAAAGACTGCTTTATACCAGACTGCCTTAACTACCTAACGTAGAACGTTAAGCGAAACATCCTTCTAGTAACTAGCAAGATGTGAGAGGACCAGGAAAGATCGGAGGAAATACTCAGTCCAAGGTACTTGACATTAGATGTAGTTTCAACCTCTATGCCGTCAATGATAGTGGGACCATGTGAGCTAGCTAGTTGTTGTAGGTCACGTTTTCGTCTGAAAGTGAAATTTACTACCTGACATTTAGACGGATTCAGCTTAAGACCGTTTGAAGAGGACCACTGACTAATTTCCGACAGAAAGTTATTTAATTTGGAACAGTCTGACTGAGAGTTGACAGGCATGGAGACAGAGAGGTCATCAGCATACTTGACAAAAGTGGCTACATCAGAATGGGGCAAGTCATGTAAGAAAAAAGAAAACAGAAAAGGAGAAAGAACAGCACCTTGAGGAACACCAGATAAAGTAAGTGAGGTAGTGGAGGACTTTCCATTGTAGACGGTGTACTGCTTCCTATCAGAAAAATAGGAATGCAACCACTTATTTGTCCAGCTTTCAGCCTGTGTTGCAGCAAGCTTACTTAGCAAGAGAGACCTAGGTACAGAGTCAAATGCAGATGTGTAATCAAGGAAGGCACACCGAACATATTTGGCTCCTCCATCTAAACTAGAGACTATATTATGATATAGAACAACAGCGGCATCTAAGGTACACCTACTATGTTTATAAGCAAACTGGTTGGGGTCATTGAAAGGCTTTAAAGAGGGTTCAAGATTAACTAAAATAAGTCTTTCCATAACTTTTAAAAAAGGTGAGGTAATAGAAATCGGTCGAAACTTAACAGTAGGTCCACTTATTGACCTAGGTCTATCCATGTGTTTAGCTGTCTGTTGAAAATTTTAGTCCAAGTGTAGTGAGTGTGTGTGTGCTACTGATAAGATTTATCAGTAGTATATAAAGATCACATAAAAATCGGCATAAAAATTATCAAATGGCGGAAAGATAGATTTGCTGTCAAAAACAGGAAATGAAACAACCAGTGTATTGCGGCAAACAATGGGAAACACAAAAAGATGACAAATAAAAACAATATGGGTGGGAAGAACAGAAGTAGCACAACAAATGTCAATTTGCAGATAAGGTGTACATAATTTCGCTATATACAGAGATACCACATTCCAAAACTAAACACTCCTCCACTAAGTCGCTTGTCTGCTACCATTTCAAAAGCAACACTCGCCCTAGTAACGTGTCTGAAGGATATGAAATTGTTCGTTTTGTCTCCCATTACAGTCTTCAAATTAGATCCCACAGTATTTCAAGGGTTGTTTTTGTATAGGTTTGATTTAAATCTAGTTTCATCACAAATCGATACCAGTTAGGGGAGCATTGGAAACCTGCTGGCAGTGGGACTGCCCATTTTGCATTAGTCCGCAACTACTGGGCAATATTCATCCACTACTCGAACAGACAACGATCAGCATAAATGGGAGGAACCTGAAAGAAACAACCTCTTTTACCTACCTACCTACCTGAGAAGCATCCTTTCAACTACAGGCGGAACTGACGAGGATATCAAAGCAGCGAGGATCGGAAAAGCAAGACAAGCTTTCACTACTCTCAAGTCTGTGTGGAGGTCATCAGCACACAGCATCAAAAATAAGATCCGGATTTTCAACTCCAATGTGAAGTCACTGCTGCTATATACGGATCAGAGACTTGACCAGCGAGTCATGAAGAGCATCTCAAACAAACTACAGACCTTCATTAACAGTTGTCTTCGCTCAATACTCAAGATCAGATGGCCAGAAAGGATCAGCAATAGGGGGATCTCTGGTGAGCGAACTAACCAGGAACCGATTGTGCAACAAATAGGCAGGAAGAAATGGAGATGTATTGGCCATACTCTGAGGAAACAAACTATCAAGTAACATCACTAGACAAGCCATTGCTCGAGTGGAACCCGACTGAATGGGAAGCGGCGAGTTGGTCGTCAGTGCGAGGGTGGGTGACTTGGAGGTGGTCATGTGAAGAGGAGATGAAGGCGTGTTGTCAGACTTGGAGCCAGGTGGAGACTCTAGCAGAGAACCGAACGCAATGGAGACGCGCCGCTGAAGCCCTATGTTTCTCTAGGAATTAAAGGAAACAATAATAATAATACTGCATCAGCGATGGAACTCGGAACCTTCAAGTTACCAGGTGAAACCGTTGTGACCGATCAGCCAAAGGGACAGTGACCTGTGAAATTCTAATTCCTATCAGTTCACGATTTTTACCGCCACCACGAGTCGGATGCCTACCTCCGACTTGACGTACACCACTGGTCATGACATCTCATTGTAACTCCTGGAAACTTCATTCTACGGTCAGTTACTAGTGAGCACTGATCAGAATTATATTCCTCTAAAACATTCCTCAAATTTAAAACAGTCAGTTCCATTTATGAATTGAGACAAAGCAATAACAAGACGCCGTGTGATGTATCTGTGCAACATATTTCGAAACAATCTGATCACACACGCACTTCTCATTAAATTAAGAAAGAGTTAAGAGGTGAGAAAATAAATTTAGGTCAAGTTAAAAGAACAGATTAAAGGTCAAAATAACAATGGAGATCACTGAACCAAATAATAGAGGTAACTATAGATCTACGCCGGCTGGTATCGAAACAAATTTTGATGACGAATTGTTGCTTTGATCGCATAAAGGTGGTTTAAACTTCGTAATTGCCTTCCACAAACTTTATGATACGCCCTCCCCCAAACACGTTCTATAGAGAGGCTTAAAATACGTGTAAACATGAATATGATATCCTGTCTCCTGTGTAATGTTTCGCAATAGAGTAACTAAGGTCACCTGTTCTCACCATTCATGGGTTCCGAGGAGTCCCTTTTTGCTTTTGGAGCGATTTTAGGAATATGCTCTGATTGTTACACATATCCTTTTTTATTTGAATTTGTATCTATAGTTTTGCATATGCACTGATATGAAGGGAAATGTGTTTTTCAAACTAAATGACAGTTACAGTTTGTTAGCCGTAAAAACGGGTAATACTATCGGATAGAAATTACTGTTTGTTTACTCATATTACTGATAACCATTAGTAAGTAGTATGACAGTTATTTTCACAATTTCTGCCTAGACATGATTAATTTTCAAATGAAATGAACAACTAATTTCCTATTTTCAAAAGAATGGATACTGAACAAAGAGTACTCTTTCCGATAAATTCATCATCAGGCTCTACAGTTATATATACATTATAGTGAATGAATGAATTAGTGTTATGAACAACATTAATGTTGCTGTTTAAATAACATCGAATCAATAATATTGATAGATTACAGCTGAACAGCATCAACATAAAATAAACTGAATGTCAGAAGAATTAGGAAAGGTAATAGTACAAATTCATGAGTTTATAGTCTCTACTGATGGCCAGGGCAGTAGTAGGGGCTAGATGGACTTGTTTCTTTTGGACACAGAGCACTGGTTGTTTGAGGCGAATTGCAATAGCCTCTGCTGTTTGGAGCATGCGGTGCTTCGATGATTTTGGTAGTTTGTTAGGCACCCGATATATTATGGAGAAGGATTCGTCTACGCTGGCTGTTGTGACCGGTTTGCACCAGATGGTCTAATATCGAGCTGTTAATGGTTTTAACCACACCTTTGCTTAGGCATAGTGGGATATGTTCTCGAGTGAGCACGAAAAATCAAGTTTCTAGAGTAACAAAGGCCGATATAACTCGCTCCACAAGTGCAGTTGAATTGGTAGATATATGTCCAAACCAAGTTCGCTTTTAACGGTTTGAAAAAATTTGGGCATATTGAATGTAAAAATAGCAATGAAGATAACTAAACCAAATAACAAAGTTTACTAACTTGATCATCATTCGTCTGTCTGGGGTCATTTTCCGTTGTCAAGTTGGTCAATTGGTAAAGATAACAAAATCAAGTGTAGATGACTGTTGGATTTGATCAGTGTGTAAAATTATAAAAGTAGTGTGTGTTTACATAGTGAACTTGCTTATCATATTCGTGTTGGTTTTGTCACTTGGTGGGGGGGGGGGAGGTGTTGTAACCGGTTATTATTATTAGCATTAAATAGTGAAACGTCAGTAAAAACAATATCGTTTTGTTTTTCATTCATTGGGAAATACAAGGAACCCTTTATTATAATGATGAATATCATATACCTGATGCCCAAATTTTTTCAAACCGTTAAAAGTGAACTTGGTTTGGACATATATATATTATATATTCCCCTTCATGAATTTGAATGTTGCAAGAACAGCAACTTGCGCACAATAAGTAGATGATACCAGCATTGCTTATTTCGTTAGCTTCTCACCAGCTCAGCTGCGCACAGCCTAAAGAAATTATTATTATTAAGTTAAGGTACAGAAACAATTTTACCATACTTGCAAATTTCACATAAGGTCATTTCAATGACACGAGACTGCAAACTTAATAAACAGTTCTCACTGGTTTCATTTTTATATAGCTTTAACACTCAGTCCGCGTCTGCATTCAATGGTAGAGGGGTTACGTTATAAAAATGAGAGGTGCGTAAGACGATGAATAATCAATAAAGTGAGTAAAACTGTAGTCAGTTCAACTCAAAGCCACAGAAAGAAGAGACAAGCAAAATTACATTACAAAAATGCATGGGGAGGGGATGAGGTTACAGCGAAAGATTGCCTAGTCGGATGGAGGTGAGAATAAAGACACCCATTTACCAGTACAAAAAAGGACTGATTAAAACTGCTTGTTTCTGAAAATTTAAATCGGGATTCAGGCGTGTCATAGAGACTTATTCAGCAAACTTGAGCTTTATTGTTTATTGACAATTGTGAAAGATTGCATGGAGGATTTCATCATGAGCTGACATCAGTTGGAGAACCAGTGGAAAACCCACCTGGGAGTACTGGACAGCTGTTTCGTCCTAGATTGGGACTCTTCATCAGTACGCACCCACCGGGATTCGAACGCAGGACTGTCAGCCCATGATGAAATCCTCCAAGCAATCAAAAAATCCCTACAAAGCCAATACTTGAAAATTAATCTGATGCTTTCGATAAAGAAAGGAAGACGGAATTTGCAGTATAAAATGATATCGTCATTCTATTTCACAGGTTCTCATCAGCTGCACACCTCTATCTGAAATTACAATAGTTATATAAATGATGATAACATACTTTAATGTTTGAGTAGTAGTAGAGAAGAGATAAAATTGATGCATCCAAAAAAGAATGAAAGCATTACAATTTTTAGTTTAAGTTATCATCATCAATTTATACACTTTCAAAGTTGAAAAGAGGGGGGAGGGGTAAGACAGAAAACAGAAAAATTGATTAACAGAAACAGTGTTAGCTTGTAGGTTCACATAGCAACTCCAAAAAAAAACTCCAAACAAAGGCGGTTACAGTTTATGAGATTAAGATTTGTTCAGTGAGTTGAGATCACTGAATTAGATGACTAATTATTGTAATCAAAATCAAAATTCAGTTACCAAGGGAGTGAGAGGTTAATCACACACACTCTCTTTCTGTATGCATAAGTCTGGTTGGTTTAAATCGTTTGATTGCGATCGCTTCGGCAAATCGCTCTAGTAAATTTGCTGTCCTTTTTTATTTAATATTTTGAAGGACTTAGAAATCTCTACGAGATGTCCGGTATCAACAATATGCCTGGTAATTGCACTCTGAGAATATTTGCTTCCTTTCAGGCATAGGTTTCTTGGAATATGTTCAAGAAACCGGATAAAAGCCCTTCTTTCTGTCCTTTCAATGTACTTGCTCCCGCAAGTGCTCACCAGTGACTGGCCCTATTCAGGCAATTAACCTGGGGTTCTAGTGGGAAGCCGTGACCAGTAGGGTATAGCAGGTTGAAGATGAGGTAGTAACTCATCGAAGAAGACATTGCGAAATGGTCGCGCTATGTCGTGAATTGGCAGAAGTTAGAATTCAAGGACCATTGGATCGGGTCCCAGTGGCTCAATGGTCTACGAGCTCGCCTTGTAACCAGAAGGTCCTGGGTTCGAATCCCGGTGGGTGCGTACTGCTGATGAGTCCCAAACTAGGACGAAACAGCTGCCCAGTACTCCCAGCTGGTTTTCCAGTGGTTCTCTAACTGATGTCTGCTCATGATGAAATCCTCCACGCAATCAAACAAAATCCCTACAAAACCAATACTTGAAAATTAATCTAATGCTCACTAGTGACTGGCCCTATTCAGGCAGTTAACCTGGGGTTCTAGTGGGAAGCCGTGACCAGTAGGGTACAGCAGGTTGGAGATGAGGCAGTAACTCATCTAAGAAGACATTGCGAAATGGTCGCGCTATGTCGTGAATTGGCAGAAGTTAGAATTCAAGGACCATTGGATCGGGTCCCAGTGGCTCAGTGGTCTACGAGCTAGCTCGCCTTGTAACCAGAAGGTCCTGGGTTCGAACCCTGGAAGTCGATGCGTTCTGTGAAGAGTCCCAAACTAGCTGATGAAACAGCTGTCCAGTACTTCCAGGTTTTCCAGTGGTTCTCTAACCGATGTAAGCTGATGATGAAATCCTCCATGCAATCAAACAAAAATCCCTACAAAACCAATACTTGAAAATTGTGAAAGATGTCGCCATGTCCACGTCATGACCCCTATCAGTGAAATGTCTGTCAATTGCACTATTGTTGTAGGTGTTTGACACCTTGACACATAGACTATTTGGTACATAATTTAATAATTCGCACTGTGACATTAAAAAACACAATAATCAGTGGAGAAACTCTTTTAAACGAGTTTATCATCAAACTGGATATCGTACAAATATATACGGCTATTAAGAAATGATATCCGTTGAGGGAATTGAATCAAAGGTGTTGAATACGTGAAATAATAATAATAATAGTATGAAATGCAATTACAGTGTTTGTTCTTGTTGTCATAGTTAAATGTCAGGTGGTGTAACAATTAATGTCATATATCGTATAATTCATAAGATGTACAGATGTTGCAAAGGGTTGTAAAACTATAGAGTTAGTAGTTCAATATAAAACATTACATAACATGGTGTGAAATATCACTAGATAGAATTCAAAAGTGTAAACACATTGTTGGATTTAGAATGACAAGTGGGGCAAGTAAAACAATACTGGGAACAAGTCAAAGTGAAAATAGTAATAGTAGCAATAATAATAATTATAATAATCTTAGTAACGAGGCGAAGGTACACAGATTAACTAAATAAGCAAAATAAATAAGTAAATAAATAAATGTCTATCCCTCTACGATCAAGGCAGAAGTAGGGATTGTAAATACTTCTTTTGTACACAAACGCCTGGCTTAAATTCATGAATGAATAGCCAAGGCTTCCGAAGTCTGTACCACGTTATAGTGAAAAAGATCAGGCAAGTTAGCATGGATTCAATAGATGATCTTGAAATCTTGTTCAGGGCTAGTAGAGTGACACAGAAGTTGGTCAAGTGTGTGTGCAATTATAGAATTAGTAGACAAATCGAATAAAATAAAAACGTTACGTAATATTGTGTGAAATTTAATAGCATAGAATTTAATGTTGCATTAAGGAATTGATTTAGAATGACAAGTGGAACAAGTGAAATAATACCGGGGACAATTAAAAGTGAAAGTAGTAATAGTAACAATTGACTTAATAAGGAAAAGTATACAAATTGAATAGACAAAAATGAAGAATTGGTAGAGCTAAAATATGATTGGGGATTACCATACTTTAGCATAGAGGGATTAAGACCATGAAAGTTGGAAGGGTTGAATGAACTTTTTCTGTACACAGATATCTGGCTTTTCTGTTTCGATAGCCAAAGCTTCAGCAATACAGATGAGTCGGGTACGCAGGGATTTAGGTAAATTACTCTTTGCCTTGTAGATGACTTGAAGGCGGTGGCTATAGAGATAGGGTGATCATTATCGACCAGATGTTCAATGATCGCGCTTCTTATTGCTCCACTTCCACCTCTTCGTAACTACCATGCAGGATAGTGTTCTTGCACCCTCTTGGACAAAACTCGTGTCGAACGACCGATATACCTAGCTCCACACGAGCAGGTGAATTGATAAACACACATAGAGTTGGTCAACTGCGGGATCTTGTCCTTCAGGTTATTGAACAATAATGGTCGACTAGAAAAGGCTATTCTCAGGGATGCAGCAGGGAATGTTCTTTTTAGGGACTGTGTGCTATCTTTCGTTTCATGATATCGGAAGCTAAGAGTCCCCTTTGAATTCCAAGCTCATGAAAAGCATCTTCTTGAGTACGGTTGATAACTCACGTTTTTTAGGATTTGAATGAATATTCTTATCTATAAAACGTGGTGGAAATTCATTTTCTATTAGGATTTTCCTCAAGATGTATAACTCATCCATCTTCCACAGTATCAGGGCTACATATGCGCCGAATACGAGTGGCAAGCGATCGGATCAGGTTTCGTTTTCGACCAATGGGTACCCAGCTGTGGAAATTTGTCAGTTGACCATTCCATGACAGCTTGCGATAAATCGATCTTTTCAGGGTTCCATCGGTCCTTCTTGATAAGTTCACATCGAGGAAATGCATGCTAGACTCGTTCTCCATTTCGAGTGTGAATTTTATCGCCGGATGGCAACCATTAAATACATCTAATATATTACTAAGGTTACAATCACTATTGCAAATAATAAAGGTGTCATCTACATACCTTTTATACATTTGAAAGCTTTGGATTATAGGCTTCAGCTGATCATTTTCTAGACTGGACATAAAACAGTCTGCAAGGAGAGGACCCAAGGAAGAACCCATTGCAACACCATCCTTCTGTCTGTAGATTGCTTCATTGAAAGTAAACTGTACATTCAATGTACATTTCAGAAGTAGTTCTTTCAGATCTGTAGTGGGTATCCCTCTATTCAATTTGTTGTCTTCAATATATTTGCATATAAAACATATGGTTTCTGTCAGTGGAACGTTCGTAATTAGGGATTCTACATCCAAAGACAAAATATGTTTATTCGACGCATTTATATCCTGTATACATTCAACAAATTGGAAGGTGTCCCGAAGGGAATGATTAGATAGCTGTTCCCTGACAGTTTCGAGGATTTCAGCTAGCCATCCAGCTACTGGATGATAGCGTGATCCAGACATATCCAAGATAGGGCGGAGTGGAAGGCCAGCTTTGTGTATTTTCGGTAGACCGTAAAGTCTTGTGTTATTAGAAATCCTGTTGGTCTGATCTTTTCGTATAATTCTTCACGAATGAGATGATTGTTCTTCATTCTTTTCAAAGCTTCTGTAAGTTGTTTCTCAATTAATTCCGTCTTATTTTTCTCGTTCGGTTTCGAAAATTTACTGCTGTCTGAAAGTAGGTAGATATGACATTTTTTTTCGATATAATCTTTACGATCCATAATAACAACACACCTGAACCCTTGTCAGGGCGTGTTAATAATATATATCGTTGTTATGCGTCAAAAGTTTAAGTTCTTCTTTGTGCTGTTTGGTCAGAGGACTTTGCATTTTTGATCTGGCATTAAGGTATTGATTGCAAGAGTCAGTGATTGTAGATTTGAAGCATTGGAAGTCCTGTTCTGACGACGGGGTGAGATCATAAGTTTGACTGAGTAGATTCTGAGTAGATTCGCTGTTCAAAAGAGTCTCTTCGATGAACACTGTGTTCTTAATAATTCGTGCACATTCAGCAAAATTAAATAGTAAGCGTTGTAATACTTTTCCCTCTTATGATGTTAATGCTCTAAATCAGTCTTTTATACGCTGTCCTTCTACTTTAACTACTTCTTATGTTACCTATCATGTAGCTGAAAACTTTCATGACTTTAATACTCTCGATGTTCTAAATGTCTTTAAAACGCTCTAACCCTCACGTAGCCTTGGTCCTGATGGTATACCTGCCTATGTTCTAAAACAATGTGCAGATGTGTTGTGTTCTCCACTAACCAACATCCTAAATGCCTCTTTCTCCAAAAATATCGTACCTGATGCATGGAAAGACATCAAAATTGTCCCTGTCCCTAAACCTGGAAACGGCAAGAACGTAAAGTTCAGACCCATTGCCATCACTTCCCCGTTCTTAAAGCTTATGGAAAAACTAATACTTCTTAAACTCGAACCCTCCCTTAAAAACTTCGAAGACCCAAAACAATTTGCCTATAGACAGGGTAGGAGTACATTAGACGCTGCAGCTGTCTTACACAACAACATCGTCTCATCATTAGATAAAGGTGCCAAATACGTCCGCTGCACGTTTCTTGACTTCACTTCTGCTTTCGACTCTGTTCCTAGATGTCTCCTGCTAAATAAGCTCTCTTTGACGAAAACTGAGTCCTGGGTCACTAACTGGTTGCATTAGTACTTCTCTAACAGAATGCAGTACACCGTATACAAAGGTAAATCATCCTCTGCTGTACTCACTGAAGCCGGAGTCCCCCAGGGCGCTGTACTCTCCCCACTTCCCTTTTCTTTCTTTCTTTCTACATGACTTACCATCTTCAAATGACATTAATTTTGTCAAATATGCTGACGACCTGACTGTATCTTTGTTTGTCAAATGTCAAAGTGACTGCCCTAAACTAAATGGCTTTCTGTCAGAAATCAACCAGTGGTCCAAGGAAAATTGTCTTACTGTAAACCCCTCCAAATGCCAAACAGTCAATTTCACCTTTAGGCATAAATCCGACCTAAACAAACTGTTTGGCTCTCACGAGGTATGCAACATAGACGGCACTGAAATAGAAACTAAATCGGAAATTAAATACCTAGGTGTCATTCTATCTGCTGATCTCTCCTGGTCGTCTCATATCTTGGCGATTTCTAAGAAAATATTCCGTCTTACCTTCTACATTAAGAAGTTAAAACATTCTGGTATTACCCAACCCTTACTCCTACAATTCGTCAATTCTCGCATCCTGCCTATTATTCTCTATTGTTCCCCCTTAGTTTTTCCCAGGCTACTGAAGAAAGACTACAACATATTACGCAGGATGTTAAAGGTTGTAAGCACGGTAAGCAACGTGCCACTTAACTAGCTTGTTAATATTCTGGTCGACAGGCAGGCACATGGACTCCTGTGAAAAATGGGCTAAATCCATTTTATCTAACTCACGCCACCCTCTTAATTCACAACTTTCCCCTTGCATCTCATCAGGCAAAACCAGAAGCCTATATCGGAAATTATATGCTCGCACCAGCAAGTACAAAAATTCAACCATACCCTCCTTAGCTCGTGTTCTGTGCGTTAAAGAAAGCATTAGGCGTGACACCTATAATTCGCGAAATATACCCATTAAGACATTGAAATAAGAACAAATTAGTTCAGCGAAGAGTCTCTTTTCGGCGAATTCATTCACTTAGCTGTACAGTCGCAAATATATATACTATTATTTTGTGTGTGTGTACACCTATAATTCATTAAATAGTCATTAGTACAACTGGTTCTCATCTTTCCAACCCACTTCATCAATAGGTACAACATTTTTCTTTCTTTCTGTTCCTTTTCTCTCTCTTCTTTTTCCGTTATGTGCTGCTTTGTCTCTTTCTCTCGCTTACACCAGTAAATATGACAGCTCCCACTTTTCTAACACCTTCAAACACTGTTTCAGCCTTACCTTTGCTACTGACATGCCAATGTATTGTTGTAATAATGAACTGTGGTTTCCTCAATCTATGTAGAATTCTATTTATTGATAATGTACTAACTGGATGCAATACTGTAGTAAAAATGCTGAGAATTCCATTCTGTATTACAAGTACTGTTTTGGAATAAAGCAAATTATTATTATTATTATTATTAAATATTAACTCCACAGGTTCATATATATATATATATATATATATATATATATATATTGAGAGGGAACAGTTTTTGATAACAAAACGCATATAACAAACTTTTTGATGATTTCCTGCCGTGGAAGTGTTTAGAATAAATAAATCAAATTTTTCGACTTTTGACTAAATAATGATCCAATTCAGACAACGTGCATCATGAATCATGCATGAATTGTCCGACTTGATTTACACAAGATGATTCAAAGAAAGAAAGTCGAATGAATAATGACTCTCATATATTTCTAGCCATTAATCCACACACGCACACACACACACACAATCAAGTGAATTGAGGAATGGCCGGTAACTGTAGGTGACTTACTTACTTACTTACTTACTTACTTACTAGCTGGATAATTAATTAATTAATTATTATCAAACAAAACAAGAATGAAAACCAACCAGTTTACTTTGTAACATACAAAGAAGCGTCTCTATTTTATGATTTGTGTGTGTGTCACTGTGTGGCTAGCTAGAATGAGAGATATGGGAAATATACAAGGCACAAAAACAGAAGGGAAATTCGACAGAGGTTACAATCCTGCATTCACCACATATCTAGCCTGGGCATCCAAAATCATAAACCTGGAACTAGTTTCCAAATCTTCTTCAATATAAATCAGACAGTATAGAGAATAAGATTCGGGTTTTCAACACCAATGTCAGTGAAGTCAATTAGTCACTTCTTATATATATAAGACAGAAACTAGGCAGCCGTGTCACGGAAAGCAGTTCCAACAAGTTGCACACCTTTATCAACAGCTGCCTTGCTTCGATTGCTGGCTGGTTGACTCCATTAATTCCTAGAGGAACATAGGGCTTCAGCCGCGCACGTCTCCATTGAGTTAGGTTCTCTGCTAGAGTCTTCACCTGGCTCCAAGCCTGCCCACACGCTTACATCATCTCTTCACATCACCTCCTCCAAGTCACCCACCCTCGCACTGACGACCAACTCGCCGCTTCCCATTCAGTCGGGTTCCACTCAAGCGATGGCTTGTCTAGTGATGTCACTCACTTGATGGTTTGTTTTCTCAGGGTATGGCCAATCCATCTCCATTTCTTTCTGCCCATTTGTTGCACAATCGGTTCCTGCTGTGTTGGTTCGCTCATTGCCAGAGATCCCTGTTGCTGATCTTTTCTGACCGGCCATCTGATCTTGAGTATTGAGCGAAGACGATTGTTAATGTAGGTCTGTAGTTTGTTTGAGATGCTCTTTATGACACGCAGTGCAAGTCTCTGATCCGTATATTGAGTAGCACTGACTGACTTCATATTGGAGTTGAAAATCCGGATCTTATTTTGGATGCTGAGTAGTGCTGTTGACCTCCACAGAGACTTGAGAGTAGTGAAAGCTTGTCTTGCTTTACTTTCAGGTTCCTCCCATTTATGCTGATCGTTGGCTGTTTTTGTTGTTCTTGTCCAGGAATCTTCATTATCTCTGTTTTCTCTATGTTCACCTGAAGTCCTATCTTTGGTGCTTCTCCAGCCAACTTGTTACTTTTCGCTTGCATATCTTCCAGTTTGTGGGAAATCAGACACATATCATCGGCGAAGTCCAGATCTTCCAAGTTTTTTGTGTGAGTCCATTTTATGCCTGTTTCCTCATTGCCTGGCGCTGTTTGTCGCATTATCCAGTCTACTGCAATCAGGAAAATCATTGGCGATAGTAGGTAGCCAGCCAGCCTTTTCTTACTCCTGTCCCTACTTTGAAGGATTCCGTAAGTTTCCCGTTGTGGATTACTTGACATGCAGCATTGCCATGCAGCTGTTGGATCAGCTGTATAATTGTCGGTGGCACCCCTTGGTAGTAGCGACTCCATAGTGAAGATCAAATTGGCCAGCCAGCCAGCTTGCCAGGAAGAGTTAGAAAAACAAACTCTGGCTGGCAATGAGCTATCCAACCAAGAGCCGCCCGATCGCTCAACAAATATGTAGAAGAAAATAAAGATGGATTGATCGGGCATACGTTGACGAGGCCATTGAATGACATCACGCTCAATGCAGACCATCTCTCGAGTGCAACCCGGATTTAGAATGATGAGTGGGCTGTCCGTGCTACTGTGACAAGGAAGAGAAGAGGAGGGGATGACAGATTATCGTGGTAATCGTGGACCCAGCTGATGAACAATTTGGAGATGTGTTGTTGAAACCGCATGTTCCACTCCGAACCCAACGGAATGCCAACAATACTGTTATGATTGGAACTAGGAAAAAGTAGACTATGAGCGAATACCATCTTAATGCGCTGGCTAATCCTGCCTAATCGCACTTCAGCAACAGCAAAAATAACACCACCGGCAAGTGAAGACTGGACGTTGATACGAGACCTTCAACGGCCTCAAAATAATAGTCAAAAATGTTGACAGAGCTTGCATATATGTATATATAATGACCATGAGAGGCATGAATGTCATTGATAAATAAAACAGCTTACAACCAATAGGATCTCAAGGTCACAAGTAGGGTGAGAGAAAATAAGGTCATAAATCAATAACTGGGGTTAGAGAAACACAACCAGATATGTAGAAAATAAGGTATATATATATCAGCCCCCGTGTCAAAGTAAAAAATAACATGTACAATATAATTAGTTCTGCTTCTTCTTTGGGTCAGATTGGAAACGTACTGCCATGGATTTCTTGCGACTTGATTGTCTTCTGGGCTGAGATTCTTTTCTCTTCTGTGACTCGCGCTTTTGTATCTTCATATCCATTGAAGGTAGTTTAAATATAATGAGTAAGGGATCTAGGGGTATCTCAGGTTATGATGAAATCCCGCGGTGGATGGTGTCGTAATTGGTTTTTGTGTCTCATCCACGCTTTATTTCCCACTTGCACTTCATAAATTACTGTTCTATGTGTGTAGCTTTAACCAGACTTTCAATCGATTTTGCTGTTCCTGGACCATAATCTCGAGAAGAGACAAGGTTCTCTCTATCTCCACTTCATCGACTTTGAAAAGGCTTTTGACAGCGTCGATCGAGAGATGATTTGGAAACTACTTCGCTACTACCAAGGGGTGCCACCGACAATTATACAGCTGATCCAACAGCTGCATGGCAATGCTGCATGCCAAGTAATCCACAACGGGAAACTTACGGAATCCTTCAAAGTAGGGACAGGAGTAAGAAAAGGCTGGCTGGCTACCTACTATCGCCAATGATTTTCCTGATTGCAGTAGACTGGATAATGCGACAAACAGCGCCAGGCAATGAGGAAACAGGCATAAAATGGACTCACACAAAAAACTTGGAAGATCTGGACTTCGCCGATGATATGTGTCTGATTTCCCACAAACTGGAAGATATGCAAGCGAAAAGTAACAAGTTGGCTGGAGAAGCACCAAAGATAGGACTTCAGGTGAACATAGAGAAAACAGAGATAATGAAGATTCCTGGACAAGAACAACAAAAACAGCCAACGATCAGCATAAATGGGAGGAACCTGAAAGTAAAGCAAGACAAGCTTTCACTACTCTCAAGTCTCTGTGGAGGTCAACAGCACTACTCAGCATCCAAAATAAGATCCGGATTTTCAACTCCAATATGAAGTCAGTCAGTGCTACTCACTATACGGATCAGAGACTTGCACTGCGTGTCATAAAGAGCATCTCAAACAAACTACAGACCTACATTAACAATCGTCTTCGCTCAATACTCAAGATCAGATGGCCGGTCAGAAAAGATCAGCAACAGGGATCTCTGGCAATGAGCGAACCAACACAGCAGGAACCGATTGTGCAACAAATGGGCAGAAAGAAATGGAGATGGATTGGCACATACCCTGAGAAAACAAACCATCAAGTGAGTGACATCACTAGACAAGCCATCGCTTGAGTGGAACCCGACTGAATGGGAAGCGGCGAGTTGGTCGTCAGTGCGAGGGTGGGTGACTTGGAGGAGGTGATGTGAAGAGGAGATGATGAAAGCGTGTGGGCAGACTTGGAGCCAGGTGAAGACTCTAGCAGAGAACCTAACTCAATGGAGACGCACGGCTGTAGCCCTAAATTCCTCTAGGAATTAAAGGAAACATAATAATAATAGTATTATTTACTGGATGACGTTTCAAACAAAATTTATTGTTCATAATCATATCAATTGTGATCACACGACTTTGACACTTGAGTTTTATAGCTTTCTTTGTTTTCTCCAATTTGTCGTAGGGGGAGTAGAATTTTCCAGATATCGGGGACAGGTGATGAATCATTCCTATTACATGTATTCTCTCTCAGTTGATTCGATAAACAAAGCTTCTGTTATCAATCTCTCCCTCTCTATACCCTGTGACATTAGATTTTAAAACTGTCATCCTATCCCATCCAACCTATTGTATGGTTGTGTGTAACTGCATGTAGTGCTATAGCTGAACTATTCTCTAGATTTCTTATTTTATTCGAGTCAACCAATCTAGATTTTGCTAAGTTTTCATGTTCAGCTAGTCTGACTGCCCCTGTTCTACTAGTTTGACCTATGTATTTGACCTGACAATCATTGCAGGGTATTAGATAAACTAAATTGTTTTGTTTTAAAGGCTCTATAGGATCCTTTAGCCGACAAAGCTTGTTTCTAATTGAGTTTGTGGGTTTGAATGCCATTTTTATTCCTGCCTTGTTAAGAATTCTCCTCTGCAAGGCTTCCGAGGTTCCTTCCTTGTATGGAATTACTACTGATGATTTGGATTTCCTATTGTTGGTCTCGTTATTATTATTCTTATTATCACTATTATCATTACCATTATTATTGTTATTATCACTCACACTATTATCATTATTTTTTTTATTTTTACATTTCCTTACATATTTCCTGACTAATTTATCCGGGTAATTATTAAGTTTCAAGGCTTCTTTTATATGTATCAGTTCTTGTTTTAGATTTTCTTTGGTACTACTTAATTTTTGTGCTCTGTCATTTAAACGTTTCACCAATCCTATTTTTACTGACATAGGATGGGATGACTGGAAGTCCAAATATCTGTTTGAGTGTGTGGGTTTCCTGTAAACACAATAGTGTGTTTAACTTCCCATCTTCTTTCCTTTTTACGTTGCAATCTAACATTGGGAGCTCCCCTTCCTGATTTTCCAATTCATAATTGAATTGAATTGCTTCAACCTTCGAGTTGATGTGTTCGAAAAACCTATCTATATCTTGTTTTCTAAGTACAGCACTATCCTTGACGCACTGTCTAATCATATTTCGGCTGGTAAAATCTAGTTGCAAGTCAGCTGCAGGAAAAGTACGTTTAATACATTTAGATAAACGATTTTTAATCAATTCCGAAATGGTGTCACCTTTGAATGCCAGACTCATAAACAGTTTCTTCTTTGTCACTGTAATTTGTCTAGGGGCGTGTTCTTTCTTGATGTTACGTTCGATAAACCTTGTAGGATAACCATTATTAAGAAGATTTGATCGAAGCTTATCTAGTTCACTATCGATTGTCTCTGCAGAGCAGATTTTACGAATTCTGGAGCATAAGGAATGAATAAGATTTCTCTTTCTCCCTAACGGTACTCAACTGTTGAAGTTAGTGAACTGCCCAGTGAATGTCGGCTTTCGGTAAATCGACCTAAGCAACGTACCATTCTCTCTTCTATCTAGCTTTACATCAAGGAAGTGAGGCGAAGTTCAACAATAACGTCCCATAAGTGCGAACGCTCCAATGACCTTGAACGCATCCTGGTCTTTGGCTAACGGCACCTGTCACTATCATAGCCCAAATACCAACGTATTTTTAAGTAATGTCAGAGAAAGATGCCCTGTTTAGTGTGTTTTCATGCATTTTCTTGTAAATATACGTCATATTTTGTCAACAATTCCTCATTTTTATGTTTGGTCGGTTCAAGGTCACTTATGCGTTAGAACACCTTGGGAAGCTATTGTTGAACTTTCCCCTCAGTAAGACTAGTTTCTGTACGAGTATTTACCAAGGTAACTGAAGATGAGCTGTTTTTGTGAATCATTTATCTCTTTTATCCTCATGTGCAGTCTTCGCCAAAAGCCCTCGGTTCAATTACCATGGTTTCCAGTAACAGGATCGACGACTACTTACTAGGAAAATGTGGATAATAAAACAAATTAAAATAAATGACATCAACTCTAAACCTATCTCTAGTCGTAATTCTAACCTTAATCCTGACCCTAACCCTAAACTTAACACTAACCCTAACCTTAGTTCTAGCCGTAAACCTAACCCTGATCCTAATCCTAACGAGCTATTAACACATTGTCCAAACTGTACTTAAAAACGTGGTCTGGGTGAATCTTGCTGCTTGGCTGGTAAATAGTGTTGGTGTATTTCGGCTATGATAATGACTGACAGGTGCCGTTAGCCAACGACTTGCATGAGTTCAAGGTCATTGGAGCGTTCGCACTTATGGGACGTTATTGTTGAACTTTGCCGGAAGTGAAATGAGGAATTCGACTCTTCTTCGACCGTGAAAAGCAAAGATGGGTGAGAACCATTAAATATTCCGAGAAGTTCAGCAGTTGAAGAGTTTTCGTCACATACAATGAAAGTGTCATCTATATATATATATATATATATATATATATTATACATAAACAAACTACCGATGGTTTCCTTTAGTGGGCCATTCCCCAAGCTAGCCAGCCATGAAGACGTCCGCTAAGAGCGGTCCTAAAGGAGACCCCATTGCGACTCCATCCCTTTGAATATATAAATACGACTGTACAGCTTGATAATGAAGTCGTTGAAAGAAGAAATTTCTTCGCTGAACAAAAACAAACTGTGTTTTTACTTATGAATAAATGGGTATTTTTCGTGGTTTTATATATATATATATATTTGAAAACTAATTTTTAAAAAGAACTTGATTTCCTTCCACATATTTTTTAAGAAAAAACAGATGATGTACCGTTTACAGTGTTTCTCTTCACAAACACAACAACAGAGAAAATATTAAATACATTACTCTATTGTTTTATGAGAAATGCTGATTACGTAGAAAAAAAATGACGAAATAAATGTGGTGAGGTTCACTTTCAGCACCCACAGCCTTTCTGATCATCGATGTACGCTCATCACGAGGAGTTGATCGTCATTTACAGTAGGATTATTATTATTATTGATATCAGTAGTAGGTGGAGGATTTTTTCCAAGTAATTCATCAGCTTCACGAAGTTTACGACATGTATAAGCATCTGCTTTCGATTTACTCTGAGCCCAGTGTTTCGCGAATGCGTACTGATAATATGGGATGTAGTAGGCAAGACGGGGTAAATCGCAAAATTTCACCTATGAGAAACAAAACACACACACAAAGAAAGAGTAGGTGAATTTCAAAAAGTGGGGGAGATTATTATGCACAGAAAAAACAGGGATAGAAGGCGGGAATTCAACACTGAATCATCGTCTGTTAGTTTGTTTGTTTGTTCGAACTAGTCTCCATATAATATTGGCGGCAGGTAAGAAAGCTGTTATCATCGCTTAATCGTGTATCCATTGGCAGAAGATTAGAGAAATACGATCAGAAGTATTGCTGTACATTAATATTAACGTTTATTTAAAGGACTCTGTTTGGCACTGATTAACTATTGTAAAAACCTTGCAAAAATATTCATTCGGACATCTATAAAACACAAAATATAATTGAACCAGCAAAGAATATCCTTTCCGATAAATTCCTCTTCCAGGCTCTACAATTATATATATATGCATGTTTATATACATAGAATATTCTAGATTAGTAGTCAATAACAATATTAGTGTGCTTTTTAAATAGTAATATCGATTCGCAAAGTAAGATCACAATGGAATCACCACAGTTCATTAAAGATGCTTAATTAATAATAATTATTATAATTATAATAAAGATATAGTAGCAAATAGAATATCAACTAAAATTCAGGATCATTTAAACCTAGATGGCCAAGCGGGTAAGGATAATGTCTGAACCAACCAACTTCTTTTGGATGCACAAATTAGGCTTGTTAATCTGGATCCATTGGCCAGCCTCGGGAATATTTAGCAGTCGAACTCTTAAGGCGAAATTGAGGTTCGTAGGTATGCGGTAAATGACCCTGAAAGCATGGTTAACATCAATCAGTCTTGTGTTCTGTATCCACAAGATGAGTGAGATAGAATAGCGCTGAGAATAGATTTTGTTTGTCCTTTGCTTAACCAACCACTGTGCAGGGTGATGTTCGTAAATTCGACGAGAAACACGCCTTACTGTACGGCCTATGTAACTGGCTCCACAGGAGCAGTTAAATTGGTATATACAGATGGAAGAGGCGAAATTAGGCAGTTTGTCTTTTATTCCCGAACGCAGAAGAGGAGTGGTTTTAAAGATACAGCGTAATTAAGCAGCAGGGAATGCTCTTTTTACCGCTGCATTTCTGAGGCGATGTGTTAGTATCTCACTTGTGTTGTCTCCTAGGAACTGCATCTGTATGAACAAGGCTTTCTTTGGAACTGTTGGTAACTTGGACTGTTTAAGAGTTCGACTTCTAAATATTGCTGAGGACTTGGGGATTCATATTAATAAGCCTCATTTATGCACCCAAAAGAAGTTAGATCAGTCATTATCATTACCTTGGCCATCCAGGTTTGAATAATCCAGAATTTTTGTGAAATTTCCCTAATTTTAGTTGATATTCTATTCGCTATTACATCTTTATTATTATAATTTAAGCATCTTTAATGAACTGCAACTGCATCGATCATACTTTACAAATCGATATTATTTAAAAAACGCTAATATTGTTATTAACTACTAATTTAGAATATTCTGTGTATATAAACATGCATGTATAATTGTAGAGCCTGGAAGAGGAATTTATCGAAAAGAATATTCTTTGCTCGATTATTTTGTGTTTTATTGTAAATCCTTTTTGTTATCGGTGTGTTAGCCAACCGTTTCCTACAGTTCAGTGTTCTGCGTATTAGGCTTCTTTTTCTTTTCCTTCACGTTTCCAGTGGAACATAGGGCTCCAAGCTAGTTGGCTTGAAGTTTCTGTAGCAGTGTTTATTTTACAGGATGGGGTTGCTAACCTCATGTCCAACCTTTTCCTCTTCACCAGCATTATTTCTGGCTTAGCGAGGTAAAGGGGTGCGTCTGTGGCCGGGAATCGAACCCCGGACCATGTGCATGGTCGGCGAGCGTCCTAACCGCTATGCCACCGACAACACGCGTATTCGGCTTAGCCTTCTGAAACCAGCACGCGATAGGCAGTCCAGGATCTCTGAGATCTAGATATCTCAGAAAGGGTTATTTCAACAAAAAGACTGGGTTCGGAGGAAATCTTGTGTGGGTAGATCAACTATGAGTGGTGATATTGATGAAGTCTCTCTTCGAAGAATAAAGCAACACTGACAAGCAACTACCAATATCGAGTTGACTTTTACATTTCCAGTCTGACGTCTGTCAGTTGAAAATGTGCTAGACATATTTACTTAATTATCTACAGAGAATCACTTTTGTACTAGGTGTCTGCATTCTATCTCCCGTGTGAAGTGGTATAATAAAGTGAGCAATATTGAGGTTAGGCATCGGTCGAGTGCTAGGTAAGGAGGGGAAATCAATCGACGAGGCTGTGAACCTACATCGACTGAGATGGTTAGGACATATGTTACGTAGCATGACTAGTCATCGCCTTCCTCGACAACGGGCGGGGCAATCTTAGCTGACATAGGATTGTTCAGGCTGGAAAACAGCTAGCGGCAGTCACACCAAAACATGGCTTCATCAGTCAATGAAATCTACAACAGTTAGTTCAAGCCAGCCAGCCAGCCACGTAGGAAGGTCTAGACTGGCTTCCTGACTGGTTGGGGTCCTGGGGATGACGGAAAAACCAATGAAGGCTGGAAACAATTGGTGATATGACTAGCTCAAAATCGTTCTCAATGCATAGCTGTGCAGATGCATCCACTCCTTGTGACTTATGATTTCCAATGAAACTATATTGTTCTTCGTTATTACTATTCCTTTGTCTCACCACACCTCTGTTTACTGTCTCTCTCTATTATGCATTTCTCCTACTTTCTTCTCTTGCTTTGTGTACTGCATAGAGGGAGTGTGGCGACTTGAACTGCAGCACATCGGTGCAAAGTTCTATGTCGAATACAGACAGACAGACAGTACTAGCGATTAAATGATTATGCAAACATTAGATGAACAAAAAACAAATCTATTTTATCACGTCATCTTGAATGGCAGACAAATATCTACTTCATTAGAAAGAAGAGAACCCGAAGTTCAGCAAAGATGACGATCTTTTCGGTGATTTCATTTTCAAAAGTAGCTGTACAATCGCATTTAAATACATAATTTTACATGGATACAATTCTTATTTGATTCCACATAATTACGACGGCGAATAAAAGGTGATAATTATTTTCAACTAGATATGGTTTACGAGGAAAGGCTTAAAAACAAAATTACATAGGATTAGAACGGATAACAAGTGTGTAAGATTGAGCATGGAAACAAAAATTGAAATTATAATTTTAACTTTAAATGGAAGTTAGGAGGTGTGAATATAGATTTCAAGAGCCTTAGAAACACAAAAATTGCACAGGATTAAGATATAATTGTAAAATAGTTATTTCAAACGAACTATAAATGTGAACAGGAAAAGCATGGAAACAAACTTGAAATAACTGATTTTATAACTGAAAAAATGGGGCGAATCGAATGAAGACTAAGGGAGTAAGAATCACACACATAACGAACGAAAAAGGAAAAAGAAAAAAGAGAACGAAAGAAGAAAAAAACAACGGAAGCTAGGGGAATACACCGAGCTAGGTTCATGGTAGTTATAGATTATTATTATTATTATTGTTCCCTTGGGTTCCTAGTGGAACATAGGGCTTCAACTACACGTCTCCACTTGCTTCTGTCTTCTGCTGTACTTTTCACTTGCGTCCATGTTATTCCATACTGTTTCATCTCCTCCTCACACGATCTCCTCCATGTCACCCTTGGACGTCCCACTCGTCGCTTCCCTTTCGGGTTCCACTCGAGGGCCTGACGCGCGATGTCACTCAACGGCCTCCTCAGCGAGTGTCCAATCCATCTCCACTTCCTCCTGCATATTTGTTGGGCGATTGGTTCCTGTTTCGTTTGTTCCCATAGCTTCTTGTTTGTGATTCTTTCCGGCCATCTAATCTTCAGTATGGAGCGAAGACAGTTGTTGATAAAGGTCTGCAACCTTTTGAAAATATTCTTGGTGACCCGCCAAGTTTCTGATCCGTAAAGTAAAATTGACTTCACGTTTGTATTGAAAATCCGAATTTTGTTGTTGATGCTGAGTGACGAAGATTTCCAGATTGGTTTCAGGTTGATGAATGTGTTTCTCGCCTTCCCGATTCGCGACTTAACATCCTCGTCCGTTCCTGCTGTAGTTGAGACAAGGCACCCCAGATAAGTAAATGAAGTAACCTCTTTCAAATCCCTCCCGTTGATGGTGATTGGCATTGGATGTTGCTGCTGTTCTTGGTTGGTTATTTTCATGACCTCCGTCTTGTGTATGTTCACCTGGAGTCCTGTCTTTGCTGCTTCTTCGACCAGTTTGTCGGTTTTTGCTTGTAAGTCTTCGATTTTGTGTGACATCAAACATAAATCATCTGCGAAATCCAGGTCTTCTAGGTTCTTCACGTCGGTCCAGGATATCCCTGTCTTCTCGTTTCCCACTGTCTGACGCATGATCCAGTCCACCACAATTAGGAATATCATTGGTGATAATAAGCAGTCTTGTCTGACTCCTGTGTTTACTCCAAACGCTTCGCTGAGTTCTCCGTTGTGGATCACTTGACATGTGCCGTTGTCGTACAGTTGTTGAATAAGGTTGATGAATATTTGGGGTACGCCGTAGGAATCGAGTAGTTTCCAAATTACTTCGCGGTCAACGCTGTCGAAGGCCTTCTCAAAGTCTATGAAGTTGAGGTAGAGATTTGATTGCCATTCCATGCTTTGTTCGATGATAATGCGTAGAGTTGCAATTTGGTCAGAGCATGATTTGCCTTTCCTGAATCCAGCTTGTTCTGGTCGGAGTTCTGTATCCAGTGCGTCCTTGATTCTCTCCAGGATGATGCGACTCAGGATTTTACTTGGCGTCGACAGGAGCATGATACCTCGCCAGTTCTTGCAGAGTCCCAGGTCGCCCTTCTTTGGTAGTTTCACCAGGTAACCTTTCCTCCAATCAGTAGGCACCTTTCCCTCTTTCCAGATCTTTTGCAATAATGGAGTCAGCATATCTGCCGTCGTTTCTGGGTCCGCTTTCAGTGCTTCCGGGGGTATTCCATCTGGTCCAGCTGCTTTTCCAGATTTCAGAAGCTTGGTTGCATTTATGATTTCAGTTTTCGTTGGAGGGTTGGTGTCAACTTGCAGTTGTGTACGTGCTGTTGTTGGTATTACTGGAGGTGGTGGTCGATTCAAGAGTCCTTTGAAGTGGTCCACCCATTGTTTAATCTGTCTTTCTTCTTTGGTAATTGGCTTCCCTTGGCTGTCTTTTATAGGTTTCACTTGTGTTGATCTCTTCCCGGATAGAGACTTGGTTATCTGATATAGTGTCCTCAGGTCCCTTTTGCCTGCTGCCTTCTCAGCTTCAGTAGCCAGGTTGTCGTAGAATTGTCTTTTGTCTTTCCTGGCACTCTTCTTCACTTCTTTGTTCAGTGCTGTGTAAGTTGAGTTCAGCGTCTCTTTCTCTTGTCCATCTTTGCATTGAATCATTTTCTCTTTCACCATTCTCCTCTCCTCTATTAGTTTCCAAGTGTCTGTTGAGAGCCATTCTTTGTCTTGTTTCTTCTTTCTTCCTAAAACCGTTGAGCACGTTTCGTTGAAAATTACCTTCAGAGAGTTCCAATGGTCTTCCACGGATGATTCCTCAGTGGTGCCACGTAGTGTTTCCTGCTTTGCTCTGACAGTTGCAGTGAAAATGTCCTGTGTGATTGTGTCCTTCAGTTTGTGAGTGTTGAACTTGCATTGTGGCCTATCCCCAGGTATCCTCGAGGCTTTCAGCTTCACCTTGAAAGTCCCTTGTACTAGATAGTGGTCTGAACCCACATCTGCTCCTCTCCTCGATCTTGTGTCCAGTAGGCTCCGTCTCCACTTCCTTGAGATTGAAATCAAGTCTATCTGGTTTTTGGTGTGTCCATCTGGTGAAATCCATGTTGCCTTGTGTATATCCCTGTGTTTGAACACACTGCCACCAATCACCAAATCATTGAAGGCGCAGAAGTCTGAGAAGAGTTCGCCATTTTCGTTCATTTCACCGAGGGCCTCACGACCCATCGTGAGTTCTCTTCCTGTGTTGTCTCCTCCCAGTTTCGCATTCATGTCGCCCATCAGGATTTTGATATCGCTCTTTGGGACGTTGTCCATTACTGTTTGTAGTTGACTGTAGAAATCCTCCTTCTTCTCATGTTCTGAGGCATTTGTAGGCGCGTAGCACTGAATGATTGTAACCTTTTTTCCTTTTGAGTTGAACCTGGCTGTCATTATCCTGGAGGAGATTGGTTCCCACTGCATGAGAGCTTTAGCCGCTGTTGGTGACATCATGATGGCTACTCCCTCGGTGTGCTCGTGATCGTCCTCTGGGTGACCGGAGTAGATTATTGTCTCTCCAGTTGATAGTTGGCTCCTTCCACATCCGTTCCATCTGCTCTCGCAGATTCCCAACACTTCTATTTTATATCTCCTCATTTCTGCGGCTACCTGAGCAGCCTTCACAGCTTCGTACATTGTACGAACATTCCACGTCCCCATCCTTATTTTCGCTTTCATCGAAAGAAGGCACATCGGCTGACTGGCTTCCCGAAGGCTTTCACCAGCCCGCATCATTTCACTTCCCCGACTCCAGCGAGAAATAAGGTCACTATTTGTAATTTTAGAATTTTGAATATATTTGTGTGTTGAAGTTTTAGTAGCGATTTGGTTAAGTTTTGGGGGTGGAGTTGCTAGCACCACGCCCCAACCCTCCGTCTTTATCCGAGCTTGGGACCGGCTAGAATACTAGTGACCTAGTAATCTAGGCGAGGTTGGTAGTTATAGAGGTTGGAATAATTTCTTTTGAACCCACAGCTCCGGCTTCTCGATGCATATTGCGAGGGCTTCTGTAGTACAGAGAAGTCGGAAACATACTGCTTTTGGTAGGTTTCTATATTCACACCTCCTAACTTCCATTTAAAGTTAAAATTATAATTTCAATTTTTGTTTCCATGCTCAATCTTACACACTTGTTATCCGTTCTAATCCTATGTAATTTTGTTTTTAAGCCTTTCCTCGTAAACCATATCTAGTTGAAAATAATTATCACCTTTTATTCGCCGTCGTAATTATGTGGAATCAAATAAGAATTGTATCCATGTAAAATTATGTATTTAAATGCGATTGTACAGCTACTTTTGAAAATGGGAGGAACCTGAAAGAAACAACCTCCTTTACCGACCGACCTAAGAAGAACCCTTCAACTACAGGTGGGTAGAACTGACGAGGATATCAAAGCAAGGATCGGAAAAGCAAGACAAGCTTTGACTACTCTCAAGTCTGTGTGGAGGTCAACAGCACTACTCAGCATCAAAAATAAGATCCGGATTTTCAACTCCAATGTGAAGTCAGTCAGTGCTACTCACTATACGGATCAGAGACTTGGCCGGCGCGTCATAAAGAGCATCTCAAACAAACTACAGACCTTCATTAACAGTTGTCTTCGCTCAATACTACTGAAGATCAGAGGGCCAGAAAAGATCAGCAACAGGGTGGGATCTCTGGCAATGAGCGAACCAACACAGCAGGAACCGATTGTGAAACAAATAAGCAGGAAGAAATGGAGATGGATTGGATTGTGGCCATACTCTGAGGAAACAAACCATCAAGTGAGTGACATCACTAGACAAGCCATTGCTCGAGTGGAACCCGACTGAATGGGAATCGGCGAGTTGGTCGTCAGTGCGAGGGTGAGGGTGACTTGGAGGAGGTGATGTGAAGAGGAGATGATGAAAGCGTGTGGGCAGACATGGAGCCAGGTGAAAACTCTAGCAGAGAACCGAACTCAACGGAGACGCACGGCTGAAGCCCTATGTTCCTCTAGGAATTAAAGGATACAATAATATATATATATATACATAAATACGATTGTACAGCTTGACAATCATATCGCCGAAAAGGAAAGTAACTGTTTGCTGAACGCCTTTTCTTTCATAGGACGAAGATGCTTACAATCATCAACGATAGCATTTCTAACTGTTGTGAACTGGATTATTATTTATTTTTTTATTTTATTTATTATAGCTTGATTCCTCACCGTATTTTTGGTACAAGTATGGAATTTTCAGCATGTGATATCGGTAGCCCAATTTAGCAGGCCGACCGTAGATATCGGGTGTGCGCCGGCAGGGGATCGAACCCGGGGCCATGTGCATGGTCGGCGAGAGTCCTAACCACTGTGCCACCGACGCACAGAACGAAATACATTGAACCGATACGAGGACTTCAAAGATGATATACTGTCTAATGTCAAATACATTCAACGACTAACAGGTGAAAAACCAAAGATCTGATATGATTATGAGTGGCAATAATAAATTGTGCTCAATACACGTGGTCATCAGTTGATAATACTGTACAGCACTGTGAGTGACAGTTTATCAAAATAAAATCTTATCCATAATGGAGTAGTTATATTCTACCACACCACAGTGCCCAAGTTTTATACCAGAATAACCAAAGAGTTGCTAGAAGAGGTAAGAGCAAGCAGCAGAAATAGAACTTCAAGTGAACATGGAGAAGACGAAGATGATGAAAATGTCTGGATTCAACATAGAACTTGGCACCGAAAGTGCACCAGTTCGAGTTGCCACGTTCCAAATACCACACACAGGTAGACAAGAAGATGGATGAGTGAAGAGAATCACAATAGAGTTTTGACAAGTATAAGAGTGAAACAGAATGAGTAATGGTAGAAAGGAATATGAAAGATTACACAAGAGACTGAATACATCTGCGTAAGCCATTGACAACGATTTTGAGCCATGTCACCTATTGTCTGTCTCCAGCCATTGATTCTTAGAGTCCCGAGGGTGGGCCCCAACCCGGAAGTCTGCATCTCCCTCCCTACCTGACTCAGTTTAACTGTCAGGGATTTCATGGATTGATTGATGCCACGTTTTTGTTTGGCATGCCACCATTTAATCTTTTCCAACCTGCACCTATATATCAGCTAGTAATGCCCATCGGGAGGGGGAGGCGATGGTTAGGCATGCGCAGCACCTGACCTAGTCATCTCAATCCATGTAACTTTATAGCCTCGTCGATTGATTTTCCCTCTTTGCCCAACACTCTACGCCTAACCTCAACATTACTTACCTTATTATACCACCTAACGTGAGAAAGAGATCGTAAACATCTATGATCAAAAACAGTCAACCTTTTCATGTCTTCAACTCGTATTGGCCATGTTTCAGAGCCAGCCATAGAGAAGGACGGAGCGAACTGATGAGCAGTACACACGTCCCTTGGTTGATAGTCGGATGTCACGCCTACAATCGCCAGAGATGGTGTAGATTAGCGAAAGCAGCTCTCGAGCATTTTGGATTCGTGCTGAGATTTCGTCACCAATCAATCAATCCGTTGGTGCTGATACAACTTCCCAAATAGGTGAAGTGGTCAACATGGTGTTCTATCACTTCACTCCCTATCACTACTAAGCTAGGAGTTGACGTAGTCCAGTCATTCCTGTAGCAGCAGCTGATGAAGATAACCAACCACCACCACCAGCAGCAGCAGCAACAACATCAACAACCAGCACCAGTCACCATCACAACGGGAAAGATTTGACAGAGGCTGCTTCCTGCCTTCACTTATCTAGTCTACGCAGCCAGCATCGTTTCAATCACAGGCAGTCGGAACGGATCAATCAATATGTCAAAGACAGCTAGCCAGTTAGCCAGACAGAATCAGGGGGGGGGAGGCGAAATACGCCTTCATCAACCTGAAACCAGTTTGCGAATGTTTTGCTTCACTCCACCTCAGCATATAAACACCACGATACGGATTTGTAACACCAATGTGAAGCCGCCAGTCAGTTCTTCTGTACGGGTCAAAAACGTGCATTACAAAAACGTGCATCACGAAAAGGATTTGGAACAGCCAGTCGCAGACGTCTATCAACCAACAGCTGTCACCTTCGATGGCTGGCTGACTGGCTCAATATTGAAGATCAAATGGCCAGCCAGCCAGCCAGCCAGCCAGCCATAGCCAGCCGGAAACCATTAGCAACAAGAAACTCTGGCTTCCAATGAGCGAACCAACCAAGAACCGATGATTGCTCAACAAATATGTAGGAGAAAATGGAGACGGACTGATCGGTCATACTCTGAGGACGGAGGTCGTCGAATGACATCCCACCAAATGCAGGCCATCGCTCCGGTGGAATCCCAATACGAAAGGCAACGCAAGTGGGTCGTCGGTGCTATTGCGACATTGAGAGGAGATCGTGTGAGTTGAAGGGAGGAGGAGGAGGAGGAGATGACAGATTATGGCAATCGTGGACGCAGATGAATAGGACAGCAGGAAATAGAATGAAGTGGAGGTGTGTTGTTGAAGCCCTGTGTTCCACTCGGAACCCAACGGAATAATAATAATAATAATATGAAATACTTAGTGGGGGTGAGGATGGGAGTGAGAAAAAGAAATAGTTAGATGGGTAGATAAACTTACACGCATGAAATCGAATGAAGCAGCCACATCTGGGCTAAACTCATCTATTGGTGGAAGACGTCCATAACGTTGACTGAAATGATTCAACAATATGAATCCAGCATTCATATTACGTCCAGTTTGAATAGCTCCACTTGTTGTACTTTAGTAAAAACGAAAAAAGAGAAATCTTTCAACAACAAAAAAAAAACAACGGAAAAGATGAAAAGCTCAAAAATGTTGAAAAGGCGAGTCTGTCTGTCTCTGTGTGTCTGTTTTGGACATAGAACTTTGCACCGATGTGCTGCAGTTCAAGTCACCACACTCCCTCTATGCAGTACACAAAGGAAGAGAAGAAAGTAGGAGAAATGCATAATAGAGAGAGACAGTAAACAGAGGTGTGGTGAGACAAAGGAGTAGTAATAACGAAGAACAAAACAGTTTCATTGGAAATCATGAGTCACAAGGAGTGGATGCATCTGCACTATGCATTGAGAACGATTTTGAGCCATGTCACCAATTGTTTCCAACCATTGGTTTTTACCGTCCCGAGGACCCCAACCAGGAAGTCTACATCTCCCTACGTGGCTGGCTTAAACTAACTGTTGTAGATTTGATTGACTGGTGAGGCCATGTTTTCGTTTGACCGCCGCTAGCTCTTTTCCAGCCTGGCCCTATGTCAGCTAACATTGCCCGTTGGTCGAGGAAGGCGATGACAAGCATACGTAGCACATGTCCCAACCATCTCAGTCGATGTAATTTCACAGTCTCGTCGATTGATTTCCCCTCCTTACCTAGCAGTCAACCGATGTCTAACCTCAATATTGCTCACCTTATCATACCACTTCACGCGAGAGATGGAACGCAGACACCTATGATCGAAGACAGCTAATCTTTTCATGTCTTCTGCTCTCAATGGCCAGGTCTCACAGCCAGCCATAAAGGAGGACGGAGCGGACTGTTGAGCAGTACACACGCCAGAGACTTGGAAGAGGTGATGTGAAGAGGAGATGAAAACGTGTGGGCAGACTTGGAGTCAGGTGAAGATTCTAGCAGAGAACCGAAAGCAATGGAGACGCACGGCTGAATCCCTATGTTCCTCTAGGAATTAAAGGAAAAAATAATAATAATACTTCATCATGCCATATTTTTTTCATCTCCAAGAAAATGTTCCGTCTAAACTACGATACATTAAGAAGCAAAAACAATCTGGAATCACTCAACCTCTAGTTTTACAATTTGCTAACTATTGTATCTTACCTATTGTACTGCTTGCGTCATCTTAGTCTTTCTTTTCTTTCCTCGGCAGCTCAAAAAGGACTATATCACTTTTAAGAAGAAGGGTATTAAAGATTGTCAGTAGAGGAAGTGGTGTGCAACTTAGCCAGTAAACTTGCTACTACATTGGTTGAGAGACATCTAAAATGATCTAAATTGATGAGCACTAAATACTCAGAAATCCAATAACCAAAAATCAACAACAATATTTCCATAAAGTTTTCTGACTACTTACAAGTAGATGAACTGTGATTGCTAAATTTATTGACTTAAGTTTGTGGGTGGAATTAACACTCAGAATGTATGAAAGACAAATGGATATGAACCTCTATCAAATTAGCTGCATGAGAAATCAGTGTGCGTTACAGGTTTACTGTCAGCTAGTAACGCTGACCAGTAATAACATCCATGGATTTCGAACGCACCAATAACCTTGAACACATGCCGTTCATTGAATACACAACCTGCCTATTATTATAACAGTGCTGTGGACGAATTGAGGTACAAGTCTCATCCCGATCTCATTTCGTTGTGCCTACAGTTGAAACCATTTGATACCCTTCAATGCAATCAGGAAGTATTTTTGAGTTATTTTAAGGAAAGATAATAGTCTTTATTCTGTTTCATTATAGCAACAATTATTATTATTATGATGCGTATTTCTCGACTCAACTCTCCCATCCTTGTATCAATTGCATCTCATCTGGTTGAACTAGAAGTCAGCACTTAAATATCATATGCTCATACTACCGGGCACAGCAAGTCAACGATACCATATTTGGCCAGTCCGTGTTCTATGCGATAGAGACAATGTTAGGCAGCGTGAAACCTATGAATTACTATGTAGTTAGCAAAATAATCGGCTCTTCTATTTGCAATCTATAGTGTCACTATCCCCTCAATTAACTGAAAATCTTAGCTACGGATATTATTATTATTATCTACAGTTTTTGTCTTTGTACTTTTAGAATTTTTAATATATTTGTGTGTTCAAGTTTTTGTAGCAGTTTGGTTAAGTTTTGGGGGTGGAGTTGCTAGCACCACGCACCAACTCTCCCTCTTTATCTGGGCTAGGAACCGACTAGAAAACTAGTGAGCTAGTAATCTAGGCGAGGTGCTGGAGATACACCGACAAACTGGTCGAAGAAGCAGCCAGAGAAGACAGGACTCCAGGTGAACATAGACAAGACGGAGGTTAGGAAAATAACCAACCAACAACAAAAACATCCAGCACCAACCACCATCAACGGGAGGGATTTGAAAGAGGTTACTTCATTCACTTATCCAGAGAGGGAGCATTGTCTCAACTACAGGAGGAACCAACGAGGATGTCAAATCGAGAATCGGGAAGGCGAGAAACACATTCATCAACCTGGAACCAATCTGGAAATCGTCGTCACTCACTCAGCAACATTCAACAACAAAATTCGGATTTCCAATACAAACGTCAAGTCAGTCAGTTCTTCTATACGGATGAGAAACTTGGTGACTGGTGACAAAGAATATTTCCAACAGCCTGTTGCAGACCTTTATCAACAACAACTATCTTCGCTGGCTCTATACTGAAGATCAGATGGCCGGAAAGAACAAGAACAAGAATCACCAACAAGAAACGATGGGAACAAACGAAACAAGAACCAATCGCTCAACAAATATGCAGGAGAAAGTGGAGATGGATTGGACACTCACTCACTGAGGAGGCCGCTGGGTGACATCGCGCGTCAGGCCATCGCTCGAGTGGAACCCGAAAAAGAAGCGGCGAGTAGTGGGACGTCCAAGGGTGACTGACATGGAGGAGATCGTGTGAAGAAGAGTTGAAACAGTATGGACTAACATGGATGCAGGTGGAAAGTACAGCAGAAGATAGAAGCAAGTGAAGACGTGCAGTTGAAGCCCTTTGTTCCACTAGGAACCCAAGGGAACAATAATAATAATACAGTTTTTGTCTTTGTATATGCATATGACGTCACAGTCACTACAAATAACAAATAAGAACTGTCATTAATAATCTATCCTGTAATATAATAATTTTTTAAATGCTATTCGATAAAATTAGATGCAGTATTCTATCAAACGCTGAAAATTCCATTAGGAATGTTTTAATATAAAGCAAATCATTATTACTATTATTATTGCCATCATTACCCCAGCCTTCATTGGTGTTTATCATCTCGGGGACGTCAAACAGGCAGTCTACACCTCCCTCCCCACGTAACTGACTGGCTGTCTGGCTTAAACTAACCGTTGTGGATTTCATTGACTGATGGTGAAGCCATGTTTTCGTTTCACCACAACCACCACCACTAGCTAACTCTTTTCCAACCTCATCCATCCTGTCAGCGCCTAACATCTCCCGTCAGTCGAGGTAGGCGATGGCCAAGCATGCTACTGCTAAGAAATGAAAACTTCATTGTGATAGGAAAAAGATAATAACTATGAACTCTTGTAATTAATAGTGTTCTCTGAGCTGGTTGGTTTAGTTGCGAAGCTTCCGTCGTTCTTCTGGACAACATCTTCAGCGCCATATTTAGCACAAAGCGAAATGATTTAAATTTCTTCATGAGTAGTGATAGAATTGCGTCTCCCGGTAACCATCTTTACATATGTGTATTGACCATTTTCTATTGAATTGGATTTCAAACTTTCTCGTCACTTGATTTACTTTTTATTAGTTGGTATATTTCGTCTATATTAACGTGCTTGTTAATTGCATTTTCGTTTGAGTACCAGGCTTCTAGGAATTCCCTGACTGCACTTTTGGTGTTTCCTCTGTCTAAGATTTTGACATTATCCCAGTTATCAAATTGATGACCATAATTGTCTATATGCATTGATACTAAGGAATACATATCGTGTCTTTTCACGGCTGATTTGTGTTCTTGGATTCTGATTCGAAGGGGACGCTCACTTTGGCCGATGTAATGCTTGTTGCAGTTCATACAATTTATTTTGTAAATGGTATCAATTTTATCCCCTTTTTCTGTTGGATCTTTTGGTTTGCATAATATCGAATTGAGCGATTTTACTGGCTTGTGTGCTATATCCATTTCAAATTGTTTCAATATTGTAGCTGCTATTTCAGAGATATTCCTCATGTATGGTAGAATGAACACCTTTTGATGACATTTTGTGGATAACCTTTCTTTTTGAAGACCGTTTGTAGGTACTTTTCTTCCATTCTTTTCAATACCGAAGGAGTGCTACAATGTGTTTGAACTCTTTTAAACAATGTCTGTACACAGTTTCGTTTGTGAGTGAGTAACTGCATTATTGCTAGTATAGTTGAGTATTTGATCTGTATGTGTGCGTTGATTTTCTATAAACTTGTGTCTCCAAATCTCCTGTGTTGGTTCTCCTGATTAAGACATCTAAAAATAGGATTTTGTTGTGGTCTAATTCTTCTTCTCTCGTGGTGAATTTGATGTCTTCAAATACGTTGTTCATTCATTTATGGGTATATTCTAAATCACATTTCTCTTAATTATTACAAATGTGTATCATAAACGTAACGTATCCAGATTTTCGGTTTAATTCAAGATAGAGCTATTAATTCTAATCTTTGCATGACGACGGCTTCAGCTATTAATCCTGATATGGGCGAAGCTTCCATTGGTGTTTTCCTTTTATTTGTTCATATATTATTTGAGTATTGAATTGGAAGTATGTTGTAAGGCATGATTCTATGAGTTATATCCAAGTTGATGATTGCGTTTTTATGTTTGAACTCTAATCAACTATACTTATATATATATATATATATATATATAATTTTTTTTTCCCTTTCCATTCACCAGTGGAACATAGGGCTTCAAGTTGGTGTCTTGAAGTCTCTCTAGCAGTGTTTATTTTACAGGATGGGGTTGCTAGCCTCATGCCCAACCTTTCCTCTTCACCAGCATTATTTCTGGCTCAGCGAGGTAAAGGAGTGCGTCGGCCGGGGATCGAACCCCGGACCATGTGCATGGTCGGCGAGCGTCCTAATCGCTATACCACCGACGCACTATATATATATATATATATATATATATATATCACTGTAATATATACACATCATAGCAATACTATTTTTTTTACCTGTGCCTAGCTCTGATAGCTAAATCAGCATGTTCATCGACCATTGTAGCCTCATGTATCAGTAAGTCACAATTTCTACCAGCTTCTACAAGTTCAGGACATGAAGGTGTATCTCCAGAATAAACAATTGACCATTTTCTCTCCTTGCACTGGTTTTGAATAGCTGACTCATTATCGATTGAATCTATGGATGAAAGACACGGACTATCAATAATATAAGCCCATGATGAACGTGTATGCGGAACTTTCACAGGTCTAATCTAAAATAGCAAGAAGAAGAAGAATTGAAGGTTGACAATGGTATCAAAGTTATTCAAAGCAAATAAAAAAAAAATACACTCATTATTCATGAAAATTGGACGACGCCAACCAACCTATGTGTGTTAGAGAAATTCTCAGAGTTTAAGATATTGTAGGAAACTTTTACAACACAACAGGTGCTTTGGTAACTACTTCGCTACTACCAAGGGGTGCCACCGACAATTATACATCTCATCCAACAGCTGCATGGCAATGCTTCATGCCAAGTAATCCACAACGGGAAACTTACGGAATCCTTCTAAGAAGTGAGGACAGAAGTAAGACAAGGCTGGCTGGCTGCCTACTATTGCCAATGATTTTCCGGATTGCAGTAGATTGGATAATGCGACAGACAGCGGGCAGGGCAATGAGGAAAGAGGCATAAAATGGACCCACACCAAAAAACTTGCAGGATCTAGACTTCGCCGATGATATATGTCTGATTTCCCAAAAACTGCTAGAAGAGATATGCAAGTGAAAAGCAACAAGTTGGCACAAGAAGCATTCAGAGAAAATAGGACTTCAGGTGAACATAGAAAAAACAGAGGTGATGAAGATTCCTGGACAACACCAGCAGCAACAACAACAGACAACGATCAGCATAAATGGGAGAAATCTGAAAGAAGCAACCTCCCTCACCTACAGACTTTGGAAGCATCGTTCCAACTACAGGTGAAGGTGATGAGGATATCAAAGCAAGAATCGGGAAAGCAAGACAAGCTTTCACTACTCCCAAGTCTGTGTGGAGGTCAACAGCACTCAAAAACCGGCCAGCCAGAAAAGATCAGCAACAGTGAGGGATCTCTGGCAATGAGCGAACCAACACAGCAGGAACCGATTGTGCAGCAAATAGGCAAGAAGAAATGGAGATGGATTGGCTGGCCATACTCTGAGAAAACAAACCATCAAGTGAATGACATCACTAGACAAGCCATTGCTCGAGTGGAACCCGACTGAATGGGAAGCGGCGAGTTGGTCGTCAGTGCAAGGGTGACTTGGAGGAGGTGATGTGAAGAGGAGATGAAAACGTGTGAGCAGACTTAGAGCCAGGTGAAGACTCTAGCAGAGAACCGAACACAATGGAGACACACGGCTGAATCCCTATGTTCCTCTAGGAATTAAAGGAAACAATAATAATAATTATAATAATGTGATATTATTCAGATGTTCATATCATCTCATTGAAGACGAAGAGGAAATAAATTTTGGTGATTTTAGAATTCATTCGATCAATAATGTCTGGTCGTTGATTAGAGTGCTCGTACTCAACTCCTCGAGTTCAAAACAGCTCATGAAAAATCACCATATAAAGTAGTGAAAACCAGTGGTATCCATCAGAGGTGCCTTTTGTCCCTATGTTGATTTCATTTCATCACAGATATACTAACAGATGTAGTCCTGATTGACTTGTTATTACTGGGGAAAAGTTTCGCCGACTCAAAATGACACACACACACAGTCCTCCTAGGTTCAAAATCTTGTCAGTACCTTCAACGGAAATCTCGGTATTCAGGAACGGTGGGAATCGACTGCTAGTTGATGGATAGACAGCGACGTGGGTAAGCTTGTTGACCACATCATTCTCAGGACCCAAACCTTGCAATATCTAATTCGTCACTAAATTCGAAAGGAAATATCTCTAACATCATTATGGATAGCTGAATAGCTGGGAGGGAATTCGAGACTGTTCTCAACAAAGTTGACAAACAACACTTACAAGAATTTTCGATAGTTTGGTTTGTAAAGGTTTGTTATGTTTCTATGAGTTGATCACGGATTGATATCAGTTAGAGAACCATTGAAAACCAGCCACAGGGAGTACTGGACAGCTGCTGTTTCATCAGCCTAGTTTGGAAATCATCGGCGGTACGCACCCACTGGGATTCGAACCCAGTACTTCGGCGTACTGCCGATGATTCCCAAACTAGGCTGATGAAACAGCAGCTGTCCAGTACTCCCTGTGGCTGGTTTTCAATGGTTCTCTAACTGATATCAGTCCGTGATCAACTCGTAAAAACTTACAAGTATGCCGCCTACACTAATTAACAGTGACGGTTTTCTGACTTATTCTTTTTATATTCAGTCGGTTTAATTTTTTATTCTCTTGTGCAGATTTCACTTAAACAATAACACCTTTTAAACTGACATCACCATTTTTAAAAGTAGAATATTTCCAGCAAAGGGACTGTTTTCAACAACAAACTTATTTTCAAGTATTGGTTTCTGTAGGGATTTTGTTTGATTGGTTGGAGGATTTCATCATGAGTTGACATCGGTTGGTTAGAGGACCATTGGGAAACCTTGCAATACTTGACGACAGCTGTTTCATCATCCTAGTTTGGGTATCATCAGCAGTACGCACCCACTGCACTGGGATTCGAACCCAAGACCTTCCGGTTGCTAGACAAGCTCGTATAACATTTAGCCATTCATTGGGACCCGATCCAGTGGCTCATGAATTGGCAGAAGTTAGAATTCATGCACTGGTTGGCCATTGAATCGGGTCCCAATGAATGGCTGAATGGTATACGAGCTTGTCTAGTAACCGGAAGGTCCTGGGTTCGAATCCCGGTGCAGTGGGTGCGTACTGCCGATACATCTAATAAACAAACTAACATGGTTAATAAAGCAGGATTCAATGAATTCATCAAATTTCGGTAGAACTCGTCAGCTGAATACTTTACATACACGGATATATATACTTTTGAAATTATATTGGGAGATATAAGACTGATAAGTAAACAAACTACATTGAATTAGTCATGCAGAAGGTCAGGTGCGAATGTTTTCCAGGTCATGTTCAATTAGATAAGGGGAGAGGGAGAGAGTATGGGAGATCAAAATTAAGATAAATTGCATTACGCTTCAATTACACATCACTTAGATAAACAATTAGACATTAGAGAATTTAACAAGAATTGCAACCAGACCTAATACATAGGTCGTACGGAAAGGAGATTGTCTACTCGCATGATGGAGCATTTGCCAAAATGGTTGAAAACAGCTGAGTTCAAAGTGCCAAAATCCTCAATAACAAAGCATCTTGTGGACTACGGGCATGATATCGACGCTGTCAAATCATTCACTGTTATTGTCAGCAGACAAAGAAACAAGAAGATGCTTGCAATTGCAGAGGCTTGTGCAATTCGAGTTTACAAACCAGGACTCTGTGTACAAAAGGAGGTGGTCGTGATTCTGAATCTACCATGGTAATTCGTTTTACTTATTATTCTACCTATTATTATTATTATTCTCATTATTATTATTGTTATACTTGATTCATTTAAAACTATCCTTTATCAGTAGCATTATCTTAACTCACTTCAACACTATTATTATTATTATTATTATAACTATTACTATTGACATCCCTCTGGTTGCAATTCTTGTTAAATTCTCTAATGCCTAATCGTTTATCTAAGTGATGTAATTGAAGTGTAATGCAATTTATCTTAATTTTGATCTCCCATACTCTCTCCCTCTCCCCTTATCTAATTGAACATGACCTGGAAAACATTCGCACCTGACCTTCTGCATGACTAATTCAATGTAGTTTGTTTACTTATCAGTCTTATATCTCCCAATGTAATTTCAAAAGTATATATATCCGTGTATGTAAAGTATTCAGTCCTATATCTCCCAAAGTAATTTTAAAAGTATATATCCGTGTATGTAGAGTATTCAGCTGACGAGTTCTACCGAAATTTGATGAATTCATTAAATCCTGCTTTATTAACCTGCTTTATTGCTTGTTTTAAATTCGTTTCGGGAAATAAATGTTTCCGAAACTAATATGGAATTACTTACTACCACCACCACAGTGCTCAAGTTTTACACGTATATTAACCCAAAGGAACATTATTAATAATAATAATAATAATAATAATAATAATACAAGTACAAAGTGAAATCTCCACTCACATGAATATTCATCTGTTTTAACAGCTGTAACCATCTATCTGTTTTCTCACCACTAGTAGTAGTATTCAATGTCCATGATGGGGAAGAATTCGGTTTCGGCGGAGTATAAATGCTGGAGATAACACAGAGATCAACAATCGGGCTATAATTGAACAGTTGACTGAAATTCACTAACCAATGGTAGAATGCGGATGGAGCACAGACAGGCAACAGGCAGTTGGATTTATCAACACCATCTGACCTGAGTAGATTCCAACGAGTTAAGGCAACAGTGAAAACACCCTTTTGAGATAGAGACAAAAAAAACCGTTGAAAAACAACAACAATATTGGAAAAATATATATTCAGAACAATAGAATATTTAGAGCGAAAAATTGTGGTTTCAATAAATTCTTCCTTCTACAGGCTGCTCTACAATTATAAATCCATTAATTAATTTAAGCATACAATAGCCAGTCAGCCAGTAAGACAAATTAGAATCATATCAGAAAGTGTATTGTGGAACAAGTATAAGATGGGATGGAACAATAGTCAGTTAGTTTTATTTAATATGCATGGTCAATGAGAACATGGGACAAAATGAGATGCAGTAATTTAATTTAATGATGTGTGTGTGTATACAATATAAATATAGTCAACAGAAAAATACAGGTTTCGAGAGTGAGTGTGATGAGGGTGTGTGAGAGACAATATGAAAATAAACCAACGAATGGGGCGGTCTAGACATAAGTTCAAGGTTGAAAATAACGACAGTAAAATAATAACGATGATATGGTGTAAAATTACAAGCACTATTGGTGAATGATTGTCAAATAGTAATGAAGTGGAATGAACAGGATTTTGTAAATACGATAACAAGTTAGAAAAGCACTACTTAAACCTAAGGTAATAAAATCATAACAAAGGTCATGAAATCATGAAAGTCGAAAATGAACGATTGTCATAGAAAACAGAGGAATAGAAGAAAAAGAAAAGAAAAATTGTGAAAGGAATTTATAGTTATATATGTCCAAACCAAGTTCACTTTTAACGGTTTGAAAAAATTTGGGCATTGGGTATATGATATTCATTATAATAAAGGATTTTGTATTTCCCAATGAATGAAAAACAAAACGATATTGTTTTTACTGACGTTTCGCTATTTAATGCTGATAGCTTTATCAAAGTATTATTAAACCGGAATTTACAAAATCTCAGCATATATATAACAAACAGTTAGGGGGTGAGAATATAGACATGGGTCAAGTTAAAGGGACATATTGAAAGTAAAAATAGCGATGAATTTATAGTGTTAATGGAGGATTTGTTGGCTTTATTGTAGGTCAAGGTAAACATAGTGGTTGAACATCCTTCTTCTGTATGCAAAGAGATGGTCTTCTGGTATTAATTGCCACCGCTTCAGCTACTGATAAAAGATGTAGTCGAGCTCCTCTAGATAAATTACTAGGTACGCGGTAAATAACTGAGAACGCCTGGTCAAGTTTTATCGGGTGTCCCGTATCTACCAAGTGGGCTAAGACTGTACTATTTACACATTTGGTTACTCCTTTACTCAACCATACACGTACATGTTCTCGAGCGCGCATGGATAAAGCCCTCTGAGTACGGCCACATGAGCAGTTGAATTCTTTGGTAATTTATCCTTTACTTGCTGTGTGAGTGCTGATTTAGTTGAGAAGTTGAGTTGAGCAGTTTAGCTGCAGGACATATTCTATCTACTGCTCTATTAAGTCGACATTTTAGAATGTCAGCTGCGATTTCCCCTTTGTAACTTAACGTAAGATACAAAGGTTTCTCGTGTACGGTATCTACCTTTACCTTGTCTGCAGGTATTGACATATACTATTTTAGGAAGCTCTGTGGATATCGATTTTCTTGCAGTGTGAGTTTCAGTTTATGCATTTCTTCCTTAGTGCATTCCTCTATAGCTATGACACTTAACAAAGTTTTTTTTGTACTGAATCGGTGCGAAGCTATAGAAATGGGTGTACTGAACCGTCCAGGTTTCCTTTCTAAATAATTTCCTTTGTAGATATTATTTATTTTTTTATTTTTGATTACAGCTTGATGCCACACCGTATTTTCAGTACAAGTATGGAATTTTCAGCATGGATATCGGTAGCCCAAACTTTGCAGGCCGACCATAGATATCGGGTGTGCGTCGGCAGGGGATCGAACCCCGGACCATGTGCATGGTCGGCGAGAGTCCTAACCACTGTGCCACCGTCTATCTTCATGGTAAGGAGAATAAGAAAAATATATGAGGATACAACAAATTAAATTCGACAATGATAAGTATGTAAAATGAAGCAATCAATTGTTGTACTGATGCTGGATTCCACATAGAACTTGGCACCGAAAGTGCAGCAGTTCGACTTGCCACGTTCCAAAGAGCACAAAAAGGTAAACAAGAAGATGGGTGAGTGAAGAGAATCAATAGAGTTTTGACAAGTATAAGAGTGGAACAGAATGAGTAATGGTAGAAAGGAATATGAAAGATTACACAAGAGACTGAATACATCTGCATAAGCCATTGACAACGATTTTGAGCCATGTCATGTTGTACTGATGCAAACACTGAATTGCTTTTATATGTTGCCTTCTCAAAACTTTAGAGTGTTCTTATATGAGACTATAAGTCATGAGATTTCAAGTAAAAGGAAGGACTTCAACAGCTTAGGATTTTCATGTCAGTTATTGGGATCTTATCCATTATTATTATTATGTGGTGAGAGCTGGCTGCTAGCCAAAGTTGGTAGACAGTAATTTACGTCAATGTATGTTTATGTTCCCAATATTGGTAGCATATGGATGATCTGACACAGCCACAAAGAGATGCAAGGTTAACTTTCTGTGAGAAACAACCACCAATCAAAAGACTGTATTTTCTACTAACAATAATCTACAATGATGAATGTACATTAAAATCTATAAATATGTGTTGATTTTCCTTAATAAGCGATCTGTTGCCTGACTCTTGCCTTCTGTCGTCACAATAATAGCAATAAATAAATAAGGCTGTAGTGACACTATCTGTTACATTAACCGTATAGCCTTGACTGGTACTTTCTACTACGACTGTAACTTTACCTGAAGATAATTACTAAGTAGGTGGGTGAGTGAACAACCACTTATTCTGAAGCAGCGACAGAGTCTTTATCACATAAAATACGGGCTGAATAGGGTATTGTAGAATTTTTGTACTTAATGGTGCGAGCATATAACTTCTTATATTGAATTCTCGTCCTACCTGATGAGATACAAGGGGATAGTTGTGGATAAAGCGGAGGGGGCTGTGCAAGGAGTGTGACAGTACGGCCTTTGCCCATTTTGTGCAGGAATTTACGTGTCTCTCGACTATAGTATTGGAGAGCTCACGCAGTGGCAAACCACAAGCCCTACTCACAGCATTTAATACTCTTTGTAATATAACATAGTCTATTTTTAAAAAGCCCAGGAAAGATTAATGGAGAACAATAGAGTACAATAGGTAAAATACAGGAGTTTACAAACTGCAGAACTAAAGGTTGGTTGATACCTGATTGTCTTAACTTAATGTAGAAGGTAAGACGAAGCATTTTCTTAGAGATTAATAAGATGTGGGATGACCATGAAAGGTCAGAGGAAATAACCAATCCAAGGTATTTAGTGCTTGACTTGGTTTCAGTTTCAGTGCCATCTACGCTACAGGCATCATGGGAACTAACTAGTTCATGTATGCCACGACAATGCTTGAAAGTGAAGTTAACTGCCTGATATTTGGAAGGATTTAACATAAGACCATTTGACTTAGACCACTTGCTGATGTCCAACAGAAAGCTATTAAGTTTGGAGCAGTCAGACTCGAAAGTGATAGGCAGTGAGTGATACAGTCAGATCATCCACATATATATGACAAAGTTAGTTTTGTTTAAATGAGGCAGGTCGTGTAGGACGAAAGAAAAAAAGAAAAGGAGAGAGGACGGCACCTTGAAGAACACCGGCTTTTGTAAGCGAGGCAGAAGAAGACTTGCCGTTATATACAGTACATTGCATTCTATCAGAAAAATAAGAATGCAACCAACTCTTAGTCCGGGATCCTGTTTGCGTCAACGAAAGCTTATTTAATAAAAGGCCCCTAGGTACAGAGTCAAACGCAGATGTGTAGTCTAGGAAAGCACCACGAACATATATGGCACCTTTGTCTAAACAACAAACAACATTATGATATAAGACAACCGCAGCATCCAAAGTACTTCTAACATGTGTATATGCAAATTGCTTAGGATCATTAAAAGGTTTCAATGAAGGTTCAAGACGAAGTAAAAGTAATTTTTCCATCAATTTTAAAAAAGGAGAAGTAATTGCAATAGGCCTAAACTTAATATCCGTACCAGAAGATTGTTTTGGTAATTTCTTATGTTCTGACAATCTGACTACCCCTGACCTACTAGTTTGACCTATGTAGTTGACCTCACCGTCATTGCAGGGTATTTTCATTAGGAAGATTAAGAAAGGCCAAAATAAAAAGAATTGTGAAACTAGTAATAATAACAAATAAGAGAGAATATAAGTCATCTACTGTTATACCATCTAAGGAGGGGATATCTGAGACCCTACGTAGGATTCTTAATAAAGCAGGAATCAGGGTGGCATTGAAACCTACAAACTCACTCAGGGAGAAGCTCTGTAGATTAAATGACCCTGTCGGTTGACCCAATTAGACAAAATAATATAATTTACAAAATACCCTGCAATGACCGTGAGTTAGGTCAACTACATAGGTCAAACTAGTAGGTCAGGCATAGTCAGATTGTCAGAACATAAGAATTTACTGGCTAAGGTAAGAATGGTTGACCCCACCCGAGAAGATAAGTAATTTAGAAAGGCAGCTCAGCACTACATTGCACTGCATGCATTACTACACTACCACACAATAACATGGTGAGAGAGGGTTAAAATTCTAAAAAGTAATCTAGGTATGTGGAGATAGAAAGAGGTTGATTACTGCATCCTACTGGGTTCATCGAATCTACACCAAACACATGCAATAGGAATGATTCATCACTCATACCCGAAATATGGAAAATACCACTACTACCAATCAAATCAAGTGAAAAACAATGGAGCTATATAAATGAATTTAGGAATTCGTGTGATATGATTATGAGCAGTAATAAATTGTGCTCGAAACGTCACCAGGAAATATTACTGTATAACACTGTGAAACTTTATCACAATAAAATTTACCCATAATGGAATTACACTCTAACACAGTGCCCACGTTTTATTCTCTCGTCTCCTACCGTTACATAATCAACGCTATAAAATTTAATAACATAACGGGTCTTTCGACTTACCCCATGATGATCAGCATGCATATGAGTGATTAGAATTAACTTAATTTTCCGTAGGATTTCATTCCCTTTCTCCAAACCATATAATGCATAGAGTTGGCTTAAGGAGCCTTCTCCACAATCCAACATTATAAAGTTATCCGGACTAAAACGTAAAGAAGGAAGCAATAACAATTATATAAGTGTACACACTCACGGATGCCGACAAAATAAAAAATATGTAACACAGAAACCCTGAAACTCAATCGATTGACAGGGTACACAAACAACTGACCAACGACAAATACTTTTTTTTCCGAGTTTGACTATGGATTGATATATCAGTTAGAGACCATTGAAAACCAGCACTGGAGTACTGGACAGCTGTTTCATCAGCCTAGTTTGTGAATCATCATCAGCAGTACGTACCCACTAGGTGTTCGCTAGTGATTGATTTGCTACAAGGCGAAGTTTCCTGCAGTGAGTTCTAGTGAGAAGTCGTGACCAGTGAGATGCATCCAGATGTCACGTGTGTGAGGATGGATTTCCCGTCGATGAAATTGGTTGGTACCAGTCGCGCCAAAATCACGAATTGGTAGAAGTTAGAATTCATGCACTGACTGGCCATTGAATCGGGTCGGGTTCCACTGAATGGCTGAATGGTATAAGAGCCAGCTAGCTTGCCTTGTAACCGGAAGGCCCTGGGTTCAAACCCTGGTAGTGGGTGCCTGCTGCCGATTATTGACAAACTAGAATGAAACAGCAGCTGTCCAGTACTCTCCTTGTTGATTTTCGATGATTCTTATCCGATATCAATCCGTGGTCAAAGTCGTAAATAACAAATCTAATCCTTACACAAACCAACTCTTGAAAAAACTTTTTTTTCATCAGTTAGAGTCCATCACCTAGCGAATCTACACAATGAAATGATGCTTGTCAATGCTTGGATTACGACGACCATGACGATGACCACCCCCACCACCAGCACAAATCGACTTCAAAAAACATATGGAATGTTTATAAAATGAAGTGGTGACGACTAGTGGTGTCCGTCAAGGATGCCCATTATCCCCATTCCTATTCAACTTCATCATAGACGTACTAATGGACTTAACCCTAACTCACTTCAGCGACTCAGGGATTGACTTGCTACCAGGGATGGAATAATCTCGTCGACTTAGAATATGCAGACGATATAGTCCTTCTAGACGAGGACACTGACAAAATTCAGCAAAGTCTTCTGAACACTTTGAGCAACAATCTTCGTATGTTTGGCATGCGAGTTGATTCCGCCAAATGTAAGATGATGTCACAGGATTGGTCTACACTGACTCCTAGATTAGAAATAGAGAGTGAAGTGGTAGAGCACGTTGACCGCTTCACTTATTTAGGAAGTTGCCAGCGGGTTCATCTCTGATGAAATCTCAGCTGAGTACGAATACAGACGGCTAGTTTTGCACACGCCAGTCAGTTAACGCCGTCTCTGGCTTAGTAGACGTGATATCCGACTATCGACCAAAAGGCGTGTGTACTGCTAAAAAGTCCGCTCCGCCCTCCTTTATGGCTGGCTGTGAGACCTGGCCATTGAAACTGGAAGACATGAAAAGGCTGATTAGCTGTCTTCGATCATAGGTGTCTGCGTTCTATCTCTCGCGTGAAGTGGTATGATAAGGTGAGCAATATTGAGGTTAGCCGTCAGTCGAGTGCTAGGTAGGTAGGAGGGGAAATTACATCGACTGAGATGGTTAGGACATGTGTTACGTGTGCGTGCCTAGTCATCGCCTTCCTCGACAACGAGCGGGACAATGTTAGCTGACATAGGATTGGTCAGGCTGGAAAACAGTTAGCGGCGGTCAAACCAAAATATGGCCGCACCAGTCAATCAAATCTACAACAGTTAGTTTAAGCCAGCCACGTAGGAAGGTGTAGACTGGCTTCCTGACTGGTTGGGGTCCTCGGGACGGTAAAAACCAATGAAGGCTGGAAACAATTGGTGATATGGCTCAAAATCGTTCTCAATGACTGGCTGGCTGGCTGGCGCAGATGCATCCACTCCTTGTGACTCATGATTTCCAATGAAACTGTTTTGTTCTTCGTTATTACTACTCCTTTGTCTCACACCTCTGTTTACTGTCTCTCTCTATTATGCATTTCTCCTACTTTCTTCTCTTGCTTTGTGTCCTACATGGAGGGAGTGTGGCGATTTGAACTGCCGCACATATGTGCAAAGTGGTTCTATGTCTATTACAGACAGACATATTTTGGTTTGTAAGTGTTAGTTATGTTTCTACGAGTTGATCACGGATTGATATGAGTTAGAGAACCGCTGAAAACCACCAGGGAGTACTGGGCAGCTGTTTCATCATCCTAGTTTGGGAATCATCATGAAAATTCTAACTTCTACCAATTTGTGGTTTAGCACGATCCCAACCATGAGCGAGCCATTGAATCGGGTCGGGTCCCAGTGAATGGCTGAATGGTATATGAACTACTAGCTTGTCTTGTAACCGAAAGGTCCTGGGTTCGAATCTCAGTGCTGTGGTGGATGCGTACTGCCGATGATTCCCAAACTAGGCTGATGAAAATTACTTCATATTGTTTTTTTTAAAAAGAAAAGGAAAACGGTCAAGACTTACTCTAACTGCATGAGAATGCAGCTGATATTTCGGTATTTATTTGGAGTCGATGATCCAGTGCCGAGAAATGTGATCTCAGGGTACTGCTCAGATGCTAATCTATGATCTAAAAAGAAAAAAATACCAAAAACCACGATGATAATAATAATAATAATAGTCGTGAGAAGAATGTATTCTCATCTATGAATGACAAATGTAATAATATACATATACATATATTATATTGTAAACATTCATAACAGTAACAGCGAAATGCCGTGTGTGTCCTCTGATTACTCACAATTGGCTGTCTCCACTGTAAGGATGGATAAACACACACACACATCGTCCCGTCCATTTTGTAAAGTGGACATTCCTCATCAACTACCACCTAAACCATGGCCACAAGCAGACAGCGCATCTCGTTCCGAATTCACATTCACTTTGGCATTCTTATCAATCAATGCCTTTTCAAAACAGCCAACACACACAGTCACAAACTTTCATGCTCAGTGGAAAAAACAGTACTTACAGACGTTGACTGTCAACAGTTCCAAGAGTACCACACCATCAGTAATACTATCGAACATAAGCCTCAACCTCCGTATAATCGAAAATTAAAGGGTCAAGTAGATCGGTTTGTCTAGGTGATGACGCTGACAAAATAGAGGCAGAGTCTTGACACCAAACACACCTTGAGAGTTGAGCAGCAATCTTCAAATGTTTGGCATGGGGAGCGATTCGCTTGTGCTGCTGTCAAATGTAAGACGATGGGTGCTGATGGGTTGATCTGATGGCTGACAAAATCTCAGCACGGACAGGGATAAATAAGGCTGGTTTCGCATTTTCCAGACAACTTACGCCATCTCTAGCGTGCTTATTAGATGTGCTATGCGGATGGCTGTCGACCAAAGGTCGTGTGTACTGCTCAGCAGTCCGCTCTTTCCTCTTTTATGGCTCCCTGGCTATGAGATATGGCCAGTGAGAGTGGAAAAGATGGAAAGGTTAGCTAGTTGTGTTAGGTCATAGCTGTCTACGTTCTATCGCCCATATTAAGAGGTATAATAGGTTAGTGAGCAATATTGAGGTGAGGAATTGGTCCGTTGAGTGCTAGGTAAGGGACGAGGCGGGGAAATCAATCAACGAGGTTGTGAAGCAGTAACATTGACTGAGCTGGATATGTGTTGATTACAAATGCCTGTCTGCCTAGCCATCGCTTTTCTCGACGACGACGACGAGCGATGTTAGCTGACTGACATAGGATGGATGGTTCAGGTTGGAAAAGAGTTAGCTAGTGGTGGTGGTGGTGGTCAAACGAAAACATGGATTCACTAGTCAATCAAATCTACAACAGTTAGTTTAAGTCAGCGAGTCACGTAGGGAGGATTGCCTGAGCGACTGCCTGCCTGGTTGGTTTCCTCGAGATGCTAAAAACCAATGGAAGCTGAAGACAATTGGTGACATGTCTGGCTGAAAATTGTTCTCCGTGATGGCTGGCGCCGGTGCAGATGCATTCACTCTTTGTGATGATTTATCAGATTCAATACAACCCCATAGTTCTTCTTCCATATTACTACTATTCTTTCTGCCTCACTCAAACTTCTGTTTATTATCATTTTCTCTTTCTACTTTGAATTTCCCTTTACTGTCTCCTGTTGCTTTGTGTGGCAGATGGAGGGAGTGTGGGAACTGGAGGTGGTGCACATCTGTGCAAAGTTGTATGTTGAAACCAGTCAGTCAGTCAGTTAGAACAAAGATTCAGTGAGTAATCAACCGCCCTCTATCTCCACATACCTATATTATTTTTCAGAATTTTAATTCCCTCCCAGCACCACTCTATTGTTTAGTTGTGCGTTAGTGCATGCGTGCAATGTAGTTCTGAGTTGGTTTTTCTAAATTACTTATCTTCGTGGCCTAAATCATTCTACACTTAGCTAAATTCTTATATTCGAACAGGTCTACTGGTTTGACTCACCTATGCAGGTGGTTGACCTAGCTCACAGTCATTGCAAGGTATTTTATAAGTAATATTATTTTGTCGAATTGGGTCAACCTATAGGGTGTCCTTGGACGTACCTACAGAGCTTGTCCGACCTGAGTGAGTTTGTAGGTTTAAATGCCACCAGCGTAATTCCTGCTCTTTTATTAAGAATCCTACGTAGAGTCTGATGTACCCTCTTTATATGGTAAAACAACTGTAGATTCTTTATAATCTTTCTTATTTACGTTACCATTATTAGTTTCACCATTGCTTTTATGTTGCCTTTGACCTTTCTGATCTTCTCAATGAATTTTATAGGATTTCTTATCTTATTCAGGTCAACTAATCCTGATTTAGCCAGGTTTTTATGTTTGGCTAGTCTGACTGCCCCTGTTCTACCAGTTTGACGTAATAATCATCGCAGGCAGGGTATTAGATAAACTAAATTGTTTTGTTTTAAAGGCTCCACTGACAGGATTGATCCTTTCACCGACAAAGCTTGTTTCTAATTGAGTTTGTGGTTGGTTTGAATGCCGGTCACTTTTATTCCTACCTTGTTAAGAATTCTGCGTAAGGTTTCCGAGGTTCCTTCCTTGTAATGAAGTGGCATTGTATGGAAAAGTGACATTCAAACCCACAAACTCAATTAGAAACAAGCTTTGTCGGTTAAAGGATCAATCCTGTGGAGCCTGTAACCGACAAAACAATTTAGTTTATCTAATACCTTGCCTGCGATGATTGTCAGGTCAAATACATAGGTCAAAGTAGTAGAACAGGGGCAGTCAGTGAGTCAGACTAGCCGAACAGCATAAACACTAAGCGGCAAAATCTACATTGGTTGATCCAAATAAGATGAGAAATCTAGAGAATAGTTCAGCTATAGCACTCACTACATGCAATTACACACAACCATACAATAGGCTGGATGGGATAGGATGACAGTTTTAAAATCTAATGTCACAGGGTGGATGGACGGAGAGATTGATAACAGAAGCTTTGTTTATCGAATCAATTGAGAGGGAATACGTGTAATAGGAATGATTCAATACCTGTCCACACAGATATCTGTAAAAAGTGTACTAACCCCTTAAACAAATGGGAGAGGACAAATAAAACTATAAAACTCAAGTTTCGAAGTCGTGTGATTATAATTCATGATATGATTATGAACAGCAATAATGAATTGTGTTCGAAACTGTGTCATCCAGTAAATACTAATACTGTTTCACTGTGTACGTCTAATAAACAAACTAATATGGAAAGACGATGACAGGAGTTTCGAATACCTGATATCCACTTGGTTAGAAGAGGATTGATTGACTAGTCAAAACTAACTAACATTTAACATAATTACAGCATTACAACTTTATTGTACTGCAGGAGTCAAAAAAACACTTTGTGAAATGTACCTTGTGGTTTGTTGAGCTTTAGAGATTCTCGCATTTTAGCAAACTGATCTTCGGCTTCTTTTAAACTCATATAAAGTGGATCAAAAACTTGAGACACAAACTCCTCCGCATTTAAATTTGGATATTCAGATCTATAAAACAAACAAACAACAACAAAAAAAATATACGAAAAATATTCGGAATCAATAACACTGTGTCAGTCAATACTTTGATTGAACACAAGTCAGTAGTAACTGGTGTAATGTGTCGACTTCTATCTTCGGTGCAGCAGACTGAACTCTATCAAACAGTCAGTCAAGTTTGCAATGTGGCCAGCAGCATGTCACTAGGTGGCTTGTTACCACAGTGAATTGTTGATGTTATATATCTCATATCCTAACGATTTCTAAGATAGTGTTCTGTATAACCTACTACACTGAGAAAATTAGACAATCTGGAATCACATCACATCGTCTGTTTCGTTTCCCATTTAGTCTCAGTCAGACTGTTTCAAATTAAATAGCTTCCTGTCGGACATCAGTCAGTGGTCCAAACTAAATGGTCTCATGCTGAATCCTTCAAAATGCCAGACTACTGACTTCTCCCTTAGGCATAAACGGGATCTACAAACACTCGTAAGTTCTCATGAAGACTGTTGCATTGAGGGGACAAAAATTGAAATTAAGTCTAGTGCAAAATACCTCGGTCTAGTTGGTTCTGCCTTCCGACCTTACTTGGACATCTCATATCCTAACGATTTCTAAGAAAGTGTTCTGTCTAACCTACTACATTAAGAAACTCAGTCAATCTGGAATCACCCAACCTATACTTTCAAAATTTGTCAGCTGTTGTTTCTTACCTATTCTACTTTACTGCTCCCCGTTGGTCTTTCCTGGTCCACTGAAAAAGGACTATGCCATCCTGAGAAGGATGTTGAAGGTAGTCAGTAGGACTAGTGGTGTAAAACTTAGTCAGCTCGTCACTACATAAGTTGAAAGGCATCTGGATATATGCGAAAAATGGTCTAAAACCATACTCTCCGATCCCCAATACCCCCTCCATTCCCAACTCTCGCCTTGTATCTCATCCGGTAGAACCAGAAATCAGTATAAAATAATCTATGCTCGTACAACCAAGTACAGGAACTCAACGATACTCAACCATACTTGACCCGTGTTCTAAGCGACAAAGACAATGTTAATCGTGAAACCTATGACTTGCTTTGTTGTTAATAACATAATCTTAGGCTCTTTTATTTCTCTCTTATTTCGTATTCTACACCAAACTCCTCCTTAAACATACTTAGCTACCTAAATCATTAACACTGGCTTCCTCTTTGTACTTTACTCTATTCCTTTTTTTGTGTATCTATCGGTTCTGACTATATAAGCACTAGGAATAGTACAAAATTGTCCTGTCACTAACCATCATGTAATTATTAGTTTTGTGGTTGTTTTTGCTTATTTTTTATTTTTTTTTCGGCAATATTAACTGACAATCATTGGTTGTGAACGCCATTGTCGCCACCTTAAAATTTTGTATTATGCAGGATTACTCACACTACCACTACAAACACCGCATTAAACCTGACAATAAAAAACAAAACAACAACCCTGAAATGTTATTTTATGATTGTTTAGAGTTGTTTCAACCAAATTAACTGATCAACTTGGCGATAAATTTTCTTAAATATCATTTCATAACTTCATGTATGACTATAGCTTTACTGTCACCATGCATAATCATATCATAGCTTTCACCACACAATACTGAGTTATTACTTTATGTTGTTTATTTTCCTTTCTACTTCTTGGTATTTTTTCGCATTTTTTAAAAATTATTTTCTGTTTTTTGTAGTTGTTTTTTTGCTGTTGTTGTCTTAATATTCATTTTTTTATTTCATCTTTTTTATTTTTTGAAAATACTCCTTTTAAACGTTGGAGAAAATTAGATGCAAATATTGTAGATATGTGCTGAAAATTCCACACTGTTCCACTAGTACTGTTTCTGGAATAAAGCAAATTATTATTATTACTAGTCATTATTATGTTAGATGGTTGGAGGCAATCGACCACACAGGGAGCCCTGTGTGTGTGGACTTAGGTTTCGTGCTACTTGACGAGCACAAGGCAGTCACAGCAAGGCATATGTATCTGCAACCAAGTTGAAGAAAAAAATCATGTCCAACCTTCTGAGATTTGAACCCGCGTCACCATGTGCCGCCTGTCTGCAGTCAGAGACGTTAACACAAAGCTATTCGGGCTCGCGATCGACCTCCTGTAGGACTGTATTGGACATCAGCATCAATCACGGTGCAATCACTCTCAAAGTGAACAGTGATGGCAAGCCAGCCACCTAACACGGTGACCACATTGCAAACTTGATTGATGCAATTCAGTCTGCACCAAAAATAAGACTAGACACACTACAACACTCACTAGTTACTGACTAGTGTCCAATCGAACGTCTCTGAGTGCAGCACTGGATGATGCGGGTTCGATTGTCAGAAGGTTGGACATGAATTAATTCGAGGTTGCGGACACGCCTTGCTGACTACTATGATTGTTATTCCCTTGCGCTCCAGAGTGGAACACATGCTTTCAACAACACGTCTTCATTTGGTCCTGTTCTCTCTGATCCTCTTTCAGCTGGCTCCACAATTGACAGCAATCGCTCACCTCCCCCTCCTCCTCCACTCCAAACGAACTACCCTATTTAACCCTTGAACACACACGCACCCCATACTCGTCGCTTTCCATTGGGGCTCCACTCGAGCAATGGCCTGGCGCGAGATGTCGTTCAACAGTCTCTTCAGCTTGTGTCCGATTCCTGTTCATTTTCTCTGGGATATTTGTTAGGCGATAGGTTCTAGGCTGGGTCCGTGCACTGCTAAGTTTCTAGACTTCTCTACGAGTATATGAGTCATCCCTCCTAGTGGAAGACCTTGAAGGTGATTGGTTGTTTTTATGTGTTTCCACACACCCTTTGAGCTACTTGTGTTGGTACTGATTGTTTCCTTGACCTGAAGTTTCACCCTTTGTGTGTGTGTGTGTGTGATTTCCTTTTCATCGATTGGTAAATTTTGTCTATGTCAATGTGTCTATTAATTGACCACCATTCACTGGAATACCACACAGGCTTCTAAAAATTCTCCGGCATTCTTGGTGTTTCCTATGTCTAATATATGAACGTTGTCCCAGTTGAATTGATGTCCATGGTTGTCTGTATGCAGAGATATGTAAGGAGTGGATGTCATGCCTTTTGACGGATACGAAGACGAAGAGGAAGTCGTCCACTTTGGCCAATGTAGTGTTTTTTTTTCAAAGTCATTACAACTTATTTTGTAGATGATTTTGGTTTTATCTTCTTTCGCTGAGTGAAATGATTTTGTTTTGTTTTTGTGTGCGACATCAATTTCTAAAGGTTTGAAGAGTGTTGCACTGATTTCTGAGATGTCTTATACATATGATAAGGCGATTTTCTTTGTGTTTCCCTTCGGGACATTTGATTTGGTTGGTTGGTTGACTTGGGCGTAGATGTCCATTGATGAAGTTTCGCAGATATCCAATCTTTTGGAAGAGAAATATCTATTCAATTTGCCATTAGGTAGGAGTGCTGAAATAAGTAAGCCCTGGTTTTCTTGAATAGCGTTTGCACACCAATTCTGTTGTTATGTTATTGGGTTACTGCTGTTGTAATGAAAATGTTTAAAAGAAATTCCGTGCATGCAGAGTATTGTTATTATTATTTCCTTTAATTCCTAGAGGGCTTCAGCCGCACGTCTGCATTGCGTTCGGTTCTCCACCAACCTTTTCACCTTGCTTCACGTCTGCCCACACGCTTTCATCATCTCCTCTTCACATCACCTCCTCCAAGTCACCCACCCTCGCACTGACAACCAACTCGCCGCTTCCCTTTCGGGTTCTACTCGAGCGATGGCTTGTCTAGTGATGTCACTCACTTGATGGTTTCCTCAGAGTATGGACACAATCCAATCCATCTCCATTTCTTCCTGCCTATTTGTTTCACAATCGGTTCCTGCTGTGTTGGTTTGCTCATTGCAAGAGATCCCAGCCTGTTGTTGATCTTTTCTGACCATCTCATCTTGAGTGGTATTGAGCGAAGACAACTGTTAATGAAGATCTGTAGTTTGTTCGAGATGCTCTTCATGACGAGCCAAGTCTCTGATCCGTATATAGCAGCAGTGACTTCACATTGGAGTTGAAAATCCAGATCTTATTTTTCATGCTGACTGCTGTTCATCTCCACACAGAATTGAGAGTATTGAAAGCTTGTCTTGCTTTTCCGATCCTCGCTTTGATATTCTCATCAGCTCCGTCCGCCTGTAGTTGAAACGATGCTTCCCAGGTAGGTAGGTAAAGGAGGTTGTTTCTTTCAGTTTTCTCCCATTTATTCTGGCTGATTGTTGTCTGTTGTTGTTGTTGCTGTTGGTCAGGAATCTTCATCACATCTGTTTTCTCTATGTTTACCTTTAGTCCTATCTTCTCTGGATGCTTCTTCTGCCAACTTGTTGCTTTTCGCTTGCATATCTTCCAGTTTGTGGGAAATCAGCCATATATCATCGGTAAAGTCCAGATCCTCCAAATTTTTTGTGAGTCCATTTTATGCCTGTTTCTTCATTGCCTGCCACTGTTTGTCGCATTATCCAGTCTACCGCAATCAGCTAAATCATTGGAAATAGTAGGCAGCCAGCCTTGTCTCACTTCCGTCTTCACTTCTTCGAAGGATTTGGTGAGTTTCCTGTTGTGGATTACTTGGCATGAAGCATTGTCGTATAGCTAACTGTTGGATGAGATGTATAATTGTTGGCGGCACCCCTTGGCAGTAGCAAAGTGGTTAGCAAATTACCCCTCGATCGACGCTGTCAAAGGCCTTTTCAAAGTCGATGAAGTTGAGATAGAGAGCTGACTGCCATTCCAAGCAGGCTTTGTTCAATGATGATCCCTAGTGTTGCGATTTGATCAATACATGACTTGTTTCTTCTGAATCCAGCCAGCCTATTCCGGTCGAAACAATTTCATCCAGGTTGGCATGTTTGATTCTCTCCAGCAGGATGATGTGGCTTAGTATTTTGCTTGGGATGGATGGACAGGAGCATAATTCCGCGGCAGTTCTTGCATTGACTTACATAATAATTAAAAAAAAATATGCAAGATCAAAAACTTACTTATTGTATCCTCTCCACGGTCTCAAAGAAAACTGCATATGCGGTTCAGCATGTACAACATCAGTGAAAGGATCAATCGGATTCTCTATTGTTTTATTACGTTTCTGTTTGATGAAGAAAGAAAAGGAAAAAAACAACCATACAAAGGATTATGACAACTAGCTAGAAAATTGCAAGGAAACAGGGACAGAAAACTAATGAGTAGTGATCAACATAAAAAGTGATATAATCACACTAGAGACAAAAAGTAATGCCACCCTTAACTGAATGTCTGTTGATTATGAGACCTACAAAAGAAATAGAAACCTCAAAATCAAAAACCGGAGAAAATTTTTATTATTATATCATAATAATAATAGCTTTATTCCAAACAGTATTTGTGGTAGAGGTATGGAATTTTCAGCCAGCGTGCATTACAATATTCCATCTAATTACCTCATAAATTTTATAAGATTTTAAAAATAAAAAGCAACAACATCAAAAAGATAGATAAAAGAAATAAAAAAGAACAGCATTGCATTCACATATTTAAACAATGCACCACAGGATATGAAATATAAAATTAGCGTGTAATAGAATATGTGAGCAACAATATAATAGTAACAAAGAAAGGAGAACAAAAGCTATATGGGAACTATTTGTTTGTTAGAGTGCCGCAGTAAGTTGATCGTGTCATACCTAACGGATTTCTCATTACATAATAACATCTGTGCCAGATAAGGTATTGTGGAGATTTTGTACTTGGTAGTCCTAGTATACAGCCTCCTATAACTGCTTCTAGTTCTACCAGATGAAATGCAAGGAGAGAGCTGCGTATAGAGAGGGTGTTCGGGTTCTAACAATATAGTACTTGCTAGTTTCTTACATGACATTATATGCCTATCCACAATGGTGTTAACCAGTTGGTTTAACGAAATTCCACTTCCCCTACTAACAGCAATTAGTGCCCTTCTCAGCAATGCAAAATCTTCCTTAAGTAGTCCAGGAAAGATTAATGGGGAGCAGTAAAGAGAGATGGGTAGAATGCAAGAGTTGACAAACTGAGAAAGTAAAGACTGCTTTATGCCAGACTGCCTTAACTTCCTAACGTAGAACGTTAAGCGAAACATGCTTCTAGTAACTATCAAGATGTGAGAGGACCAGGAAAGATCAGAGGAAATACTCAGTCCAAGGTACTTGACATTAGATGTAGTTTCAATCTCTATGCCGTCAATGATAGTGCGACCATGTGAGCTAGCTAGTTGTTGTAGGTCACGTTTTTGTCTGAAAGTGAAATTTACTACCTGACATTTAGACGGATTCACCTTAAGACCGTTTGAAGAGGACCACTGACTAATTTCCAACAGAAAGTTATTTAATTTAGAACAATCTGACTGAGAGTTGACAGGCATGGAGACAGAGAGATCATCAGCATACTTGACAAAAGTGGCTACATCAGAATGGGTCAAGTCAAGTAAGAGAAAAGAAAACAGAAAAGGAGAAAGAACAGCACCTTGAGGAACACCAGCTAAAGTAAGTGAGGTAGTGGAGGACTTTCCATTTGTAGACGGTGTACTGCTTCCTATCAGAAAAATAGGAATGCAACCACTTATTTGTCCAGCTTTCAGCCTGTGTTGCAGCAAGCTTACTTAGCAAGAGAGACCTAGGAACAGAGTCAAATGCAGATGTGTAATCAAGGAAGGCACACCGAACATATTTGGCTCCTCCATCTAAACTAGAGACTATATTATGATATAGAACAACAGCGGCATCTAAGGTACACCTACTATGTTTATAAGCAAATTGGTTGCGGTCATTGAAAGGCTTCAAAGAGGGTTCAAGATTAAGTAAAATAAGTCGTTCCGTAACTTTTAAAAAAGGTGAGGTAATAGCAATCAGTCGAAACTTAACAGTAGATCCATTTGTTGATTTAGGCACTGGAACAACCTTGATATTTTTCCATGAGTCAGGAATAATACTTTTGGAAAAAGATTCATTGAAAATGTCAGTTAATGGGTAACATAATGTGTTTATCAGAGGAAGAATGACTGACTGACTCACTCACTGATTGGTTTCAAAGCAGAACACACATAGCACAGATGAGCACCAGTTCGACTTACCACATTCACTCCAACTACCACACAAAGCAGAAGAGAGTGAACAGAGAGAGAGAAAGATAATAAGCAGAAGTGTGAGTGAGGCAAACAGAATAGTGATATGGAAGAAGAGTAGAGTTTTATTGGATATTATATATCATCACAAAGAATTGAGCGCATATGCACCAGCGCCAGCCATCAACGAGAACGGTGACTTTCAGCTATATCACCAATTGTCTCGAGCCTTCATTGGTTTTTACCGTCTCGAGGACGCCGAAGATGCAGTCTACACCCTGGTACTAGGCAGCGTCTGAGAATCAGAGGAAGTCTCGTCGGGTTGGTGTAAGTCACTGATTATCCCCATATACGACAAGGGAGACAAGTCTTCCTGTGATAATCATAGGGGGATAAGCTTGACTAATATAGTATCTAAAGTCCTAGACTCAAAAATATTGCGTAGACTAAGTGGTGCTCGGGAGGCACAAACTCGAGAGAACCAAGCAGGCTTTAGACCAGGAAGAGGGTGCATTGTACTGTATATTCTCACCCTTCGACAGACTCTAGAACATAGGCACTCTTACCGGCGTCCAACAATCGTTATTTCTTGATCGAAAGGCGGCATTCGATTCTGTAGACTGAGAGGTTCTCTGGCGATGCTTGGCTGTGGAAGGAATGCCGAGAAAATATATCGCACTGATCAAGGCACTCACTCTACTCGAACTCATGTAGTCAGTCAGGTGAGGGTTTACGGCGAGTTGTCATCTGAAGTGGTGACGACTAGTGGTGTCCGTCAAGGAAGCCTACTATCCCCATTGCTATTCAATTTCGTCATAAATTTACTAATGGGTTTAACCTTAACTCACTTCAGAGACTCAGGGATTGACTTGCTACCAGAGAATAATCTCGTCGACTTAGAATATACGGATGATATAGTCCTTCTAGGCGAGGACACTGACAAAATCCAGCAGAGTCTTCTGAACACCTTGAGCAACAATCTTCGTATGTTTGGCATGCGATTCACTCCTGTAAAATATGAGATGATGCTGCAGGATTGGACTTCACCGACCCCCAAGATTAGAAATAGGGAGTGAAGTGGTTGGTGGAACGCGTTGACCGCTTCACTTATTTGGGAAGTACCATCAGCCAGTGCCAACGGGTTGATCTCTGACGAAATCTCAGTACGGATACAGAGGGCTAGTTTCGCATATGCCAGTTTACGCCGTCTCTGGCTTAGTAGACGTGATATCCGGCTAACTGGCTATCGACCAAAAGGCGGATGCACTGCTCAACAGTTCGCTCCCTCCTCCTTTATGGCTGGTTCTGAGACCTGACCATTGAGACTGCAAGACATGAAAAGGTTGATTAGCTGTCTTCGATCATAGGTGCCTGCGTTCTATCTCCTGTGTGAAGTGGTACAGCAAGGTGAGCAATATTGAGGTTAGGCATCAGTCGAGTGCTAGGTAGGTGGGAGGGGAAATCAATAGACAAGACTGTGAAATTACATCGACTGAGATGGTTAGGACATGTGTTACGTATGCATGCCAAGTCATCGTCTTCCTCGACAATGGGCAATGTTAGCTGATATGTGGCCAGGCTGGAAAAGAGCTAGCGGCAGTCAAACCAAAACATGGCTTCACCAGTCAATGAAATCTACAACAGTTAGTTTAAGCCACGTAGGAAGGTGTAGACTTCCTGGTTGGGGTCCTCGGGATGACGGTAAAATCCAATGAAGGCTGGAAACAATTGGTGATATGACTAGCTCAAACTCATCGTTGTCATTGCCTGGCTAGTGCAGATGCATCCACTCCTGGTGACTTATGATTTTTAATAAAACTGTTTTGTTCTTAGTTACTACTATTTCTTTGTCTCACCACACCTCTGTTTACTGTCTCTCTCTATTATGCATTTCTCCTACTTTCTTCTCTTGCTTTGTGTGCTACATGGAGTGTGGCGATTTGAACTACCACACACCGTTGCAAAGTTCTATGTCGAAAACAGACAGACTCCTTAATATATATATACGAATGCATAGCTTCATAATAAATTCGTTGTTGGAAAGAGTCTCTTCGCTAATTTTTATCATTGTTTAAAAGTATGGGGTATCTTCAGTGGTGTGGAGGTATGACTTTCAGAAAACTAAACTAAAAACTGCCAGGTCCCCAGAAGTGCTTCTAACTATTCAGCATATGGATAGAAATGTAACACAACTGAGATCAAATTGTATTGGTGGTCAGTAACTGTACTCACGATGCCGATACCAGAGAAATGGTGGACAATATTACTACTAATAAAAAATGAAAGATAAGGAAGGCACAGACGAAATTTTTTGAAGTTATGTAGAGAGAGAGGCCTTGATCTATGATTGTGTGAGCAGCAATAAGTTAACATCGAAACTTCATCAGTAAATAATAATCTATAACACCGTATACTTTTAGATGTTGATTGGTGTATGATGACTATAGGCAGTGGAATCCAGTCCAGGATAACGCGCATTTTGTCCTATTTAGGGCTCATCCACTAGCTGGATGTACCTGCGCATTCCCCAGTGAGTCAGTGATGATGTTCCCACCATGGAGGCTCGAACCCATTGCCCATAGTTTCCAACGCCTAAGCTTTATCCACTAGACTATTCGGACAACAAGAGTCACCTCTTGTGCAACGAGAGAGTGTATTCCCGTCGATTGATTGGACCAAAGTGCTCGGTCCATCCTGTTGACGATTCCCAAATAGGACGAAATGCGCGTTATCCTGGATTCCACTGCCAAACATCATCATCCATCAATTAACTTCTAATCGCATACATGCCCAGGCATTGTCGAAGCATCTGCACAAGAAGCCGACAGACATGTCAACCTGAGACCGAGGAGCACTTCGGTCCAATCGATCAATCGACGGGAAAATCTAAAATTCAATGAAACCGTATCCTTTTATCAAAGATGTTTACTCTATGATGTAAGTTTATACCCTACCTACCCCGGTGTCCAAGCTCTAATCTTAACGTCAATATTGAAGAAACATCCATGCATACACCAACTGACTCCATCAAAGGAGAGACATCACACAACTACTACCTCTATACAACACAAGCAATTTCGTGTCCTGATCAAACAACAACTATCCGACAGCTGTTTATCATCATTAAATGAAAAATCCCCATATTGAAATCAAAACAACATTTTGAGCGAACAGTTGTTTTCGATAACTTCTTCTTTTTCTTCTTCAGGCTCTACAGTTATCAATCCATGAATAATAGAGTACACATATAGTCAATAAAGGCAAATGAAAATATAATATCAGAAACTGCATTGTGGTGCATGTGTAAGTTGAGATGATAGTCCATTAGTTAACATAATCAATCAAATGTGTATAGGGTGTATAGTCAGAAAAATGTGATGAAGTGTGAATGAACAATTGGGTGACATAGTGCTGTTTTATAGTCGACAGAATACAAGTGTCATTAGCGTGAGAGAAATGCGATAACCACAAAATACATATAAACACACATTAACAAAGGGGACACTGAATGTGAGGGCTGACCGATAATGTCTAATGATAAAATAAAGAGGCTAAATTGTAAATTGTAATAATATGTTACAGAATTGGTAGGCTTAGTATAAAATCATAAAGGTTGACAAAAATTAAGGGTAACAATGAGGTGAAATAAACTGGGTGGAGAAATGGATAATAAAGACATGATATCACAAAATGATAATAATGATAATAATAGTACGAAAAATTATGATCCTGGCGACCTTATAGTGGGCCAGGGTAGACAAAGAGGGTGAATAAGTTTTTTCTGTACACATAGGTCTGGTCTCTCTCTATTAATCTCTAAAGCCTCAGCTACGGCTAGGAGGCGTAATCGTGTGCCTTTGGGAAGATTGTTCGGCACTCGATACATAACTGTAAATGACTCTTCTACTTTGATGCTGTGTTCGCTATCCACTAGATGAGACAGAATTGCACTATTTAATGATTTGGTTGCTCTTTTTTTCCCAAGCCAAACAGGAATATGTTCACGAGTGCGTAAAGATAAATTCCTTTGGGTATGACCTATATAACTAGCTCCACAGGAGCAGTTGAATTTATATACACACATTGATGTCGCCACTTTGGGCGATCTATCTTTAATGCACAGTGTCAATATCGGTTTGGTTGAGAAAGTGACGTGCAGTTTTGCGGCACTGAAAGTTCTTTCAATTGATCTTGTTAATCTACGGTTTAATATGTCGCTGGATATATCGCCTTTGAATTGTACATTTAAGTAAAGCTTTTTCTTACTTACTGTGTCTCGTTTGGTTTTGTGTGTAGTTTCATTGATATACTTCTTTACGAAGTTGGTAGGATAGTCGTTCTGTAGCAAGGTGTTTGTAAGATTTCTTATTTCATCTATGAAACTCTAACTATATAACAACACTATATCACCCAATTGTTCATTCACACTTCATCACATTTTTCTGACTATACACTCTATACAAATTTGATTGACAATGTTAACTAATGGACTATCATCTCATCTTACACATGCACCCCAATACAGTTTCTGATATTATATTTTCATTTGCCTATTTTGGCTATATGTGTACTCTATTATTCATGGATTGATAACTGTAGAGCCTGAAGAAGAAAGAAGAAGTTATCGAAAACAATTGTTCGCTCAAAATCTTGTTTTGTTATCAACATTACTTCTTCTTATTTAAACTAGACTGCGATGCGCTTCCCATGTAGTAAAACACGTGTGTCGAAATACGTGAATTTGAATTTCTACAGGTTCGATCATGGCTTGACATCAGTTTGAGGACTATTAGGAACTGGACAGGACTGTTTCACCCTAGCTCAGGGGTTTTCCAGCAGTATGGACCTGCCGGGGTTCGAACTTCACGACCTTCAGGTTAAAAAGGTGATCTTACACAAACCACTTAGCCATTAGGACCCAATTCAACAGCCTATGAATCCAGGTAACAGAAAAGTTACTCGTCCATGATAATGGCTGGCGGTTGCTCTTTATACATATATATATAGCCAATTCGCAGAAGTTCGAATTCATGGTCCATTGTATCGGATCCCAGAGTGGTTGGTTGAATGATCTACGAGCTCACCTTGCCAACCTCCATAGGCGCATACAGCTGAAAAGTCCCAAACTAGAGGACTATTACCATATAAGGAGGTAGGGGATATCTGACACCCTCCCTACGTAGGATTCTTAATAAAAGAGCAGGAATTACGCTGGTGACATTTAAACCTATAAACTCACTTAGGTAGAACAAGCTCTGTACGTAGGTCCAAGGACACCCTATAGGTTGACCCAATTAGACGAAATACCTGGCAATCACTGTGAGTTAGGTCAACCACCTACATAGGTGAGTCAAACCAGTAGATGGGTAGTTGTGAGATTGACCCTGTCAGAACATATGAATTCGGCTAAGGTTAGAATGATTGACCCCACGTAGACAAGTAATTTAGAAAAACCAACTTAGCACTACATTGAACTGCATGCATTAACACACAACCACACAATAGCATGGTGGTGAGAGAGTTAAAATTCTAAAAAACCAGTATAGGTATGTGGAGATAGACGGGGGTTGACCACTCACTGAATCTCTGTTCATCGAACAGTCTACATGCAACACAACACATGCAATAGGGATGACTCACCGCTCATCCCAGAAATATCAAAAATACTACTACCAATTAAATCAGGGGATGAGAAATACTAGAATCATATAAATGAAGTTAGAAAGTTGTGTGAGTAGTGCCTTGATATGATGACGATGAGCAGTGATAAAATTGCACTCGAAATAACGTCATCGGTAAATATTATTGTATAAAACACCAATGTTAGACTTTATCAAAAAAAGTGAAAAAATTTTATCAACAATTTAATTAACAAGTTCCTTCTTATTGCAAAAATATGGAAATAAATCCAACACACTCTGAGAAGGCCTTCAACTGAGTGACATGGCACTAAACAGTTCTGTCTAGTACTCTGCCCACCCACGCTACCCCCCACCCCCCAACTATTCTCCAACCGATGTCATCAAACCTGTAACCAACCAAATCTCTGCAAACCTGAACACTTGATAAATTAGATTTCCTTATTCAACACATAGTTCAAAAATAAACATTAGCAGTAAATAATTGTTGTCAAATATTAAATAAACCCCTCTAAATGCTAAAAAGTCAATTTCACCTTGAGGCATAAATCCGACCTAAACAAACTGGTTGGCTCTCACGAGGTGTGCAACATAGATGGCACTGAAATAGAAACTAAATCGGAAATTAAATACCTAGGTGTCATTCTATCTGCTGATCTCTCCTGGTCGTCTCATATCTTGGCGATTTCGAAGAAAATATGCCGCCCTACCTTCTACATCAAGGAGTTACGACATTCTAGTATAACCCAAATCTTACTCCTACAATTCGTTAACTCTTGTATTCTGCCTATTATTCTATATTGTTCCCCCTTAGTTTTTCCCGGGCTACTGAAGAAAGACTATAACATATTACGCAGGATGTTAAAGGTTGTCAGCACGGTAAGCAACGTGCCACTTAACCAGCTTGTTAATATTCTGGTCGACAGGCAGGCACATGGACTCATGTGAAAAATGGGCCAAATCCATTTTATCTAACTCACACCACCCTCTTCACTCACAACTCTCCCCTTGCATCTCATCGGGCAAAACCAGAAGTCTATATAGAAAACTGTATGCTCGCACTAGCAAGTACAAAAACTCAACCATACCCTACTTAGCTCGTGTTCTGTACGATAAAGAAAGCATTAGGCGTGACACCTATAACTCATTAAATAGTCAGTAGTACAAGTGGATCTCGTCTTTCCAACCCACATCATCAATAGGTACAACATTTTCTTTCTTTCTGTTCCTTTTCTCTCTCTCTTTTTCTTTCCGTTTTGTGCTGCTTTGTTTCTTTCTCTCGCTTACGCCAGTAAATATGACAGCTCCCACTTTTCTAACACCTTCAAACACTGTTCAGATTTGGCTTTGCTACCGACATGCCAATATGTTGTTGTAATAATGAACTGAGATTACCCTTAATCTATGTAGAATTCTATTTATTTATAATGTACTAACTGGGTGCAATACTGTAGTAAAAAAATGTGCTGAGAATTCCATTCTGTATCACAAGTACTGTTTTGGAATAAAGCAAATTATTATTATGATTATTATGATTAAATCAAGAGATAATATTGATAAAAGTATGCAAGATTCACTTACTGAAATGGCATCAGGATCTGTCATATCATGAAGTAATGGATAAACAGTCGAGTCAAAAAATCGATTCAAGATGAACGTTTGACTGTACATACCGACACGATCGGTTATAAAACCAGTACCGTCAATAATTAAATGTTTGACACTACTATTCTCATTGTCAGGATCATCTGTTGTTGTTTGAGGGGCACATTCTTCTAATCTGAATATATATACAAAATAAAGATTATATATATATACATAAATCCTTCGACTTTCATGTATAAATAAATGTAGTTATGGAGACAATATCGAACCTTGAAGTCAACTGGTGGATGGTGACTGGAGGAGGAATCCAGGATAACGTGCATTTCGTCCTATTCGGCACTGATGCTAGAATTCAGTACGCATAGTTTGAAATGTTCCGGTAGGATCACCAACACTCACTGGGAAATACACGTACATTCACAGGCTGACGAGTCACGAAATAGGACGAAATGTGCATCCTGGATACGCTACTAGTGACCAGTCACCAATTGACCTAAAGTTGCATGATCAGGCATCACCGAAGCATCTGTCTGTATGTCTAGATTCAACACAGAACTTGGCACCGAAGTGCAGCAGTTTGAGTTGCCACGTTCCAAATAGCACATAAAAGTAGACAAGAAGATGGATGAGTGAAGGGAATCAATAGAGTTTTGACAAGTATAAGAGTGGAACAGAATGAGTAATGGTAGAAAGGAATATGAAAGATTACACAAGAGACTGAATACATCTGCGTAAGCCATTGACAACGATTTTGAGCCATGTCACCTATTGTCTCCAACCAGCCATTGATTCTTAGAGTCCCGAGGGCGGCCCCCAACCCGGAAGTCTGCATCTCCCTCCCTACCTGACTCAGTTTAACTGTCAAGGATTTCATGGATTGATGAGGCCATGTTTTTGTTTGGCATGGCACCACTTACTCTTTTCCAACCTGCACCTATATATCAGCTAGTAATGCCCGTCGGGAGGGGGAGGCGATGGTTAGGCATGCGCAGCACGTCACCTAGCCATCTCAATCTATGTAACTTTATAGCCTCGTGCATTGATTTTCCCTCTTTGCCCAACACTACGCTTAACCTAACGTCAACATTACTTATCTTATTATGCCACCTAACGTGAGAAAGAGATTGTTAACATCTGTGGTCAAAAACAGTCAAACTTTTCATGCCTTCAACTCGTATTGGCCATGTTTCAGAGCCAGCCATAGAGAAGGACGGAGCGAACTGCTGAGCAGTACACACGTCCTTTGGTTGATAGCCGGATGTCACGCCTACGCCAGAGACAGTGTAAGTTAGCGAAAGCAGCCCGAGCTTTTTGTATCCGTGCTGAGATTTCGTCACCAATCAATCAATCCGTTGGTGCTGATACAACATCCCAAATAGGTGAAGTGGTCAACATGTTCTATCACTTCACTCTCTATCACTAAGCCAGGAGTTGACGTAGTCCAGTCATTCCTGTAGCAGCATCTTACATTTCACAGGGGCGAATCGCATGCCAAACATACGAAGATTGCTGCTCAAGGTGTTCAGAAGACTCTGCATTTTGTCAGCGTCCTCCCCTAACAGGACTATGTCATCTGCATATTCTAAGTCCATAAGACCATTCCCTGGTAACAAGTCGATTCCAAATGTCGTTAAGTTCAGTTCAGGGTACTTCCATTAGCAGCATATCTGTGATGAAATTAAACAGGAATGGGGAAAGTGGACATCCTTGACGGACATCACTGGTTGTTATCAATTCAGATGACAATTCCCCATAAGCCCTCACACAGCTACGTGAGTTTGAGTAGAGTGCCTTGATTAGTGCAATGTACTTTCTTGGCACTCCCTTCATACTCAAACATTGCCATAGTGCCTCACGATCCACGGAGTCGAAGGCCGCCTTCAAGTCAAGAAATATGGCAATTGTTGGACGCCTAAAAGTGTATCTATGTTCTAGGATCTGTCGGAGAGTGAAGATATGATCTATGCACCCTCCACCTGGTCTAAAGCCCGCTTGATTTTCCCTCGTTTGTTCCTCCCGAGTTCGGCTTAGTCTGTGCATGATTACTGAGCCTAGGATTTTAGAGACTATGTTCGTCAGGCTGATTCTTCTATGATTATCACATGAGGACTTGTCTCCCTTCTTTAATATAATAATAATAAGTATAACAGGTGACTTACCCCAGTCTGATGGAACAGTCTCTGATTCCCAGACGTTACCTAGTGCCTTAGTTAATCTACATACTAGTATGTCACCCGCATATTTAAACACCTCCGGAATAATTCCGTCGGGTCCTGCCGCTTTGACTCGTTTCAAATTACAGATAGCTTTTGTGACCTCACTTACAAACGGCAGATCAGTGTCTATATCCCATTCGGGTGTGTCCTGGATGGCGGCGGGTAGGTTCAGTGTGGCTGTAGACAAGTTAAACTGTTCCGAAGCATCTCCACACAAGGAGCTGAGGTTCAATTACAATCGACGGAAAAATCTAAATCAAATTACATATAGAAACTTAGTAATATTATTACTGCTAGTCAAAATAAGTGAGGATACAAAAACTGAGCAATAAGGAAGTTGCAAGTAGAATCCACTTAACCAGATGATTTAAGTGTGTCTTCTTCGCATTATTTTCTCAAATTTTATTTATTAGAGTTACAACCCTAGTGAAATAAAAATACGTAAATCAAAGTAGTGAGAATTTCTTACAATACAAACGGAGTAGTTTATGCCCCTCATTACAGATAAGCTTTTTATTTTGATAAGTCACACAGTGTTACATAGTCACATTAATTGATGACCACTTTTCGAGCACAAATTATTACTCATAATCATATCAAGTCACTCACTCACACAACTTTTTCCTTTATTTATATACATGAGTGGAATTCACGATTAGACATTTGAATAATAATCAATATGGGATAATGTACATTCAGAAATAATAATAATAATATGAGTGTTATTGATCAATTACAGTCAGATGGGAAATAAGAGGAGTGTTTTTATAGTCATAATAAGTAACTTGTTAGACTGTTATCATGATGTACGTGAATTGAAATAGAATTTTGAGATTATTTATTATCCTCCTCTGATTTCACTGACTGACTGACTGGTGGTAATAATATCTTCCATGCACAACTCTGGTATTTGCATTGAGTCATTCCTATTGCATGTGTTGGGTGTAGACTCGATGAACCAGGATTCAGTAATCAATCTCCCTCTCTCCACCTACGTAGATTACTTTTTAGAATTTTAACCGTCTCCCACCATACTATTGTGTGGTTGTGTGTTAATGCATGCAGTGCAATGTAGTGCTGAGCTTTTTTCTAAATTACTTATCTTCTCGGGGTCAACCATTCTTACCGAAGCTAAATTCTTGTTCCGACAATTTGACTACCCCCGATCTACTAGTTTGACCTATGTAGTTGACCTTACTCACAGTCATTGCAGGGTATTTTGTAAATTATATTATTTTGTCTAATTGGGTCAACCTATAGGGTCCTTTAACCTATCTACAGAGCTTGTCCTACCTGAGTGAGTTTGTAGGTTTAAATGCCACCCTGATTCCTGCTTTGTTATTAAGAATCCTAAGTAGGGTCTCAGATATCCCCTCCTTATATGGTATAACATTAGGTGACTTACATTTTCTCTTATTTATGTTATCATTACGAGTTTCACAATTCTTTTTATTTTTCTTTTGGCCTTTTTCAATCTTCCTAATAAATTTTAAAGGATAGTTATTTAACACCAACGCCTCTTCTTCTGTCTGTTTTATCTCATCATTTAGGTCTTTTGTTGTGCTACTTAGTGTCATTGCTCGGTTTGTTAAACACTTAACGAAGCCTGCCTTAACAGTTAAAGGATGAGATGAATTGAAGTCTAAATATCTATTAGCAGAATGCGTTGGTTTTCTATAAACACTAGTGTGTAGTTTACCTTCTTCTATTTGTTTTATTTTACAACCTAACATCACAGTTAATTCTCCTTGCTCATTTTCGGTTTCAAATGTGAATTTTATTCCTTCCACTAGTGAGTTTATGTGTGTCAAGAAGCTAGAGATATGTTCTGTTTTTAACACTGTGAAAGTGTCATCCACATATCTCCACCACATTTTTGGAGTAGGATTAAACGTATTAAGTGCCATATTTTCCCAGCTATCCATAAATATATCTGCTACGATAGGGGATATTGGTGATCCTATTGCTACACCTTCAGTTTGCCTATATACCACTACAGTGCCCGAGTTTTATACTTATATCAGTAGTGTGACCCTGTGGAACTTAGGTGTTTTTCCCTCTACCAACTGACCAAATCAGTATTGAGACCAATGAATTAACACTTTGAATTATTCTCAGGCATTAGTAGATAATACAAAAAGTAATGACTACAGATGTTAGGTGCAGTAATATTATACTATCATTACTATTATTGTTTCCTGGGATCCCGAGTAGAACGTGGGGCTTCAACAGAACGTCTCCCTTATTTTGTTGCCTTTCCTGCAGTCCTCTTTAGCTCGGTCAACGATTCTCCATAGGCTGTCATCTCCTCCTCCTTCTCCTCCATTCAACCGTCGAACACACACACGCCCTACTTGTCCACTTTCCATTCGGATTCCACTCGAGCAATGGCCTGAGCGCGAAGTATCATTCAACGGTCTCTCCAGCGTGAGTCCAATCCATCTCCATTTTTTCCGAGATATTCTTGCTAGCAACATGTTCTTGACTGATTCGTTCACAGAGCCGCCTTCTGTTGCTAATTCTTTCTTCCACCAGCCATCTGATCATCAGTCAATACGGAGGCAGCCAGCTAGTGAAGGGGTGACATGGTAGCAGTTGATAAAAGTCTTCCAGTAGCCAATTTTCTCAGTCATATAGAAGAGAACTCATCATGGGTAGAGAAGCTCTCGGAGAAATGAATGAAAACGGAGAACTCTTCGCCGACTTCTGCGCCTTCAATGAACTAGTGGCTGGTGGCAGCGTATACAAACACAAGGATATCCACAAGGCTACATGGGTGTCGCCAGATGGGCGAACCAAAAACCAAATCGACTTCATCTCAATACTGCTCAAGGAAGTGGAGGTGCAGCCTACTGGACACGAAAGTGAGAAGAGGTGCAGACGTTGGCTCAGACCACTACCTCGTACAAGGGACAATCCAAATCAAATTAAAAGCTTTCAGAGAAACAGGAGCTGCAGACAGACCACAAGCCAAGTTCAAAACTCAAAAACTGGAGGACCAGGATACAAAGGACATCTTCACAGCAAATATAAGGAAAAACGTGGAGACACAAATCGATACTAGCGAAGAGGTCAGCGTCGAAAAGCACTGGAACAACTTGAAAACAGTGTGGAGTCAAACCTGCATGGAAGTTCTAGGCAGAAAGAAGAGACAGGACAAACAGTGGCTCACTACGGACACTTGGAGACTAATAGAAGAGAGAGGGATGGTGAAACAAAAGATTCTCCAGTGCACCGACGAGCAACAAAAACAGGATTTGAATACAAGCTACAAGACACTGAACAAAAGAGTAAAGAAGAGTGCCAGGGAAGACAAAAGAAAATATAATGAAGCCATGGCAAGTGAAGCAGAACAAGCTGCAGGCAAAGGAGACCTCGCAACACTCTAGCAGAGAACCGAACGCAATGGAGACGCACGGCTGAAGCCTTATGTTCCTCTAGGAATTAAAGGAAACAATAATAATAATAATAATAATAATAGAAGAAGAATTTACCCAACATTGGTGTTGAATATCCTAATTGCATTCTTTATGCTGCGGAGTGCAATAGATTTCCAAACTGATTTCACAGTGATGTAGGTTTGTTTGTTTGTTTTATGGGTTATTATGGGGTGAGTAACACATTAAGGTTAAGTATCGAGTTTTAGGTAAGGCGGAAGAAATCAGTCGATGAGGTTATGAAGCTACACCGACAGATATGGTTAGGTCACACGTTTTACGCATGCGCATTCGTAGCCACCGCGATATCAGCTGACTTAGATTGGTGCTTGTGGTTAACCCAACACATGGAATCAGTCTATGAAATCTCTGACAGTTAGTTTGTTCCAGCAATGAAGCGAAGTATAGACTTCCACATTAGTTTGTTTATTAGGTATATCACACAGTGAAACAGTACTATTATTTACTGGATGACACAGTTTCGAACAAAATTTATTACTGTACATAATCATATCACCAATTATAATCACACGACTTTGACACTTGAGTTCTATAGCTTTCTTTGTTTTCTCCTATTTGTCGTATGGGTAGTAGTAGTTTCGACATTGTCAGTTTATACACACGTATACCAATAAATATGGCTATGGAGGCAGTCAGAAACGAACTCATTTCTGACCAAGAACTCGAACTTAGGACAAAGGTGCCACTTGAGGACATAATGCTGGGAATACAGCTATGCCTGACTTCCACAGTATTTAAATTCCAAGGGAAAATATACAAACCAACTGAAGGGGTTGCCATGGGATCACCAATATCCCCAGTGGTAACAGATATATTCATGGATAAGTGGGAAAGCATAGCGATTGAAACGTTCATCCTCACCCACCCCAAAAGTATGGTGGAAGTGTATGTAGATGACACAAGATATAGATAGATTTTTCGAACACATCACCTCGAAGATTGAAGCAATTCAATTCACTTATGAATTGGAAAATCAGGAAGGGGAGCTGCCAATGTTAGATTGCAACGTAAAGAGGAAAGAAGATGGGAAGTTAAACACACTATTGTGTTTACAGGAAACCCACACACTCAAACAGATATTTGGACTTCCGATCGTCCCATCCTATGTCAGTAAAAATAGGATTGGTGAAATGTTTAAATGACAGAGCACAAAAACTAAGTAGTACCAAAGAAAATCTAAAACAGGAACTGATACACATAAAAGAAGCCTTGAAACTTAATAATTACCCGGATAAATTAGTCAGGAAATATGTAAGGAAATGTAAAAATAAAATAAATAATGATAATAGTGTGAGTGATAATAACAATAATAATGATAATGATAATAGTGATAATAGTAATAATATTAATGACGAAACCAATGATAAGGAACCTCGGAAGCCTTACGCAGAATTCTTAACAAGGCAGGAATTAAAATGGCATCCAAACTCACAAACTCAATTAGAAACAAGCTTTGTCGGCTAAAGGATCCTGCCAGTGGAACCTTTAAAACAAAACAATTTAGTTTATCTAATACCCTGCCTGCGATGATTATCAGATCAAATATATAGGTCAAACTAGTAGAACAGGGGCAGTCAGACTAGCTGAACATAAAAACCTAGCAGCAAAATCTAGATTGGTTGACCCGAATAAGATAAGGAATCTAGAGAATAGTTCAGCTATAGCACTACATGCAGTTACACACAACCATACAATAGGATGGGATAGGATGACAGTTTTAAAATCTAATGTCACAGGGTATAGGGAGAGATTGATAACAGAAGCTTTGTTTATTGAATCAACTACAAATACATGTAATAGGAATGATTCATCACCTGTCCCTGATATCTGGAAAATTCTACTACCCCTACGACGACAAATAGGAGAGAACAAAGAAAACTATAAAACTCAAGTGTCAAAGTCGTGTGATTATAATTGGTGATATGATTATGAACAATAAATTTTGTTCGAAACTGTGTCATCCAGTAAATAATGCTGTTTCACTGTGTGGTATACCTAATAAACAAACTAAAATGGAATTACTTAATACCATAGTGCCGAAGTTTTACACATATACGAAGTATAGACTACCTAACTGGTTCGGGTCTTGAGGATGCTAGGAATCAATGAAGGCTGGAGACGATCGGTGATATGGCTGTGGCTGGAAATCGTTCTCCGTGGTGATGGTTGGAGATGGCGCAGATGCATTTACTTTTTGTGATGATTTAATTATATATCCAATAAAACTCTAGTGTTCTTCCGTATTACTCTCCCGATTCTTTTCACCGCACTCACACTTCTGTTTACTACCTCTCTCTGCATCTCTCTTTTGAATCTCTATCCGATATATTTTCTCTTGCATGGAGGATTTCATCATGAGCTGACATCAGTTAGAGAACCACTGGAAAACCTGGGAGTACTGGACAGCTGTTTCGTCCTAGTTTGGGACTCTTCATCAGTATGCTTTGTGTGGTACATGCAGTGAGTGTGGCAACTCAAACTACTACAACACATCTGTGCCAAATTCAATGTTGAAACCAGTTAGTCATCCCGCCCCCACCCGTCGGATTCTCACAACTGCTTCCACAAATAAATCTACAGAGTAAAAGAAAGTTATGATAAACTTACCTTTGAACTAATTTCTGATATTCATTTGAATAGAACATGCCTTGAGGTAAGAAATGCACAATGAACGATACACCAGCAGTTAATTGTTCATCAGACGGTTTAGAGGCAAGAGTATTGAAAAACTGTTCATTAGACATGAATGCAGGAATATAATCAGCATCTGGACAGTCGATGAAGAGAAAATTTTTAGGCGGAGCTGATGGCAAAGTAGTTTCTTCTGGTGTTATCTGAAAGGATAAGTCATAAAAACAAAATAATATTGAATGTGAACATGCATTTTCTTCTTTGAGTCTTTTATAGTCTCACATGTTAAGTTAAATTATGCATTTTATATTCCAACATTGGAATTGAGAAAATTTGATACTTTTATGAGCTGAAAATATGTCCAATTCGAATTCCTTGGGTGTCTATTCTGTCATTCCATTATGGGTAAATTTTGTTTTGATAAAGTCTCACAGTGTTGTTATGCAGTAATGTTTACTGATGACCAAGTTTCGAGCAAGATTTATTGCCACTCATAATCATGTCAAGGTAGGTAATCACACGACTTCCTAAATTCATTTATATAGTTCCACTGTTTTTCACTTGATTTGATTGGTAGTGTTAGTATTTTCCATATTTCTGATATGAGAAATGAATCATTCCTATTGCATGTGTTGGGTGTAGATTCGATGAACCAGTCAGGATTCAGTAATCAACCTCTCTCTCCACTTACCTAGATTACTTTTTAGAATTTTAACCCTATCCCACCATGCTATTGTGTGGTTGTGTGTTAATGCGTGAAGTGCAATGTAGTGCTGAGCTTTTTTCTAAATTACTTATCTTCTCGGGTGGGGTCAACCATTCTTACCGAAGCTAAATTCTTGTTCCGACAATTCGACTACCCCCGATCTACTAGTTTGACCTATGTAGTTGACCTTACTCACAGTCATTGCAGGGTATTTTGTAAATTATATTATTTTGTCTAATTGGGTCAACCTATAGGGTCCTTTAACCTATCTACAGAGCTTGTCCTACCTGAGTGAGTTTGTAGGTTTAAATGCCACCCTAATTCCTGCTTTGTTATTAAGAATCCTAAGTAGGGTCTCAGATATCCCCTCCTTATATGGTATAACATTAGGTGACTTACATTTTCTCTTATTTATGTTATCATTACGAGTTTCACAATTCTTTTTATTTTTCTTTTGGCCTTTTTCAATCTTCCTAATAAATTTTAAAGGGTAGTTATTTAACACCAACGCTTCTTCTATCTGTTTTATTTCGTCATTTAGGTCTTTTCTGTGCTACTTAGTGCCATTGCTCGGTTTGTTAAACACTTAACGAAGCCTGCCTTAACAGTTAAAGGATGAGATGAATTGAAGTTTAAACATCTATTAGCAGAATGCGTTGGTTTTCTATACACACTAGTGTGTAGTTTGCCTTCTTCTATTCGTTTTATTTTACAATCTAACATCACAGCTAATTCTCCTTGCTCAATTTGATGATATCGCAGTGGGAGAAGCCCCTTGGGACTTAGTTTCTACAGATTTATTCTCGTTAGGCGAAGAAGCCGGTTATTTTGCAGCAATATATACAACGAACGCACGTACATCTAAGACATTGTGTTGATGATATTTCTATTGTATGTGAAAGCAGATCGAAAGCTGAAGACCTCCTGTTGATAAAATTCAACTCATGCCATCCGAATCTCAACTGTTGGCAATCCTTTTCGTGATGCACACGCTGTGCAAGTTTCTGACCTGTTTAGAAGAACTGACTGACTGACTGACTTCATTGACATTTGTGATGAACATCCAAACCGTGTTGTCTATGTTGAGGCAGAGTGAAGCAGGAGAAGATTTCCAAACTGGTTTCAGGTTGATGTGAAGACGTATCTTGTCTTTCCCATTCTGGCTGGCTGGTTGGCTGGTTTTAACATCTTCATCCATTAATACCAACTGCCTGTGGTTGAAACGATGTTGGCTGCGTAGACTAGATAAGTGGATGAAGTGACCTCTTTCAACCTCTTTCTCCCGTTGATAGTGATCGGTGCTTATTATTGTAACTTCATAACCTCCGTCTTCTCTATGTTCACCTTATTACGTAACTCCCTTACACTGGTTCAACTCCTGTTATTCACTGACTAATATTCATAGTTACGACTGTGACAACTCATCGATTCTGTCAGAATCCTCTTTCATGGGAGATTATATAGAGATTCAGTTGTACATCATTATTATTATTACTGTTGTTTCCTTGAATTTCTAGAGGAACATAGGGCTTTCAGCCGCGCGTCTCCATTGCGTTCGGTTCTCTCCTAGAATCTTCCCCTGGCTCCAAGTCTGCCCACACGTTTTTATCTCCTCTTCACATGACCTCCTCCATATCACCCTTGGACAACCAACTCGCCAATTCCTTTTCGGGTTCCACTCGAGCAATGGCTTGTCTAGTGATGTCACTCACTTGATGGTTTGTTTCCTCAGAGTATCGCCAGCCAATCCATCTCCATTTCTTCCTTCCTATTTGTTTCACAATCGGTTCCTGGTTGGTTCGCTCCCAGAGATCCAACCCTGTTGCTGATCTTTTCTGGCCAGTCGGCCATCTGATCTTGAGTGGTATTGAGCGAAGACAACTGTTAATGAAGGTCTGTAGTTTGTTTGAGATCCTCTTTATGACGCGCCAAGTCTCTGTACAGCTACACAGGAAAGTGAATTCGACGTAAAAAGAAACTCTTTGCAGAACTACGTGTTTCGTTCTCATTAATGTCTGTCTGCATGGGGATTATTCGAGGATTATTATAGTGACAAATCAGAATGCTTATATAAGTGTGAAGTGTTAAAACGTTACTAGTGTGCATACTAATTAAGTATTGAATAGTTCTTTGAACAAGCTGACCAGCTGAAACATAATGAAATGAAAAAACATTCCGCTATCAACCTCTCTGAGCTGTCGCTGGCAGTCCCCTTAACTAATGGTCTATTTCATAATACGATATACTGACCAGACACTACAATTTCTCTCTATGGAACAGACTCATATTTAAAAACCTAAGGGAGACAGCATTCTCCCAAATAAAAGATATTTAACCTTATAACTAGTAGCCGAGATTTAGAATGGAGCACAGGATTATCCTGCAGAGAATCAAACACGCCAACCTGGATGAAAAACTTCGACCGGAACAGGCTGGATTCAGGAGAAAAAATTTATGCATCGATCAAATCGCAACACCACGGATCATCATTGAACACAGCTGCTTGGAATGGCAGTCACCTCTCTCTTTCTCAACTTCATTGACTTTGAAAAGGCCATCGACAGTGTCGATCGAGAGGTGATTCGGAAATTACTGTGCTACTACTAGGATGGGGTGCCGTCAACAATTATACACCTCATCCAACAGTTGTACGTCAATGCTGCATGTCAAGTAATCCACAACGGGAAACTCACCAAATCCTTCGAAGAAGTGAAGACGGGAGTGAGACAAGGTTGGCTGCCTACTATTTCCAGTGATTTAGCTGATTGCGGTAGACTGGATAATGCGACAGACAGCGGGACAGGCAGCGAGGAGACAGGTATAACATGGACCCACACAAAAAATTTGGAGCATCTGAACTTCGCCGATGATATATGTCTGATTTCCCACAAACTGGAAGATATGCAAATGAAAAGCAACAAGTCGGCACAAGAAGCAGCCAGAGAAGTTAGAACTTTAGGTAAACGTAGAGAAAACTGAGGTGATGCAGATTCCTAACCAACAGCAACAACAACAACAGACAACAATCAGCCAGCATAAATGGGAGAAAACTGAAAGAAACAACCTCCTTCACCTACCTACCTGGGAAGCATCGTTTCAACTACAGGCGGACGGAGCTGATGAGAATATCAAAGCGAGGATCGGAAAAGCAAGACAAGCTTTCATCACTCTCGAGTTTGTGTGGAGATGAACAGCATTCAGCATGAAAAATGAGATCCGGATTTTCAACTCCAATGTGAAGTCACTGCTGCTATATACGGATCAGAGACTTGCACTGCGCGTCATAAAGAGCATCTCAAACAAACTACAGACCTTCATCAACACCTGTCTTCGCTCAATATCAGATGACCGGCCAGAAAATATCAACAACAGGGATCTGTGAGAGCGAACCAACCAGGAACCAATTGTGAAACAAATAGGCAGGAAGAAATGGAGGTGGATTGGATTGTGGTCATACTCTGAGAAAACTATCAAGTGAGTGACACTACACGCCAGGTTTTCTCTCTTGAGTTGAACCCGAAAGGGTTGCAACTGGGTCGTCAGTGCGAGGGTGACATGGAGGAGGTCATGTGAAGAGGACATGAAAGCATATAGGCAGACCTGGAGCCAGGTGAAAACGTTGGTAGAGAACCGAACGCAATGGAGGCGTGCGTCTGAAGCCCTATGTTCCTCTAGGAATTAAAGGAAATAATAATAATCCTATAATTTCACACTCCTTCCAACATCTATACATCTTCTGAATTATTCTGTCTACGACATTAATTGTTTAACCACTTGACATTTAGCTCTGATTATAATCATAAATATTTGTATTGTATTTCATACTACTTCTATCACTTTATGTATTCACACCTATGATTCAATTCCCTCATCTCATAATTTCTTAAAAACAGCCCATATATATTTGCGATTGTATAGCTCGATAATATAAATTCGTTTTTGAAAAGAGTTTCTTCGCTGACTGAATCACTTGTTTGAATTTTCCATGGATTTGGAATTACACGTTAGAAGCATTGAGGCACTCCCTCAAAAGTATGAAAATCTCAGACTGCCTCAATAAAATAGTTGTTCTTTGATGATAACTGCATCAATCTCGACCTGTTACTTACAGTGTAGAAAAATTCCACAAACAAACACTTTAATCATTTAACGATTCAACGTAAGCTCAGTTGTACTCACACCTCGTAGAATGTGTTGTATTTCCCTACTCAGTCATGACATCTTTATCATATCTCTTAACCTGAAGAGGATATCTATCTCAGTTTACGAATTACTTCGTGGTCGACGCTGTTGAAGACCTTTGCGGAGTTGATGAAGTTGAAGTATAGACTTGACTGTCGTCCTATACTGTTGATGATGATGCGTAGAGTTACAATTTGATCCTCACATGATTTGCCTTTCTTGAATCCAGCCAGCTTTTTTACGGGCTAGCAGTGCATCTTTTATTCTCTACTAGGTGACGCGACTTCAGATTTTGCTTGGTGTGGATAAGAGCATGATCCCACGCCAGTTGTTGCAGATTGAGGCAAAGTAAATCAATAGGTGGCTCTAACCCAAGTTGTAGATGATGTCACTACAGAATTTTAGTGTAGAGTGATGCAGCTTGACATAGAACGGGAATGCGATGTGTAAGACAAGACAGCCAGGCACATCATGTAACCACACTGATTAGGATGGCTGGCATCGATTAAACATACTATTATTATAATGACATCATTATTTCCTTTAGTTCCTAGAGGGCTTCAGCCGCACGTCTCCATTGCGTTCGGTTCTCTACCAACGTTTTCACCTGGCTCTAGGTCTGCCCACATGCTTTCTTCTCCTCTTCACATGACCTCCTCCATGTCACCCTCGCACTGACGACCAAGTCGCTCCCCGTTCGGGTTCCACTCAAGAGAGAGCCTGGCGTGTGGTGTCACTCACTTGATGGTTTTCTCGGAGTATGATCAATCCAATCCACCTCCATTTCTTCCTGTATATTTCTGGCACAATCGGTTCCTGGTCAGTTCGCTCCCAGAGGTCCCTATTGCTGATCCCTTCTTGCCATCTGATCTTGAGGATTGAGCGAAGACAGGTGTTGATGAAGTCAGAGCTAATATACGGATCAAAGACTTGGTCAGCACGTCATGAAGAACATCTCAAACAAACTACAGACCTTCATTAACAGTTGTTTTCGCTCAATACCACTCAAGATCAGATGGCCGGCTGGCCAGAAAAGATCAGCAACAGGGTGGGATCTCTGGCAATGAGCGAACCAACACAGCAGGAACCGATTGTGAAAGAAATAGGAAGGAAGAAATGGAGATGGATTGGCTGGCCATACTCTGAGGAAACAAACCATCAAGTGAGTGACATCACTAGACAAGCCATTGCTCGAGTGGAACCCGAAAAGGAATTGGCTAGTTGGTTGTCCAAGGGTGATATGGAGGAGGTCATGTGAAGAGGAGATGAAAACGTGTGGGCGGACTTGCAGCCAGGTGAAAACGTTGGTGGAGAACCGAACGCAATGGAGACGCGCGGCTGAAAGCCCTATGTTCCTCTAGAAATTAAAGGAAACAATAATAATAATGATAACGTACCCACTAATCCTATAATTCGACATCCCTTACAACATCTACACCACTTCACATGTAACTATGGTTACAACCATAAATATTTTAATTGCATTTCATGCTATTATTATTATATGCATTCACACCAATGATTCAATTCCCTCACCGGATGTAATTTCTTAAAAACAGCCATATATGTATATATATGATCGTACAGCTTGATAATAAATTCGTTGTTGACACAGGAGTCAGACAAGGGTGCTTATTATCACCAACGATGATATTCCTAATTGTGGTGCACGACTGGATTATGCTTCATCAGACAGTGCATGGAAACGAGAAGACAGGGATATCCTGTACCGACCGACGTGAAGAACCTAGAAGACCTGGATTTCGCGCGTGGATAATTTATGTTTGATGTCAAACAAAATCAAAGACAGACTTACAAGCGAAAACCGACAAACTGGTCGAAGAAGCAGCAAAGACAAGACTCCAGGTGAACATAGACAAGAGAGAGGTTATGGAAATAACCAACCAACAACAACAACAACAGTAGCAGCAACAACATCCAGCGCTAATCACCATCAACCCGAGGGATTTGAAAGAGGTTACTTCATTCACTTATCTAGAGAGGGAGCATTGTCTCAACTACAGCAGGAACGGACGGCGAGGATGTCAAATCGACAATCGGGAAGGCGAGAAACACATTCATCAACCTGAAGCCAATCTGGAAATCTTCGTCACTCACCAACACTCAACAACAAAATTCGAATTTTCAATACAAACGTCAAGTCAGTCAGTTCTTCTATACGGATGGATCAGAAACTTGGCGGGTCACAAAGATCAGATGGCCGGAAAGAATCACAAACAAGAAGCTATGGGAACAAACAAAACAAGAACCAATCGCCCAACAAATATGCAGGAGAAAGTGGAGACGGATTTGACACTCACTGAGGAGGCCACTTGCTGGGTGACATCGCGCGTCAGGCCATCGCTCGAGTGGAACCCGAAAGGGAAGCGGTGAGTAGTGGGACGTCCAACTGTGACATGGAGGAGATGGTGTGAAGAAGAATTGAAACAGTATGGACTAACATGGATGCAGGTGAAAAGTACAGCAGAAGACAGAAGCAAGTGGAGACGTGCAGTTGAAGCCCTATGTCCCACTAGGAACCCAAGGGAACAATAATAATAATAATAACAAGTCTCACCGCTGAATCACCACTTGTCTTGATCTTCTATAATTCCTAATCACTGTTGCTTAATTTCGGATTCGGATAAGACAAACCCAGCATTTTACGCTACACTCGAAAGCCAAAAAAAATGACAGTATATGACATGAAATCGTATCCCAGTAAGGAGAGATTTGAACAAAACTAAAAACTCGGCTTACCACACGTCCATCATTTAAGACCAAATTCTCTCCATTTATCAGAGTTTGTATTGCTCCAGATTTCAAAACCGATCTGTTGAAATGTTGTTGTTTTTTTTTCAGGAAAAAAAACGTTTGTTTACTACATTTAGATAAATTTCACCTCAAATCTATTTAACACGATCAAAACAAAATAACGATGGTGCACTTATTTTTTTTTACAAAACAAAAAAAGCAATTTGTGCCACGACAGTTAATTTTTTCTTTGCAGTTTAAAGATAATTTTCTGCAGTGTCTCTTATGTTAATGTGTTACAATTTGAGCGAGGTTTCTACAGTACATAAAAATCTTAACAAGTGTTCTATCCATGAAACCCCTACTGCATGGAGCGAGGACAAAAATAATACGCGCTGATGACATTTGGCTAGTGTGGTCGAACGAAAATCACTGATTGGAAGAATTCGGAGTTGATGCATCATTGAATAATAGGGTTCCAGGAGCCTCCAAAGCCTCAGGATGGTCGTGGTTGGGTGCCTTGCGCTGCGGGTTGGCCACCCATCCGCACACCTCTTGAAATGATCCCATATGACCGGGCGTCTTACATAGCCTCTCCTGAGGAAGTCCTACTCACTCCGCCTTCACGTGGCGGAGGTGTTTTTCACCAAAGTGAGAGGGCGAAAGCGGATGCCCGGCGCTCTTCACCGGGTTGACTGTCCACTGGATGACAGTCTAGGGGAGATGGCTAAACCCTGATTCCAAACCTCCAACGACTGGCGTATGAAGCTCACTGGAGCTCACCGACATACGTATGAACAAAGGGCTTGTTGGATGTCCTGGATGTCTGAACCCATTCAAAAAGGCGTATGAACCGAACTCATGTCACCGGCTGCCGATGGATAGTGGACTCCCTACTCCACTCCTACTGCCTTGTAGGTCACACTTGGTTGTGTAAAGGCTAGAGCTGCACTCTCAAACAAAAGGCCGAGCGATTCTGGGGACATCACTCGTACCAAATTCCCATGAAACTTCATGAACTCTCTTACAAACATGGCTTGGTACAGTCAAGGCTGATATGGAGTGCCTGGGGCTACAAACCGTTTACGGACTCCGTCTGTGGAACAAGAATTGGATAACCCTGTCGCAAAATCTTGCATCAGATCGCCGCGCCTGGGCAGCGATGATTCGAGATGTTCATGAAGTAAAGAAGAAGTTCCAGGAGCTGTGGAACAGTCTATGTGGATGATATACTCCTACTCTAAGTTGAAGACAATCACACAAAATCTAAAGTCTTTTAAACAACTTGAGAAAAGAATTCCTTGAATGTTTGGCATGCGAATTTTGTTCCTGCTGTCAAATGTAACATGATGATGCTGCACAATTCGACTGAACCCACTCCTAACTCCAAGATAGGGGGAGTTAAATGATACAGCACATAGACCACCTCACTAATTTGGTAAGTTGCATCGGCCGGAACCAGCTGATTTCTGAGGAAATCACAGGAAGAATACAAACGGCTCGTCTAGGGGAATTTGACAAGTTACATCGTCCCTGGCATCATGGACGTGATATCCGGCTATTCATCCAAGGATATGTGTACTATGATTCACTTCTCTATCTCTCTCTCCCTCTCTCTCTCCTTGAGTAATGGCCACTGAAAGTAGAAGTTATGAAAAAAGGCTTGCTAGCTAGCTGTCTGCGTTCTAGCTAAGTGGTGAGTAATAATGAGGTCTGGCTGGCTGGATTCAACATAGAACTTGGCACCGAAGTGCAGCAGTTCGAGTTGCCACGTTCCAAAGAGCACACAAAGGTAGACAAGAAAATGAGTGAAGAGAATCAATAGAGTTTTGACAAGTATAAGAGTGAAACAGAATGAGTAATGATAGAAAGGAATATGAAAGATTACACAAGAGACTGAATACATCTGCGTAAGCCATTGACAACGATTTTGAGCCATATATCACCTATTGTCTGTCTCCAGCCATTGATTCTTAGAGTCCCGAGGGCGGGCCCCAACCCGGAAGTCTGCATCTCCCTCCCTACCTGACTCAGTTTAACTGTCAAGGATTTCATGGATTGATTGGTGCCATGTTTTTGTTTGGCATGGCACCACTTACTCTTTTCCAACCTGCACCTGTATCAGCTAGTAATGCCTGTCGGGAGGGGGAGGCGTTGGTTAGGCATGCGCAGCACGTCACCTAGCCATCTCAATATATGTAACTTTATAGCCTCTTCGATTGATTTTCCCTCTTTGCCCAACACTCTACGTCTAACGTCAACCTTTCTTACCTAATTATACCACCTAACGTGAGAAAGGGATCGTAGACATCTATGATCAAAAACAGTCAACCTTTCCATGTCTTCAACTCGTATTGGCCATGTTTCAGAGCCAGCCATAGAGAAGGACGGAGCGAACTGCTGAGCAGTACACACGTCCCTTGGTTGATAGTCAGATGTCACGCCTACGCCAGAGACGGTGTAAGTTAGCGAAAGCAGCCCGAGCATTTTGGATCCGTGCTGAGATTTCGTCACCAATCAATCAATCCGTTGGTGCTGATACAACATCCCAAATAGGTGAAGTGGTCAACATGTTCTATCACTTCACTCCCTATCACTACTAAGCTAGGAGTTGACGTAGTCCAGTCCTGTAGCAGCAGATGATGAATATCACCAACGACCCTGACCACCACCAGCAACAACATCAACAACCAGCACCAGTCACCATCAACGGGAAAGATTTAACAGAGGCTGCTTCCTGCCTGTCCAGTCATTCCTGTAGCAGCATCTTACATTTTACAGGGGCGAATCGCATGCCAAACATACGAAGATTGCTGCTCAAAGTGTTCAGGAGACTCTGCATTTTGTCAGCATCCTCCCCTAACAGGACTATGTCGTCTGCATATTCTAAGTCCATAATGAGGTCAGCCTTGGAGTACTAGGTAAACAGCGAAAGTCAGTCAATGAGGTTGTTGTGAAGCTGTGCCGACTGTAGGATAGTTAAGACATGTGTTACGCATGCCTGCCTAGCCATCGCCTTCCTCGACAGATAATGTAATGTTAGCTGATCTAGAATGAATCAGGTTGGAAAAGAGCTAGTGGTGGTCAGTTCATGAAATCTGTGACAGTTATTTTGGGCCTGGATATTTAGAATCAACAGAGCCAGATACTACGGTGATATGGTTCAAAATCGCTCTCAGCGGCGAAGATGCATTCACTCTATGTCATCATTCATATACTTTACAAAACAAAAGACGTATCGTGCTTTCCATGTGTCAGTCAGTATTCCTCCTTTCTCTCCCACATTTCTGTTTATAATCGTTATTCTCAGTCTCTTCTATCTCCCTTTTGTCTTTCTCCCTCTTATGTCTTCCTCTGTGTAGTAAGTACATGGAGTGTAGGAACTAGAACTTCTGCACTCCTGTGGAAATTTCTGTGTTTTGAAACCCAGTCAGTCAGTCAATAACTTTAGGCTTTTTGGGAGAAATTTTAATTTATACATAGAAGTTTTAACAATCTCATAATACAATTAGTAAGTTCAGATGAGAATTGGATGTGTTGATTAGGAGAGCAGTGTAACAAAAGTGATGATGAGTTGTCACAAACGATTGTTAAAAAGAAGAGTTACGTAATAACAACGAAATTACAATTATTAAGTTCAGGTGAATTAAGTGTTGATACAAGAGGGTAGTAACAAAAGTGATGAGTGACCCTCGATATTGAGTCACTATTTACCAACGTTCCAATCACAGAAACTGTCTGCCACATTTATCAATACATAGAAGAAAATCAGCTAAACATCGGATTACCGACGACTTGTTTAAAAAAGAACTACTGCTAAGATGTACACTCAATGGGCAATTCACATTCAACGACATTATTTACAGACAACAAGATGGGATCGCAATGGGATCTCCACTGGGCCCATTACTAGCAGACTGCTTCATGGCAAGCCTCGAGAACGGCCCACTCAAATAAACCATCGACAATTTCCAGTTGTACGTTAGATATGTTGACTACATCGTTATCATCTGTGATGACGATCACAATCTCAATCAACTAATACAAATATTCAACAAATGCCATCCAGCCGCAAAGTTCACTTTGGAAACTGAAAACGAATCTAAAATCCCTTTTCTTGACGTTGAGCTTACAAGGAGAGATGAGGGAACTTTAAGAAGGTCAATCCATAGGAAACCGACTTGGAACGGACAATTAACAAGTTTATACAGCTGGGTACCAATCAGTCGGAAAAGAAACCTGATTAAATCCCTTGCCACTCGCGTCAGACGCATCTGCAGCTCCAACACCATGGAAGAAGAACTAAACTTCCTGAGGAAAATCTTCATACAAAATGGCTACCCACCAAGATTTGTAGACAAAAACATCAAACAGAAAAACCAAAAGCAAGAGACACCATCCGTGCCAAAAAAGATACTTTATATGAACCTAGACTTCAAAGGAGACCTACTTAGTGACGTCCTCAGAAGGAGAATTTCCACCTCTTTAGGAAGAACTTTCCCTGAGGCAACACTAAGAATAGTGTTCTCCAGCCGCCCGCTGATCTGAAGAAAGCCAAAGGACAAGATTCCGCACCTGACCACTTCTATGTGTATATATCAGTTCACCTTATAACAAAGCTTTTTGTATTTCCCAGTGAATGAAAAACAAAACGATATTGTTTTTACTGACGTTTCGCTATTTAATGCTAATAGCTCTATCAAAGTATTATGCTGAGATTTTGTAAATTCCGGTTTAATAATACTTTGATAAAGCTGTTAGCATTAAATAGCGAAACGTCAGTAAAAACAATATCGTTTTGTTTTTCATTCATTGGGAAATACAAAAACCTTTATCATAATGAATACCATATACCCAATGCCCAAATTTTTTCAAACCGTTAAAAGTGAACTTGGTTTGGACATATATATATATATCAGTTCACCTGTTGCTGTGAAGCCAGGTACATCGGTCGTTCAACGCGTTTCCTGTCAAAAAGGGTCAAAGAACACTATCCACCGTGGCTGCAGAAAGGAAGTAATGGCTGCATAAGGAGTGCAATAATAATAGAACACCTCGTCAACACTGGTCATTCCATCTCAACAAATGCCTCCTGCTTCAAAGTAATCCACAAAGTGAAGAACAACCTTTCAAAGACAGTACGATTCAGTCTTCTTTGCATCGCAGAGGCCCTAGCCATTAAGCTAGAGGAACCAGAACTGTGCATACAAACGAAAATTATTCAACCACTTCTACTCCCATGGTAAAAACTGTGTTGATTTGACTTAACTTTTGTTTGTATGCTTATTTTCCTACTCAAAACCCTTGCGTAATTCCGTATGTTATTTTGTTTCCATGTACACCCTGAGTACAACTCTTTCATTAAAATATTCATGTTATTACGTAACTCTTCTTTTTAACAATCGTTTGTGACAACTCATCACTTTTGTTACTACCCTCTTATATCAACACATCCAATTCTCATCTGAACTTACTAATTGTATTTTCCTTTGACAAATTTAATGTACACACACACACACACATACAAAACAATCTCATAATAATAATAATTTAAATTCGTGTAAAATCGATAAGATAACTTAAATGACACGCCTGACTTACGTCGGTATACCAGCTTCAATGCATTTCGACATTACCAGCTTACGACGTGTACGATACGACTAAGGTAGACATATAAGTAGAACAAAAATTAAAGCATAAGTACTAGAGATGACATAGGAATAACAAGTTAAAATCAACTTTAGTAATAATAATAATAATAATAGCTTTATTGCAGACAGTACTTTCGGTACAAATGTGGAATTTACAGCAGTACAGCAGTAGTACAGTAAGTAAGTACTGCATCTAATTTCCTCATTACAGGGGTAATAAGTAAAGTAGGGCATTTACACTTATAATATTGTTCAATAAGTAAAGGAATATAAAATTAAATCAAGTGAAAAAATGAACAACAGTGTAACGATGAGAACGAAACAAAACCGGCCTCTTGAGACAAGGTATGTACTGGCCAGGTATGAGAGAAGACGTAGCAAGATATGTACTTGGATGTCCACGGTGCCAGCTAATGAAAGGCGACCGGTGACTACGACCACCACTTCAGTCGATTCCAGTTACGGCGATAGGTGACTTGTGGTCCGTAGATGTCATGGGTCCATTTCCTCAGACATCCAATGGTAATCAGTACATCTTGGTGATGACGGAACACGCGACACGATGGGTAGACGCCGTAGCAATCCCAGATCAACACGCCAGGACCGTGACAGATGCAGTAGTTAGACACATCGTTGCAGACCACGGCGTACCAAAGACAATACTGACAAACCAAGGTACCTGTTTCGAAAGCGAAGAATTTACTTCCCGTTTGCAACAGCTTGGCATCAAGAGGATCCGAACGAATGGCCTGACGGAGAGAAACAACTGTACGCTGAAGGAGTGGCTGGCCTCGAAGGACGGTATCTGGGAAACGGAGCTGCCACTGATTCTACTAACACATCGTGCCACCACCCAGGAAACAACGAAAAAGTCACCCTTTCAACTGATGTATGGTAGGAAACCACGATTACCGATACACAACGAAACCTGGCCCTTTCACCAAAAGTGGCGTACGACGAAATTAAAAGCAGAATGGAAAGAAGCTGTCAAGAATGTAATGCAGAAGCAGTAGAGGGATGTCGCGAAGTCTCAGCTGAGAGAAAAGACTCAGTGCATTACCTACGCAGCAGGGGACCAAGTGAAGTGTAGAGACAGAAGATATGTTGTTAGATGCGGCTAGGTTCACGAAAACTCCTTCCAAAGTGGGAAGGACCATACAAAGTCACAAAAAGATGGGTTCAAGTATATACCATCAGAAGAGGTGACAAACAAAAACGAGTTAACGCCAGTCAGATCCAACGATGGGTGCATTGGGACAAGCCGGTCTGTAACAATCATCAACTAGAGGATGCATCACCCAGAAGGTCGGAACGCATGCACGCGAAGCTATTTGATGGGGGGGGGGGACGAGTGTGGTGAGAGATGGTTGCTAGCCAAATTGGTAGACAGTAATTGACGTCATTGTTTATGTTTCAAATATTAGTCATGTGAAAACAAGGTCAAAGATGGACAGCAGACTTTGCATAGGCGGATACAGTTAGCAGATAGATGATCTGACACAGCCACAAAGAGATGCAAGGTTAACTTTCTGTGAGAAACAACCAATCAAATGACTGTATTTTCTACTAACAATAATCTACAATAATGTACATTGGAATCTATAAATATGTGTTGATTTTCCTTAATAAACGATCTGTTGCCAGACTCTTGCACGGCTTTAATGCCCTTCGCAGTGTAACAAACAAAGCCTTTCTCAAGTGACCCGAGAAAGATTAAGGTGGGGTGAGGAGCAGTAGAGAAGTGTGGGCAGAATACGAGAATGAACAAAGTGTAACAGTAGACACGGAATGACACCAGATCGCCTTAACTTCCTCACATAGAACGTCAAACGAAATATCCTTGTGGAAACTAACTAAGATGATGTGGGAAGACCAGGAGAGGTGATGACAGGAAATACACAGTCCAAGGTATTTAACATTCGATTCAGTTTGAACTTGACTGCCACATGTGGTGATAGTGGAACCGTGCTAACCAACCAGTCCACGTAAGTCACGCTTGCGTCTGAAAGTGAAATTAACCATCTGACATTTGTGCAGGGATTAGGCTGGCTTAGGACCACCTGACGACGACCACTGACTAATTTCTGATGAAAAGTTATTCATTTCGGAATAATCCGATTGACAATTAGCCGTCAGTATAGAAAGTCAGCAGTAACGATGATGAAATATTCATTCTGATAGTGTTATAAAAATACAAAATCTCAAAATCTAATTAACTGACTCAAAAAAGATTCAATCAATGCACAAAGGTCCTGTACAATACTAATTAATACTGGTTTTTTTTATTTTTATACTTTACGTTCCCCAGTGGAACATAGGGTGCCTTCAAGCTAGAGGCTTGAAGTTTCTGTATCAGTGTTTATTTTACAGGATGGGGTTGCTAGTCTCGTGCCCAACCTTTCCTCTTCACCAGCATTATATCTAGCTTAGCGAGGTAAAGGGGTGCGTCGGCCGGGGATCGAACCCCGGACCATGTGCATGGTCGGCGAGCGTCCTAACCGCTATGCCACCGACGCATAATTAATACTGGAACATTCTTATTACGAAAAGCATTTATTATTCTTAAATTATACAATGCACCCGTAGTTTATATTTATTTTTTTTATATTTTCGGTTACAGCTTGATACGACACCGTATTTTCAGTACAGGTATGGAATTTTCAGCATGGATATCGGTAGCCCAAATTTTGCAGGCCGACCATAGATATCGGGTGTGCGTCGGCAGGGGATCGAACCCTGGACCATGTGCATGGTCGGCGAGAGTCCTAACCACTTTGCCACCGACGCAAAGTTAGACGAACCTTATTTTCCTTTCACCATATTATTCAGATTTCGAAGCAACTGTGTCATTGTAATTATTCGTTTTGACACTATCAGCGATAGAAAGTTACGTGAACCCAATGCTCAAATATGAAATATTTCAGCTAGTTAGAATTCAGTTACCCGGTATCAGCCTATGAACCAAAATTATTTGTGTGCATCCTAATGGACTCGCCATAGCAACACCATACACTTGTCAAAAATGTTTACTTCAATAACGGAACATTTATGACAAGTGGATGGTGTTGCTATGGCGAGTCCATTAGTACCTTTGTTAGCGGACATTTACATGTTTAGTGTTGAGAACTTGTCCCTTGATTTAATTTCTAAATTGCTCTTCTATAGGAGATATGTAGATGATATCATTTTGATATGTGACGATGTTGAAGATGCGAGTCGTCTATTATTATTATCGAAAAAGGCAAAAATATGCTCCACTACAAACCTCAAAAGTGCACAAGTGATTATGTCACATGCCACACTATTTACCAATTTTCGTGTGTGTGTGTGTGTGTGTGTGTGTGTGTGTGTGTGGAAACGCATACTTATGAAGGAGTAATCGTGCTTTGCATGTGAGGGTGCGAGAACATATCCCGAAATGGTTAGAAAGACAAATGAATTGTGGTAAACCAATAGACGCAGGTGGTAGACTACCAACTTCGTCTATAACCAAACATCTAATCGAGATGAACCATGAGATTGATGTTAACACAGCCTTTAAGGTCATCTATAAAAATGGTCAAGGGCGCTTATCGAAATATGCTGAGGTTATTGCTATTCATAGACTTAAACCTCCTCTCCCCTGTGTATTCAGAAACAGTTTATTTTTATTCTTACCTTACCTTAGTAATCCTTATTTGATTGGATTACCAAACGTTTGTGTTAATTATTCTTAAGTCCTTTTTGTCACTTTGTTTAATTTAATTGCCTTTAATTTTTTCATATATACATCGACTTGACATGACAAGTATATGTGTGATCAGATTGTTCGAAATGTATAGCGCAAATGCATCACATTTTTCAGATAATCTCCCTCTTCTAATAACAGTAACCGCAAATGTCCGAATTCCAAAAAATTAAAGCGACATACACTTCATCGTATTGATGAAATCAGTTCTCGTGTTGTGGAGCTAAACTCGAACATATCTTTGAGAAGTCACGTTCTGTTTGAACTTTCAACTGATGAACGCCGACAATTCGAGGAATACATTTCTCTTGTCAGCGAAAAACAGTCACAGTCTGCTAATCTCAAACATCTTGATGGCCTCAAGCAGTTAGTAGCAGAAAAGAGATTTCCGACTGATCCCAATAAATATGTTGTATTCAACTATTCTTCTGTCACTCTTTCTGATACTCAACAACCAAGCTCTCTATCACACTGGGCCCTAATTTCTGTAACAGTTCGTCCAAAGTCAAGTGAAATCCGAAAATCTAATTAACCAGTGCAACGATCTCACACCGACATCACCACAGGACGTCCAATACTTCAAATCTACAGTTCTTGATTGCTGTCATCAGTTTACTGGTTCAAATCCTTGCTGGTATAATCTTCTGACCAAAGAGCAAATAGACCAACTTAAAGAACTAGAGAGGAATGATGATATTATCATATGCCGTCCAGACAAAGGTGGGGGTGTTGTAGTTATGAATTGTCAAGATTATAATGATAAAATCTCAGTGGTCCTTGCTGATCAAATGGAATTCACCAAACCCGAAGGTGAACCCGATGAACAAGACACACCTAATTGAAAATCAACTGACTGTTGTCTTAAAGAACATGTGGAATAAGACAGTAATCTCGCCAGATATGTATGAACGCATCCAACCAGTAGCCTCCATAATATTACGTTTGTATGGGTTACCGAAAATTCACAGGACAGGATTACTCCTCCGTCCAATTGTCGATATGGCGGGTTCTCCTTATCATGGAACTGCTGAATGGCTAGCTGAAATACTTACTAGAAGCAGTTAGAAGGCAAGCGTCTAAGTTTTCCATTGATGATGATACGTTAAAATTTGTTGAGAATATTAAAGATTTCAATGTTTCAGACAAAGTCATGTTCTCATTAGATGCGACTTCGCTATTTACCAGTGTACCTCTCATGGAAACTGTTTGCTATATACGTGATTATATTGATACACATAGTTTAGAAATAGCGTTGCCGACAATCCACCTCAAAGAACTTTTATTGAGATACACGTTGATTGTTCAGTTCACCTTCAATAGTGAGATTTTTAGACAGAGAGATGGCATTGCGATGGGATCACTACTGCGTCTTTTGCTGGCTGATTGTTTTATGGCAAAGCTTGAAAACTCTCAACTTAGTCAAACCATCGGTCATTTCGACATTTATAGAAGATACATAGACGATTCTCTCGTTATCTGTAATAATAGCGTAATTCTTGATGATATCTTGTTTGCTTTCAACACAAAACTGGCATCCTTCTTTACAATTCACCATAGAAAAGGAATCTGAACTAAGTATTCCGTTTCTTGATGTGTGCCTTAGTAGACGTAATGACGGATCTCTCGAAAGATCCATCCACCGGAAACGTACATGGAACGGACAACTACAACTACTACTACGGACAACAACAATTTTTATAGTTGGGTGCCTATCTCCAGGAAAAGGAACTTAATTCATTCGCTCTGCTTTAGGATAAGAAAAAATTGTAGTTCTGATTGCGTTGACTCAAAACTTGACTTCCTAAAAGCCACGCTTGCAGAAAACGGTTACCCGAGCGTATTTATTGACAGTAACACGAGAGATAAGCAGTCTAAACTGGTCACCGACTCAGTACCGAAGAAAACCTTATTCTTGAACTTGGAATTCAAAGGTGGTCAAGCTTCAGATATGCTCAAAAACCGCCTCTCTAAAGCAGTCAATAAGACGTTCTTTGCAGCAAAATTACAAATGACGTTTACCAGCCACAAGTTGTTCTCCATCTCTGTCAACGATAAGCTCCCCAGTCTGGCCGCCTGCAGGTGCATCTATCAGTTCACCTGGTTTTGTGGAGCAAGGTACATTGGCCGTAGCCAGAGAACGGTTTCCACACGGATACGAGAACATATTCCAGCAGCATAGTTTTACAAGGGAGAAAGGAAGTGTGTGCGAAGCTCTATTCTAGAACACCTACCTGATCGACTTCTGTCACTCTACTAACTCTGACCATGATTTTAAGATCATCAACCGAATCCATGCTAACTTGTCAGTCGCGTTTTCTTCGTCACACACTTCTAAAGACAGTGGAGGCCTTGGTCATTCATGAATTTAAGCCAGGCCTTTGTGTACAAAAGAATTATGTACAATCGCTACACTTCTGCCTTGGCCGTAGAGAGGCAGACATTTATTTATTTATTTGGTTAATCTATATACTTTTCCTTGATAACTACGATTATTATTATTATACTCACTCTGAATTGTTTCCGCTTGTCCCACTTGTCATTCTAAATCCAAAATGTTTTTTTTTACAATACTGAATTCTATCTTATCGAATTTCACACCATGTTGGGTAACATTTTATATTAGCCCACTAATTCTACAATGGTGCACCCCTTACCAACAACATCTATACACTTTATGAGCTATTCTATATATGACACTGATTGTGTTGCTACTTGACATTTCACTATGATTATAATCACAAGTAACTTCGCCTAGATTACTAGCTCACTAGTTTTCTAGCCTGTCCCAAGCCCGGATAAAGAGGGAGGGTTGGGGCGTGGTGCTAGCAACTCCACCCGCAAAACTTAACCAAATTGCTACTAAAACTTCAACGCACAAATATATTCAAAATTCTAAAAATACAAACAATAACCTTATTTTTCGCTGGAATCGGGAAAGTGAAATGACGCAGGCTGGTGAAAGCCTTCGGGAAGCCAGTCAGCCAATGTGCCTTTTTTCGACGAAAGCAAAAATAAGGATGGGAACGTGGAATATTCGTACAATGTACGAAACTGGAAAGGCTGCCCAGGTAGCCGGAGAAATGAGAAGATATAAAATAGAAGTATTGGGAATCTGCGAGAGCAGATGGAACGGATGTGGAAGGAGCCAACTACCAACTGGAGAGACAATAATCTACTCCGGTCACCCAGAGGACAATCACGAGCACACCGAGGGAGTAGCCTTTATGATGTCACCAACAGCAGCCAAAGCTCTCATGCAGTGGGAACCAATCTCCTCCAGGATAATGACAGCTAGGTTCAACTCAAAAGGAAAAAAGGTTACAATCATTCAATGCTACGCGCCTACAAACGTCTCAGAACACGAGAAGAAGGAGGATTTCTACAGTCAACTACAAACAGTAATGGACAACGTCCCAAAGAGCGATATCAAAATCCTGATGGGTGACATGAATGCGAAACTGGGAGGAGACAATGCAGGAGGAGAACTCACCATGGGTCGTGAGGCCCTCGGTGAAATGAACGAAAATGGTGAACTCTTCTCAGACTTCTGCGCCTTCAATGATTTGGTGATTGGCGGTAGTGTGTTCAAACACAGGGATAAACACAAGGCGACATGGATTTCACCAGATGGACACACCAAAAACCAGATAGACTTCATTTCAATCTTAAGGAAGTGGAGACGGAGCCTGTTGGACACAAGATCGAGAAGAGGAGCAGATGTGGGTTCAGACCACTATCTAGTACAAGGGACTTTCAAGGTGAAGCTAAAAGCCTCGAGGATACCTGGGGATAGGCCACAATGCAAGTTCAACACGCAAAAACTTAAGGACACAATCACACAGGACATTTTCACTGCAACTGTCAGAGCAAAGCAGGAAACACTACGTGGCACCACTGAGGAATCATGCGTGAAAGACCATTGGAACTCTCTGAAGGTGATTTTCAACGAAACGTGTTCAACGGTTTTAGGAAGAAAGAAGAGACAAGATAAGGAATAGCTCTCAACGGACACTTGGAAGCTAATAGAGGAGAGGTGAATGGTGAAAGAGAAAATGATTCAATGCAAAGACGGACAAGAGAAGGAGACGCTGAGCTCAACTTATACAGCACTGGACAAAGAAGTGAAGAAGAGTGCCAGGAAGGACAAAAGACAATTCTACGACAACCTGGCTACTGAAGCTGAGAAGGCAGCAAGCAAAAGGGACCTGAGCACACTATGTCAGATAACCAAGTCTCTATCCGGGAAGAGATCAACACAAGTGAATCCTATAAAAGACAGCCAAGGGAACCCAATTACCAAGGAAGAAAGACAGATTAAACAATGGGTGGATCACTTCAAAGGACTCTTGAACAGACCACCACCTGCAACTCGTCCAGAAATACCAACAACAGCACGTACACAACTGCAAGTTGACACCGATCCTACAAGGAAAGCTGAAGTCTTGAATGAAATCAAGCTTCCGAAAGCTGGAAAAGCAGCTGGACCAGATGGAATACCTCCTGAAGCACTGAAAGCGGACCCGGAGACGACAGCAGATATGCTGACTCCATTATTGCAAAAGGTCTGGGAGGAGGAAAAGGTGCCTACTGACTGGAGGAAAGGTTACCTCGTGAAACTACCAAAGAAGGGCGACCTGGGACTCTGCAAGAACTGGCGAGGAATCATGCTCCTGTCGATGCCAAGTAAAATCCTGAGTCGCATTATCCTGGAGAGAATAAAGGACGCACTGGATACAGAACTCCGACCAGAACAAGCTGGATTCAGGAAAGGCAAATCATTATAGGTTTCCAGGCCGTAGGTGTTACGAACATCCTGAAATAATTTGAGCGCCGAGTCAGGCAAATCATCTTCTGACCAAATTGCTACTCTACGCATCATCATCACAGAACAAAGCATGGAATGGCAATCAAACCCCTACCTCAACTTTATAGACTTTGAGAAGGCCTTCGACAGCGTTGACCGCGAAAAAATTTGTAAACTACTCGAGTCCTACGGCGTACCCCAAATATTCATCAGCCTTATTTAAGAGCTGTACGACAACGGCACATGTCAAGTGATCCACAGCGCAAAACTCAGCGAGGCGTTTGGAGGAAATACAGAAGTCAGACAAGGGTGCTTATTATCACTAATGATATTCCTAATTGTGGTGGACTGGATTATGCGTCGTAAAGTGGGAAACGAGAAGACAGGGATATCCTGGACCGACGTGAAGAACCTAGGAGACCTGGATTTCCCGCGTGGATGATTTATGTTTAATGTCACACAATATCGAAGACTTACAAGCGAAAACCGACAAACTGGTCGAAGAAGCAGCCGGAGAAGACAGGACTCTAGGTGAACATAGACAAGACGGAGGTTATGAAAATAACCAACCAACAACAGCAGCAACAACAGCAACATCCAGTGCCAATCACCATCAACGGGAGGAATTTGAAAGAGGTTACTTCATTCACTCATCCAGGTAGCATTGTCTCAATTAAAGGAAGAACGGACGAGGATGTCAAATCGAGAATCGGGAAGGCGAGAAAAACATTCATCAACCTGAAACCAATCTGGAAATCTTCATCACTCAGCAACACTCAACAACAAAATTCGAATTTTCAATACAAACGTCAAGTCAGTCAGTTCTTCTATACGGATCAGAAACTTGGCGGTGGGTCACAAAGAATATTTCCAACAGCCTGTAGCAGACCTTTATCAACAACAACAGCTGTCTTCGCTAGCATCATACTGAAGATCAGATGGCCGGAAAGAACAAGAACAAGAACCAACAAGAAACTATGGGAACAAACAAACGAAACAAGAACCAACCGCTTAAGTAATAAATATGCAGGAGAAAGTGGAGATGGATTGGACACTCACTGGGGAGGCCACTGCTGGGTGACATCGCGTGTCAGGCCATCGCTCGAGTGGAACCCGAAAATGAAGCGGCGAGTGGGACGTCCAAAGGTGACATGGAGGAGATGGTGTGAAGAAGAATTGAAACAGTATGGACTAACATGGATGCAGGTGAAAAGTACAACAGAAGACAGAAACAAGTGGAGACGTGCAGTTGTTCCACTAGGAACCCAAAGGAATAATAATAATAATCACAAGTATTTTCATTGCATTTCACACTATTATTTTATTATTATTATTATTATTTGATGTGTTCACACCTTTCATCTAATTCCCACACTGGATATAATGCCTAAGAAACCGTGTACTTGTGATTGCACGGCTTGATAATAAATTCGTTGAAAAGATTCTGTTCGCTGAATTTTGTGTTGTTAATGTTTTTACGATGAATTCATACCCTTGAAGTCTGATCCTACATGTATTATAAACCACATTAATTCAAATGCGTATGACTAACATTTGATTAGGTAAATGTAAATCATGGAGGGAATTCGGAGAAAATACTTATTTGCTTGGTTACATCATATTATATATATATATATATATATATATATATACCATATTGTAAGATCAATTCAATTCCCATCCTTGAATCAAGTCAACCTGTCCCGGATCAGCCTAGCGTTGTTGCAACCCAATTATCCATGCCTTACGTGTCTATCCCCCCCTTGTTTAATGAACTCTATGTGTATGTTTTTTACATCAATCCGTTAATTGTTGGTATTAGATGGTTGGAGGCAGTCGGCAGGAAGCCTCGGACCTAGGTTTCGTGCTAGTTGGCACTCATCAGCAAGGCGTATCTGCAACCACGTTGAAGGAACTCATGTCCCTTCTGAGATTCGAACCCGCGTCACCCACTGCTGCAGTCAGAGACGTTACCACTGAGCCATTCAGGCCAACTAGCACGAAACCTAGGTTCAAGGCTTCCTGTGGCCGATTGCCTCCAACCATCTAATACCAACAATTTACAGTGCACCGTAATGGCGAGCCACCTAGTGGCATGGTGACCACATTGCAAACATGACTGACTGATAGAATTCAGTCTGCACCGAAGATAGGACTAGACACATTACACTAGTTACTGACTAGTGTGCAATCAAAAATATATATCGATCCGTTTAGTCAGACCGTTGAACTCATGACCCAAACAGAGTATTTTGTGAACTGTTATTTTTGCTGACCCATGTCTTACTTTGTACTATTCTGTTGAGTTTATCTTATTTATTGATTGGTTAAGTAGCCAATTAAATTCTATCTTTGTGCTTATGCTTTGTCTATCTCTTACTTGGGTTCATTCTTCTACTGACTGCTTAACTGAACGGTCGTGTCTGATTCCGGCTAGTTCGCAATTTTGGCTTTAACGCTATTCCGCTCTGATAGCGCGGTACCTTGCTTTCTGTTAAGCGTTGTGCTTTGTACTCTTGAAACCTCTAAGGTTTGTTGTATATATATAATTATTGCTTTGTTTATTAATAGTACTGTAGAAACAGTGACCGGCTTTTTGTTAGTTCTGGACCGGGATAGCCTTTATCTACGCGTGACTTAATTTCAAGCGATATTGCGCTTACACACATAATTGCAAGAACACCTCATAAGCGCTAATCAATCAACTCAGGCAATGCGTGTTTCACAACAACAGAAATTTAGTTCCCAATACAATACCACATTATCTAACCACCAACAGGAAAAACGCGTCGGTGGCACAGCGGTTAGGACGCTCGCCTACCACCATGCACGTGGTCCGGGGTTCGATCCCCGGCCACTGACGCACTCCTTTACCTCACTAAGCCAGTAAAAGAACTGGCAAAGAGGGAAGGTTGGGCATGAGGCTAGCAACTACCCCATCCCGTAAAAGTAAACACCACTGCTACAGAAAATTCAAGCTTCTAGCTTGAAGGCACCCTATGTTCCACTGGGAACGTGAACGAATAAAAAATAAGAAAACAAAAACGCAAACCACACAATCTCACTCACCTGAAAGTAATAACTGAAAACAGTTGACTCACGACGACAAGGATACACATCTTCCTCTTTAGATCGCTTTGGAACTGAAAATTAAAATATCTGCATATCACAGTAAAATATAAGCAGCAAACTTTGGTATATATTTACAAACATTTGAAATGGTGGTGGGTGGCTCATTGACTTAAGCAGTCAGCTTACAGCCAACACGGCCAAGGGAGGTGTGATTTTTTTTTTGCACTACATCTACTACTTCACAGTCTGAACTGAACAACTGAGCAGTATCGTCAGTCTATGATCCTGGCAGGAGCAGGACCTGCTCTCCATAACTGAGTTCAAATCAGTCTGGAAATCTTCTACAGTAACTCAGAACAACAACAACAAAAAAAAACAAGGTTCGGATTTTTAAGACCAATGTGAAGTCAGAAACTTGGCACGTGCGTCACGGAAAGCGTCCCCAACAGGCTACTGAAGACTCCATTATGGATAAGACTTTTATCAATAGCTGCCCCCTTCATTGGCTGGCTGGCTCCGTACTGATGATCAGATGGCCGGTGGAAAAAACTCGCAAAAAAGCAACCCTGGGAACGAACCAATTTTCAAGAACCTGTTGCTAGAGAGAAACAACCCAGAGGAAATGGAGTTGGATTGGACACACAGGCTGAGGAGACTGTCGGCAGAAATTGCGCGCCATGCGCGCTGTCCAGTGGAACCCTAGTGGGAAACGACGAATGGGGCGTGGGTCCGAGAGTGCGACATGGAGGATGTTGTGTGAGGAGATGAGAGCCTATATGGCGATCGTCGGGGCACCTGAAGAGGACCGGAGAAAAAAGGACAGAGTGGAGAAGTGCTGTTCAAGCCTTGTATTTCACTCGGCATCAAAGGGAATAATAATATAGCTGATTATTCGCAAGACTGACCGATAACACTTGTGCCAACCAAATAGTCTAAATGCTACGAATTTTCCCATCGAAAACCCTCTGACAATGTAGGGAATACATTTTAGAATTTTAGTAAAAGTAGAGCAATCAAGTTTAAGTGACTGATTACAAACAGCTAAGCATTGTGATGTCTAACATCTTCTTTTTATTCCTTTACGTTCCCAGTGGAACATAGGGGCTTCAGGCCAGAGGCTTTAAGTTTCGGTAGCAGTGGTGTCTCTTTTTACAGGATGGGGTAGTTGCTAGCCTCATGCCCAACCTTCCCTCTTTACTAGTCTTATTACTGGCTTAGTGGGATGGGGGAGTGCGTCAGTGGCCGGGGATCGGACCCCGGACCACATGTGTGTGTGTGTGTGTATCGGCGAGCATTCTACCGTTGTGCCACCGACACACACACACACACACGACCATTGAATTCTGTCACTCTGAAGAAATGAAACACTAGCACAACTTGCATTGAAATCCAACAATCTTAATTAACCATAAGAACGAAAATTCAATAGTTTATTTAAAGGTATAAATGCCTAAATGCTTCTTCACAGGGATCCCAATCAAAGAAACTGTCGCGATCATTTGTCAGTAGTAGTCTGATCTTCTCCCACTCCCAGAGTCACAATTCACACGCCTACTGCTAATGTGTGCCATGGGTGTACAATTCCAGTTTGACAACACTCTTTACCGCCAAATAGATGGTGTAGCTATGGACAGTCCACTCAATCCTGTTTCAGCAGATATCTGTCTTCATATCCAACACCTTGATACAACAAACTTGAAGCAAGCGATCGACGAAACAACTTCTTATTGTCGATATGTAGATGACATATTCGCAGTGTGCAACAATGAAAATAATGCCTACCTACCTACTCGCATTATTCAACGACGCAAATACAAATAGTGAATTTTCTATGGAACATGAAAATGATGGAAAGTTACATTTCCTCGACACTGCCGCCATGCAACGCCTAGAAGATGGTAGTCTCCAGAGGTCAATTTACCGAAAGCCGCCTACATGGAATGGACAATACTTACAATTTAATAGTTTCCATCCAAATAGGGACTATAGATCTAGAAGAATATGCTCTGCAGAGAAATTAGAGGTAGAATTTATGTTTCTCGAAAAGACGCTGAAAACCTACGATCACATGCAGAGATTCCTTAACAAACATGGAAGATCTGAAGGCTCGAAGAATGTCAAAATCACAGTGGAAATGCTGTCTTCATTCAACTCGATTTTAAAGGTGATCACATTGTAGGAATAATCAATAGGAGATTGAATATGTCATCAGCTAGAGCCTATCCTGCAGCTGGCTAAGTTGGTTCCCGTCTATCGGACAACATGCTGTCCTTTGGTGCAGTCAAAAGTCGACAAATACCCACCTCTCTTATGTTAACAACTCCAACTGCATATGCAAATTTACATGTATCTACGGGAGCAGTTACATTGAGAGAACAGAAACAAGAATGGCACACCTCCGACTTTCTGAACATGTACCAAAAAGGCCTACGTCCCAAGGGAACAAATGCTTTCAACAGTGCTATCGCTAGGCATCTCCTTGATACGGAGTCATGAGGTGGAAATCGCGAAATCATTTTAAAATTATCAATACGCACAGAAGTTCAATTCACCTCAAGTTTGCTGAAGCAAATTAAATATCAAACGCCTGGAACCCGATTTATGCGTTCAGAAAGAAGCAGTTATCAACAGTCTTCCCTTGCCCTGTATGGTAAGTGGATGCCTCCAAAGCCTCAGGATGACCGGGGGTGGGTGCCTTGCGTTGCGGGTTGGCCACCCCTCCGCACACATCTTGAAATGCTACCATATGACCGGGCGTCTTACATAGCCTCTCCTGAGGAAGTCCTACTCACTGCCTTCACGTGGCGGAAGTGTTTTTCACCAAAGTGAGAGGGCGAAAGCAGATGCCCGGCGCTCTTCACCGGGTTGACTGTCCATTGGATGGCAGTCTAGGGGAGATGGCTAAACCCTGATTCCAAACCTCCAACGACTGGCGTATGAAGCTCACTGGAGCTCACCGGCAGACGTATGGACAAAGGGATTGTTGGATGTCCTGGATGTCTGGCCCCATTCAAAGAGGCGTATGAACCGAACTCCGGTCACCGGCTGCCAATGGATAGTGGACTGCCTACTCCACTCCTACTGCCTTGTAGGTCACACTTGGTTGTGTAAAGGCTAGAGCTGCACTCTCAAACAAAAGGCCGAGCGATTCTGGGGACATCACTCGTACCAAATTCCCATGAAACTTCATGAACTCTCTTCATCAGATCGCCGCGCCTGGGCAGCGATGATTCGAGATGTTCATGAAGCCGGCTCATCCTCCCGTAGGAGACAGCCGAAGTAAAGTAAAGTAAGGATGTCTTCACTGTCTCGCTTCCATTATATTACGTAATCTTCGGCTTTAACCTCACCCTCTACCCCTAATTACACATAGTGTAATTTCGCTTGTCTCTTGTTTCTATGATTTGAGTTGAGCTCAATACATTGTTAACAAATTTATTTAGTACTCATCATCTTACGCATCTCTTGTCTTTATTATGTAACTCCTTTATCATTGAATGCACACATTCACTTTGTTTAAACTTTTACTCCCTGTGCAAAAACTATATGAGTACTGTTCACTAAGTTTGGAGTCTCGTGGCACTAAGTCAAATCAGGTAAAATTTGCAAGTACTTTGAAGCTTTTCTGTACATAAACTTAATAAAAATAATAAAATTTATTTAGGCTGTGCGCAGCTCAGTTGATGAGAAGCCAACGAAATAAACAATGATGAGACCATCTTATAATTCGTACTTCACTCGAACCAATGCTTAACAAGGAGCTATATCCTCAAAAGATGTGTTCAGCAGGATCACCCTACTATTAACGCAAATACATAATTAGCTGGCAATTGAAGAAGACATTGGGAAGTGGTCGCGCTAAGTCGTGAATTAGCAGGAGTAAAAAAGCATAGACCATTGGATCTGGTCCCAGTGGTCCTGGGTTCAACCCTCCCCCCCCCCCCGTGGTGGGTGCGTACTGAGGAAGAGTCAGTCCCAAACCAGGCTGACGAAACAGCTGTCCAGTACTCCCAGGTGGTTTTCCAATGGTTCTCTAACTGATGTCAGCTCATGTAAAATCCTCCAACAAATCGAAGGAAATCCCTACGAAACCAATAAATGACAGTTGAATTCATTCAACGAGCCCTGGTGACTAGGATCTCATATATGATAAAAATAAATGACTACAAGAACAAAACATGTTTCCAACGAAACCTACCTGGTTCTTCATTCGAATCGCTTGGCTTGCATACTTCAAAAGATTGGACACAGAATGCATCATCAGTGTAGCATTTCCGAATATCGCTCATAACTGAATAATTAGAAAGAGAATTATATTGAAGGCTACATTTTAGTATAGAAGAATAGTATACTGATAATAATCATAATAAACAATCATCTGAATTGATAACAACCAGTGGTGTCCGTCAAGGATGTCCATTTTCCCCATTCCTGTTTAACTTCATCATAGATATGCTAATGGAAGTATCCTTAACTGAACTTAACGACATTTGGAATCGACTTGTTACCAGGGAATAGTCTTATGGACTTAGAATACGCAGACGACATAGTCCTGATAGGGGAGGATGCAGACAAAATACAGCAGAGTCTTCTGAACACCTTGAGCTACAGCAATCTTCGTATCTTTGGCATGCGATTCGCCCCTGTAAAATGTAACATGCTGCTACAGAACTGGATGACGTCAACTCCTAGCTTAGTGATAGAACATGTTGACCACTTCACCTATTTGGGAAGTTGTATCAGCACCAACGGATTGATTGGCGACGAAATCTCAGCACGGATCCAAAAAGCTCGAGCTGCTTTCGCTAACTTACACTGTCTCTGGCGTAGGCGTGACATCCGACTATCAACCAAAGGACGTGTGTACTGCTCAGCAGTTCGCTCCGTCCTTCTCTATGGCTGGCTCTGAAACATGGCCAATACGAGTGGAAGACATGAAAAGGTTGACTGCTTTTGATCAAAGATATCTACGACCTCTTTCTCACGTTAGGTGGCATAATAAGGTAAGTAATGTTGACGTTAGGTTAAGCGTAGTGTTGGGCAAAGAGGGAAAATCAATCGAAGAGGCTATAAAGTTACATATATTGAGATGGCTAGGTGACGTGCTGCACATGCCTAGCCATCGCCTCCCCCTCCCGAAAGGCATTACTAGCTGATATAGGTGCAGGTTGGAAAAGAGTAAGTGGTGCCATGCCAAACAAAAACATGGCCTCATCAATCCATGAAATCCTTGACAGTTAAACTGAGTCAGGTAGGGAGGGAGATGCAGACTTCCGGGTTGGGGCCCGCCCTCAGGACTCTAAGAATCAATCAATGACTGGAGACAATAGGTGTGACATGGCTCAAAATCGTTGTCAATGGCTTACGCAGATGTATTCAGTCTCTTGTGTAATCTTTCATATTCCTTTCTACCATTACTCATTCTGTTTCACTCTTATACTTGTCAAAACTCTATTGATTGATTCTCTTCATTCATTTTCTTGTCTACCTGTGTGTGCTATTTGGAACGTTGCCACAACTCGAACTGCTGCACTTCGGTGCCAAGTTCTATGTTGAATCCAGCCAGCCAGCCAGCCAGACAATAAACAAAGCCACTAGCAAATTCATGTAAAAACTGATCCATATGGAAAAAAATTAAGAATTACACTCACCAATATCAGTTGTTTCACAATCGGCGAATGGACGAGTTAACTGCATTAAGTGTTCCTAAATGTGAAGAAATCATTAAGGAAGTTATATATAATATGGTCTTGTGTTGAATACTAAGTCTTCTGTTAATAATGACAATAATAACAATATTAGTAGTGATAGTAGTAGTAGTAGTAGTAGTACTAGTAATAACAAACATCACACGTAAAGTTTATTGAAACGACCTGAATATCCCAAACCACACTGAGTAAAAATGAACTCAAGCCACAGATCAATTAGCTGTCATTTGATTTCCAAGATCTATGGAGAATAATCAGCAGTAAAACCGATTGGTTCCACTGCCATTAGGAAGGATGCTGCCTTTCAAAGAAATATCAGATGAATGGAAAAATTCTACACAACACGTGTTGTATAAAACACAAAATAATCGAGCAAAGTGATATTCTTTTCGATAAATTCCTCTTCCTGCTCTACAATTATATATATGCATGTTTATATACATAGAATATTCTAAATTAATAGTCAATAATAATGATAATAATAATAATAATAATATTAAACAGTTGCTAAGTGAAAATGGTTATCCTGAGAAGTTTATTGATAAGAATATGAAACTAAAACCAAAGCAGTCCAAGTTACCAACAGTTCCGAATGCAGTTCCTTGGGGACAACATCATCGACATACTAACACAGCTGTGCCTTAGAAATGCAGCGGTAAAAAGAGCATTCAGTGCTGCTTCCGAATTACGCTGTGTCTTCAAAACCACTCCTCTTTCTTGCATTCTTTCGGGAGTAAAAGACAAACTGCCTAATTGCGCCTCTTCCATGTGTATCATCTACCAATTTAACTGCTCCTGTGGAGTGAGCCAGTTACTTGCATAGGCCGTACAATTAGACGTGTTTCTCGTCGAATTTACGAACATCACTCACCCTCCACAGTGGTTGGTTGGTTAAGTAAAGGACAAACAAAATCAATTCGCAGCGCTATTCTATCTCACTCATCTTGTGGATACACAACTCAAGATTGATGTTAACCAGGCGGCTTTCAGGGTCATTTACCACATACCTACGAATCTCAATTCTGCCTTAAGAGTTCGACTGCTAAATATTCCTGAGGCTGCCTGGTCGTTCGGATCCATATTAACAAGCCTAATTTATGCATCCAAAAGAAGTTGGTTGGTTCAGACATTATCCTTACCGCTTGGCCATCCAGGTTTGAATGATCCTGAATTTGTTTTGGAGTTTTCCTAATTTCAGTTGATATTCTACTTGCCATTACATCTTTATTACTATTATTACTATTTAAGCATCTTTAATGAACTGTGGGGATTCCATTGTGATCTTTGCAAATCTACATTATTTAAAAAGCACACTAATATTGTTATTGACTAACCTCGCCTAGATTACTAGGTCACTAGTATTCTAGCCGGTCCCAAGCCCGGATAAAGAGGGAGGGTTGGGGTGTGGTGCTAGCAACTCCACCCGCAAAACTTAACCAAATTGCTATTAAAACTTCAACGCACAAATATATTCAAAATTCTAAAAATACAAACAATAACCTTATTTTTCGCTGGAATCGGGGAAGTGAAATGACGCAGGCTGGTGAAAGCCTTCGGGAAGCCAGTCAGCCGATGTGCCTTCTTTCGACGAAAGCAAAAATAAGGTTGGGAACGTGGAACATTCCTACAATGTACGAAACTGGAAAGGCTGCCCAGGTAGCCACAGAAATGAGGAGATATAAAATAGAAGTGTTGGGAATCTGCGAGAGCAGATGGAACGGATGTGGAAGGAGCCAACTATCAACTGGAGAGACAATAATCTACTCCGGTCACCCAGAGGACAATCACGAGCACACCGAGGGAGTAGCCATCATGATGTCACCAACAGCGGCTAAAGCTCTCATGCAGTGGGAACCAAGGTGCCTACTGACTGGAGGAAAGGTTACCTCGTGAAACTACCAAAGAAGGGCGACCTGGGAATCTGCAAGAACTGGCGAGGAATCATGCTCCTGTCGACGCCAAGTAAAATCCTGAGTCGCATCATCCTGGAGAGAATCAAGGACGCACTGGATACAGAACTCCGACCAGAACAAGCTGGATTCAGGAAAGGCAAATCATGTTCTGACCAAATTGCAACTCTACGCATTATCATCGAACAGAGCATGGAATGGCAATCAAATCTCTACCTCAACTTCATAAACTTTGAGAAGGCCTTCGCCAAACAGCGTTGACCGCGAAGTAATTTGGAAACTACTCGAGTACTACGGCGTACCCCAAATATTCATCAACCTTATTCAACAACTGTACGACAACGGCACATGTCAAGTGATCAACAACGGAAAACTCAGCGAGGCGTTTGGAATAAACACAGAAGTCAGACAAGGGTGCTTATTATCACCAATCATATTAATAATTGTGGTGGACTGGATTATGCATCGTCAGACAGTGGGAAACGAGAAGACAGGGATATCCTGGACCGACGTGAAGAACCTAGAAGACCTGGATTTCGCGCGTGGATGATTTATGCTTGATGTCACACAAAATCGAAGACTTACTTACAAGCGAAAACCGTCAAAGTGGTCGAAGAAGCAGCAAAGACAGGACTCCAAGTGAACATAGACAAGACGGAGGTCATGAAAATAACCAACCAAAAACAGCAGCAACATCCAGTGCCAATCACCATCAACGGGAGGGATTTGAAAGAGGTTACTTCATTCACTTATCTAGCTAGGGAGCATTGTCTCAACCACAGGAGGAACGGACGAGGATGTCAAATCGAGAATCGGGAAGGCGAGAAACACATTCATCAACCTGAAACCAATCTGGAAATCTTCGTCACTCACCAACACTCAACAACAAAATTCCGATTTTCAATACAAACGTCAAGTCAGTTCTTCTATACGTATGGATCAGAAACTTGGCGGTTGGTCACCAAGAATATTTTCAACAGCCTGTTGCAGACGTTTATCAACAACTGTCTTCGCTCCATACTGAAGATTAGGTGGCCGGAAAGAATCACAAACAAGAAGCTATGGGAACGAACGAAACAGGAACCAATCGCCCAACAAATATGCAGGAGGATGTGGAGATGGATTGGACACTCGCTGAGGAGGCCGTTGGGTGACATCGCGCGTCAGGCCCTCGAGTGGAACCCGAAAGGGAAGAGGTGAGTGGGACGTCCAAGGGTGACATGGAGGAGATCGTGTGAGGAGGAGATGAAACAATGTGGAATAACATGGACGCAAGTGAAAAGTACAGCACAAGACAGAAGCAAGTGGAGACGTGCAGTTGAAGCCGTATGTTCCACTAGGAACCCAAGGGAACAATAATAATAATAATGATTGTTATTGACTACTAATTTAGAATATTCTATGTATATAAACATGCATATATAGATATAATTGTAGAGCGAGAAGAGGAGGAAATTATCGAAAAGGATATTCTTTTCTGTCTCATTTATTTTGTGTTTTATACAACACGTGTAGTTTTAACACATGATTTCACAAAAATGAGGGTAGTGAAAAAAAGAGACAAACTGCTGTCCATATTACTGTCGAATGAGTGACTGGTTTCAGCGTAGGACTTAGCACAGATGTGCACCTATTCCAGCTACCACACTCTTTCCATCTACCGCACAAAGCAAGAGAAGAGAGTGAAGACAGATTCAAAACAGAGAGAGAAAGATAATAAATAGAAGTGAGTGGTGCAAAATGAATGTTAGCTTTATTATTATTATTATTATTGTATCCTTTAATTCCTACAGGAACATAGGGCTTCGGCCGTGCGTCTCCATTGCGTTCTGTTCTCTGCTAGAGTCTTCACCTGGCTCCATATCTGCCCACACGTTTTCATCTCCTCTTCACATAACCTCCTCCAAGTCACCCTCACCCTTGCACTCACGACCAACTCGCCGCTTCCCTTTCGGGTTCCACTCGAGCAATGGCTTGTCTAGTGATGTCACTCACTTGATGGTTTGTTTCCTCAGAATATGGCCTGCCAATCCATCTCCATTTCTTCCTGCCTATTTGTTACACAATCGGTTCCTGGTTGGTTCGCTCCCAAAGATATCTGTTGCTGATCTTTACTGGCCGGCCATCTGACCTTGAGTGGTATTGAGCGAAGACAACTGTTCATGAAGGTCTGTAGTTTGTTTGAGATGTTCTTTATGACGCGCAGTGCAAGTCTCTGATCCGTATAGGAGTAGCACTGAGTGACTTCACATTGGAGTTGAAAATCCGGATCTTATTTTTGATGCTGAGTGTTGTTGACCTCCACACAGACTTGAGAATAGTGAAAGCTTGTCTTGCTTTTTCGATTCTTGCTTTGATATCCTCGTCAGTTTCGCCTGTAGTTGAAACGATGCTTCCAAGGTAGGTAAAAGAGGTTGTTTCTTTCAGCTTCCTCCCATTTATGCTGATCGTTGTCAGTTGTTGTTGTTGCTGGTGGTGGTGTTGCCCAGGAATTTTCATCACCTCTGTTTTATCTATGTTCACCTGAAGTCCTATCTTCTCTGGATGCTACTTCTGTCAACTTGTTGCTTTTCGCTTGCATGTCTTTCAGTTTGTGGGAAATCAGACATATATTATCGGCGAAGTCCAGATCCTCCAAGTTTTTTGTGTGGGTCCATTCTATGCCTGTTTCCTCATTGCCCGCCACTGTTTGTCGCATTATCCAGTCTACTGCAATCAGGAAAATCATTGGCGATAGTAGTCAGCCATGTCTTACTCCTGTCCTCACTTCGAAGGGTTCCGTAAGTTTCCCGTTGTGGATTACTTGTCATGCAGCATTCTCGTACAGCTGTTGGATGAGATGTATAATTGTCGGTGGCACCCCGTAGTAGCGAAGTAGTTGCCAAATCACCTCTCGATCGACGCTATCAAAGGGCTTTTCAAAGTCGATGAAGTTGCGCGAGATAGAGAGGTCACTGCCATTCCAGGCAGGCTTTGTTCAATGATGATCCGTAATGTGGCGATCTGATCAATGCATGACTTGTTTCTCCTGAATCCAGCCAGTCTGTTCCGGTCGAAGCTTTTCATCCAGGTTGGTGTGTTTGATTCTGTCCAGGATGATGCGGCTTAGTATTTTGCTTGGGATGGACAGGAGCATAATTCCGCGCCAGTTCTTGCATTGACTTAGGTCTCCTTTCTTTGGTAGTTTGAATAAGTATCCTTTCTTCCAATCCTTGGGTACTTTGCCTTCTTTCCACACCTTCTCCAGTAGTGGCGTCATCAAGTCCGCTGTTGTCTCTGGGTCCGTTTTCAATGCTTCTGCTGGGATTGGATACGATAAATCATCACAAAGAGTGAATGCATCTGAGCCAGCACCAGCTGGCCGCCGAGAACGGTGACTTTGAGCCATGTCACCGATTGTCTGCAGCCTTCATTCGTTTTCGCCATCATGAGGACCCCAACCAGGAAGTGTATACCTCCTTACATGGCTTAAACTAAATGTTGTGGATTTGATTGACTGACGAAGCCATGTTTTCATGTGACCACCACCATCACTAGATGTTTTCCATCTTCATTCATCCTGTATCAGTGGCTAACACCGCTTGTCGTCTAGGAAGAAGATGGCAAGGCATGCATGCGTAACACATGTCCTCACCATCCATCTCAATCGGTGTAACTGCTTCACAACCACCTCGTCAATAGATTGATTTCCCCCCCCCCCCCGCCTTAACGCTTACCTAGCACTCGACCGACCGATGCCTCACCTCAATATTGCTCACCTTGTTACGTCTAGCACCTGACATGGGAGATAAAACGCAGACGCCTATGATCAAAGACGACTAGGCAACCTTTTCAATGGCCATGTCCCACTGTCGGTCAGCCAGCCATAAAAGGAGGACACAGCGGACTGCTGAATAGTGCACAGGTCTTTTGGCCGACAACCAGCCAGATATCACGTCTATTAGGCCAGAGGTGGGGTAAGTTGGCGTATGTTGAACGAGTCTTCGGAACTACATAAAATTATATTTTCTTATGTGAAAGCCTTAATACTAAAATGTGAGAAAATATATTAATAACGATCGGCACGATGCATGTCTAAATTATCCTACCACATAATTGAAATACTAACAGTGAACACCTGGTATGTTGAAATAAGTAGCAGCGTTTGTTCACTAAGGAAATAAAAATTCGACTAAACCTAGCCTCTGCCACCATGTCCAAGTTAGGGAAAATATGGAAGAGCAACATCAGCGTCTCAGCAAAAATGAAACTCTACTCGTCACTGGTCCTCTCTGTATTCCTATATGGATGTGAGAGCTGGACCCTGAATGCAGAGACAGAAAGAAGAATACAAGCCTTCGAAAACAAAAGCTATAGAAGGATAATAGGAATAAGTTACCTTGAAAGGAAAACTAATGAATATGTCTTACACCAGGTCCATAGACTGGCAGGAAAACAGGAACCACTCCTTTCAATCGTAAAGAAACGGAAACTACAATGGTTCGGCCACACGGTAAGACATGACACATTGTCCAAAACGATTCTACAAGGCACAGTAGGAGGAGCACGAAAGAGAGGTCGACCGAATAAGAGCTGGCTTGACAACATAAAAGAGTGGACTGAAATGCCCTTGGATACGCTACAGAAAATAGCATTAAACCGAGAAGAATGGCGAAGACTGATAGCGCGAACTGTCATAGCACCCCCACGACGAAAGTCAAGGGACTGATGATGATGATGATGGTTTGTAACAAGACAGCTCTAAGTAACATTTTTCAGCGTAAATCTCTTTAGCATGGTATCTGAACTCAATTAGTCTGTTAACTGGATTAGAGTACCTCAAGTGTTTGGTTTCAAGTTTACTGAAGCCTGCTACGCAGGGAGCTGAAATTGCCTATCAAAACAAACAAAAATTCTATAAGAGACTGACTCAATGGGAGTATTTAGAAGTGACAAAAAGTGCGGAATATTGAATAGAACAATGGGATGGATACAAATATAACGACCATTTTTTAGAAAAAAGGATGATAGCTATCAACTTTCTAGCTTTTGTAACTTGTGTGACAAATTATAACTTTGATGCAGCTGTTGCGAATTTTAAATTTAAACAATAAACATAAGTTACCAGAGGTTAGAAAGTAGTTCCTGTTACGTGAACAACTAATCAGTACGGCTCCCTCTTCACCGACATTTTCAAATATTATTGTTATTCCCTTGGTTTTCTCGTGGAACATTAGGCTTCACAACAACACATCTCCACTTCGTTCTATTTTCTGCTGTCTTTTTCAACTTGGTCCACGACTGTTCATAATCTCTCATCTCCTCCTCCAACTCACACACGATCTCCTCAAGTGTCACAATAGCACCGACCACCTATTCGTCGCTTTCCATTTCCCTTCCATTCGAGTGATCGCCTGCATTGCGTGCGATGTCATTTGACGGCCTGCTCAAGGTACGCCTAATCAATCCACCTACATTTTCTCCTACATATCTGTTGAACAGTCGGCTCTTAGTTGGTCTGTTCATCGCTAGAGTTTCTTCTTGCTAATTCTTCCTGTCCAGCGGCTGGCCATTTGACCCTGAGTGTGGAGCCAGACAGCCAGTGAAGGCGTCAGCTGCTGACAACAGCCTTTAACTTGTTGGAAATCCATCTCGTGATGCACGTGTAGTGCACGTTTCTGAAACGTATAGAAGCACTAACTGACTGACTTCATTTACATTTGTGTTTAAAATCCGAACCTTGTTCTTTATGCTCAGTTACTGCAGAAGATTTCCAAACTGGTTGTAGATTGATGAAGGCGCATCTTGCCTTTCCGATTCTGGCTGGCTGGCTTTGACATCTTCATCTGTTCCGACTGCCTGTGGTAGTAACCGTGCTTCCTAGATAAGTGAAAGAAGTAACCTCTGTCAAATGTCTCGTTACTGGTGATTCGTGCTAGTTATTGTTGTTGCTGCTGTTGGTGGTAGTTGATCATCTTCAGCAGTCCGCTTCGTCCTCCTTTACGGCTAGCTGTGAGACCTGGCCACTGAGAGCGGAAGACATGAAAAGATTAGCTGTCTTCGATGATACGTGCCTGCGTTCTATCTCTCGTGTGATGTGGTATAATAGGGTGAGCAGTATTGAGGTTAGGCGTCGAGTGCTAGGTATAGAGGGGAAATCAATAAACGAGGCTGTGAAGTTACATCGACTGAGATGGTCAGACATATGTTACGCATACCTGGTCATCGCCTTCCTCGACAACGGGCGGGGCAATGTTAGCTGACATACGGTCAGGTTGAAGAAGAGCCAGTAGTGGTCAAACCAAAACATGGCATCAGCCAATGAAATCCACAACAGTTAGTTTAAGCCACGTAGGAAGGTGTAGACTTCCTCACTGGTTGGGGTCATCGGGACGGTGAACAACAATGCCTGGAGACAATCGTTCTCAATGGCGCAGATGCATTCACTCCTTGTGACTTATAATATCCAATAAGACTATATGGTTCTTCGATATTACTATTCTTTTTGCTTCATATCTCTGTTCAGTGTCTCTATTTTGCATTTCATTTTACTTTCTTCGCTTGCTTTGTTTGCTACACGGATTGTGGCGACTCGAACTGCTGCACAGTCAGTCATCTTCATCACCTCTGTCTTCACCTTCTCTATGTTCACCTGGATGGAACTCTGTCTTCGCTGTCAGTCAGCCAACAGCCTCTTCAGATAGTTTGTTGGTTTTCGCGAGTTTTTGTAGAACATTAAACATAAATCACCAGCGAAACCCAAACCTCATAGAGTCTTCTTATCGGTCAGTGCAGCGTATTACTGCCTTTTCACACCCTACAGTCTGGCGCATTATTCAGTCCACCAAATTTAAGAATATCACCGCTGGTGATAACAGGCAGCCAGATTGTCTTCGTGCTGTATTCCCTACTTCACAGGCTTCGCTGAGTTCTTCGTTGTGGATGATCTGACAGGTGTCACTGTCATATAGCTGATGAATGAAGTTGATAAAGACTTGAGCACCGCTCATCGTAGTGCTGAAGTATTTACCAAATTACTTCTCAGTCAACGCTGTCGAAAGCCTTTTCAATATTCAAATCCAAAATAATACAACCGTACTTCACTAACTCCACAATGGATAAGACTTTATTTTGATAAATTAGTGTTGTAATATTTACTGATGACGTTTCGAGCACAAACTATTTTATCAAGGAATTAATACATACACATACAGCAGTTTACCTTAGAGTAAGAGTATGCACCAAGTTAGTGATGGTCAAACCAATACCTGGCTTTATCATCAGTCAATGAAATCCAAAACAGTTAGTTTAAACCAACCAGCCGGCCAGTCACATAGGGAGGTGTAGACTGCCTGGCTGGTTGAGGTCCTCGGGATGGTGAAAACCAGTGGCTTGAGATAATCGGCAATATGTCTCAAAGTCATCTTTCTCGGTGATGCCTAGGGCTGGCGAAGATGCTTTCATTCTTTGTGATTTATCATATCCAATAAAACTCTGTTGTTATTCCGTATTACCATTCTCTTTGCCTAACTCACACTTCTCTTTATTATCTCTCTCTCTCTCTGTTTTGAATTTCTCTTTACCCTCTTCTGTTGTTTTGTGTGGTACATGGAGGAAGTGTGGCAATTGGAATTGGTGCATATCTGTGCACAGTTTTACGCTGAAACCAGTCAGTCAGTTCACTCGCTGAAGGTCTACTTAGCCAAGGAATTAATACACTAGTATATATAACAGTTTACTTTGGATAAGGAGTTTGTGCATTGAGTCTAACATTCAATATACACAGTGTATAAAAATACTCTGTTATAAACTTAAATCAAGCACAAAGGAAGCATATTGAAAAAAACCTTGAGTTCGTTGTAAATAACTAACTAAACAGAGAACATAACTGCATTAGAAAAAGAATGGTCAGAATTTATCTTTTTAAGCAGGATGCGACAGCATACCAATTGCAACTGCTTCAACTTACTAGTTCCGGTGGACCGTGAATAGTCAGCTTCTTGACTCCTGCAGCCTTAGCAGTTAATGCAACACCTGAACAAAAAGTGTACATAATACAAAAAACATACACATACCTAGTAAGCCAGCAGCATAATCCCATGACATACGCGTAAGGTAAACGTGTTGTATACGGGAAGCTTTCGATCTAATAGTAATAAAGTTGTTTTTTCTTAAATAAATACCTAGATTCTGTTAAAATTCTTTGTGTGCATTCGCCACAATTAACCAGATAGCGACATATGCCCGTATCAATGAGCACAGATTTAGGGGAACCCAATCGTCCATTACCCACAACAGTTAACGATATAGAGTGTGGCGGCACCATTACTTTCGAAATGCTGTAATGTTTGAACAAGCGTACTGTGCTGATTATTCGTACAAAAGAGAATAGGTGTAGCATCAGACGTATCAGAAAATCCTATATGCCTATATTGAAAATTAAGCCAAAAAAGAAAAATGAAATATGCATCGGCTAACAAAAAATAGGAAGACCCCTTATCTCATCTAGTAGAACTAGAAGTCAGTGTAAAAGACTATATGCTCACACAATCAAATATAAAAACTCATTGATACCCTATTGATATAAGTATAAAACTTCGGCACTGTGGTAGAGCATAACTCCACTATGAATATGAGCAATAGTTTATGCTCGAAACGTCATCGATGACCTATTTGGCGCCACCGCTTTCGATGAGATAAAGGTAGTGTTAAACGTGGAACTTAATACTTACTGAGCCATAAGCACTTAACAGAATTTATAATGGCACTATCCTTACTATCTTATACTGATATTATAATTCTCATCAGTCTACATTAGTACATTTTGCCCCTACCACTTCTACTAATGCCAAAAATTGCTGTTATTAAACTCGGTTGTGTGCGCCTGTCAATATATCTTTTCTGTTTTTTCAGTAATTTAAATGCGATATTGTATAAAATGCTGAAAATTCCACACTATCATAAGCACTTAATGTCAGTAGAAAGTTTGGGCACTGTGGAGTAGATCTAATGAATTGTAATTATAATCTAGAAGTTAATGTGGTCACGGACAGTAATTTCGCTCGAAATATTAACAAAACAGAAAACCAACCAATGTCTGTAAACTATTGAAATATGATTATAATTTATTTGATCATTAGATCTGCTATTGAATTAAGCACATCATTGTTATTATAAACCGATATACTGAGAAGGCTTGAGAACTCACACAAAAGGCGCAGCTAAGTCAATTTTATTAGACTGCGTGCAACATTAAAGAACGGGGTAACAAAGGAAAACCTAATGTCCTCTCACGCCTTAATGTAGCGCCGCATATACAAATTCGCGCTAACGTCCAATTTCAATGTGTAAACCAACTGATTTCTTAACTCTTCCTTCCCAACCATTTAGAACGATTCTGGATCTTAAGCTCATTCTAGGATATATTTTCCCTCGAGTGCTGTAAGTGTGCGAAATGCAGTAGCGGTATTGGTGTTATTTTTTCCTCGTCGAACCTTGTCGACAAGGAGTTTTAGGAGGTGAAAGTGCAAGGTTTGATGATTACCAAAGCACTGTTTGTGGGAAGAGGAAAAAATGGATTAAATTACGAGTGTACTGCATTATTATCTGCAGCCTGTCATGTGGAAGGATTGAGTGGACAAATGTGTTTTACCCACCTGGGAAAGCGACATTGAAGTTAACCTTCAAGCTTCACATTGCATGAGGTAGAGGGATTAAACAGCAGATGCAGTGTGTTCAGCACCAACCTCAAGGACAGTCTAACCATGTTAAGCACAGAATCCCTCACGCAAAAAGTGGATCACCCAAAATTCTACGCTGATGACTCATATACAATGCTTCATGCATACAATGGACGTCTATTTTATAGCCACTTATAACCGTCCCCTAAGACACAGGGAAGTCATTGGAACACAGTGATCCGCACCAATGGCTCCTCAAACAGCCAGACCACTGATCATCATCTTCAGGTTATTGTGATGTGAAGTGATACCGCGTGGACTGATGTTTGCAGTAGTAACCCCTGCACTGCGTTTAGGACTCTCGCCGGCCATGCACATGGTCTGGGGTTCGATCCACTGCCAACGCACATCTGATATCAATGGCCGGCCTGCGAGGTTTGGGCTAACAATATCAAATGCTGAAAATTGCGTACTTGTACCAAAAATACGGTGTGGAATCAAGCTTTTACATCCTACTGATATTTCTAATTATGCCTGTCACATTAGATTTACGTACAACTAATCGAACGTACTATTGCATTTACTGAACCCCATTTACTCCAATATCCAATATAGTTTCTTTACGAGCTAGTATACGCCTTTTTGAATTCGTTGTGCTCGCCTCTTAGTTGTGAGGTAAAGGATCCTGGTCTTCAGTAGAGTTCTGCGTAGTTAGTCCCGCTACTGGACTATAGTAGCTGTGTTTAATTCCTTCTCAAAGTCTAGGGAGATCACATTAACTGGAATATTCATGTCCCAGAATCATGTCCAATCGTTCCAAGCTGTTAGTGGGTTTGTTATGCAGGATCTACCTTTCCTGGAACTATGCTTTGCTTCATGGAGTCTGTTGGTCCTGTCAAAGTGTTCCCTGGTGCGATCAGCAATTATACTTTCCAGAAATTTTGATACAAATGGGAGTAGCGCCACTGGTTTATAACTGGTGGCATTTCACCTATTCCCACTCTTGAAAATCAGAGAAAGAAAGGCTCTTTTCTGCTCCCTTGATAATTTTCCTGAATCCACCGAGTGTTGGGACAGGTCGTATAAGGGCCTACAGCGTGTGTAAGATGAATTCAATTCCCATCCTTGAATCAAGTCAACCTGTCCCTGTGTGTTTTTACTTCGATCCGTTTAGTCAGACAGTTGAACTCATGACCCAATCAGAGTATTTTTGTGAACTGTTATTTTGCTGACCCATGTCCTACTTTGTACTATTCTGTTGATTTTATCTTATTTATTGATTGGTTAAGTAGCCAATTAAATTCTATCTTTGTGCCTATGCTTTGTCTATCTTTTACTTGGGTTCATTCTTCTACTGACTGCTTACCTGAACGGTCGTGTCTGATCCGGCTAGTTCGTGATTTTGGCTTCAACGCTATTCCGCTCTGATAGCGGTTCCTTGCTTTCTGTTAAGCATTGTGTATTGTACTCTTAAAACCGTTAAGGTTTGTTGTATATATATAATTATTGATTTGTTAATTAATAGTACCGTAGAAACAGTGACCGGCTTCTTGTTTATTCTGGACCGGGATAGCCTTTTTCTACGCGTGACTTAATTTCAATCGATATTGCGCTTACAGAGTGCTTCAGTGCACTGTTTCAGAACAGATGCCCTGAAACCGTCACAACGAGGGGCTTCCCATATATGAGTCTCCGTAACTTCCCCACTACCACTGCCGGCTTTATTTGGAGCGTAGCCACCATATTTTTCTTCGGTTAAATAGTAGTACTACCTTTTGGCCCGTACCGGCGATACCCATATCGCCGTCTAACTGTTCGGTGAAGGCCATTTTCGAGCCGGTGAGATATTGACCGTTTGGACCTACTAAGGCGCGTATCCCCAGTTGGTAGGCTTTCTCGTCGACATGAATCTTCACAGGCTTTTGGGGATCGCCAATAGTTTTTCGGCAAGATTATCCTGAATGAACCTCCTGTCACTCCTGACTCTTGTATTGCATTGGTTCCTGAGTTCCAGGTACACATAGTGGTCGGCCTGACTCTTGGCTATTCACCACGTAGGCCAAGCCTTCCGCTTTGCTTGCAGAATACGTTGCGTACCTCTCTTCAGCCATGAGGACCTTTTCTCCCGCTGTGTTGTGAATAAAGGAACGGTATCTGAGACCACTATGTTTATCCAAAGATAACTCAGCCCAAGCTAATGACAATTCTGTGTCAGACAAAAGCCTACACATTTGAGCATAGTTTTCCTTATTACACCACAGACATGGTCACGTAGCGTCCCACTGTAAATGCTCATGGAGAACAAGATTGAATCCTATGACTGCATGGTCACTACTTCTCAGAGGAATCATGATCTGAACCTTTTCGATGAGTAGTCACCAATTAGAACATAATCTAGTTTCGAAGACTTTCCACTAGGCCCCATCTAGTGTCATCTTCAACATTCTCAGTCAGTTGTATATTTCTAATGGTTTGCAGCAGATTTCGACCGAATTTTCCCTGAGCCAAGGTTCAGGAGTGGGGCATTGAAATCTTAGCTATGGTGATTTGGTCATAGCCCAAGCCCCGTATCCCTTTGATGGTGCTGAGCAATAGCTGGTTGTGCTCTGCCTCACAGGTGGGTGATCGGTAGATGTCGCTCAATAAGTGCTTGTTGTCGCTTACGGTGAAATGACACCATATGGAGTTTGGGATTTCAGTATGTGCCGGGTCCGCTGCATATACGCATTTAAGTTGTTTGTCAAAGTATGTGTCTGCCGACTAGAACCACATCACTTATACTGATTTCTTTGTCAACGACAGTGGGGGTTAGTCAGGTTTCAGTCAAGATTATTATTTTGAGGTTCATGTGTGACCGGAGGTTTCTGAGTTCGACTACTTTTCCTTCCAGCCCTCTCCAACCGCTATGCATGTAGCTAACAGTTTCACCCAGCCTGCATGCTGTAGGATGGTTAACACTACGTTGTCTGCTGGTAGATAACTTACTATTGGATTTAATTGGCCGATTCCAACGTAACCTACCTGTTGTCGTTTTTTCTTTCGAATCACTTTGAAAACTTGGGTGATACTGACTGTAATTCTCACTGCCGCACTGCTTTAGTGTCACTGAGGTATGAGGACGTATTATGAGTTTCATTATGGTTCGAGGTCTTCTTTCGCAGGATCGGACATGTTCTGCCATTCTACCTTTGGTCCCGTACCACCGCTGAAGTACTGGGGTCAACTGCTCTTGGGAGATGAGTCTGATAGCCAATAGCCTTGATGAGCCGATCAATGTGAGATGAGCCGAATGAGGTGGCCTAAAACCGAGATTGCTCCAGAAGTTCCGATAGCTATCCGAGGTGACAGCCATCTCCATTGCTGTACGTCATGCATGTGTTTTTCCCAAGCAGTGTTAGTTTCCAGCTCCGGAACACCGTGAATGATCATGGAAGTAGAGGGTATCAGTTCCGGTGACTCCTCGCTATCTGCTTGTTAGCTCATGGCCTATCATTTCTTATTCCTATGTTGGAACCACTGCCAATAGCTAATATTTATGCCAGTAACAATATTCTTTCGGCCTGTTCGGCAGAGCCTATGATCACCCTTAGTGGAGGTGGCCTGCCTTGTGATGCCTGAACACCCCTGTACAGGAGCGACTTTATTGCATATCCCCTCAATGACGTTTGTCTGTATGTTGCTATTGGTTTCAAATGGCCTTGGTTTCGGGGCGAGATTTAACTGATATAATATTGTGATTTCATCGACATATCTCAGGCTCATACGTGAAAGAAAGTTATTATCCTGTAATAAGGAAAAGTTGTTCAGAAGGTAAGGAGGACGTTATTTTTCAGTTTATTTGTACAGTACTGTTTGCGAATTATCCGAGAAAACACATTTCCAATTGGAATGTAACACAAGGCTGAATTCTTAAACTGTCATCCTTTTATCATTTCAATCCAATCACATATATCAGTAGGATAGTCTATAAATGACTTTAGAGACTTATCATCATCAACTTACAGTCTACTGATGATACTGTACACCTAGACTATGAGAAGTTACCCATGATACTGGAAAATATGAAAAAAGTACCGGTGTTTGATTATAGGTGTCTGTGTTCGATCTCATGATTAAAGCAGTATAATATGGCGATTGCTCTTGAGGTTACGCATAAAGTGTTAGGTGAGGAGGGTAAGTTAGTCTTCAAGGTTGGGAAGCTGAATAGGTTGAGATGGCTATAACACGTGATTGCATACCAAGCCATCGCCTTCCTCGAAGGATAATGTTAGCCAGCACATGTTAAGGTTCAAAATGTGTTTGGGTCGGTCGAATGAAAAACTGCTATTGGTTCATAAAATCGTTGACAGTCAGCTAGAAGAACTACTAGATATATGTCTGCAAGTCTTTGTTTATGGCACAGATGCATTCACTCTGTGTAATCTCACTTATCTATTCAACTCATGTTGTCACTATTTATTTTCCCTCAAATTTTCGCTCGTTAAACTTCCATTTAGTTTTATGTCTCTACCTTTGTGTGGTGCATGGAATGTGGTAAACTGAACAGTTGGACTTCTTTGCGAAGTCATACTGAAAGTCAGGCAGAATGACACAGGCTAGGCATAACTAAATGCGAAACACTGAATAATGGTCTCCAGAATGTCAACAAATGATAATAATAATTTATATTTTCATATAAACATAAATTTACATGAAATGCATGCCATTTTTACAGGCACGATCAAGGATGATACAATGACAAATAGTAGATTGTCTACAAGTTAATAATGTTTGAACAGCTAAATAGTTGATATATATATAAATACACTCATTGTCTGACCCATGTCGTATCATTATTGAATTAAACAGTAGTCCTCCAGGTTGCGCAGGAAAATCGACTTCGTTTCGTTTTCAACCCGTAGTTGTAGTAAGATTATCACTTTTTTAAAAGTTCAAATTGTTGAATTATATAGTACAAGCAATCGAAACAGATTCTTATAATTGTTATTTTGTAAATCTTCCACGAAGGTTTCCATCGAAGTAGAGCGACAACCACGTGCTTGAACGCTATTTCAGGAAGAGGAGAAAATCATGCACAGCTACAAAGTGGTATAAAGTGCAATCATGAATAATACATTATTGGAAGTATGTTTACAGGAAAAATACAAGAATAAGCTATACAGTACTTGATATGATAGTGCACATTTGCAATGTATGATGCTAACCATATTGGTCTTACCGTAGAAAACTGTGATGTTTTCTATGAAAATAAAGTTATTCTCAAACATGAGTGCTGCTGTTATGTTTTTTTACCATCAGAGCAACCGAACTTTATGCGAGAGAAGAGTGTGAATGAGAAAAAAGAAAAACAAAACAGTAAATTTCAGCTTTACTAAAGGCCTAGGAAGTTGAGATAAAATAGAGTATAATAGCAATTAGGTAGAAGGATTATAATTGCAGTTCTTAATCTTGTTCTTTGCTAGATGACAAATAAATACCTTTCAGTAGCCTCTTCATCCACCCGGGATTCGTCTCCTACTTTGCAAGTGTTTTTTGTGCTTTATCTTTTTTGTGCTAAGCTTTAAGTTATTCAACATATGCCGTTACTGACTAAGGACGGGACGGTAAAAACCAATGGTTGGAAACAATTGGTGACATGGCTCAAAATCGTTCTCAGTGGCGCAGATGCATCCAATCCTTGTGACTTACGATTTCCAATTAAACTGTTTTGTTCTCCGTTATTACTATTCCTTTGTCTCACACCTCTGTTTACTGTCCGTATTATGCATTTCTCCTACTTTCTTCTCTTGCTTTGTGTGCTACATGGATTGTGGCGACTTGAACTGCCGCACATATGTGCAAAGTTCTATGTCGAAAACCGACCCGACCCGAAGGACCTAGATGATTTTAGTTGAGTAAGGTTTCGGTCGTGCAAACACGAGTCCTGTGCAGGTGATTGGTTGCATTATCATTTCCCAAATGGTATACAGCATACTGTATATTAGGGTAAATCTTCCGCCTGGCTTGCTGAAGGTTGTGTTCCTCAGGGTACTGTTATCTCTCCTTTTCTTTTTTCTCTCTCTTGTCTTACATGACTTTTCTCCTTCTAATGAGAGCAACTTCGTCAAATACGCTGGTGATCTGACCGTCTCACTTCCTATCATGTCACAATGTGTCACCAGGAGGACTTTATTTTTGAGTTTATTTGTATATATACTATTGCGCATCGAGTTGCACTGCGATTCCACATGTAGCAGAAGATTATGAATACCTTGCTCTTCTCTTCTGCATAAGAAAGTTACTTCACAAGAACCGCTATATTTAACTCAGTAAGGAAAAATATGAATTTCTCCACTTCAGTGTTGTGAGTTAATTTGTGAACTGTGTAGGCCCCTAAAGTAATGCATTTGGCGTGCATGCTGAATAGTGAAATCAGGAGTGTGCATGTTGTACTAAATCTTCTGCTCTTTCTGTATGGATTCCATGTTCATGAATTGACCACTTAACAAGTGCTGAGTGTTGCATGTGATCCAGCTGAAATTATAACTGATAATTCCAAGAATTTCTGTCTTTTTCATCGGCAGCGGTTCACAGCCTATTGATTTTACACAAGTACAATACCCATTGCTCACTTTAATGAGGAGACATTAACTATGATTCCAGAAAAGTAGTACGTCAGTATGTGAATTTCATGAATCTGTAGATTGCATTCCATTCACTTAATACTGAAACTAAACTATGAGGGAACTGATATTTCCAAGAATGATATAATACAAGGCTCATTTCTACAACTGCCGTCCTTATTTTAGTTCACTTTCGTCATACATGTATTAAAAAAATTGTGTGTCACTCACTTCAGGGACTTACCACGGAAAAGTCTTGTCAACTTAGTGTATGCTAATGACATTGTCCACCTAGGTTGTGAGAAGTGACCACTGAAACTGGAAGATACGAAAAGACTACTGGTTTTTGATCGCAGTGTCTGTGCCCTTTCTTCTGTGTTAAGTAGTCTAAAGTGGTGAATAATATTGGGGTGAAGCTTAGTGTTAAGTAGAAATGCGGCTTCAAACGTTGTTTATAACACATATGCATTCACTCTGTGTAACCTCACATATCTGAGCCACCATTGTTTTCTTTCCATATCACTGTTCGTTTTCCATGGCATTTATGCTCATTAGAGTTCCATTTGATTTCTTTTTTCTCTACCTTTGTGTGCTACATGGAATGTGATAACGTAAACAGGTGCACTTGTTTGCAAGCTTCTCTGTTGAAAGTCAGTCTGTCAGAATGATCTATAGTCCAGGTATAATGAAATGCTAAAACGTGGATAAAATTAAGCAAAATGTCAACAAATGATAATCGCATTTTTTATTCGGTTCTCGTCTAACTGAAAAAGAGTTGTCTCCTCCTACTCGAGATAACTTTTACACTCTGTCCCGTTACATCTCAAAAGTTGCACTTCTCCACCGAGTTCCATGTTAAAACTCAGTCAGTCGGCTTTGTCACTGCAGCTGCCTACTGTCACAACTCAATACAGTGTTAATTGGCACAAACAATTATGAATGCCATTTCTTAAGTACTCAATGCATTTCCCAATTCCTTAAATTGTCCAGATAAAGTGCACTGAAGAAAACATAAACCAAAAATCAGTAACACGGACATAAGAATTAGTGCTAATAGAAGTGAATTAGATGAGTGATTTTTTTAAACCTTCAGTACGCATAACTGAAATACTCATGTATCATTCACAAGATGCTGCAGTGTTAATCTGCTTATACCCTTATTATTGCTGTATCCTAAGTATTGCACTCATTTTCTCATTTCCTTGCACTGTGTAAATAGGGTGCAACGAAGAATTTACAGTGAACTATAAGTAACGCCGACGCAAGAAATGGTAGCAGTCGAAAGAAATGAAATCAGTTGAAGACCTTGTAATAATACTAGTAATCTCCCTTATTCCAAAACAGTACTTGACTTATTTACCTATGCATTTTAACGTGTCTTCTAATTATCTTATTTTTGTCTTTGTAGACATTGCCTAAGGTGCCGTTGTACGGATCGTCTGGAAGCAGTCTTTAATTTCATCTACCTTCCGCGAATTTTGACGTACGAAAAGTTGAAATTTTACTGACTGGAAAACGCTACAATTGGTGTTACTCATGCGGCGATACGCCAGAATAGACACGTTATAGCAACGTATGCTTGTAATAACATTACCTACATAGTAAATACAATGCTAGTTACAAAAACTCGTCATTATCTTTTCATTGCGTACTTACAAGAAAAAAACGTTCACCTTACTTCTCATACTAAGTACTGGAGATTCCGCCTAGTACTCACTTTTACTTGCTCTCTAGAAAATGCTTTCTACTATATTCGCAAATGACTATTAGACTTCTGTCAAATGAAACGGTAAAACATAAGGCGTATGCAGTTTAGAAGTTAGGGTATATTTGCATTTATTGACACAAAATTTATGTACATCTTCCATTATTAGACAAGAAAGTTCTCAAAGTAATTCAGAGTTGCTCGCAGTGCACTAATAGTATATTCATTACTATAATTATCCTGCATAACTGCGAAGCTTCTGTTCAATTGCCTGCGAAGTTGCAATATCCCCACGCAGGGTTTCTTCACTGAACCTTCACACGACACACGACTTGGTAGCAACGGATCCTGCCAAAACCATCTGCGACACAGGCGAATTACTTTGTCAACTAAAAATATTAATTTAAATATTAGTAAGAGTTTGATTTACCTGTAAACTGAGGAATTTGAGTGTGACATAGCAGCATATACCGGCAAGGTATTCTTTGTGCCCTACATATTCTGCAGGTACAAGTAGAATTGGTATAATCCACTTGGTGCAGGTATATGCCGTCATTTATGATAGCCATATCATCAGTATACAACTCTATGTTCATCCGACGATTACGTCCATAGTCCTTGGCAATTAACTTAGCGGCATAAGGAGTGAAGTTTCCTAATATCGGCATAACTGGTTTCGGTGCGTGGTACTTATGAATCCGACAAATTTCGACGATGACTTCAACACTACGACGCTTCTCTGTGCGTACACACCATTTATACGTCTTTTACATGCATACGTGTAGGGGATCTCTTCTGTGGAGATGTCGTCTTACGTGACTGTGAGAGCTTTCAACTCTATTGTTGGTACTATTAAACAGCAACAGAGTATTCGGCATATATGCCGCAGCCCACGTCTCCTTCTTAGGCACCCAGTAATGCCTGACATAATTCCACACCCTCCGATCAACCATCCTATTGACACTAAGGTAGTGATGAAATCTAAACGGTTAGAAATCAATGCATTTACCTTTCAGCTGTCGCAGCTTTAACAAGACGATATAAAAACCTGCGTACAAAAGGATTTCGAGTCTAAATGCATCAAGTATTAATTAAATTCACCTCACCTTCCTGCTGAAAGCCCGGCATACATGAAATGCACAGATGACGATTTTCGCCTGAATTTGACTATTACGCACGGCGGATATCTCACAGTTGGCCGAATCCATTACGAAAGTTTCTGTAATGGACGTATCCTGCATTATTCTTTGGAAGTGTTTCAATATCCATGCTACATCACATGACCTCTCTCGTCTCGTCCATGCCAAAAAGACAGACCTGCCATGACCCATATTGTCTGTTACCACCAGCTGAAACGGAGAATATCTGATTAAGATTTGTCAACCGTTTCACGTATAACCTACCCGTCCTTATTGGTATTGTAAGTTGAGTCAATACACACCACCTCCCCATATTTCCGATATAACTGAACCTATGATTCCAGGGCGAAGCAAATTCTGCTGGTTATCCCTGTATTCGAATCCACGTATTCAACCACTTCACCGCTTTGCCTTATTATGCGCATAACATCTGATCTCAAAGGCATGGCTTCAAAAATAACTTTAAACTACTTCAATTACCTGGTCTCACATCCTTACGTAAATTATACACATCTGTGCTCGTCAAGATTTTATTAAAATTCTCTTCAGCATATTCCAAAACATCAGCAACCTCAGATGTAGTCTTCACAACTGGTGCAATATTCTCCTTTTCATCCCCGACAGACGTCTAAAATATGGATCACCTATCATAAGACTTTTTTCACATCTGTGATTGTGAACCGTTTTCGCGGAAGAAATGATAAACTCGTCCTCCTTGTAGCGTATACGAAAGCCAGATTGGAAACCGGTGTATTTTGCACTGCAGAAATAAATAATAGAATTCTTACGGTTTGACGTGTAAACCTGAACCTCTAGTTTTTCGCTTCATGTCATATGCACAACGAAAGACTACTAATTTGTACTTCAAATCCTGAGATTCATGGTCCCGTATGCACTTTTTGATTACATAATGTGTATGAGTTGCTTAAGAATACTCTATCAGACATATAAACATATATTACTGATTCCGGCTGACTAAGAGCATCTTCTACTTGAACCCAAATGGTATACCGGTGACTAAACATAATTCCGTCAAAACGTTTTTTAATATCCACTGATATAGGAAGGGCAGGTTGGTCGCCATTGTCTCCAAGTGCCAATGCGTCCATTCGGTACCACTGTAAATGAAAACAGAAGCTTTTCAATAAAAAATTCATGAATAGCCAACAGAGTACAGTAAGCAACTTAAAAGAGATTATAGCCATAAACATTTACTGAAACACGCGTGAACGACAAATATGGACACAAGTGATGAAACGAAGCTCCACAGAAATCATTGAGACGCCACAAACAGGAGGATTTTAGATGCACCCTATAATTTTCACATGAAACACATTCTCAAGCATCCTCCTGCACCACAACTGCCTTCAGGCCTAGAGGCAGCTTTTGACGACTATTCGTAACAAAATCAATAAAGTTCAAGCCAAATAGAAACCAGAATCACGTCAAATGCAGCTACCTAGACCAAACGAAACAAACCAGCCAAGCTGAAATCAACTGGACCGCGCAAATGTCCTCAAGGTAAAGCTGGAGGCGCCACTTCAAACAGGGGATATGCCTTATCAACGCCCCCTGTACAGTCTGCACAATTTTGCTGAATTGATGTCTAGCCCTAGTTTATTTCACAGATTACACCACTTTTCCTGATCAGACATAGCTCTATGTTTAAGCAGGCTACTGCAGCACACTGGTACACTAAACAGGACAAAAGAGTTAAAGCGACTGACCTCAGACTTAGGTTTGATTTTGGGCTGCTTGTCCTCGTTTGTGGGATCGGTTCACATAGACTCGATCAGGTTCTGACTAGTCCTTGTCGTGTTGCCATGCTTACCAGCAGATGCAAGTGGTCCTTGGACGATTCAGGCTTCACTGCTGTTTCGAGTGTAGCCTTGGGAGTCTTCAATTTATGAAGATTGATATTTCTAGTTGATTGGGCTGAAGTACCCTGTTTACTGTTTTTACTAAGTTCTGGTGATGTGCTGTCAGGCAGAACGCTGCATGAGACTGTGTCCAGAAGGAAAAGTGGCATGCTGTTTCTGTCATCTGTGTGGGACCGTGCCAGGGCCAAAAAGTATTCAAATGTAGCAGAACCACGGGCACGGGTTATTTCGCATCTATTCACAGTATGTTTTTGGCACTCCTTTTTCACAACAATAGTGCACCCACAGTTTCCAAAAATTGCACTCTAATGCTGAGTCACTTCCGGAAACAACAACACTACAGGCCTGGCAGTCGTCTGTTTTTCTGGAAGACGCCTTCGAGGTCTTATGACGTCCGGCGAGCTTCTTCTTAGTTTTGCTGTGTCTGACATACTGACTTCCTAAGAATACAGGTGTAGTACCGTGTCCACTCGGTTTTGCCTTTTCGGTTTCAGTGATGCACTGTGACAGTGTCGGCATGCTATCACAGCAGGAGATATGTACGCAGGTCCTCAGATCAGCTGTGCGAGATGGGGTGAATATCCCTCTCAATGAAGCCCAAGTCGCTACGGCATATGGTGTCCTACTGCTGTTTTTAAAACTAGTTTTAACCTCCATATTACCAATTACTCTAAATTATGTTTCTATACGAATAAAATGGCTGCAACACTGATATAAGTGTAGAACTTAGACACTGTGGTAGAATATAACTCCATCATTGATAAGATTTCATTTTGATAAATCACACAGTGTAGTGTCATACAGTACTATTAACTGATGACCACGTTTCCAGCACAAATTATATCCACTCATAATCATATCAAGTCAGTCACACAACTTTTTGCTTCATTTATATACATGAGTGGAGTTGATTAGATATTTGAATAAAAATTTAATATAGGATGATGTATATTCAGCAATAATAATGTGAGTGTTATTGATCAACTACAATCAGATGGGAAATAAGACGAGTGTTTTTATAGTCATAATAAGTGACTTGTTAGAATGTTGTGATCTACTTGAATTGAAATATAATTTTAAGATTATTTATTTAAGATTATATCATTATGAGTAATGATGTGTTTGATGCTCAGCATGATAAGTCTGATATCCATGGTTCGCCGTTTAGTGATAGTAAGGGTTTAAAGTTACCAAAGTTTGAACCTCGGTAATTTGACGGAAACCCAGCCGACTACCCACAGTTTATCAAAGAGTTTGAGGTCATGTTGAGTGGTTTTGTATTAAATGATGAAATGAAGTTGATGTATTCATTGAGGTATTGCACTGGTGTTGCTGCAAGTTGATGCCCCCATACGAAGGAAATACAAAGGCTATGTTCACATACTTTCTCTTTCCGGTATTCTTCTGCTGAGCCTACACTCCTATTTACCTCCTGGTCGAGGTCGAAGAACCCTACATTTGAACAGAAATGAAGCTGGACTCCTGATCATTTAAGTAAATTCACTCTCAAATTCCATGAACGATCCGATGCTACCATTTGAAGACGCTGGCCAACATTCTGTACAAGGAGTATTCTTGACCTGAAATAAAGAAGCAACTGGTTTTCAAACAGTTTTCAATGTACTACTTAACTTACGTGTGCAGTCTGCCATGCTGACACAAATGGCGCCAATGGAGAGTTCTGGAACCGACCTCGGCCCGATTCCATGCAGTAAAACAATCCAACATGACCTTATCTAGTTTTCGTATCCACGATCAAATTTCTTTCCTATTATAAAACTACGATTAGACCGCTGAAAAATGGAATAAATACACCACTGGCCTCAAAATAATACATCAATTAACTTTAACTCAAGGATGCTGTTCACAACAAAGTTATATAGGAGAATTGACTTCAAGCTTTATTTTTCCCAGATATTTGTATTACATTCATCTGATGTCTGGGTTTTTTGTTAATGCAAAGACAATATTTCTATATCTCTTTATGTGTTACACAGACAGACTATTTAGCAGACTGTTCCAACTGACTCTAATGTCAGGAAGAACAAACAAACTGTAAATTCAACATACATCGAAATATGTGTAATTTATATGATAACTTATCCACGCCTGTACAACTGGCATGTTCCTGCATAAATAGGAATAAATATATATAAGGATATTACGTCAAAGGTTTGAAAAGCCATTTACGATATCCCGTGACGTTTTTGAGACCGTGAAAGGCAATGCGTCACAGTTAAACGATAATTCAGAGGAACTCGCAGAGTTCATGGACAGTTTAATGGTATATAGAAATACCCTTGTGTCTCTTAATTGCGTAGATGAATTGAATTCAAGTTCTGTGCTTGAGACTGTTGCCGAGAGATTACCGGTTCGTCTACAAAGGAAGTCCATAAAGATCAGTTCCCGCCTAGAGAAGGAGGGCATAGAGCCCGGGTTGGATGATATTGTGAGCCTGGTGAAAGACAGTGGCAACCAAGCTTTGAGAAAGTTTGCTGGTACACTGCATCCCACCCCTGGAATAGAGAAATCGGAGAGCGAAACGCAATCATTTATGACGAAAGGGTCTCAGAGAAGTGGATATCGAGAAAGCTGCATGTTGTCTAGTAACCCATACAGACCAAATGACTGTGACAGCTTTCGTGGGACGTCCCCAATAGATAGGTTACAAGCTGCAAGACAAACGCGGGTTGTTTTTCGTCCGTTTGCAAGAAGTGCATACAAAAGCGAACTGTGAAGCAGTGGACAAATTTAGTGGTAAGCTAAATGTGAAGTCAGCCTCATCAAATTCTGACTCCGAATCGTGTGACGATAATGGTGCGGTGAAGAAGCCTGCAGTTGTAACTGGAAAGCCATTGTTGAATAGAATGGCACAGACGACACACCAGTTGTATAGGCATGGATAAGTATTATTTAAGTTACATATTTAAATTACGTGATTTACGGCTAAATAACACGGTTGCTGTCATTTTATCTTTTGTTTGTGGGGAAAAATCTGATAACTAGTGATACAATAGAACACATCAAGAAATATAGAGATATTGACTTCGCATTTACACAAAAAACCCAAATATGCGTTGGATGGATTACAGATACTTGGGAAAATAAACAAAGCTTGAAGTCAATTCCCTCATAAAACAATAAAATGCGTCTTATAGTAATATATTCTCACTTTATGCGCATGAGGGACTCCAGTTGACAGGCATCATCAATATAATAATGATGCACACATGGAGTAGACATGTTTAAAATTTTTCACTAACACAAGATATATATACAAGGGAAGATAATGGAATATTGACCGTGAGTACACTCTGCATAAGTTAAAGCAGTTTATATGGCATAATCCTAGGCATTATTGTTTGAATTTGGAAATGAGCGTAACAACTGAGTGTTCCGTTACATTTGGTCGATATGGTGGGCTACTCACAAAAGTACAAAAATGGCTCATAGAACGTTAGTTATTTGTTGGAAGACACTAAGACGTTGGAAGACCAGGATAGGTCACAAGAGTGAATTAGTCCAAGATACTTAACGTCAGGCTTGATTTCTATATCACTATCACCGCCACAACGGTCATGGGAATGAACAGCTTCATCATTTAACTTTCTTTTGCATCGGAAACTGAAATTAACAGTCTGACATTTGGAGGGATTTATTTTAATGCCATTAGTCGAAGACCATTTTCTGAATCTTGATGGAAAGCTGTTCATCTTAGTACAGTGGCTGGGAGTTAATGGATATTGAAATAGTTAGATCATCGGCATACTTAACAAAGTTCATTTCACTAGAGTGACGAAAGTGATGCAAGAAGAAAAAAAGAAAAGGAGAAAGGACAGCGCTTTGAGGGACACCAGCCTCTCAGTAAGCAATGAAGTGGACGCTTTCCCTGACATACAGTGTAATGCTTTCTCCCTGAGAAATGAGAATGCAGCCATTTGACAACCCAACACTCAGTTTGAGTTTCAGCTTGTTTAACAAAATGTCCCTAGGTACTAATTTGAGAACGGATGTATAATCTAGGAGGGTGCAACGAACAAATTTAACCCCTCTATCTAAACAGGAGACAGTGTTATGATGCGAAACTGCAGCTGCATCTAGAGCACTTCTACTGTGTTTACAGGCGAAATGTTTGGGATCGTTAAAGGCTTTAAGTGAAGGTTGAAGATTAAGAGTAACCTTCCCATAGTCTTTAGAAAAGGAAAGGTAATAGCAATAGATCTAAATTTAATGCATGTTCCAGTAGATGACTTAGGTATAGGTACAATTTTAATGTCCTTCCAAATGGCTGGCACGATATTTCTGGAAAAAGTTTCATTAAATATGTCCATGAGAGGATAGCAAAGGACATCTGCGCATTTTTTTGGGAATAACGCATTTTAGAACATCATTTGTATTGAAACCAGCACGTACTTTATAGGATGAAAATAGTGTTAATCATGAACTAGGATTTGACGAGTTTTACAACGTTTAATATATTTAGACACAATCAACTTACGCTGCTTACTTCTATGACGCATTACCTGATGCTGCGTAGCTAACTTATAATAGATGCCGCTGAAGGTAATCTCCTGTATCTATTACCGTAATGAGGAACTTACCATTATCTTTGAATCAAACAGTAAATGTGGATATCCTGAGAACTTTCTTGATAATAAGATCGTCTCATAGTCGAAAATCTCCACGAAAGCATTTAGACGTATTTATCCTATCGCCTAAAATGACCCACTGTTTGCGATCACGTAAAAAGTAAAAACAAATTTACCGGAGACAGTGCGCTTATGATTTCGAGATATCATAATGTAACACGAGAAAAAAGCTATATCCATAGGGTTACAACAGTTAGATGCACGATATTAATCCGAAGCATAGCGACTACGATTCTCAGACACAGAACATTCTATTTATTATAATAAAGGATTTTGTATTTCCCAATGAATGAAAAACAAAACGATATTATTTTTTGCTGACGTTTCGCCATTTAATGCTAATAGCTTTATCAAAGTATAATATAGAACATACTACTTTGCTGCGTAATCTTCCAATCGTACGAACAGATGTCTCGCCAAGAAAAAGTAGACTACTGGTTCAAGGAAAATTTATTTGAAGTTTTCCTAAAAATCATGGACATCCCGTAATTATACCCATGGAGCAATTACAAACATCCGAAAAGTAAGAATTTGATTATTTGAACTGGAAAAGCCAGTTTGTATCCTAGTGTTTTCACCCCGAATAATAATCAGCTTCTCAGCTTGTTGCAACTTCGAAAAAATACCGATTGCAGACCAAAATCCGAAACGTTATTCTCGGTAATTAAAGTCTTACCTTTGGCTAAGATATTTCTTCCACTCACCAGGCCACCGTATGTTATCCACTTTTTAAATCCTTTTGCAGCAAATTTAATGGTTGTTAACACTGGCTTTACTACAGGCAGTTTTAGTTCATGTATATGGAACTAGTTCATTAGGCATTAAGAAACATAGGTAACACTTACACTATAGGGGTTTCTGATTGCCTCCAGATTTCTTTTTGTTTCCAAACACCAGATATTCATACTTCACATGTGTTTCACCCTTGTTTAATGTAGGTTCTCTCACAAACTATTTGGTTTTTTAACTGATAACAGACACACTGATGGTGTACTCACCTTCTGAAAAAGCTTCAAAGCTTTTTCAACATCAAATCAGGTTCTAAGTTCTCAAGGTTTAATATATTCCTCGAAAACTTTGCTATTATCAACTCTGATCGTGCTCTATTCACCAGATTCACCCGGTTAGGAAAGTGCAATACAACATGACCCGCTAACATGGATGATAAAGACCTTCATATACTTGTAAGAGTTGGACTTAGGGTTTGCTTCTAACTGACAATAACACTCTTACAAAACTCCTTCACCGTTTATAACCTTAATTAGTACTCTGCCTACGTGCAAGTACTAAAGAAACGGAATTGAAGTTAGAAGACTCAAAATGCCAAGTTTAACCGGACCGGAATTATATTTACACAACGAGATATGCAATTTGATAAGGAATAAAAAAATACACACTTACCTGGATGTGAGACGGCTGTCGGCTCGTAGAGTGTACTAGGTGAAAGTACAGCGAGAGAGCGAGACAGTAACCGTACAGGAGGAACCGGGGTACAAAGCGGAAGTGGAAGTGAAGTTCAACATGTCAGGTTGCATTCATTCAAACAAAAGTTCAAAGGTACAATGTACACTACAGGTTATCCCCCCCTTAGAAGGTTGGTGGAATAACAGCAAGCTTCGATATATAAAAGTAACAAGGTGGCGTACAATCACGGTGAATGAACAAGAAAATGTGAAGATAGTAATAAAATAGCTGTTTTTCTTCTTTTTTTAAAAAAAATATATATATTGAGAAAGGAAAGAATGAAGGAAAAAAAATTGAGGCAATTTATGAGCACTATGTACATGATCGCTGGAGTAAGATGGAATATAAGAAGGAATAACGCTGGTGCCTTGGTGCGATTTTTTTTATTTTTTTTTAATTTTTTTTTAACATCGTTTATTTATACGTATCTTTTTTATTTTTTTGTTTTTATTTTATTTATTTATTTAGTTTTTTTTTGACGACTCACTAATACGAGCTGGGTTATGTGGAGGTGTGATGGTTTACCTCCGTTACCCACGTTGTTACAACTGGAAGGTGACTCATTATGTCTAAGTTTCCTCTTAGACTAATGCTCCATCCTTCCTCATCAACTAAAACTAGTAGTAACACCAAAGGCAATCAATATACCAGCGTATTAGGAGGAATAAAGTAAAAGCAACAGAAAAGAATAGAAGAAGAGGTTAAGATTTAAAAATCAGCATAGGGTGTTAACAAAAACTTAAGCGAAATAAATGCGAAGGAACTAGTGTAACATGGAAAAGGTACGCCAAATTGAAATAAAACAAGGGAAATTGCTAACACTGTGAAAACTTATGCAAGGTACAGAGAAGAGTGTGTACAACCAATAGCTATGAATAAGTATAATCACCATTTGTTAAAAAAAAATGTAGCGAGTTGCATAATTAAAGTGATGCAAAGTAATTACAAGTATGGGTCACAAAATAAATAAGTTTCGTCATGACATAACTCGAGTGAAAATAGTAAGATCTGTGAAAATAGATTGAGCGGATTAAACTGTACAGCATAGAAGTGACGTATTTACATACCAAAAATATTTCACGGTCCGTTTAACTATACAGTGAAAGTTTTTGTTTTTACATTTTATTATTTTTTATTTATTTTATTATTTTTTTTTATCGGGTCCATATTTTTGGTCGTTTGGTTTGTAATTCCACGAGTGTTGGTAGTCACCATACGACGATAGAGTTGATTGATGTAGTTAGCTGTTCGAGTGTAAGGCCGAAAATAAAATGCTAGAACACTCTGTAAATAGAAAGAAATCTAACAAGGTTAGTAACTGTAAAAGCGGCTACTGCCCACAAACTAAATCAAAAGGGTAAATACCATGGAAAATGAATGTAAACTGCGACAAAGAAAGAAAAAAAATGAGAGTATGAACTACTCTTATACGTAAAAGTGTTTAGTTAACGAATTCGCAGTATCGCTTAGGCCAGTGCACACGCCGACCGGCGCGTGTAACTGTTGCCTTACTTGTCTCATCCGAGGAACTGCTAGGTTTAGCAGGATTGTTGACCATCGGACTTGGCTGGGGTGTGAGTGCGGGCGTAGTTGCCGGTTGCGTAGGCGTCAGGGGTACCGAGTCTTCAATGTAGGCCGCTTTAAGTCGGTCTACACTTACGGTGTCTTGCCGGCCAAATCGATCAATAACAAAAAATTTTTCTTTTCTACTGACGACCTTGAATGGTCCATCGTAAGGAGGTTGTAGGGGTCTACGGACGGTGTCACAACGCACAAAAACGTGGGTACAGCCATCGAGTCTAGCGTCTACTTGCACTCTCCTGTTTTGTGTGCGAGTGGGAGTTGGTTGCAGGCGTTGCATTAGGCGCTTGAGGTTCTGAGCATAACCCTGTACATCCGTAGCACCTGGTTCACCACTTTCAGGTGAGATAATTTCACCCGGTAGACGGAGGGTGGTACCAAACACCAACTCTGCGGAAGTGCACTGTAAGTCTGCTTTGAGTGTGGAACGGATACTAAGTAGCACTAGGGGAAGAGACTCAGTCCACTTAGTATTCTCTGTAGCCATTAACGAAGCTTTCAGTTGACGGTGAAAACGCTCCACAAGTCCATTTGCTGCTGGATGGTACGCGGTTGTTCGGATGCGTTTGCACCCCAGTAGCTCTAAGAGCTTCTTGAAGTGGGTTGATTCAAACTGCTGTCCACGGTCTGTAGTCACCGTAGATGGACATCCGAATTGAGGTACCCAGCGTTCCATGAACACTCGGCAAATGGTTTCCGCAGTCGTATCGGGGATGGGAATAGCTTCTGGCCAACGAGTGAACCTGTCGACACATGTCAACAAGTAACAGTGACCATTTGATGGTTGTAGAGGACCCACTATGTCTAGATGAACGTGGCTAAAGCGAGCGTCGGGTGTGGAGAAGGAACCCACTGGAGTGATGTTGTGCTTGTGGACTTTAGCCCGTTGACACGGCACACAGGCACGTGCCCAGATACGCACGTCTCGATTGATACCAGGCCAGACAAATCTAGCTGACACTAGTTTGTCCGTTGCCCGGATACCTGGGTGGGAAAGGTTGTGTAGGCTATCAAAAACTGTACGGCGCAATGAAGGTGGAACCTTGGGTCTCGGGGTACCGGTGGACAGATCACAGAGGATGGTACCCTCGCTATTAACGAGCGGGATACGCTTGATATGTAAGGAGGTATTTGACGACAGCTTATCAAGGTCTAACTCTGTAAGCTGACGTTGCGCCATTAGTTTCAAGTCAATGGTTGGAGGCGCCGATATGGTACATATCCGAGACAAGGCGTCTGCCACAGCATTGTCAACCCCCGAAATATGTCTAATATCCGAGGTGAATTGAGAGATATAATCCAAGTGACGCAGTTCGCGTGGGGAATACCTATCCGTAGTAGTGTGGAGGGCATACGTCAGTGGCTTGTGATCGGTAAATACTGTGAATTTCCGACCTTCAACAAAGTGGCGAAAATGTTTGATAGCCGCGTATATGGCGAGGAGTTCTCTGCCAAAGGTGCTATACCTCGCTTTAGCGGCGGACAACTTCCGGGAGAAAAAGGCGACTGGTATCCATGAAGTATGTACCAGTTGCTGTAGAACAGCTCCAATGGCTGTGTTAGATGCGTCGACTGAGATGCTAAGTGGAAGATGGACGTCAAGGTGGACTAGCATGGTGGCGTCTGCAATTGCCGACTTTATATTCTGGAAGGCTTCTCGAGCCTCCGATGTCATGTTGAACGTTTTGTTCCTACCCTTTAGTAGGTCTGTGAGTGGCAGTAAAATACGTGCACATTGGGGAACGAACCGTCGATAATAGCTCACCATGCCGAGAAATGTGCGTAAAGATTTCATTGACACAGGTTCCGGGAAGTCGCGTATTGCCTGTACCTTCTCAGGTAGCGGGCGAATTCCCTGCTCATTAATGACATGTCCCAGGAAGGTCAATGAATGGACGCCAATCTGACATTTGGACATGTTTAGCGTCAAACCATGGGCTGTTAGCCGCTCGAAAACCATCTGGAGATGCGTACGGTGGCTAGCTTCGTCTGGGCTAGCCACGAGAATATCGTCGAGGTAAGCGTGTGCGCAATCTAATCCTCGCAAAACATCGTGAATAAACCGCTGGAATGTTTGTGCGGCGTTGCGGAGTCCAAACGGCATTCGAAGAAATTCGAAAAGACCAAACGGGGTGATCACTGCCGTCTTAGGAATATCATCTGGGTGAACTGGAATCTGGTGATAGGCCCTGGTTAAGTCAAGTTTACTGAATACCGTGGCACCCTTGAGAGACGACGTAAGGTCATGAATGTGTGGTACGGGGTAACGATCAGGTACGGTCTGTGCGTTAAGCCTGCGGTAGTCACCACAAGGCCTCCAATCTATCCCGTTAGGCTTTGGTACCACGTGTAAAGGGGAAGACCACGGGCTGCTGGAAGGACGGATTATCCCCATCTCTAACATGTGTTCGAATTCAGCCTTCACGGCTTGTAGTTTTTCTGGGGACAATCGCCGTGGCTTAGCGAAAACCGGTGGACCAGTGGTCACGATATGATGAGTGACAGTAGACGTCACACAAGGAAGTTTAGAAATCGGTTTGAACAGATTGGCAAAGGACTGAAGAACTTCCGCGTAAGGGCCGTTAGAGGCAGGGGTTGAATATACTGGGCTTAATGCAGGTGTGAGTGTCACAACACCGGAGATCGAAAGGCTTGTAGCTGAATCGATCAGTTTGTGTTTGCCAGTATCAACCAGTAGCTGATAGTGTTGCATGAGATCCATGCCAATAATACCAGTAGTTACATCTGCTACAAGGAAAACCCATCGAAATGACCTACGTAGGCCTATGTTAAGGTCCAGGAACTTTTTGCCATACGTTGCGATTGGCGAACCATTTGCGGCGCGAAGCTGTAAGGAAAGTGGCCGCTTGCGCTCTTCAGATGTTGGTGGGATCACGCTAACTTCCGCCCCAGTGTCAACTAGGAAGCGTGTCCCAGTGGTACGGTCGGTAACATAGAAGAGGCGACATGGAAGTGGTTCGCCAGCGACGTTAGTCGCCAATACGTGCTGGCTTACAGGTTTCCCGATTGCTGGCCATCAAAGGTGCACGGGCGAGTGCACTTTTGGGCCTTCTCACCATAACGCCGGTGATACCAGCACACTCCAGGCTGGGAATTTTTAGGCCTACGACGTCTGCTGCCAGCTCGTGACGAAGATCTGCCACGAATCGAACTGGTACGGCTATGTGAACGACCTCTAGATCTCCTATCGAGTTTTAACTTATCTATCTCTTCGTACAGCTTATTGAGGTGAGCCACCACATCAACGTTGGATGACTCCACGGCAGAGGAGGTCCTAGTCTGCGTGGAACTAGCGGTAACGGCAACCGAGATACTCATGTTTGATGTAGTAGTCTCTACTACTCTATCGGCTGCCTCAGCTAGCTCAGATAAGGGGGAATGGTTGATTGGGGCTAAAATAGTCTGAATTGTCTGGGGTAACCGTTGTAACCACAGCTGTTTCAAGAAGGCATCATCTATTTTGAAGTCGGCCACCAACTGCCTCATTTGACGTAACAGTTGGGTGGGCTTTCTATCACCTAGGTGGACATCTCGGAATAGCTCCTGCACTTTCTGTTGTTCGGTAAGTGCCACGCGCTTAATAAGCGCCTGCTTGAGACGCTCGTACAAGCCCGGGGATCGGTCCGCAAGGACATCAGATACATCTTCCATGACGTGCTCAGGAAGACTTACTATAACGAGGTTCACCTTAGTCTCCTGTGAGTGTATATTACGAAGTGCGAACATAGCCTCGATGTGTTCGAACCATCGGGCAGGATGCTGAGTCCAGAAGGTGGGGAGTTGCAAGGTAATAGCCATTTCTGAGGCGGGACTGGCGTCAGTCATTTTGCACACGGGACGATATATTAATAAAATGACAACAAATATGATAACAACAAAAAATACGAGTAAAAACAAGGCAAATAAAAATTTACAACTCTGTATGACAAACAAATTACCAATATGAAAAAGGACTATTTACACGCTAGGCTAAACAGTAAGCAACGGTGAAAATTCGGGCTCACCACTTGTAAGAGTTGGACTTAGGGTTTGCTTCTAACTGACAATAACACTCTTACAAAACTCCTTCACCGTTTATAACCTTAATTAGTACTCTGCCTACGTGCAAGTACTAAAGAAACGGAATTGAAGTTAGAAGACTCAAAATGCCAAGTTTAACCGGACCGGAATTATATTTACACAACGAGATATGCAATTTGATAAGGAATAAAAAAATACACACTTACCTGGATGTGAGACGGCTGTCGGCTCGTAGAGTGTACTAGGTGAAAGTACAGCGAGAGAGCGAGACAGTAACCGTACAGGAGGAACCGGGGTACAAAGCGGAAGTGGAAGTGAAGTTCAACATGTCAGGTTGCATTCATTCAAACAAAAGTTCAAAGGTACAATGTACACTACATACTCAATATATTACTTAGGGAGAGCTTTGATTTCGAGAAGAAAGTGTCTAAAAGAATCACCAATTAAATACGACTTACCAACTTATAGAGACTTCCTCATACAAAGTGGTTGTGTCTGAATGTAAAACCATCAGTAACCTGGCGAAACTTCTGTGGAGTCATGATCCCTCCATATATGCATGTTTTATTCCTCCCTCTAAACACATTTTCAACACAGAAGTCGAAAACAAAATCTAGGAGACATTTTCAACGAGGATTACGACTAGCATCCGTTTGTAATGCTGAGCCATATGACTGGTCAAACCAAGGTTATTTGATTTTGGTGTTCATTGTTTACTCTTGCCAGGTGTCTTACTCTACCAATGACCTTGAGATTTAGGGATGAGTTCAGTCCCAATTCCCTGTCTGATTTATTTTGCGGCGGGTAAATTGAATTCTTTGGTTACGCGCCATTGACGGTTTGTTCACCGGCTTTCTTCCAAAGTGAACCTACTGATTCTTTGGGTGAGACATTTTGTTCTTTGGAAATGCAATTTCATGCTGACGTTTATCAGAATCATAAAAATCCAAGGAGTACTTAAATTGTTTTTGAAAAGTTGTTGGTTATTAATAGTGTTAAACCTTCGCTACAGAAATTCTCTACATTGGACATAGCACCAAACACATGCCTTTCATGTCATATTTGTACCTGAAAATCTTATCGTTAACAGTTGCATAACGTGGGCACTAAGATGACACAGTGTAGAATTGCAAAGAGCTGTTGATATCACTCACGCTCGCGCTTCGAAAATGAGTGGCATTTTCGCAGGGTGAAATTAAAACCTATCCCGAAGTCTCTCCGTGCATAGTAAAGCAAACGTTATCACAGATATACTGTCTAGACAAAGGAAGATGGTAAAACACGTTTAACATACTTAAACGTAACATGTGATGTGACAACGACACCCTTCTAAGCAAATAATACAAAATCAACTACTTGAAAAAACCAATTCCTAACTAATCACTACCGTTCTCCTTATACAGGCAGTCTTTGACGAAAGCGCGGGTGTTTTGATTTGCAAAGCAAGCCCTTTATCACGTCCTGGTGTATCTTCATCTTTTGTTTTGTTAAGTGCATCTGAAAGCCTCTTTTTGTTCACTTTGATTGAGTTAATTAGTTCGAAAATGGTTATTTGTGAGTCCTGCCACATCTCCATACCACTCGATATCAATTAATATGCACTATTTCCGTGTATGGGTGATATACAACATATACTGACATGAGTTGCCTAAATAATAGGACCACCGGAATGGCAATGTGATGGCTGAATTCTATGCTTTCTTAAGTTTTCCACTGGCTGATCACCTTTGGTTTACATAATGGTCTACACTATTTAACTTCCTACAATTATAAATAAAATGTAACACTAGTTTATAATCTAGTGATTATTATTATTAATTTGTCTTTTTATCTGGCTTACGTGTACTTCAACACTGCGTACTGATCAACGTGGACACCCTTTTTATATCTCTCATCTGAAGGTTCATCAGCAAACATATACCGGTAATAATAACGGTCGAGTGTATGATAAACCAAGGTATTTACTAGAATGACAGATCACAGTAATAATTGTGCAGACTCATTCGTTAAAGGTGTTGTAATTCACAAAATGTGCTAAGAGTAAGTTAGCTTCGTAGAGATTTGGTTCATTGGCTGGTGGATAGCATCATTCGCCATGATACGATAGGTGTGGAAGATAATGGATCTATTTTGAGTATTTGAGTGCAAAAGAATAGACAAATGCTGCAGAATGGCATACATTTCATAGATGGATATTACAGACTGGAATATTCATTTGTTGTTCATTGAGTATATAGGTCTGAGTGAAGCACATTCTTTCCAGAAAGTTCTCTTACAATCCGTAGTTATGAAACACAATTTAACACAGCAACAGCAGACGTGTGTGTGTGGCGGGCACCTTTTACCGCAATATCTGATCACGGATCTGAAATAATACGAGCTAAGAATTTAAAGATAATAATAATTTGCTTTATTCCAAAACAGTACTTGTGATACAGAATGGAATTCTCAGCATTTTCACTACAGTATTGCATCCAGTTAGTACATTATCAATAAATAGAATTCTACATAGATTAAGGAAATCTCAGTTCATTATGACAACAACATATTGGCATGTCGGTAGCAAAGCCAAAATTAAACAGAATGTTTGAAGGTGTTAGAAAAGTAGGAGCTGTCATATTTACTGGCGTAAGCGAGAGAAAGAAACAAAGCAGCACAAAACGGAAAGAAAAAAAGAGAGAGAGAAAAGGAAAAGAAAGAAAGAGAATGTTGTACCTACAAATGATATGAGTTGGAAAGACGAGATCCAGTTGTACTACTGACTATTTAATGAATTATAGGTGTCACGCCTAATGCTTTCTTTCTCGTACAGAACACGAGCTAAGTAGGGTATGGTTGAGTTTTTGTACTTGCTAGTGCGAGCATATAGTTTTCTATATAGGCTTCTGGTTTTGCCTAATGAGATGCAAGGGGAGAGTTGTGAGTGAAGAGGGTGGTGTGAGTTAGATGAAATGGATTTGGCCCATTTTTCACATGAGTCCATGTGCCTGTCGACCAGAATATTAACAAGCTGGTTAAGTGGCACATTGCTTACCCTGCTGACAACCTTTAACATCCTGCGTAATATGTTATAGTCTTTCTTCAGTATCCCGAGAAAAACTAAGGGGGAACAATAGAGAATAATAGGTAGAATGCGAGAGTTAACGAATTGTAGGAGTAAGGATTGGGTTATACCAGAATGTTTTAACTTCTTGATGTAGAAGGTAAGACGGAATATTTTCTTCGAAATCGCCAAGATATGAGACGACCAGGAGAGATCATCAGATAGAATGACGCCTAGGTATTTAATTTCCGACTTGGTTTCTATTTCAGTTCCATCTATGTTGCACACCTCGTGAAAGCCAACCAGTTTGTTTAGGTCGGATTTATGCTTAAAGGTGAAATTGACTGTTTGGCATTTGGAGGGGTATAAGGTAAGGCCGTTTTCCTTGGACCACTGGCTGGCCATTGAGAGCCGAAGACATGGAAAGATTAGCTGTGTTCGATCATAGGTGTCTGCGTTCTATCTCCCGCGTGAAGTAGTACAACAAGGTGAGCAATATTGAGGTAAGGCATCGACTGCTAGGTAAGGCGGGGAAATCGGTCGACGAAACTGAAATTACATCGACTGAGATGGTTAGGACATGTGCTACGTATGCCTAGTCATCGCCTTCCTCGACAACGGACGGGGCAATGTTGGCTGATATAGGGCCAGGCTGGAAAAGAGCTAGCGGCGGTCAAACGAAAACATGGCTTCACCAGTCAATGAAATCCACAACAGTTAGTTTAAGCCAGCCACGTAGGAAGATGTAGACTTCCTGGTTGGGGTCCTTGGGACAGTAAAAACCAATGGTTGGAAACAATTGGTGACATGGCTCAAAATCGTTCTCAATGGCTGGTTGACGCAGATGCATCCACTCCTTGTGACTTATGATTTCCAATGAAACTGTTTTGTTCTCCGTTATTACTATTCCTTTGTCTCACACCTCTGTTTACTGTCTCTAATATGCATTTCTTCTACTTTCTTCTGTTGCTTTGTGTGCTACAAGGAGGGAGTGTGGCGACTTGAGCTGCCGCACATATGTGCAAAGTTCTGTGGCGAAAACCGACCGACCGACCGGACCACTGGCTGGTTTCTGATAGAAAGCCATTTAGTTTAGGGCAGTCACTTTGACATTTCACAGGCAAAGATACAGTCAGGCGGTCAGCATATTTGACAAAATTATTATCATTTGAAGATGGTAAGCCCTGTAGGAAGAAGGAACGGTATTTGTATAACAAGCGGAGATTATGGTGAAACTGGGCTGAAAATAACTGATATTTTAAATGACAGTTTTGTGAATCTTAGTCTTTTATGAAGATCCTCAAACCAAACAGTTCATAGTTTTCTAATGTCGTCACGTTAGCCAGGTATATGCAATAATAGAAGACTGACTTGCTTTTTTAAATTTAAGTAAGATGAACACACATTTTTGATAATACAAGCTCGTTTCATTTCGTGCATTTATTCTCTTCAACTACTGCCTACATCCTAAAGAAACCAATTATAATTCACAAAATAGTGTCTGAACATACTTTTTACAATGGCTTGAAGTTATAGATAGAAAGTATAGGCAACATAATTTCAAAGGTGATGTAAGCAGACAATTATTTAGTGTTAAAAGAGTAACTATTTATATCGCTATTAGACAAGGGGTAGAGTTCAGATTTCGTTTGGAAACAAGGATGAACTAGAAAGGGAATACAAGATAGAAACAACAGAGTGAATTTGTACATATTATAGTGGAGAGTTCAGGAAAGTGGTTGGGGTGAGGGTGAATAATGAAGTCAACTCAGTGAGTGAGTGAGTGAAAATCAAAATCAAGATTGAGTGGAATTTTATGCAACAGGACAAAACAAAACACAAAGGCTCACGAACAAAATAATTACGGTTACTAAAAGGGGTAGTGAGAGGTTAGTTACAGTCTTTCTGTGTGGAAGTCTTTCGATGGCAATGGCTTCTGTGAACCGAAGGAGTCATGCTTTTCTTTGTGTATTGATTATTTTGAAAACCTGCAGGCTAATTTCCAGGCTCAGATTTTAACCGATCGGGCGAAGGCTGTGGTTATTCAAGTACTGGTCACTCCAAGTTTCTTTCTTGTAGAGGGATTTTTGAGTCCTCCCATCATATCTTCTTTTTATGTTGGTATCTAGGAAGTGGAACTGATTGTCGCGTTCATAGTCCATTGCAAATGCTATGTGAGGGTGAGCCGCATTAGGGCTTCCGAACATCGTGGATGCATGATCCATTGTTGTTGCAAACCACAAATATTGTGTCGTCAACATACCTGCAGCAATATGTGCTTCTCTCCACTTCCCTCTTCATTCGTGTCTGTTCAAGATGAGACTTGAATATATGTCCTCAATAATAGGACGCAAAGGTGAACTATAGCCACCCGGCTAATTTGCCGGTACAGCTCTTTGTTGAATCCGAACTGAACGTTTTCTGTACAAAGAAGAAGTGGTAATTTTCGTAACTTCCTTTTTAGGAAGAGGGATTAGTTCGGATTGGTGGCATATGATTCCTGCTGTTGCTTCAACGGCTATGCCAGTAAACAGCGAACAAACATCGTATGATACTAAAAGTTTCACTGAAATATTCACTTGGTCTGGTTCTTGGGAGAATTCGAAGGATCCCTTGAGATACTGTGAACTGCCAACTTTTGTCGAATTGGCCCCAAATTTTTTTGCCAACCACCTAGCTAGTTTATGGCATGGTGGTTTCATCAGTGACATTATAGGTCTCAATGGCACATCAGGTTTGTGGACTTTGAAGGGTTGACCATACATAAACGGTAGGCCTGAACCCCTTGTTTTGAGTTCCTTGTAGGCGCTGTTGTCTATTAAACCTTCCAAATTAGTTTGTTTATTTGATATATCACACAGTGAAACAGTATTATTTACTGGATGACGTTTCGAACAAAATTTATTGTTCATAATCATATCAATTATAATCACACGACTTTGACACTTGAGTTTTATAGTTTTCTTTGTTCTCTCCTATTTGTCGTTTGGGTAGTAGAATTTTCCAGATATCGGGGACAGGTGATGAATCATTCCTATTACATGTATTTGTAGTTGATTCGATAAACAAAGCTTCTGTTATCAATCTCTCCCTATACCCTGTGACATTAGATTTTAAAACTGTCATCCTATCCCATCCTATTGTGTGGTTGTGTGTAACTGCATGTAGTGCTATAGCTGAACTATTCTCTAGATTTCTTATTTTATTCGGGTCAACCAATCGAGATTTTGCTAGGTTTTTGTGTTCAGCTAGTCTGACTGCCCCTGTTCTACTAGTTTGACCTATGTATTTGACCTGACAATCATTACAGGGTATGTGATAAACTAAATTGTTTTGTTTTAAATGGAAATATGGAAGATATTATTGCTACCAGTCACTCAGTCAAATCAGAAGAGGTTAATAAATAATCTTAAAATTCTATTTCAATTCAAACACATCAAAACATTCTAACAAGTAACTTATTATGACTATAAAAACACTCGTTGTATTTCCCATCTAATATTAATGGATTAATAACACTCGTACTATTATTTCTGAATGTACATTATCTCATATTGAATTTTATTCCAATATCCAGTCGATTCCACACATGTATATAAATGAAGGAAAGAAGTTGTGTGAGTAACTTGATATGATTATGAGTGTCAATAGTTTGTGCTCGAAACGTCATCAGTTAATATAACTGTACAACACTGTGAGTGACAGTTTATCAAAATAAAAACGGGCGATGTTATCCACTGAATGACATAGAATGGATGAGGTTGGAAAAGAGTTAGCTAGTGGTGGTTGTGGTGTTGATGGTGGTCAAACTGAAACATGGCTTCATCACCAGTCAATGAAATCCATAACAGTTAGTAGTAGTTTAAGTCAGCTAGCCAGTCACGTCGGGGCTGGGGGTGTAGACTGACTGACTAAGGACTGGTTGGGGCCTTTCGGGATGGTAGAAACCAATGATGAAGGCTGTTGTTGTTGGTGATGGCTGGCGCTGATGGAGATTCATTCATTCATATCGAATAAAAATCTGTTGTTCTTCTTCCTCCTCAGTACTATTCTTTTTTCCCCACTCATACTTCTATTTTATTTTATTTCTCTCTACTTTGAGTCTATTCATCACTTTCTTCTCTTGGTTTGTATGGTAGATAGAGTAGATGGAATATGGCAACTGGAAGTGATGCATATCTGTGCATAGTTCTACGCTGAAACCAGTCAGTCAGTCAGTCAGTTAAATAATATGAGCAACCATGGTGCCAACTAAAGAGGACAGCAGAAAATAGGAAAGTGTGGAGACGTTGTGTTAAAGTTCTGTGTTTTACTGGGAACCCAAGGGGGTGGGTGGGTGGTTGGGCGAAATAGCAACATATCTTTAGAGGTCTAATTTCTTTTTGAAAGGGTCCATCGTTGGAAATCATATTACTATTATTTTTACATCGAGTAAGGAGTTCCAGTTCTTGATCAATCTATATGGTAGTGTAAATTCCACGTGGAGTTCGTTCAATCACGGTTTGAGCGCACCCCTTTTTGTGATGACCTCTCACGTGGTTATCGTAGAAGGAGAGAGAAAGTTATAAAAGTCACCTTTTCCTCCTTTGGTATGAAGTTCAAATGTTCCATCCTCTCTTATTAAGAAAGGTGGAAGAGACCGGTGGCTAATGTAATTCTTACCCCTTTATACTCTTTCTAAAATTCTTGACTTCTTGTTAAAGCATGGATTAGTTCCTTGGATGTAGTGGTCTAAGTGAGGCCTGGCATGTTGCGTAGATTACTTTTAACATAGACTCATCTAAGTATTTAATTGGTGGATGGTGACTAGCAGTGGAATCCAGGATGCGCATTTCGTCCTATTTGGGACTCGTCATCTGGATGTACCTGCATTTCTCAGTGAGTGATGATGTTCCCACCATGGAGGCTCGAACCCAATGCCCATAGTTTCCAACGCCAAAGCGTTATCCACTAGACCACTTGGGCGACGAGAGCTGGCCACCTCTTGTGCAACGGGTCATATTGATTTAATTGAATTTTAGATTTTTCCCGTCGATTGATTGGACCGAAGTGCTCGGTCTCAGGTTGACAGAAATGCAGGTACATCCAGATGACGAGTCCCAAATAGGACGAAATGCGCATCCTGGATTCCACTGCTAGTCACCACCCCCCAATTAAATACTAATTAAATGCTCAGACATCGTCGAAGCATCTGCTCAAGAAGCCGACATGTCAACCTGAGACCGAGCACTTCGGTCCAATCAATCGATGGGAAAAATCTAAAATTCAATTAGACTCATCTAAGTGTTTGAAAGCCCTTTCGAAGTGCTTATAGCAGCCTTTGAAAAGCCTTGGCTGCAGCTGCATTATAATATGCAGTTGTTTTCAAATCATGGCTAGGCTAGTAATAGTCCCTTTACATCAGGTAGTTCTGTATTCCTTAGGGGAATGCAACGTTAAAAGACGTCTGAACTCCCGCGTTTTTTTCAGGTATTAATTTCCAAACTCCAAAGGTAAAGCCATTCAGTTTGATTTTGTCACTATGTACATTTTTCTAGATTTTAATATTGTCCGCAATTAAGTAATTAGGATAAGGTAAGAGTTGTCGATTTGGAAACTACTTCGCTACTACGGGGTGCCACCGACAATTATACATCTCATCCAACAGTTGTACGACAATGCTTTATGCCAAGTAATCCACAACAGGAAACTCACGGAATCCTTCGAAGTGAGGACAGGAGTAAGACAAGGCTGCCTACTATCGCCAATGATTTTCTTGATTGCAGTAGACTGGATAATGCGACAAACAGTGGCGGGCGATGAGGAAACAGGCATAAAATGGACACACAAAAAACTTGGAGGATCTGGACTTCGCCGATGATATATGTCTGATTTCCCACAAACTGGAAGACATGCAAGCGAAAAGCAACAAGTTGGCAGAAGAAGCATCAAAGATAGGACTTCAGGTGAACATAGATAAAACAGAGGTGATGAAAATCCCTGGGCAACACCACCAACAGCAACAACAGACAACAATCAGCATAAATGGGAGGAACCTGAAAGAAACAACCTCTTTTACCTACCTTGGAAGCATCTTTTCAACTACAGGCGGAACTGACGAGGATTTCAAAGCAAGAATCGGAAAAGCAAGACAAGCTTTCACTACTCTCAAGTCTGTGTGGAGGTCAACAGCACTCAGCATGAAAACGAAGATAAGATCCGGATTTTCAACTCCAATGTGAAGTCAGTGCTACTATACGGATCAGAGACTTGGCGCGTCATAAAGAACATCTCAAACAAACTACAGACCTTCATGAACAATTGTCTTCGCTCAATACCACTCAAGATCAGATGGCCGGCCAGAAAAGATCAGCAACATGGTTGGATCTCTGGGAGCGAACCAACCCAGCAGGAGCCGATTGTGAAACAAATAGGCAGGAAGAAATAGAGATGGATTGGCAGGCCATACTCTGAGGAAACAAACCATCAAGTGAGTGACATCACTAGACAAGCCATTGCTCGAGTGGAACCCGATCGAAAGGGAAGCGGCGAGTTGGTCGTCAGTGCGAGGGTGGGTGACTTGGAGGAGGTGATGTAAAGAGGAGATGAAAACGTGTGGGCAGACTTGGAGCCAGGTGAAGACCCTAGCAGAGAACAGAACGCAATGGAGACGCACGGCCGAAGCCCTATATTCCTGTAGGAATTAAAGGATACAATAATAATGAGTTGTCGATAGTTCGTGTATGGATACTAGGAATAACAAGGGGCGCTGATCATAGTACAGCACTAACCTGTACCTTTCGCTCTCTAACCAGTAAGTATTCCCTAAATCAAACACGTAGGCATTGTTCTAATCGATAGACACCCTGTTAGTTTTCAATGGAGGCTTAAATGAGGCATGTTATCGGATACTTTGCTCTTAGGTCTAAAATATATATTGTTAGTTTTTGTCTCTGACTTCTCTAACCAATTTTTCCCTGGGTAACAACAGTAAGTTTGTGAACAAGAGTTGTCCTCGTGGGAATCTATGCTCATGTGTTTCTCTACATTATTAGCTCATAGTTCCTTCCTTGTGATTGTTTCTAATACATTTGCTGTGATATATATATGTCGGCCTTACAGGCCAGTAGTTACATACCGATTAGCTGGTCACTGATTATTATGATATTTCAAATCTTCTTGCAACTCATATTGTACAGATTAGAGAGAATTCACTTCACTAACCGTTTTCGACATTTTTCTCCCCTTCCGTTCTCATTGGAACATAGGGCTTCAATCTAGAACTTTGAAGTTTCGGTAGCATCAGTGTTTTTTACGGGATGGAGTTGTTAGCCTCATGCCCCCAACCTTTCCTGTCTACCGGCTTTATTTCCTCTCTAGGGAAGGTAAAAGAAGTGTGTCGGCCGGTGATCCAACCTCGGAACATTTGCTTGGTTGGCCCAGCTGACTGACTGGTTTTAGTGTAGAACCTTGCACGGATGTGCAGCAGTTCAAGTTGCCACACTCCCTCCATCTATCACAGAAAGCAAGAGAAAACAGTAGACGGATACAAAAGAGATGCAGAGAGATAGTAAACAGAAGTGTGTGAGTGAGGCAAAAAGAATGGAAGTGATACTGATGAAGCCATGCTTTTGTTTGACCACCAACAACACCACCACCCCCACCATTAGCTAACTCTTTTCCAACCTCATCATCTTATGTCAGCCAATGGCTAACATCGCCCGTTGTCGAAGAAGGCGATGGCTAGGAAGGCATGCGCGACACATCTTCTAACCTTGTCAATAGATGATTGATTTCCCCTCCTCCTCCTCCTAATCCCCCTTACCTAGCACTCTACTGAATCCTAAGCTCAATACTGCTCACCCTATTACACCTGACACGGGAGGGAGGTAGAACGTAAGTACCTATGGTCAAACACAGCTAGCTAGCTAACCTTTAATCGTTTTACACTTTTAATGGCCGTGTCTCACCACCGGTCAGCTAGCCTTAAAGCAGGACGGAGCTGACTGCTGAGCAGTATACACGCCCTTTGGTCGACAGTGTCAGCTAGATATCACTCTACTCCTGTCTATCTTTAAGCTAGCAGGGAATAAATGTAGTCCAGTTGTCATGTAGCATGCATCAGGTTACATTTGACGATAGCAGGAGCCAGTCGCATGCATGCCAAACATTCGAAGATTACTGCTCACCTCAAGGTGTTGAGAAGACCGTGTCTGCAGTATGTCAGCATCTTCACCTAGAAGGAATATGTCGTCATCACCAACTGCATATTCTAAGTCAATGGGACTATTATTTTCCCTAGCGGTAACAAGTCAATTCCCTGAGTCGCTTATGAACCGCTATCCACATTTCTGTTTAATTTCATCTCATATGTAGATGCATGTACTAATGGACTTTATTAACCCTAACCTCAGCGACTTTGTGGTTGGCTAGCTAGCCTTCTACCACTGATGCCATTTTCAGCATTAGCAGCTTATACCTATAATTTTTAATCTCATATTGAATAATAGAGAGATGCATGATTGTTCTGATAGGTTTGTTTAACTTTTCGCTGCTGGATATCAGCACCAACGGATTGATTGGTGACGAAATCACAGCACGGATCCAGAAAGCTCGGGCTGCTTTCGCTAACTTACACCGTCTCTGGCGTAGGCGTGACATCCGACTGTCAACCAAGGGACGTGTATACTGCTCAGCAGTTCGCTCCGTCCTTCTTTATGGCGGTGAGACGTGGCCATTGAGAGAGGAAGACATGAAGAGATTGTGTGTTTTTGACCACAGATGTCTACGATCTCTTTCTCGCGTTAGGTGGTATAATAAGGTAAGTAATGTTGACCTTAGGCGTAGAGTGTTGGGCAAAGGGGGAAAATCACTCGAAGAGGCTATGAAGTTACATAGATTGAGATGGCTAGGTGACGTGCTGCGCATGCCTAACCATCGCCTCCCCCTCCCGACGGACATTACTTGCTGATATAGGTGCAGGTTGGAAAAGAGTAAGTGGTGGCATGCCAAACAAAAACATGGCCTCATCAATCAATCCATGAAATCCCTGACAGTTAAACTGAGTCAGGTAGGGAGGGAGATGCAGACTTCCGGGTTGGGGCCCTCGGGACTCTAAGAATCAATGACTGGAGACGCACAATAGGTGACATGGCTCAAAATTGTTGTCAATGGCTTACGCAGATGTATTCAGTCTCTTGTGTAATCTTTCATATTCCTTTCTACCATTACTCATTCGTTCTGTTTCACTCTTATACTTGTCAAAACTCTATTGATTCCCTTCACTCATCCATCTTCTTGTCTACCTTTGTGTGCTATTTGGAACGTGTCAACTCGAACTGCTGCACTTCGGTGCCAAGTTCTATGTTGAATCCAGACAGACAGACAGAGCTGGATATGGTGATTGATTAGAAAGCGTTTCTATCCTTATATATATATATATATATATATATATATATATATATATATATATATATATAATTGTTCCCTTGGGTTCCTAGTGGAACATAGGGCTTCAACTGCACGCCTCCACTTGTTTCTGTCTTCTGCTGTACTTTTCACCTGTATCCATGTTAGTCCATACTGTTTCAGCTCCTCTTCACACAATCTCCTCCATGTAACCCTTGGACGTCCCACTACCCGCCGCTTCCCTTCCGGGTTCCACTCGAGCGATGGCCTGACGCGCGATGTCACCCAGCGGCCTCTTCTCAGCGAGTGTCCAATCCATCTCCACTTTCTCCTGCATATTTGTTGGGCGATTGGTTCTTGTTTCGTTTGTTTGTTTGTTCCCATAGTTTCTTGTTGGTTCTTGTTCTTGTTCTTTCCGGCCATCTGATCTTGAGTATAGAGCGAAGACAGTTGTTGTTGATAAAGGTCTGCAACAGGCTGTTGGAAATGCTCATTCTTTGTGACCCACCGCTAAGTTTCTGATCCATCCGTATAGAAGAACTGACTGACTTGACGTTTGTATTGAAAATCGGAATTTTGTTATTGAGTGTTGCTGGGTGACGAAGATTTCCAGATTGGCTTCATGTGGATGAATGTGTTTCTCGCCTTTCCGATTCTCGATTTGACATCTTCGTCCGTTCCTCTTGTAGTTGAGACAATGCTCCCTAGCTGGATAAGTGAATGAAGTAACCTCTTTCAAATCCCTTCCGTTGATGGTGATTGGCGCTGGATGTTGCTGCTGCTGTTGTTGTTGTTGGTTGGTTGGTTATTTTCATAACCTCCGTCTTGTCTAATATATGTATATATATATATATATTCTATATTAAATTTCTCTTTCCTTTTTTATAGATTATATACTCTGTCAAGTACTTCTAAGAGTCTATTGTGAATAACTCCCACATATATATATAATATATATGGGTCGACGTCGAAGTACCAATAAACCACCACCGAAACGAAAGCCTATAGTACCACTGGATAAAGTCTTCAACTGTCCATTTTGTAATCATGGTCGGTCATGTGAAGTTGTTTTGTAAGTCGTCTTCCCTTCTTCTATCACATTATTTATTTATTTAACTTAACTTACAGACGTCGTGACAATTGTATTGGATATATCAAGTGTACTATATGCTTGGAAGACTTTCAAACAAAAATAAATTATCTAAGTCAAGAAATCGATGTTTACAATGATTGGATTGATGCCTGTGAAGAAGCAAATGCCTGACTGAGGCATATATATTGATTTCCTCTTATTATTTTTTCTATTAATAACGAATAAATTATACGTGTGTGCATTCTACACACATATCAAATTTACCACGGCAGTATTATATTGTACAAGAAGAAATCTGTGATCACCCAATCATGGTGACCGGTATGATACCTATTTAAAATGATCTCTCGCTGTAACTAACTGTCTAAAAATAATGTATATATATATTCTTGTTTGACTTATGGACATAATAAAGTGTATATTATTTATTCTTTTCGTTGATTTTTCTTAACAATTCTCAGAAAGAAAACTTCAGTAGAAGGAAGGCTGATAGTGAAAATTCGAGTACTGCGGTATCTGTTCTGAGCTGCCTGGCCTGGCGATTGCCCATAATTTATCATCTCCTCTTCCGCCTCCTCGTCCTCGAACTCCCCCACACGATCTCCTCCATGGCACCGACCACCCACTCGTCTATCGCTTCCCATTGGGATTCCACTCGAGCAAAATGGGGTCTGGCCTGCATTAGGCATGTGATGGTGTTGTCATTCGATGGTCTGTCTCATATGTTCAATCCACCCATCTCCATTTTCTTCTTCTGCATGTTTTGTTGAGCAATCGGCAGCTCTCGGTTGTTGGTTTGTTCATCGCCAGAGTTTCTATGTGTTGCTTATTCTTTCTCGCCGTCCGGCTGGCTGGCTGGCTGGCCATTATTTGATCTTGTCTGTCTGTCTGGATTCAACATAGAACTTGGCACCGAAGTGCAGCAGTTCGAGTTGACACGTTCCAAATAGCACGCAAAGGTAGACAAGAAGATGGATGAGTGAAGGGAATCAATAGAGTTTTGACAAGTATAAGAGTGAAACAGAACGAATGAGTAATGGTAGAAAGGAATATGAAAGATTACACAAGAGACTGAATACATCTGCGTAAGCCATTGACAACGATTTTGAGCCATGTCACACCTATTGTCTCCAGTCATTGATTGATTCTTAGAGTCCCGAGGGCGGGCCCCAACCCGGAAGTCTGCATCTCCCTCCCTACCTGACTCAGTTTAACTGTCTAGGATTTCATGGATTGATGAGGCCATGTTTTTGTTTGGCATGGCACCACTTACTCTTTTCCAACCTGCACCTATATCAGCAAGTAATGTCCGTCGGGAGGGGGAGGCGATGGTTAGGCATGCGCAGCACGTCACCTAGCCATCTCAATCTATGTAACTTTATAGCCTCTTCGATTGATTTTCCCTCTTTGCCCAACACTACGCTTAACCTAACGTCAACATTACTTACCTTATTATGCCACCTAACGTGAGAAAGAGGTCGTAGATATCTTTGATCAAAAGCAGTCAATCTTTTCTTGTCTTCAACTCGTATTGACCATGTTTCAGAGCCATAGAGAAGGACGGAGTGAACTGCTGAGCCAGTACACACGTCCTTTGGTCTAGATCTTTAGTATGGAGACAGTCAGCGAGGTGGCAGCAGTTGGTAAAAGTCTGCAGTGTGACGTGTTAGAAATGCTTTTCGTGACGCAGGCGCAGTGCAAGTTCCTGACCCTGATTTTGACGTCACTGACATCTTTGTGTTCAACATCCCCGAATCTTGTTGTTTGTATTTGTGCGGAGTGAAGCAGAAGATTTTGAAGCTGGTTTCAAGTTGATGGAAGGTGTATCGTGCCTTTCCGATTCTGGCTGGCCCGACTGCCTGTGGTTGAAATGATGCTGGCTGTGACTAGACTAGATAAGTGAAGGCAGGAAGTAACCCCTGTCAAATCTCTTTATCCCCCCCGGTGGTTGGTACTACCTTTTGTTGTTGTCATTGCTGATGCTGTTGGTGGTTGGTTGTCTTCAATGGCTTCCTCTCCACCATATCTATCTATATTCACCTGGATTGAGTCAGTCAGTCCTGTCTTTGCTGCCAGTCAGTCAGCCTCTTCGGCGAGTTTTCGCCTGCCTGTCTGTGTAAGTCTTCGAGGTTGTGTTTGTGTGTGACATTCAACGGTATAAATCACCCACATGCGAAATCGAGATGTTCTAGAGTCTTTTAATAAGTTATTGCAGTGTATTCCTGTCTTCTCACTCACTCCGAACGCACAGTCTGACGCATAATCCAGTCCAGTCCACTACAATTACAAATATCATTGAGCCCTTCTCACTTACTGGTAGGTGTAGGTACCTTTCCTTCCATTTTTCATCTTCTCTTTTCCATGTATCCTTCCTTCTATATAGCCTTCAACATTTATTGATATCAAGTCCCTCGATGTACTCGTAACTTTCGTCTGAGTAAGTGGAGTAGATTATTGACTATGCGGTTAGCAATCACCTCATTTTTTTATCTGTTCTGGTAGATTCATTGCTTATTCTCTACCATATATATCTTCTCATTTATTTTGCAATCTAAACAGCCCTGTAATGATCAAACGCGCTTCACGGACATTCCATTTATTTATTTTATTTTATTTTGATTTACAGCTTGATTCCACACCGTATTTTCAGTAAAAGTGTGGAATTTTCAGCATGGATATCGGTAGCCCAAATTCAGGCTGACCATAGATATCGGGTGTGCGCCGGCAGGGGATCGAACCCCGGACCATGTGCATGGTCGGCGAGAGTCCTAACCACTGTGCCACCGACGCACATGCTTACTTTTGCGTTGGTTAAGAGAAGAAGCATTGTGGATGTGCAACTAGCAGGAAGCCTTGGACCTACGTTTCGTGCTAGTTGGCTGGCACTTACTACCTACCAGTCAGTCAGCAAGGCGTATCTACAACATTCTAGGAACAACTCATGTCCGTCCGTTGTGAGATTCGAATTCACGCGTTACCCAGTGCTCTGCAGTCAGAGACGTTACCACTGGTCACATTGACTGACGGAATTCAGTCAGTAGCAAAATAAACGGACTAGACACATTGCACTAGTTACTAACTAACTAGTGTTCAATCAGAAGAAGAAACATCGACTGATTACTGATTAGCTTTTGAAACTCCATTATGGATAAGATTTTATTTTGATAAACTGTCACACAGTGTGTGTAGTGTTATACAGTAATATTAACTGATGTGAGCACACGCTTCGAGCACAATTTATTATTGCCACTCATAATCATATCAAGTTACTCACTCACTCACACAACTTTCTTGCTTCATTTATATTCATGAGTGGAATTGATGATTAGACATTTGAATAAAAATCAGTAATATAAGATAAAGTACATCCAGAAATAATAATAATAATAATATGAGTGTTATTGATCAATTACAATCAGATGGGAAATAAGACGAGTGTTTCTTTTATAGTCATAATAAGTTGCTTCTCAGAATGTTGTGATGTGCTTGAATTGAAATAGAATACAATTTAAGATTATTTATTATCCTCTTCTGATTTCACTGACTGACTGACTGGCGGTAATAATATCTTCTATGCATATCTCTGGTATTTGCATTGAGTCATTTCTGTTGCATGTGTTGGGTGTAGGTAGACACGATGAACCAGGCGGGATTCAGTAATCAAGTTCTCTCTCTATCTCCACCTACCTAGATTACTTCTTAGAATCGTAACCTTCTCCAACCACCCTATTGTGTGGTTGTGTGTTAATGCATGTAGTGCTGAGCTTTTTTTCTAAATTACGCATCTTTTCAGGGTCAACCATTCTTCTTTTAGCAGGAATCAGGGTGGCGGTGGCATTCAAACCTACAAACTCACTCAGGTAGGACAAGCTCTGTAGGTTAAAGGACCCTGTAGGTTGACCCAATTAAGCAAAATAATATAATTTACAAAATACCCTGCAATGACTGTGAAGTCAATTACATAGGTCAAACTAGTAAGTCACAGGTAAACCACGCGAGGTTTTAGTGTGTATATATATATATATAGTGCCTACCATTTCTCAACATTTTGTCCAATATCGATCGGAACTTATTTTGATATGAGAACAAGACGTATAATAGGCGAACAATATTGTTGTTTTCAATTTGATCCCCCTTCTTCAGGCTTTAGTTTGATCTACACAGTTTAACCAATGATAGTGAATTCGTCGATGAGTTGATAATAATAATCATGTGTTGAATGTTTTGAACGTCGTTAATAACGATGACTCTAATGATAACAAAATAATAATGTTTATGCACTTGGTGATAAGAATAACGAAGTTAGCAATATGTGTATATGTAGACAATTCAATAAATAAATAAATAAATTAGGTCAAATCTTAAAAGTTACGTAATACTAAGGGTGAAGTGGACAAATATTTTGTTATGGTTGTGTTCTCTGAGCCAGCTGGATAGTTAATTTGCGAACCTTTCATCGCCCTACTAGGCGACATCTTCAGCGCATACTTCAATTTGAAATGAAGTGAGCTTTTAGATTTCTCCACGAGTTTATTAATCATCTCTTCTGGTAACCTTGGACTTGATTGATTGTTGTTTTTGTGTGTTTTCACACCTTCTAGGTTATTTGTATTGTAATTCGTTGTTTCTTTGAGTTGAACTTTGACCCTTTGTGTGCGTGTGAGGTTTCTTTCTTATCGGTTGATAAATTTTGTCTATCTCGATGTGTCTTTTGATTGATGATTCACTGGAATACAAGGCAGGCTTCTAAAAATTCTCTGGCTAACATTCTTGGTGTTGTTTCCTCTGTCTAATATTTGAACGTTGTCCCAGTCGAATTGATGCCCGTGGTTGTTTGTATGTAGTGATATGAGGGAGTGGATATCATGTCTTTTGACAACTAGCTTATGTTCGTGGATACGAAGACCAAGAGCAGGGACGTCCACTTTGACCAATGTAGTGTTCTTCGCAGTTGATACAATCTATTTTGTAGATGATGTTCGTTTTGTCTTCTTTCGCTGTTCAGTCTTTTGGTTGACATAGAATTGAGTGAAGTGATTTTGTTGGTTTGTGTACGATGTCCATTCATAAAGGTTTGAAGAGTCTTGTAGTGATAACTTTGAATGGCACTTCTCCTACTGTCCGCTTGCTTGCCGCTATCATCAACCAAATCAGTGAAAGTAGAACTTCCTATAGATTTTATCTGACCTTATTTGGATTGTTTGGGTACCACCGCAGAGGTGAAAATCGATAGCTGAATGAATATGGATTCCATTAGTAATTACGTAGGTCGACTTTCGAGTAGATCACCTTGTTGAAACCTGTAGCCCAAAGCTTGTTTGAGTCAAAGAAACTCAGCTGTAACAACGTAATATACACCTAAAGTGGCAGAACTCACTGACAAAGTGTTATTTTGAAATAATAGGGAAGATTTGTAGCTCAGGTGGATGATTTGCAATTAATAGTGTTCTCTGAGCTGGTTGGTTTAGTTGCGAAGCTTTCGTCGTCCTTCGGGACAACATCTTCAGCGCCATATTTAGCACAAAGTGAAATGATTTAAATTTCTTCATGAGTAGTGATAGAATTGCGTCTCCCGGTAACCATCTTTACATATGTGTATTGACCACTTTCTATTGACTTGGATTTTAAACTTTCTGGTCACCTGATTTACTTTTTATTAGTTGGTATATTTCGTCTATATTAACGTGCTTGTTAATTGCATTTTCGTTTGAGTACTGACCAGGCTTCTAGGAATTCCCTGACTGCACTTTTGGTGGTGTTTCCTCTGTCTAAGATTTCGACATTATCCCAGTTATCGAATTGATGTCCATAATTGTCTATATGCATTTATACTAAAGAATACATATCGTGTCTTTTCACGGCTGATTTGTGCTCTTGGGTTCTGATTCAAAGGGGACGCCCACTTTGACCACCGATGAAATACTTGTTGCAGTTCATGCAATTTATTTTGTAAATGGTATCAATTTTATACCCTTTTTCTGTTGGATGTTTCGGTTTGCGATTTGAGTGGCTTGTGTGCTATATCTATATGAAACAGTTTCAGTATTCTAGCTGTTATTTCAGAGATATTTCTCATGTATGGTAGAATGAATTTTCTTGTGGTCTTTGATGATGATGTTCCTTGTTGGTGTTTAAAGTTGAATCAAAACACCAACAAGAAACCATCATCAAAGACCACAAGAAAATTCATTCTACCATACATGAGAATTGTCTCTGAAATAACAGCTAGAATATTGAAACAATTTGAAATGGATATAGCACACAAGCCAGTAAAATCGCTTAATTCGATATTGTGCAAACCGAAAGACACATCCAACAGAAAAAGGGGATAAAATTAATACCATTTACAAAATAAATTGCACGTATGAACTGTAACAAGCATTGTATCGGCCAAAGTGGGCGTCCCCTTCGAATCAGAATCCAAGAACACAAATCAGCCGTGAAAAGACACGATATGTATTCTTTAGTATAAATGCATATAGACAATTATGGTCATCAATTTGATAACTGGGATAATGTCAAAATCTTAGACAGAGGAAACACCACCAAAAGTGCAGTCAGGGAATTCCTAGAAGCCTGGTCAGTACTCAAACGAAAATGCAATTAACAAGCACGTTAATATAGACGAAATATACCAACTAATAAAAAGTAAATCAGGTGACCAGAAAGTTTAAAATCCAAGTCAATAGAAAATGGTCAATACACATATGTAAAGATGGTTACCGGGAGACGCAATTCTATCACTACTCATGAAGAAATTTAAATCATTTCACTTTGTGCTAAATATGGCGCTGAAGATGTTGTCCCGAAGGACGACGAAAGCTTCGCAACTAAACCAACCAGCTCAGAGAACACTATTAATTGCAAAAGTGTAATTCTGTAGAGAAGTGCCAGCAGCCATACCTTATCTAGCACAAAAAGGAGAGAAGAAATTCATGCGAGTTATAATACATAAGAAAAGAAATATTGACATAGGGGTGTGAAGGTGGGGGAATCATGTAGATTCAGTGAATTTTAGCCAGGGTTGAGTCATGTCACCAACAGGCTTCATACATTAGTTCTTAGTGTGTCTCGAGGACGCCTTAATCAGGTGGTCTATATCTCCCTACATAACTCACAAAACAACAGTCAAGCACTTCATGGAATGATGACAGATTTCTATTTGAGCACTCCTAACTCCTCCAAGTCAACGTCACCAAAAAATGCCGGTGGATTGGAATGCGTAAAACTTATGCAGGAAATTAATAAACCAATAGAAACAGTTATGAATAAAGTTAAGAAATCCACAGCGGACCTTATACGCCGAATGAAGCCGTTTGTAGGTGAGTCTAAGTGGTTTAATTTAATGCCCAAAACTAATAACCCCAGTAGGATGTATGGTGTTGTTAAAGTTCATAAGTCAGGATACCCTATTAGGCCTACAGTTGATTTTAGAAATTCACCTACTTATGAATTATCTAAATATTTAGCCATGGTATTAAATCCACTCGAAATCTAGACTAACTAATTCTTATGAACTCAAACACAGATTAGATAATTTAAAATTAGATAATGAAGAGAAAATGGTTAGTTTTGACATTGTCAGTTTATACACACGTATACCGATAATAAATATGGCTATTGAGGCAGTCAGAAACGAACTTATTTCTCACCAAGAACTCGAACTTAGGACAAAAGTGCCACTTGAGGACATAATGCTGGGAGTACCGCTATGCCTGACTTCCACAGTATTTAAATTCCAAGGGAAAATATACAAACAAACTGAGGGAGTTGCCATGGGATCACCAATATCCCCAGTGGTAGCAGATATATTCATGGATAAGTGGGAAAGCATAGCGATTGAAACGTTCACCCCCACCCCAAAAGTATGGTGGAGGTATGTAGATGACACATTCACTGTACTTAGAAAACAAGGTATAGATAGGTTTTTCGAACACATTAACTCGAAGGTTGAAGCGATTTGTGGTGAGAGCTGTCTACTAGCCAAATTGGTAGACAGTAATTTGCGTCAATATTTACGTTCCCAAGATTTGTCGTGAGAAAATGTGAACAAAGATGTGAAAATATATAAATATGCGTTGATTTCCTTGATAAATGATCTGTTGCCTGACCCTTGCCTTCTGTTGTTACATTTGGTGTCGCTGCCTGTCGCGAAATGAAAGTCCCATGGCCTGCAGCTTTTGAAGAAGGAGACATATGGATCTTCTTAAGGGACTTCGAAGCTATTGCAGAGTTGAATGGCGTGCAAGAGCCATCAGCGAAGGCGGTTGTACTTGGAACGCTACTGAGAGGCCGGGCGAAGGCAGCATATGATAGTGTGAGGCAAACAGAGGGGCAAGCAACTTGGAAGTCAGTGGTTGAACGCTTGAAGCAGGAGTTTGACAGCCCGATGGACAGAGAGCGGGCAATGCAGCAGTTTCGCACCATGAAGCTGGGAGTTGACGGTGACCCTCTCGTATTGGCGCTGACCTTGACAAGCCTACTTCGTCGCGCTCTACCAACACTGGACGAAGATTCTGAGGCACAAATGTTGGCATCCCAGTTTATGGAGAGTGTCCCAGAACATATATCCTAACAGCTACATCTGGTTAACGCCGTACAGCCACTGGACATCGGGGAGCTTGCGAAGGTGACCAGATAGCTGTTGCGTAAGACGGTTGCAGCGGTAGAGCCACCAAAATCCGAGCAGTGTGAGAAACAAATCGAAGAGTTGCAAAGTGAAGTGGCCGCGCTGAGACTGAGTGTGCGGAGAGACCGGTGTTTCGCATGTGGCAAACTGGGGCACTGGAGAGACCGCTGCCCGGAAAGACAACAAAGAAGAATTTTTAAAAGATATACTGTGTCTTCTTCCTGTGTTCCGAGACTTGAGGTAATAGGGGCGATGGAGAAGGGGGCAATATATTCGAAGTTACGGGTAAATGATCGCGAGTTGGTGTGTTTAATCGACTCAGGGGCTGCAGTCTCACTCGTAGATAGGAGTCTATGTGAGAGTATAAGACCGTGTTCGTTGACAGTGCAGACAGTAGGCGGTCACGTGTTAAGAATCGCGGGAGTTTCAGACTGCAGGGTTAGAATTGGAGAGGATTGCGTGACGTTGCCATTCCTGGTTGTACCTGAATTGCGCCGAACAATCCTTGGGGCCGACTTTTTGCGAGAAGTGGATGCAGTGATTAACATGAAGAAAAGGGTTGTCGTTACGAAGTACGGGTGATTTAGCATGCATGAGAATAGTGAGGTAGCAAGGATTGCGGCATCGGAAGTCCGAAGTATAGCAAAGTTACTCAGCAAATACGATCATCTGTTTACTGGAGATGGGGACCCATACGGTTATTGCGATAAGGTGAATCATGAAATTCCGTTAAGTGGCCCGAAAGTACCACGCGAAGAGTTCCATGTCACTTAGAAGGCGAAGTTGAGCGACAGGTGCGAGAGATGTTAAAAGATGATATTATTGAAGAAGCTGATAGCCCGTACAACTTTCCAGTGCTGTTAGTAAAAAAGGCGAATGGGAAGTATAGATTCTGCGTTGATTTTCGACAGTTAAACAGTATGACAGAGTTAAGACCGTGTGTCATGCCAACAGTAGTAGAAACTTCAGATCGCCTACAAGGCGCAAATTTGTTTTCAGTTCTCGATCTTCGCTCAGGATACTGGCAGATACCGATAAAGCCAGTTGATAGAGATAAGACGGCATTCATCGTGGGTCAGACACGATATCGATTTAAACACATGCCGTTTGGACTAGCAGGTGCACCGTTCACGTTCAGACGACTGATGAAGCTATTACTTAAGAACGTGAAAAACGTTGAGGTGTACGGTGATGATCTCGTCATATATAGTCAAAACGAAAACGATCAAAATTAAAAACATTACAAAAATACCTTGGAAGGAAGTAACCACTAGAGAAATCTTGACGAAAGACATCCGCCCGAATTAAGAGAAATTGAAAATTCTTAGGAAGCGTTTATAGTGTTCTGAAGAATTCAATGAGATAGCAGCCCCTCTGTACAGGCTACTAGGTGAACCGAAGTTTGTTTGGTCGGAGGAATCGCAGAAGACATTCGACAGGATTAAACAGCTGCTCAACCACCAACAAATGACACTAAAGCTACCTGTACCTGGAAGACAGTTCACAGTGTGCACAGATGCCAGTGACTACGCCATAGGTGCGGTCCTAAGACAGGGAGAGGGAATCGTTGAGTATGCCAGTCGGGTTTTGACACACACCGAGCGAAAGTATTCAACGATAGAGAAAGAATGTTTAGCGATGGTATGGGCAATCGACAAATGAAGACCTTATTTACTCGGCCGGCGGTTCCACATCGAAACGGATCATAAGCCGCTACAGTTTCTGAAGACAGCGAGAGACCCACGAGGGAAATTGTCACGGTGGATGTTGCGTCTTCAGGAGTACGATTTTACGATCTCACACGTTCCTGGAAGTGAAAATGTCTTGGCAGATTTGTTATCGAGACCAGAAGACGAGCCTGAGTTGCCCGAGGTCGCTTACGGAGTGCATGCAGTAGAACAAGACCCACTAAGACTGGCACACAGACAAAGGTTGGACGATACGCTGAATACAGTAATACAGGTGATAACTAACGGAATAGAAGTGGATCAAGCTACAGCGAGTAAGGAGCTAACCACACTACTCAGACAGAGAGATCGACTAAGAGTGAATGTCTACGGGACTCTGACCTGGCGAGAGGACGACGGAAGCTGGCTAGCTGTCATACCTCAATCGTCGCGCCACGACATGATAGAAGAATGCCACCAGCTAGCACATACCGGAGTGGCCAGAACAACCGACCTCTTGAGACAAAGTATGTACTGGCCAGGTATGAGAGAAGACGTAGCAAGATATGTACTTGGATGTCCATGGTGCCAGCTAATGAAAGGCGACCGGTGCATACGACCACCACTTCAGTCGATTCCAGTTACGGCGATAGGTGACTTGTGGTCCGTAGATGTTATGGGTCCATTTCCGCAGACATCCAATGGTAATCAGTACCTCTTGGTGATGACGGAACACGCGACACGATGGGTAGACGCCGTAGCAATCCCAGATCAACACGCCAGGACCGTGACAGATGCAGTAGTTAGACACATCGTTGCAGACCACGGCGTACCAAAGACAATACTGACAGACCAAGGTCCGTGTTTCGAAAGTGAAGAATTTACTTCCCGTTTGCAACAGCTTGGCATCAAGAGGATCTGAACGACCCCATACCATCCACAAACGAATGGCCTAACGGAGAGAAACAACCGTACGCTGAAGGAGTGGCTGGCCTCGAAGGGTCGGTAACTGGGAAACGGAGCTGCCACTGATTCTACTAACACATCGTGCCACCACCCAGGAAACAACGAAAAAGTCACCCTTTCAACTGATGTATGGTAGGAAACCACGATTACCGATACACAACGAAACCTGGCCCCTTCACCAAAAGTGGCGTACGACGAAATTAAAAGCAGAACGGAAAGAAGCCGTCAAGAATGTAATGCAGAAGCAGCGGAGGGATGTCGCGAAGTCTCAGCTGAGAGAAAAGACTCAGTGCATTACCTTCTCAGTCGGTGACCAAGTGAAGTGTAGAGACAGAAGATATGCTGTCGGATGCGGGCCAGGTTCACGAAAACTCCTTCCAAAGTGGGAAGGACCATACAAAGTCACAAAAAGATGGGTTCAAGTATATACCATCAGAAGAGGTGACAAACAAAAACGAGTTAACGCCAGTCAGATCCAACGATGGGTGCATTGGGACAAGCCGGTCTGTAACAATCATCAACGAGAGGATGCATCACCCAGAAGGTCGGAACGCCTGCGCGCGAAGCTATTTGACGGGGGGACGAGTGTGGTGAGAGCTGTCTACTAGCCAAATTGGTAGACAGTAATTTGCGTCAATATTTACGTTCCCAAGATTTGTCGTGAGAAAATGTGAACAAAGATTGATTCAAAACCGACCACAGCAGACTTTGCGTAGGCGGATGCAGTTAACATATAGAGGATTTGACATTCAAGAAACAGTCACAAATAGATGAAAGATTAACTTTACGTGAGAAACAACCAATCGGAAGACTGTGTTTGTTTGTTTAAATATCCATAGTAATGTACATGCAAATATATAAATATGCGTTGATTTCCTTAATAAATGATCTGTTGCCTGACCCTTGCCTTCTGTTGTTACAGATTCAATTCACTTATGAATTGGAAAATCAGGAAGGGGAGCTCCCAATGTTAGATTGCAACGTAAAAAGGAAAGAAGATGGGAAGTTAAACACTAGTGTTTGCAGGAAACCCACACATTCAAACAGATATTTGGAATTCCAGTCGTCCCATCCTATGTCAGTAAAAATAGGATTGGTGAAATGTTAAAATGACAGAGCACAAAAACTAAGTAGTACCAAAGAAAATCTAAAACAGGAACTGATACACATAGAAGAAGCTTTGAAACTTAATAATTACCCTGATAAATTAGTCAAGAAATATGTAAGGAAATGTAAAAATAAAATAAATAATGATAGTAGCGATAGTGATAATAACAATAGTGATGATAATAATAATATTAATGACGACACCAGTAATAAGGAATCTAAATCATCAGTAGTAATTCCATACAAGGAAGGAACCTCGGAAACAACCTTAAGCAGAATTCTTGACAATGTAGGCAGGAACTAAAGTGGCTGGCATTCGAACCAACCACAAACTCAATTAGAAACAAGCTTTGTCGGTTAAAGGATCAATCCTGCCAGTGGAGCCTTTAAAACAAAACAATTTAGTTTATCTAATACTCTCACCGCGATGATTGTCAGGTCAAATGCATAGGTCAAAGTAGTAAAACAGGGTCAGTGAGTCAGACTAGCCAAACATAAAAACTAGCAAAATCTAGATTTGTTGACCCGAATAAGATAAGAAATCTAGAGAATAGTTCAGCTATAGCAATGACTACATGGCATTACGGTTTTAAAATCTAATGTCACAGGGTGGCGAGTGGGGAAGATTGATAACGGAAGCTTTGTTTAATCGAGTCAACTGCAAGTACATGTAACAGGAATGATTCAACACCTATCCACGTCGACATCTGGAAAATTCTACTACCCCTACGACAAATAGGAGAGGACAAAGAAAACTATAAAACTCAAGTTTCAAAGTCGCGTGATTGCAGTTGATATGATTATGAACATATAAATTTTTTTCGAAACGTCATCCAGTAAATACTAATACTGTTTCACTATGTGATACATCTAATAAACAAACTAATATGGAATTACTGGCGTCAAAGTAGAACTACTTTGCACAGATGTGCACCACTTCCAGTTGCCACACTCCTTCCATCTACTACACCAAGCAAGAGAAGCGTGTAAACAGAGGTTTAAAAGACAGAGAGAGATAATAAAGAGAAGTGCGAATGAGCCAAAAAGAATAGTAATACGGAAGAAAAATAAAGTTTTATTGGGTATTGTAATTCCCAAGAAGTGGATGCATCTGCGTCATTGAGAACGATTTTGAGCCAGCCATATCACCGATTGTCGCCAACCTTCACTGGTTTTTACCATCCCGATGACCACAACCAAGAAGTCTACACCTCTTTACGTGGCTTAAATTAACTATTGAGGATTTTCAAGTGTTGGTTTGTAGGGATTTGGTTGGTTACAGGATTTTCATCATGAGCTGACATTAGTTAGAGAACCATTGGAAAACCTGGGAATACTGGACAGCTGTTTCGTCCTAGTTTGGGACTCTTCATCAGTACGCACCCACTGGGATTCGAACTCAGGACCTTCTGGTTACAAGGCAAGCTAGCTCGTACACCATTAAGCCACTGGGACCCGATCCAATGGCCCATGAATTCTAACTTCTGCCAATTCACGACATAGCGCGACCCCTTCGGTGGCGAGTATTTGTCCTCACACCCGACCTGCTGCACCTTACTGGTCACGACTTCTCACTAGAACCCCAGGTAACTACCTACCTGAATAGGGCAAGTCGCTAGTGTGGATTTGATTGACTGATGAAGCCATGCTTTTGTTTGACCATCAAAACTACCACCACAGGCTAACCCTTTTCCAACTTCATCCACCTCATGTCATTGTCCATCGAGGAAGACGATGGCTAGGCATGCGTAACACATGTCCTAACCATCTCAACCGATGTAATTTCACAACCTCGTCGATTGATTTACCCTCCTTACCTAGCACTGGGTGCCTAACTTCCATATTGCTCACCCTACGATACCACTTCACATAGAAAATAGAACTCAGACACCTCAGGTAAAGCATAGCTAGGTAGCTAACCTTTTCGTATCTTGCAATTTCAATGGCCATGTCTCACAGCCAGCCAGCTATGAGGAGGACAGAGCGGACTACTGAGTAGTACACAAACCCTTTGGTCTACAGATGGCGGGATATCACATCTACTAAGCCAGAGGGAGATGGTGTAAGTTGGCTGAAAAATGCAAAACCAGCCTTCTGTATCCGTAGCCGTGCTGAGATTTCTCCAGCGATCAGATCAACCCGATGGCGTTGGCTGGGCTGATGCACCCCCCTCAAATAAGTGAAGTGCTCAACACGCTCTACATTGATCAGTGCAATGTATTTTCTTGGCATTCCCTTCACAGACAAACATCGCCATTGTACTTCTTGATCGACAGAATCTGTCGAAGAGTGGAGATATGATGAATACACCCTCTTGCCGGTATGTAGCCTACCTGGTCCTCTCGTGTTTGTTTCTCCCAAGCACCGCCTAGTCTTCGCATGATTATTGAGCCTAGAACTTTTAAGATACCAAATTGGTGAAGCTAATCCCCTCCTGTGATTATCACAGGAACACTTGTCTCCCTTCTTATACATATCACGGTAATCAATGACTTACACCAGCCTGACGGAATTTCCTCTCTGAATCCCAGACGCTGCCTAATAATACCTTAGTTAAAGCAGACAGCAAACTGTCCTCGTCCTCATCATTAAACACCTCTGGAGTTATTCCATCGGGTCCTGCTGCTTTGCCTGGTTTCAGACTAGTGACAGCCTGATAGGATCCCGCCGCATAAAGTGGTATATCATCATCTCTCACGCATGTTGTGATTAATTATGCGATCAATCATTTCTCACAGCTGTGAGGCCAACTTTATTGTTGTAAAGAGAATGTATAAATACCATGTGTTGTTCTCCCAATGGTTACAATATACAGTCACAGGCCAGCCAGCCAGCCTTTGTCTTTTGATATTTGCGTGGCTCAGTGAATCAATCGGAAGGCACCACAGTCAGATAGGTATATTAGGCAGGCGCGCAGACAGAACAAAGTGACTACATTTTTTCGTTGAGTTCAGTATCAGTTATAAAAAAAAAATTACCTACGTGGTTATTTCCGTTCACTGAATTTATAACAATACCAGAGTTCTTACTGGTGTGATGCCTGTTATCCTATTCGGCAGAGGGTACTAACGTTGAAAGCTTCTACATGAAGTTGACGTCGTAGCTTTAAGAGGCTATACTGGGAGTGTTTTTATGGCTTTCATCTTTGTGTATTGTATATTGTAATGAAAATGCTATACGTGTATATATTAGAGTAGAGCCAGAGTGAGATGAGGGAGGATCTAATTGAAAAGTAAATATTTCTTCGCTGCTACTCAATCTTTCTGTTTTCAATATCGAACTGTTAATGGTTTTAACTACACCTTTACTTAGCCATATTGCGAGATGTTCTCGAGCGAGCACGAAAAATGAAGTTCCTAGAGCAACAACGGCCAATATAACTCGCTCCGCAAGCGCAGAATTCCATATTTTTTTTCCTTCGCTTCACTTCTATCTATGTACCACCCTAATCAAAACTCACTCACTCATTAAATTATTTATCTTATTATGCAACTATAATACACTTTTTGTTCAGCGAAGAAATTTCTTTTCAACGACTTCATTTTCAAGCTGTACAGTCGTATTTATATTACAGAAAAGGTCATTAAGTGGCACTAAATAATTGCTCAGTCAATATACATATATGTGATAAGAATAACGATAATTAAAATGTTATCAGGGGTAGAGTTGAAGTGGATAAATTACAAAATTATTAAAGATTGTTTTATAAGTGAGTTGAAAAATGTTTTGCAAATGTCAAATGTTGTCTAAAAACTTTAAAAAATTAGGAGTACGATTACGATAAGAATGAAGATGTGAAGTGAAGTGGAAAGAATTCAAGTGGTAAAATAAAATAAAGTAAAAACTAGAAAGAACATTACTACGACCAAGGTAAAGAAAGGGGTTTGACAAAACGTTTTTGAACACATAATTTAGGTTTCTGTTCATGTATAGCTAAAGATTCGGCTATGCATAAGTGAAGAAAACGTAAACTTTTGGATCGATTCGATTTTCCATGTAGATAACTTTGAAAGATGAATCACGTGTGGCTGAATGACCAGGCTGTAACAGGTGATCACAGATAGACGACTTTGCAGTTCTACGTCCTCCTTTCATTAACCAGACTGGATAGTGTTCAGCTACACGTTTTCGGAGATTACGCTTACCACGTCCCATATAAACAGCTCGACAAGAGCAGGTAAAAGAGTAAATACACACAGATGTGGACAAAAGCGGTAATCTATCCTTGACGCACTGTCTAATCATATTTCGGCTGGTAAAATCTAGTTGCAAGTCAGCTGCAGGAAAAGTACGTTTAATACATTTAGATAAACGATTTTTAATCAATTCCGAAATGGTGTCACCTTTGAATGCCAGACTCATGAACAGTTTTTTCTTCGGCACTGTAATTTGTCTGGGGGCGTGTTCTTTCTTGATGTTACGTTCGATAAACCTTGTAGGATAACCATTATTAAGGAGATTTGATCGAAGCTTATCTAGTTCACTATCGATTGTCTCTGCAGAGCAGATTTTACGAATTCTGGAGCATAAGGAATGAATAAGATTTCTCTTTCTCCCTAAGGGTACCCAACTGTTGAAGTTAGTGTACTGCCCAGTGAATGTTGGCTTTCGGTAAATCGACCTTAGCAACGTACCATTCTCTCTTCTATCTAGCTTTACATCAAGGAAGTGAAATGAGGAATTCGACTCTTCTTCGACCGTGAAAAGCAAAGATGGGTGAGAACCATTAAATATTCCAAGAAGTTCAGCAGTTGAAGAGTTTTCGTCACATACAATGAAAGTGTCATCTATATATCTTTTATACACTTGCCCGACTTCTCTCATGCATTGACTAACATTAGCAACTATGCTTTTTGACAGCTCATCGCTACTACTCCCATACTAATCTTCATTCCCCCCCCCACTCGAGTCCAGATTACAATTTGATTATTCACCACATTTTCTGAAATATTTTGATGACGTAAGCAACAACGACAACAACTCTAACTCATTTTTATTCTTGTCCGACCAAGCTAATTTACACACACACACACATACAAAAATAATTATGTGTAATTGCGATTGCATAGCTAAGTGAATGAATTCGCCGCCGAAAAGAGACTCTTCGCTGAACTATTCGTGTCTTGCTTTTCATAACAAGGAGTCAACAAATCAGTGTCATTAGCAAGAAATTTCAAATACACTTCAATTACTGATTCCTATCACACCGATGCAGTCTACATCCCAAACAGTGAGACACTTGATGCAGTGGTACCATACTTTCGTCTGATCACTTTCGTCTAATCCACTTTGCAACTCCAGATAATATTGATATAAGTATAAAATTCGGGCACTGTGGTGTGGTAGAGTATAACTACTCCATTATGGATGAGATTTTATTTTGATAAACTGTCACACAGTGATGTACAGTAATATTAACTGATGATCACGTTTCGAGCACAAATTATTACCGCTCATAATCATATCAACTTACTCACACAACTTCTTTCCTTCATTTATATAAATGTGTGGAATTGGTGATTAGACATTTGAATACAAATCAGTCATATAGGATAATGTACGTGAACTGAAATAGAATACAATTTGAGATTATTCATTATCCTCCTCCGATTTGACTGACTGGTGGTAATAATATCTTCCATATTTCTGGTATTTGCATTCAGTCATTTCTGTTGCATGTGATGGGTGTAGACTCAGTCAACAAGGATTCAGTAATCAACCTCTCTCTCCACCTACATAGATTACTTCTTAGAATCTTAACCCTCTCCAACCACCCCATTGTGTGTTAATGCATGCAGTGCAATGTAGTGCTGAGCTTTTTTCTAAATTACTTATCTTCTCGGGGTCAACCATTCTTACCTTAGCTAAATTCTTGTTCCGACAATTTGACTACTCCCGACCTACTAGTTTGACCTATGTAATTGACTTCACAGTCATTGCAGGGTATTTTGTAAATTATATTATTTTATTTATTTAGGACTAAATGCATTAACACAAAAACCACACAATAGGGTGGGAGAGAGTTAAAATTCTAAGAAGTGATCTATGTAGGTGGCGATAGAGAGAGATTGATTACTGAATCCTGCCTGCTTCCTCTAGTGACTCTACACCCAACACATGCAACAGAAATCACTCAATACAAATACCAGAAATGTGGAAGATATTATTATCACCAGTCAAATCAGAAGAGAATAATAAATAATCTTAATATTCTATTTCAATTCAAACACATCACAACATTCTAACAAGTTACTTATTATGACTATAAAAACACTCATCATATTTCCCATCTGATTGTAATTGATCAACAACACTCATATCATTATCTCTGAATGTACATTATCTCATATTGAATTTTATTCCAATATCTAATAGATTCCACACATGTATATAAATGAAGGAAAAAAGTTGTGTGAGTGAGTGAGTAACTTGATATGATTATGAGTGGCAATAGTTTGTGCTCGAAACGTGGTCGCATCAGTTGATATTACTGTATAACACTGCACTGTGGGACAGTTTATCAAAATAAAATCTCATCCATAATGGAGTAGTTATACTCTGCTCTACCACAGTGCCCAAATTTTATACTTATGTCAATTTTCCATCCCTGCATCTCTACGAATCAAGGACGAAATTCTGTGGACTCTAATTCACAATGTATCTACAAGTTAACCTGCAGTCAAGGTGACATCCGTATAGTTAGAACCAATACAATCTTCCAATGTCGTGAAAATGAAAGTGTTCCAAAATGGTTATTAAGAAAATCCCAATGCATTTATTCTGAAAAGAAATCCATCATCACCATTCATTCCAAAGCACTTATTATTGTGAGGTCACAAAATCCACATTAATAACTGCCTCACAATTATTTCACCATATAGCTCCGATTCAAGTTTGGTTGTTAAGGGTGATGGAATCATTCCGGGGATGAATCACACATATCCTAAACTATGTGTACAGTCAAAACAATAGACTTCAACCTTCGCCTACAATGGACTGACTACTTGACCTATTTAAATGTGATAATTGTTCATTAGTATGTACTTTTGTTTCATATAGCTGAGTAATTGTCATTCATTTTATTTTATTATTGTTAACCATGTTATTTGTAAAGCCGTTGTCAAGAAACCACGAAATGAATATATGATCTCGCAAAAATTTGTCTTCTAAATGCCTCATTCCAAAAATGACGCTACTCAGCAAGACTTTTGTGTTATCAGTTCACACAACGCTGCGTTTACCTTAATTGCTGATTGAGACATGGCCATTCAGAGTGACAGACACGAAAAGCCAGGCTACCTAGCTAGATAGCTGTGCTTCATCATAGGTGTCTGCGTTCTTACTTTCTACCGTCTTAGGTTTGTAACAGGCTGGTGAGCAATACTGAGATGAGGCATCGGTCGGCCGATTTGTGCTAGATGAAGAAAACTTCAATAACTTGTATATTAGAGTAGAGTCAGAGTGAGATGACGATTTAATTAAAAGGTGAATAGTTATTCGTTCAGTCAATCCTTTTTTTTTCACTTTGCAAATGTATAAAAAAAGGGCCTCTTTTATCTACATGGGAAGCATAGTTTCAACTACAGGCGGACGGAACTGACGAGGATATCAAAGCAGCCAGAATCGGAAAAGCAAGACAAGCTTCCACTACTCTCGTCTGTGTGGGGAGGTCAACAACACTACTCAGCGTCAAAAATAAGATCCGGATTTTCAACTCCAGTGTGAAGTCAGTCAGTGCTACTCACTATACGGATCAGAGACTCGCACTGCGCGTCATAAAGAGCATCTCAAACAAACTACAGACCTTCATTAACAGCTAGCTGTCTTCGCTCAAGACCAGATGGCCGGCCAGAAAAGGGGATCTGTGGCGATAAGAGAACCAACACACAGCAGGAAGCGACTGTGAAACAATTAGGCAGGAAGAAATGGAGATGGATTGGATTGTGGCCATACTCTGAGGAAACCATCAAGTGAGTGACATTAGTAGACAAGCCATTGCTCGAATGGAACCCGACTGAAAGGGAAGCGGCGAGCTGGTCGTCAGTGCAAGGGTGACTTGGAGGAGGTCATGTGAAGAGGAGATGAAAACGTGTGTGATGGCAGATTTGGAGCCAGGTGAAGATTCTAGCAGAGAACCGAACACAATGGAGACGTGCGCGGCTGCAGAAGCCCTATGTTCCTCTAGAAATTAAAGGAAACAATAGTAATAATAATATAATAATAATAAATAGAGATTGTTTTTTCTGTAGTAAAAAGAAAATATACCTCAAATTATTATCTGAATTATTATAAATTTTTATATTATTATTATTATTATTTCAGCGACATTAAGACCTCAGTTACACAAAAGCAAGCTGTAGGAAATAAAACAGACAAAGAATACGGGGAGGACGGAGGAGGGGTTGGTGGTGATGACGGCGGCGGCGGCCAGAGTGGGGTGGGGAGGATGCAGATGCCTAACGTCCTTGTGGTACAATGGAAAAATATTATAAAGATGTTAGTGTGTATGCATATATATTACTGAGACCAGAAAATATTATATATCGATTTTTTTGGTAAATATCGACACAGCTTGAAATCATCATCATCATAGAGTTAGGTCAAATTGTTTGTTAGTATGGGGGGTGGGGGTGGAATGTATGAATATATGTATTATGTACACAATCTCAATTATTAAAAAAAAATTGAAGTGTTGAAGATGATCATCACAAAGCAAGGACTGATGAATTGTCAGCCGGGGACGAAGGGTGGGGACAAACCAACAGAACAACAAGAAATGCATGACAATTCCACTGAATAACAAAAAAAAGGCGTGTTTTCTTTCTTCATATTTATTATTGGATGTATTTACTCTGCAACAGTGTATGAACTAGTTCCCAGTTGGATTTCACAACAAACAGACTAATCCCTGGTACTTGAGCTGATGGGATAACAATAGCTGGAGGAGTTGAAAATTGTTCTATTTCTGTAGAACTGTTGTTACGATTGAAATTGATCGATGAAGAAGAATTGGCCTCGAGAAATACTGATGATGATGATTGATGATTACTGGCACAGTCGGATGATGATGATGATGCAGCGGATAGTTCAAGATTATCAGCCCATCGTTCTAGGCTACGAAGAGCGCAGAGTACTTGTCCTAGAAACGAAAAAAAGAAAAGAGGAATTAAAATAGATTAGACGTATATGCTAAGAAATATTATTACTATTATTGTTTCCTCTAATTCCTAGAGGAACATAGGGCTTCTGCAGCCGCACGTCTCCATTGCGTTCGCTTCTCTGCTACAGTCTTCACGTGGCTGCAAGTCTGCCATCACACACGTTTTCATCTCCTCTTCACATGACCTCCTCCAAGTCACCCTCACCCTTGCACTGACGACCAACTCGCCGCTTCACTTTCGGGTTCCACTCGAGCAATGGCTTGTCTACTAATGTCACTCACTTGATGGTTTCCTCAGAGTATGGCCACAATCCAATCCATCTCCATTTCTTCCTGCCTATTTGTTTCACAATCGGTTCCTGCCATGTTGGTTCGCTCCCAGAGATCCCTGTTGCTGATCTTTTCTGGCCGGCCATCTGATCTTGAGTGGTATTGAGCGAAGACAGGTGTTGATGAAGGTCTGTAGTTTGTTTGAGATGCTCTTTATGACGCGCTGGCCAAGTCTCTGATCCGTATAGTAGCACTGACTGACTTCACATTGGAGTTGAAAATCCGGATCTTATTTTTCATGCTGAGTGCTGTTGACCTCCACACAGACTTGAGAGTAGTGAAAGCTTGTCTTGCTTTCCCGACTCTTGCTTTGATATCCTCGTCAGTTCAGTCTGCCTGTAGTTGAAACGAAGCTTCCCAGGTAGGTAAAGAAGGTTGTTTCTTTCAGGCTCCTCCCATTTATGCAGTGATCGTTGTCTATTGTTGTTGTTCTTGTCCAGAAATCTTCATTACCTCTGTTTTCTCCATGTTCACCTGAAGTCCTATCTTCTCTGGATGCTTCTTCTGCCAACTTGTTGCTTTTCGCTTGCATATCTTCCAGTTTGTGAGAAATCAGACATATATTATCGGCGAAGTCTAGATCCTCCAAGTCTCCTTTTGTGTGAGTCCATTTTATGCCTGTTTCCTCATTGCCCGCTGTTTATCACATTATCCAGTCTACTGCAATCAGGGAAATCATTGACGATAGTAGGCAGCCAGCCAGCTTGTCTTACTCCTGTCCTCACTTCTTAGAAGGATTCCATGAGTTTCCCGTTGTGGATTACTTGTCATGCAGCATTCTCGTACAGCTGTTGGATGAGATGTATAATTGTCGGTGGCACCCCATAGTAGCGAAGTAGTTTCCAAATCACCTCTCGATCGACGCTGTGCTGTCAAAGGCCTTTTCAAAGTCAATGAAGTTGAGCGAGATAGAGAGGTGACTGCCATTCCAAGCTTTGTTCAATGATGATTTGTAGTGTGGCGATTTGATCAATACATGTAATATTATTTAATATGATATTATATATATATATATATATATATATATTCCTTTACGTTCCCAGTGGAAAAATCCTAAACACCATAATTTTGAAAATACGTCTAACCATAAAATTCGAGATACTAACAGTTTACTTTCTATAGTTTGGTTAGTGAGGGTTAGTTATGCTTTTTCACGAGTTGATCACGGATTGATGTCAGCTAGAGAACCATTGAAGACCAGCCAGAGGAAGTACTGGACAGCTGCTGTCTCATCCTAGTTTGGGAATTATCGGCAGTACACACCCACTGGGATTCGAACCCAGGACCTCCCGGTTACAAGGCAAGCTCGTATACCATTCATGAGCCATTTAATCGGATCCCAGTGGCTGAATGGTATACGAGCTTGCCTTATAACCGGAAGGTCCTGCGTTCAAACCCTCTGTGATGGGTGCGTACTGCCGATGATTCCCAAACTAGGACGAAACAGCAGCTGTCCAGTACTCCCTGTGGCTGGTTTTCAATGGTTCTCTAACTGATATCAATAATCCGTGATCAACTCGTAAAAACTAACAGTTCGAACAAACATGAAGGTGTGATGTTAGCTGATGCATAGCAAATTCAGATTCATAAATTTAAAAAAATGGATATGTATCACTAATTATTAATACTTGGTCAAACAAAATTCCCGATTGTCTATATCTTCTTATGGAGACGTTAACAAATGTTTTACAACTGTTTACCCACACACACCATTGTATACCGCATAAACAAATATAGAGATTTTCATATTCAGTTATCTAGGAGACCATGAACTTTTAGTCGAACGTAATCACTAAAATTCTGATGTTGTAAAAGTACACAATGTTTAAAGTGTTTAACAAAGGTAGACCAATATTTGTAAGTCCGAGGTCAAATTTTGATCACAGCACATACAATTTTGTTTATTATACATGTTGATACCTGTTTCGTGACTCGTATGATTGGACAAAGTTTTTAAAAACAAGAGATGTTCCTTTTATATATATATATAAACCTCTGTTATGTTAATTTCGATTAATTTCACTGAAGAAGTTCGGACCAGATTGCGGAACGCAGGAAACGTTGGGATTACTCATTTCAATATCGCTGAAATTTTACAAATATATATATTTACATTTGTACAAATGTCTTCAAGCTAGAGGCTTGAAGTTTCGGTAGCAGTGGTGATTATTTTTTTTCGGGATGGAGCTGCTAGCCTCATGGCCAACCTTCCCTCTTTACCAGTCTTATTTCTGGCTTAGTGAGAGGTAAAGGAGTGCGTCGGTGGCCGCCTGCCTGCGTGGTCGGCCAGCACTCTCTTGCTGTGCCGCCGCCGACGCAAACCTTTATTTCAGACTATATATATGAGAACATATGGTACAAACATTTTCAGCGTATTTAGCTGCAAAATACATATATATATTTATATATATATATGGTTTTTAAGAAGTTATATCCGGTGAGGGAATTGAAACATAGGTGTGAATGCAGAAAATAATAATAATAATGATAATAATAATAATAATAGTAATATGAAATGCAACTAAAACTAAAATGTTTGTGATTATAATCGTAGGTAAATGTCAAGTGGCAAAGCAAATTAATGTCACATATATAGAATAATTCATAGGATGGATAGAACTTGAAAAAGGGTGTGCAATTATAGGATTAGTAGACAAATCGAATAAAATAAAATAAAATCGTTACGTAATATTGTGTGAAATTTAATAGCATAGAATTTAATGTTGCATAAAGGAATTGATTTAGAATGACAAGTGGAACAAGTGAAATAATACCGGGGACAATTAAAAGTGAGAGTAGTAATAGTAACATTTGAATTAATAAGGAAGAGTATACAAATTGAATAGACAAAAATGAAAAATTGGTAGAGCTACAATATGACTGGGGATTACCATACTTTAGCATAGAGGGATTAAGACCATGAAAGTTGGAGGGGTTGAACGAACTTTTTCTGTACACAGAGATCTGGCTTTTCTGTTTCGATAGCCAAAGCTTCAGCAATACAGATGAGTCGGGTACGTAGGGATTTAGGTAAATTACTCTTTGCCTTGTAGATGACTTTGAAGGCGGAGGCTATAGAGATAACTGGGTGATCATTATCGACCAGATGTTCAATGATCGCGCTTCCTATTAATCCACTTCCACCTTTTCGTAACCATGCAGGATAGTGTTCTTGGACAAAACTCGAGTCGAACGACCGATATACCTAGCTCCACACGAGCAGGTGAATTGATAAACACACATAGAGTTGGTCAACTGCGGGATCTTGTCCTTCAGGTTACTGAACAATAATGGTCGACTAGTAAAGGCTATTCTCAGGGATGCAGCAGGGAATGTTCTTTTCAGGGACTGTGTGCTATCTTTCGTTTCATGATATCGGAAGCTAAGAGTCCCCTTTGAATTCCAAGTATCTTCTTGGGTACGGTTGATAAGTCACGTTTCTTAGGATTTGAATGTATATTCTTATCTATAAAACGTGGTGGAAATCCATTTTCTATTAGGATTTTCCTCAAGATGTATAATTCATCTTCCACAGTATCAGGGCTACATATGCGCCGAATACGTAACGATTTTATTTTATTTTATTCGATTTGTCTACTAATCTTATAATTGCACACCCTTCACCTATCAAGTTCTATCCATCCTATGAATTATTCTATGTATGACATTAATTTGCTTTACCACTTGACATTTACCTACGATTATAATCACAAACATTTCAGTTTTAGTTGCATTTCATATTACTATTATTATTATTTTATGCATTCACACCTATGATTCAATTCCCTCACCGGATATAACTTCTTAAAAACCATATATATATATATATATACGATTGTACAGCTTGATGATAAATTCATTGTTGAAAAGAGTCTCTTCGCTGAATCACCACTTGTTTTGATTTTCTATATGTTACAATGGGAATTTTCCATGATTTAAAAAGGTTAGCTGTCTTCGACCATGCCTATCTCCGTTCTATGTCGCGTGTAACGTGGCACAGTAGTAGTGTGACTGACTGATTTCAACATAGGACTTTCCAAAGATGTGCAACACTCCCTTCACTTAACACAAAAAGCAACAGAAGAGAGTAAACAGAGATCCGAAAGAAAAAAAGAAAAAGTTAATGAACAGAAGTGTGGCTAGACAAAAAGAATGGTAATATGGAAGAACAATAGGGTTTTATTGCATGTGATAAATCATCGAAAAGAGTGAATGTATCTGCACCAGCGATAGCCATACACGAGAACAATTTTCACCAGCCAGCCATATCACCAATTACCTCAGGCCTTCATTAGTTGCTGCCTGCCATTACGAGGACCCCAACCAAACAGCCAGCCAGCCAGTCAGTCAGTCAGTCAGTCTACATCTCCCTAAGTGACTGGCTTTAGCTAACTGTTGTGGATTTCATTGACTGATGATGAAGCCATGTTTTCGTTTGACCACCACCACTAGCTAATTCTTTTCCGACCTCATCTATCCTATGTCAGTCAGTTAACATCGCCCAGCTCGTCGTCGAGGAAGGCGATGGCTAGGCGTAAATGCGTAATATTAGAACAAGATATATAAGCAAACAATATAGTTTTCAATTAGATCCCCTTCTTCAGGCTTTACTCTAATTTGCATAGATTTATATATAAAAATTTTAACCAATGACGGTGATTTTGTGAATCAAATAATAATAATAATGTGGTAAATGTTTTGAACGTAGTTAATAACGATGATTATAATGATAACAAAAAAATATTGATAATAAGGTTTATGCAGGTGGCGATAAGAATAACGAAGGTAGTAATACGTGTGTATATGTAGACAATTCAATAAATAATCAAATTAGGTCAAATCTTAAAAGTTACGTAATACTAAAGATGGGTGAAGTGGACAGATAATAAGAGTTTAAATAAATATTATAGAAGTACGAAGGCAATGGAAAATAAGAAAGGGTGGGAGGGTTTTGAATAGAATTCACCTAGGCTAGCTAAGCAAGGGAGAGACAAAGGTAGAACAAACTTTTTTTGTTGTATGCAAAGAAACTAGGATTGTTCTCTCGAATTAATTCCCATAGCTTCTTCGGCAATGTGTAAAAGACGGGTTCGAAAGGTGGTTCGATGGAATGCGATAGATAACTTTGAATGCGTAACACACGTCCTCCTAACCACCTCAATCGGTGGTGTAACTGCTTCGCAACATCGTTAATAAATTGACTTCGCTCTTCCATCCTTACCTAGTACTAGACCGAAGCCTAACCTCACTCTACAGCTCAGCCTATTAAATCGACCACTTATAGCACAGGAGATAGAACACATGCGCACCTGTGATCAAATACAGCTAGCTAACCTTTTCATGTCTCACAGCCATGCATAAAGAAAGATAAAGCGAAGTGAATCGTAGTACACACGCCCTTTGATCGATAGCCATACAGATATATCATGTCTAAACCACATATGGCAGTAAATGAAAACACCTTCTGTATACAAACAGTGCCTAGTTGGATAACAATTCTCAGGTAAAAATAAGGTCGGTCGGTTTTCAACATAGAACTTTACATATATGTGCGGTAGTTCAAGTCGCAACACTCCATGTAGCACACAAAGGAAGAGAAGAAAGAAGAAGAAATGCATAATATAGACAGTAAACAGAGGTGTGAGACAAAGGAATAGTAATAACGAAGAACAAAACAGTTTCATTGGAAATCATAAGTCACAAGGAGTGAATGCATTTGCGCCACTGACAACGATTTTGAGCCATGTCACCAATTGTTTCCAACCATTGGTTTTTACCGTCCCGAGGACCCCAACCAGGAAGCCAGTCTACACCTTCCTACGTGGCTGGCTTAAACTAAGTGTTGTAGATTTCATTGACTGGTGAGGCCATGTTTTGGTTTGACCGCCGCTAGCTCTTTTCCAGTCTGGCCCTATATCAGCTAACATTGCCCATTGTCGAGGAAGGCGATAGCTAGGGATGCATACGTAACACATGTCCTAATCATGTCAGTCGATGTAATTTCACAGTCTCGTCTATTGATTTCCCCGCCTTACCTAGCACTCACTGGACGCCTAACCTCAATATTGATCACCTTATCATACCACTTCACGCGGGAGATAGAACGCAGACACATATGATCGAAGACAGCTAATCTTTTCATGTCTTCTGCTCTCAATGGCCAGGTCTCACAGCCAGCCATAAAGGAGGACGGAGCGGACTTTTTAGCAGTACACACGCCCTTTGGTTGATAGTCGGATATCACGTCTACTAAGCCAGAGACGGCGTAAACTGGCGGGCATATGCGAACCTAGCCCTCTGTATTCGTGCTGAGATTTCGTCGGAGATCAACCCGTTGGCACTGGCTGGTGGTACTTCCCAAGTAAGTGAGGCGGTTAACGTGCTCCACCAACCACTTCACTTCCTATTTCTAATCTAGGGGTCGGTGAAGTCCAATCCTGTAGCATCGTCTTACATTTTACAGGGGCGAATCGCATGCCAAACATTCTTAGATTGCAGCTCAAGGTGTTCAGAAGACCGTGTCTGCATTTTGTGAGCGTCCTCGCCTAGAAGGACTATATCGTCCGCATGCATATTCTAAGTCGACGAGATTATTCCATCCCTGGTAGCAAGTCAATCCCTGAGTCGCTGAAGTGTGTTAGGGTTCATTCCATTAGTACGTCTATGATGAAGTTGAATAGGGGATAATGGGCATCCTTGACGGACGCCACTAGTCAGTCATCACCACTTCAGATGACAACTCGCCGCATGCAGCCCTCACCTGGCTGCATGAGTCAGGTAACAATAAAGAGTACAAAGGCTGAAAGGCTGAACTTGAGACACACAGATTGATTGACAGTTTAGTTACTCACACACTAAGCAGCGACAGATCAGACAAACATAATTAAAAAAATATTTGAATGATTAAAATGGAAACAGCCAAACCCTCCCTCCTATCCATTTTGCTCGGGGGTAGAGTTCAGTGGTAAAAATGCTCGCCAACCAAACATGCACACACACACACACACTGAAAGTGATTCAGGACGACATAGTCCCGTTAGGGGAGGACGCTGACAAAATGCAGAGTCTTCTGAACACCTTGAGCAGCAATCTTCGTATGTTTGGCATGCGATTTGCCCCTGTGAAATGTAAGATGTTGCTACAGGACTGGACTACGTCAACTCCTAGCTTAGTGATAGGGAGTGAAGTGATAGAATATGTTGACCACTTCACCTATTTAGGAAGTTGTATCAGCACCAACGGATTGATTGATGACGAAATCACAGCACGGATCCAGAAAGCTAGGGCTGCTTTCGCTAACTTACACCGTCTCTGGCGTAGGCGTGATATGCGGCTGTCAACCAAGGGACGCGTATACTGCTCTATGGCGGTGAGACGTGGCCATTGAGAGCGGAAGACATGAAGAGATTGTCTGTTTTTGACCACAGATGTTTACGATCTCTTTCTCGCGTTAGGTGGTATAATAAGGTAAGTAATGTTGACGTTAGGCGTAGAGTGTTGGGGAAAGAGGGAAAATCAATCGAAGAGGCTATAAAGTTACATAGATTGAGGTGGCTAGGTGACGTGCTGCGCATGCCTCACCATCGCCTCCCTCTCCCGACGGGCATTACTAGCTGATATAGGTGAAGGTTGGAAAAGAGTAAGTGGTGGCCAAACAAAAACATGGCATCAGTCCATGAAATCCTTGACAGTTAAACTGAGTCAGGTGGGGAGGGAGATGCAGACTGCCGGGTTGGGGCCCTCGGGACTCTAAGAATCAATGGCTGGAGACAATAGGTGACATGGCTCAAAATCGTTGTCAATGGCTTACGCAGATGTATTCAGTCTCTTTAACCTTCAGATTCTTTTCTACCATTACTCATTCTGTTTCACTATTATACTTATCTAAATTCTATTGATTCTCTTCACTCATCCATCTTCTTGTCTACCTTTGTGTGCTATTTGGAACGTGTCGACTCGAACTGGTGCACTTCGGTGCCAAGTTCTATGTTGAATCCAGACCAGATTCAGGATTGGATCCCAGGGCCAGCGCACACCTTTATCTCCTTCTAGCCAGTTTATAAGGCTGGCTGGCTGGCTGGCACAACCCCGCCCAGTTATAAATAAAACCTATGGCTACTCAAAACTTCAAGCTTGAAAGCATCCTATGTTCCTCTGGGAACGCAAGGGAATAATAATAATAATTTGCTTTATTCCAAAAAGGGTACTTGTGATGCAGAATGGAATTCTCAGCACATTTTTTTTACTACAGTATTGCATCCAGTTAGTACATTATCAATAAATAGAATTCTACATAGATTAAGGAAATCTCAGTTCATTATTACAACAATACATTGGCATGTCGGTAGTAAAGCCAAAGCTGAACAGTGTTTGAAAGTGTTAGAAAAGTAGGTGCTGTCATATTTACTGGCGTAAGCGAGAGAAACAAACAAAGCATCACATAACGGAAAGAAGAGAGAGAGGATAGGAAAAGAAAGAAAGAAAATGTTGTACCTATAAATGATATGAGTTGGAAAGACGAGATCCAGTTGTACTACTGACTATTTAATGAATTATAGGTGTCACGCCTAATGCTTCCTTTATCGCACAGAACACGAGCTAAGTAGGGTATGGTTGAGTTTTTGTGCTTGCTGGTGCGAGCATATGGTTTTCTATATATGCTTCTGGTTTTGCCTAATGAGATGCAAGGGGAGAGTTGTGAGTGAAGAGGGTGGTGTGAGTTAGATGAAATGGATTTGGCCCATTTTTCACATGAGTCCAAGTGCCTGCCTGTCGACCAGAATATTAACAAGCTGGTTAAGTGGCACATTGCTTACCGTGCTGACAACCTTTAACATCCTGCGTAATATGTTATAGTCTTTCTTCAGTATCCCGAGAAAAACTAAGGGGGAACAATAGAGAATAATAGGCAGAATGCGAGAATTGACGAATTGTAGGAGTTAGGATTGGGTTATACCAGATTATTTTAACTTCTTGATGTAGAAGGTAAGACGGAATATTTTCTTAGAAATCGTCAAGATATGAGACGACCAGGAGAGATCAGCAGATAGAATGACGCCTAGGTATTTAATTTCCGACTTGGTTTCTATTTCAGTTCCATCTATGTTGCACACCTCGTGAGAGCCAACCAGTTTGTTTAGGTCGGATTTATGCCTCAAGGTGAAATTGATTCTTTGGCATTTGGAAGGGTTTAGGGTAAGACCGTTTTCCTTGGACCACTGGCTGATTTCTGACAGAAAGCCATTAAGTTTAGAGCAGTCACTTTGACACTTGACAGGCAAAGATACTGTCAGGTCGTTAGCGTATTTGACAAAATTAATGTCATTTGAAGATGGTAAGTCATGTAGAAAGAAAGAAAGAAAAGAGAAGTAGGGAGAGTACAGCACCTTGGGGGACACCGGCTTCAGTGAGTACAGTAGAGGATGGATGATTTACCTTTGTATACGGTAAATGATAATGACCAAAAATAGTAATCATAATAACAACACCTACCCATTATATTCATGGAAGCCCATCTAGGATCTGGATGTCTGGCGAGTAAAGTGAGACTTTCACCAGTGAAAAATGTCGATTTACACGAAACAATTTCTTTATCATTAACACTTGTAGTCTGATTTCTATCATTGTAAAACTTCGAGTGTAAATAATGCTTAGTCCATAGATTTGAAATCTGCGCTTTAGTAATACGTATTTCTGTTTGCCTAGATAACTGATCTAATACATATTGTACAGGGACTAATTCATTTGGATTTGTTAGGTAAACTTCATCTAAAAAACAAAAAAATAAGTAAAAATTAAATGTACGCCAAATTAATTAGAAAAAAAACTGATCAACAGAGTTGAAATTAATCTATGATACTACTATATGTGCGTTTATCAATTCACCTGCTCGTGTGGAACTACCTATATATAGATCATTCGACTCGAGTCTTGTCCAAGAGTGTGCACGAAAGCTATCTTACACATTTCCGATGTATCAGTCTGGATATTACAGAGAAGATCTGTAGCTCAGGTGGATGATTTTGATGTGGTTGTGTTCTCTGAGCCAGCTGGATAGTTAATTTGCCAAGCTTTCATCGCCCTACTAGGCGACATCTTCAGCGCATACTTCAATTTGAATTGAAGTGAGCTTTCAGATTTCTCCACGAGTCTATTAATCATCTCTTCCGGTCGATAACCTTGGACTTGATTGATTGGTTGTTTTTGTGTGTTTTCACACCTTCTAGGTTACTTGTATTGTCACTCATAGTTTCTTTGACTTGAACTTTGAGCCTTTGTGTGTGTGTGTCTATCTCGATGTGTCTTTTGATTGATGATTCACTGGAATACAAGGCAGGCTTCTAAAAATTCTCTGGCTAACATTCTTGGTGTTGTTTCCTCTGTCTAATATTTGAACGTTGGTTGTCCCAATCGAATTGATGTCCGATAACCTGCTCTTCATCATCAGGCTCTACAGTGATATGGATCCATCCATAATAATGAAAGAATGATCGACATTGACAACATTATTATTATTATATTATTGTTCCCTTGGGTTCCTAGTAGAACATAGGGCTTCAACTGCACGCCTCCACTTGTTTCCGTCTTCTGCTGTACTTTTCACCTGCATCCATGTTAGTCTATACTGTTTCAACTCCTCTTCACACCATCTCCTCCATGTCACACTTGGACGTCCCACTACCCGCCACTTCCCTTTCGGGTTCCACTCGAGCGATGGCCTGACGCGCGATGTCACCCAGCGGTGGCCTCTTCAGCGAGTGTCCAATCCATGTCCACTTTCTCCTGCATATTTGTTGAGCGATTGGTTCTTGTTCTTGTTCTTTCCGGCCATCTGATCTTCAGTATAGAGCGAAGACAGTTGTTGATAAAGGTCTGCAACAGGCTGTTGGAAATATTCTTTGTGACCCACCGCCAAGTTTCTGATCCATCCGTATAGAAGAACTGACTCACTTGATGTTTGTATTGAAAATCCGAATTTTGTTGTTGAGTAATGCTGAGTGAGTGACGAAGATTTCCAGATTGGTTTCAGGTTGATGAATGTGTTTCTCGCCTTCCCGATTCTCGATTTGACATCTTCGTCCGTTCCTCCTGTAGTTGAGACAATGTACCCTAGCTGGATAAGTGAATGAAGTAACCTCTTTCAAATCCCTCCCGTTGATGGTGATTGGCGCTGGATGTTGCTGCTGTTGTTTTTGTTGGTTGGTTGGTTATTTTCATAACCTCCGTCTTGTCTATGTTCACCTGGAGTCCTGTCTTCTCTGGCTGCTTCTTCGACCAGTTTGTCGGTTTTCGCTTGTAAGTAAGTCTTCGATTTTGTGTGACATCAAACATAAATCATCCACACGCGAAATCCATGTCTTCTAGGTTCTTCACGTCGGTCCAGGATATCCCTGTCTTCTCGTTACCCACTGTCTGACGACGCATAATCCAGTCGTGTACCACAATTAGGAATATCATCGTTGGTGATAATAAGCACCCTTGTCTGACTCTTGTGTTAACTGTAAACGCCTCACTGAGTTTTCCGTTATGGATCACTTGACATGTGCCGTTGTCGTACAGCTGTTGAATAAGGTTGATGACAACATTAGTGTTTGTTTTTAAACAGAGAACTTCGAATCATTTATATTAAAATCCCAAAGGTTATTTGCAAATAGATTATAGTCTAAATTATATATATATGTGTGTGGTAGTATGTAAAATTGTAACCACCGAATACCTATAGCCATTAAATATACTGTAGGCAAATGTGTTCAAGATAAAGGACGTCAGCGAATATATTAATAATTATTATCATTACTATTGTTTCCTTTAATGCCTGACAGTTAAACTGAGTCAGTCAGGTAGGGAGGGATATGCAGACTTCCGGGTTGGGGCCCGCCCTCGGGACTCTAAGAATCAATGGCTGCAGACAGACAATAGGTGACATGGCTCAAAATCGTTTTCAATGGCTTACGCAGATGTATTCAGTCTCTTGTGTAATCTTTCATATTCCTTTCTACCATTACTCATTCTGTTTCCCTCTTATACTTGTCAAAAGTCTATTGATTCTCTTCACTCATCTATCTTCTTGTCTAGCTTTGTGTGCTATTTGGAACGTGGCAACTCGAACTGCTGCACTTCGGTGCCAAGTTCTATGTTGAATCCAGCAGCAGCAGCATGCCTAGAGGAACATAGGGCTTCAGCCGTGATATCAAATCAAAATATCCACTACAGTCCTACAGGAGGTCAATCGCGAGCCAGCCCGAATAGCTCAGTGCTGGTAACGTCTGTGACTGCAGTACTCACTGGGTGACGCGGGTTCGAATCTCAGAAGGGACATGAGTTCCTTCAACGTGGTTGCAGATACGCCTTGCTGACTGACTAGTGAGTGCCAACTAGCACGAAACCTAGGTCACGCAAGGATTCCTGTGGCCGATTGCCTCCAACCATCTAATAACTAATATCATCACAAACAATGTACACACCGTGATGCCGAGCTACCTAGAATGGTGGCCACATTACATACAACCTGACTGACTGATAGAATTCAGTCTGCACCAAAGAGAGAGAGGACTAGGCGCATCACACTAGTTACCGACTAGTGTTCAATCAAAAATACCTAGTTAACAGCTTTATATAACAAACGCTCAAAAAATAAAAATAAAAATTAGAACAAAAATGAAGTGAAATTGTGTTGAAATGACAATAACATAACATAACATAACCTACTTTTCTCCGTAACACCGTAGACAAGCCGATGACGCCAGACAAGTTCTTGAGGTGGTGGTGGTGATTGCGGAGGAGGCGGATGATGAGGGGGATTTGTAGACTTATCCTTGGGTAGAGAGAAATCCGACAAATTACACTGATCACTCGGATGATGAGTGGAATCGGACAGCTGAGCTAACACAGGCACTGCCCCACAGTGTAACCATGCAGAAAACCATAATGCAAGAGTACTTGACATATTACTACTATTACTATTATTACTAGTAGTAGTAGTAGTATTTTCTTGAGTAGTAGATGACTTGTAATCAAAATATTTCTGATTACTTTTATTATTATTATTATTATTGAATGGCCATACAGATTGCCATGATGAATATCCAGGGAGAAATCGACCAGTTAACAGTTTATCAACAACAGACGAGGATGAATTCTTAGAGCCTGTCGTATGATGAGTCAGCATAAGGACAAGATTATTAGCACATCCCCGGTGCCAATTCATTGTTGAACTGTAAATTGGTTGAACTAGACTTGTATGGTTATTATTACATGATGCCGACGCTGACGATGATGATGTTGATGATATTGATGATGATGATGTCGATAATGCTGTTTGCTGACTTCTATCAATCACGAAATGACAACAAGCTGTTGACGGTCGTGAACAACACTGTGGCGATGTATCACTAGAATCGTAGATTGAATGTGGCACGAGAAAACTTGTTCCCATATAACTACAGGATAACAGATAGCTGACTAGACAGCTACCATTCATTAGTTTATTTTCACTATTGAACAAGTTATTATAATGATCACCACGTTCAGCAGCAGCATAATGCTCAGCTCCTCCTACTCCTCCTCCAGGTACTCCAGGTACTCCAGGCACTGTTGATCGTCTTGTATGATGAGGATTATTATGATTATGATTATTACCATTGACTAGGGTACATGAAGTGAAAGATGATGAACGTGTCACCACGACAGTATCATCAAGTCGAGATTCCCAACAACTGGGAAACATCAGTGATTTAAACAAGGCGTTCACTGGATACACAGGGATATGACTAGTATTGTCATCATTCCGCCAAAAGTCATACAGGCTTGCGCATAAATCTTCAACACCACAACGATCTAAAAGGCCTAAACCTCGCTAAAAAACAAACAAAAACAGAAGAAAAACAAAACAACAGAAAACAACATCATCTTGGATAAATTTAATGAGGTACATTTCCTGCAATATAAATTTTACTATTGAGAACGAAAAAGACTCCTCTAGTATTTCATTTTTAGATGTCGGTCCTTATGACGAGAAAAGAGGACGGCACAATAAGTAAAAGAGGAAGTGTTTATAGAAAACCTACATCAACTGACTATCAGTACACACATTTTCTCAGCAATCTAATAAAGTGCTTGGTCCGCCACAGAGAGCAAGAGAGATTTGCTCGGATGAATGTCTTGATGAGGAACTTAATAATAATATTAAACGGTTGCTAAGTGAGAATGGTTATCCCGAAAAGTTTATTGATAAGAATATATATATCTAAATTAATCAAAGCAGCCCAAGATACCAACAGTTCCAAAAAAGGCCTTGTTCTCACAGATGCAGTTCCTAGGAGACAACACCAGTGGGATACTAACACAGCGCCTTAGAAATACAGTAAAAAGAGCACTCCCTGCTGCCAAATTACGCTGTATCTTTAAAACCACTTCTCTTCTGCGTTCGTTCGAGAATAAAAGACAAACTGCCTAATTGCGCCTCTTCCATGTGTCTGTATCTACCAATTTAACTGCTCCTGTGGAGTGAGTCAGTTACTCACTTGCATAGGCCGTACAATTAGGCGTGTTTCTCGTCGAATTTCCGAACATCACCCTGCACAGTGGTTGGTTGGTTAAGCAAAGGACAAACAAAATCTATCTATTCGCAGTGCTATTCTATCTCACTCATCTTGTGGATACAGAACACAAGACTGATTGATGTTAACCAAGAGGCTTTCAGGGTCATTTACCGCATACCAACTAACAAATCTCAATTTCGCCTTAAGAGTTCGACTTCTAAATATTCCTGAGGCTGGCTGGCTGGCCACTGGATCCACATTAATAAGCCTAATTTGTGCATCCAAAAGAAGTTGGTTGGTTCAGACATTATCCTTACCCGGTTGGCTTGGCTATCCAGGTTTGAATGATTGATCCTGAATGTTAGTTGATATTCTATTTGCTACTATATCTTTATTATAATAATAATTATTATAATTTAAGCATCTTTAATGAACTGTGGTGATTCCATTGTGATCTTGCTTTACAAATCGATATTGCTATTTAAAAAGCACACACTAATATCTTGTTACTGACTACTAATCTAGAATATTCTATGTATACAAACATGCATATATAGATATAATTGTAGAGCTGGAAGAGGAGGAATTTATCGAAACGAATATTCTTTGCTCGATTATTTTGTGTTTCAATACAATTTGTATTAATTTATGGATTGCAAGTATTTCCCTGGCAAGACAATAACGACAGAAACTTGGCGGGTCACCAAGAATATTTTCAACAGGTTGCAGACCTTTATCAACAACTGTCTTCGATCCATACTGAAGATTAGATGGCCGGAAAGAATCACAAACAAGAAGCTATGGGAACAAACGAAACAGGAACCAATCGCCCAACAAATATGCAGGAGGAAGTGGAGATGGATTGGACACTCGCTGAAGAGGCCACCGCTGGGTGACATCGCGCGTCAGGCCATCGCTCGAGTGGAACCCGAAAGGGAAGTGGCGGGTAGTGGGACGTCCAAGGGTGACATGGAGGAGATCGTGTGAGGAGGAGATGAAACAGTATGGAATAACATGGACGCAAGTGAAAAGAACAGCAGAAGACAGAAGCAAGTGGAGACGTGCAGTTGAAGCCCTATGTTCCACTAGGAACCCAAGGGAACAATAATAATATAATACAACACATGATGAATGACTACTGTCTTTTAGTTACACACAGCTTAATTAACCAATTCTAATCTCTATCTATATTATTTTTTGTTTATTACATATATCACACATACACAGTGTGGAAACGGTATTACTGATTACTGGATGATGAAGGTTCGAACATTGTTAATAATCATATCACTTCGAAACTTTCGATTTATTTATTTATTTATTTTTTTCCTTCACGTTCCCCAGTGGAACATAGGGCGCATTCAAGCTAGTGGCTTGAAGTTTCGGTAGCAGTGGTGTTCATTTTACAGGATGTGGTTGCTAGCCACCTCATGCCCAACCTTTCCTCTTCACCGGCATAATTTCTGGTTTAGCGAGGTAAAGGAGTGCGTGGATGGCCGGGGATCGAACGCCGGACCATGTGCATGGTCGGTGAGCGTCCTAACCGCTATACCACCGACGTTTCATACTTCTCTTTACTGCTTTCCTATTTGTAGTCGTAGGAGTAGTACAACTTTCTAGATGCCTGCCTGGGTGGATAGGTGTTGAATCATTCCCATTACACATCATAATTCCCTCTCAGTTAGTTCGATAAGTAAAGCTTCCATTATCAATCTCTGCCTCCCTCCGTCCACTCTGTTATATTAGATTTTGAGACTGTAATATCATCGCATTCTTGATGTAAGTATAAAACTTCGGCACTGTGGTGGCCGAGTATAACTCCATTATGGATACGATTAGATTTTGATAAAATGTCACACAGTGCGTTGTACAGTAATGTCAACTGATGCGACCACGTTTCGAGCACAATTTATTATTCCCACTCATAATCATATCAAGTTACTCACTCACTCACACAACTTTTTTACTTCATTTATATACATGTGTGGAATTGATGATTAGACATTTGAATACAAATCAGTAATAAAGGATAATGTACATTCAGAAATAATAATAATATGAGTGTTATTGATCAAATACAATAACAAGATGGGAAATAGGAGGAGTGTTTTTATAGTCAAAATAAGTAACTTGTTAGACTGTTATGATGATGTACGTGAACTGAAATAGAATTTTAAGATTATTTATTATCCTCTTCTGATTTGACTGACTGGTGGTAATAATATCTTCCATACATGTCTCTGGTATTTGCATAGAGTCATTTCTGTTGCATGTGTTGGGTGTAGGTAGACTCGATGAACCAGGCAGGATTCAATGATCAATCTCTCTTTCTACCTACATAGATTACTTATTATTACATTATCCCATATAGATTTGTATTCAAATATCTAATCCTGAATTCCACACATGTATATAAATGAAGGGAAAAGTTGTGTGATTGAGTGACTTGATATGATTATGAGTAGGGATAAGTTGTGCTCAAAACGTGGTCATCAGTTGATATTACTGTATAACACTGCACTGTGTGACAGTTTATCAAAATAAAATCTTATCCATAATGGAGTTATTATCGCATTCTATTGTATGGTTGTGTGGAATCGCTTCTAGTGCTAGAGCTGAACTGCTGCCCAGAGATTTCTTAGCTTATTGTGATCGATGCATCTACATTTTCCAAGTGTTGGTTTTTAAAGGATTCGACTCACTTGTTACAGGATTGCATCATGAACTGACATCGGTTATAGAAACATTGGAAAACCAGTTGGGAGTACTGGACAGTTGTTTCGTCAGCCTAGTTTAGGACTCTTCAACAGTACGCACCCACCAGGGTTCGAACCCAGGAATTTCTGGTTACCAGAAGTTTTCTAGGCTTTTGTGCTACGGTAGTCTGACTGAACCCGTCCTACTATCTTAAGCTGTCTACTTGGCTCCGTTAACTAAGAAAGCTTCTTTATAATTCACTTTGTGGGTGAATAAACAACGCCAGCCACTTTTCTCCATGCCTACATTGTTAAGAATTCTCCTCCGTAAGGTTTCCGAGGTTCCTTGGTTGTATGCAAGTACACTACTGAGGATCTATATTCCCTATTGTTGGTATTTTGTCAGCATTCTATGCATGTTTGACATGCAAGTGGTCACCAGCATTATTTTGTCACCATCACTATTACTACACCATTATCATTAACTTAAATTTTACATTTTCCCACGTACTTCATCATTAATTTATCAGGGTAATTATTGATTAAGTCTCAAAGCTTCTCTTATATGCCTCACTTCCTGTCGTCTTAGATTTTCCTTGGCACTACTTAGTTTCTTATTGCCTTATTGCCACTTAAACAACATTTCACCAGTCCTATTGTTAAAGACATCGGCTGCGAAATCCAAATGTCGGTTTGAATGTGTGTACGTGTTTCCTGTAAACACACTGGTGTGTGTTTAACTGCCCATCTTCTTTCCTTTTTACGCTGCAATCTAACATTGGAACCTCCCCTTGCTGACTTTCCAATTTTGTAAGTGAACTGAATCACCTCCATCATCGAGCTGATGTGTACAAAAAATCTATCTGTGCCCTGTGTTCTTAGTACGGTGAATGTTCCAAAATTTCTGAACAGACTTTCTTTTTTACAATGATTTCAAGTGTTATATAGATAGAAAGTATGGGGGTAACATAATTTCAAACATGATATAAATAGACAATTATTTAGTGTAGCAAAAATATTCATTCAGACATCCATAAAACACCAAAATATAATTGAGTCAGCAAAGTGATATTCTTTTCGATAAATTCCTCCTCCTTTTCTCGCTCTACAATTATATCTATATATGCATGTTTATTTATATACACAGAATATTCTAGATTAGTAGTCAATAACAAGATATTAGTGTGTGCTTTTTAAATAGTAATATCGATTTGTAAAGCAAGATCACAATGGAATCACCACAGTTCATTAAAGATGCTTAAATTATAATAATTATAATTATAATAAAGATATAGTAGCAAATAGAATATCAACTAACATTCAGGATCAATCATTCAAACCTGGATAGCCAAGCCAACCGGGTAAGGATAATGTCTGAACCAACCAACTTCTGCTTTTGGATGCACAAATTAGGCTTGTTATTCTGGATCCAGTGGCCAGCCAGCCAGCCTCAGGAATATTTAGTAGTGGAACTGTTAAGGCGAAATTGAGATTTGTTAGTCGGTATGCGGTAAATGACCCTGAAAGCATGGTTAACAGCAATCAGTCTTGTGTTCTGTATCCACAAGATGAGTGAGATGGAATAGCGCTGTGAATAGATGGATTTTGTTTGTCCTTTGCTTAACCAACCAACCACTGTGAAGGGTTGGTGATGTTCGGAAATTCGACGAGAAACACGCCTAATTGTGTACGGCCTATGCAAGTAAGTAACTGACTCACTCCTTAGGAGCAGTTAAATCGGTAGATGATACACATGGGAGAGGAGAAATTAGGCAGTTTATCTGTTACTGCCGAATGCCAAAGAGGAATGGTTTTAAAAATACAGCGTAATTTGGCAGCAGGGAGTGCATTTCTAAGGCGTTGTGTTAGTATCTCGCTGATGTTGTCCCCAAGGAACTGTATTTGTAATTAAACAGAGAGGAGACTTCAAAATGAACTCTTTTGTTCCATCTTGTATTTTGCCCCTAATCCATCCTTGTTTCCATAAGAAATCTGAAGTCTACCCCTTTGTCTAATTACCATAGAAATAGTTACTCTTTTAACACTAAATAATTATCTGCTTACATCACCTTTGAAATTATGTTGCCTACTTTCTACCTATAACTTGAAGCCATTGTAAAAAGTATGTTCAGACGCCATTTTGTATTGTAATACATCATCGACCTATTTAGGATGTAGGCAGCAGTTGAAGAGAATCAATGGACGAAACAGAAAGAGCTCGTATTATCAAAACTGAAAATATGCTCGTTCTTTTCTCTGTTGATACGGTGGATGCGTCATCTACATACCTCCGCCATACTTTCGGTGTGGAGCTGAACCACTCAATAGCTGCAAGAATAGATCTGCCACAATCGGGGATATTGGTGAACCCATGTCAAATTCCCATGTATATTTTCCCTTGGAATTTCAATATTGTGGACGTCAAGCATAATCCATGTCGTTTGCAATGAGTGTGCGCTACGAGGACTTTAATTTTAATGAGTTTATTCAATTAGAGTATCAAGAAAACAATAACAACAACAACAAAAATAATACTTAGATTAATGGAAAAAAATTTAGTGTCTAACAGTTTTCATTTTGAACGACTAATGTCTACTACACCAGTGACTGCAAATAAGCTAAATATGTATTAATTAGTACCTGGAATAGGCTAATTTACCTACGTGTTAAACTAAAATGCAACACATTTATCGGTATGCTGGGGAACAATTGATGTAGAGGCTCAAATACCAAACAAATCATACAGCAGCAAAGAAGCCTCTGCCTTCATTCAACTCGATTTTAAACGTGAAAATATTACAGCAATTCGCAATAGAACATTGAGTACGTCACTAGCTAGAGCCTATTCTGCAGCTGGCTAAATTCGTCCTCGTCTATCGGACAACATGTTCTTTGCTGCGATCAAAAGTCGACAGATCTCCACCTCTCGCATGTTAACAACTCCAACTGTGTATACAAATTCACATGCATCTCCGAGAACAATTACATTTGGAGAATAGAAAGAAGAAGGGCACACCTCCGATTTCCTGAATATGTACCTGAGAACGCCTGCTTTTCAAGGGAACAAACGATTACAGTGGTGCCAATACCAGGCTTTTTCTTATTACGGGGGTCATGAAGTGGAAATCACAAAATCCTTTGAAATTATCAATAGACAAAAAGCTCAATCCTTCTCATGCTTGCCGAAGCAATCTCTATCAAACGCCTGGAACCCGATTTATGTGTTCAGAAAGAAGCAGTTATCATCAGTCTTTGCCTGCCCTGGTAACTGGATGTCTTAACTGTTTCTTTCTTTCACTTGATTACGTAACCCTTGCCTTCAACCTCAACCCACCCGCTTTGATATAGTGTAATTCTGCAGACCCAAAATACACAAACCAAATATCCCGTTACGAGCAATTGTATCACTACCAGGAACTCTAACATACAATTTATCCAAGGAATTATGCAGAAAACTGAAACACCTAATGGAATCTTGTGATCACTCCATCAACTCTGCTATCCAATTTCTAGAGAAAATCAGAGGCATCCAAATAGATGAACAAGAAATAATGATATCCTTCGACGTCACAGCATTATATACCTCAGTAGGACAAAAACTAGCACATGAAACCATGGAGCAATTACTCAGCAACGACGAACACCTCCCACAACAATCAAAAATGCAACACACAAGCTGGATGGAATGCATAAACCTTTGCCTAACAACGTACTTCCAATTCAACGGACAAATATATGAACAAGTCAAAGGAACCTTCATGGGATCGCCAATATCAGGTTTGATTGCAGAAGCAGTGATGCAAGGGCTAGAAAACATAATCCGACCAAAGATCAAACACAAGATTTGGATACGCTACGTAGACGACACATTCATAATAATCAAAAGAAAGGAGTTAGATAAAACTCATAACTTAATAAACAACGTCTTCAACGACATCAAATTCACAAGAGAAGAGGAATCCGAGAACAAAATCCCATTTTTGGACGTCTTAGTCAAGCGAACAACCACGCGAGAATTAGAAACTCATGTTTATAGGAAATCAACTCACACAGACCAAATACTGAATTATAACAGAAACAACCCAATAACACACAAAAGGAATTGCATACAAACACTATTCAGGAGGGCCAGCCAGGACTCATTGCAGCACTCCCAACTTAAGGAAAATGGAAGAAAGATATCTCATGGACGTCTTCCAGAAGAGTGAATATCCACGGAATTTCATCAAAAGACATATACCCCAAGCCCACCTATCAAACCAAAAGCCCCCAAGGAAAGCACAAAGAAAATCGCCCTGCCATGTATAGAGGATATGTCAGAAATCACTGCAAGATCCTTCAAACCCTAAGGAATTGATGTCGCACACAAACCAACAAAATCAGTTCACTCAACTGGCTCTATATCAACCAAAAGACTCAACAGCGAAAGAAGATAAAACGAACATCAAGATATGACATCCACTCCCCCCAATCACTATATACAGGCAACCACGGACATCAATTCGACTAGGACAACGTTCAAATATTAGACAAGGGAAACAACAACAATGCTAGAGAATTTTTAGAAGCTTGGCATTCCAGTGAATCATCAATCAACAGACACATCAAGATAGACAGAATTTATCAACCGATGAGAAAGAAACCTCACACGCACACAAAGGGTCAAAGTTCAAATCAAAGAAACAATCAGTTCCAATACAAGTAGCCTAGAAGGTGTGAAAACACACAAAAACAACCAATCAATTAAGTCCAAGGTCACCGACCGGGAGAGATGATTAATAAACTCGTGGAGGATTCTGAAAGCTCACTTCAATTCAAATTGAAGTATGCGCTGAAGATGTCACCTAGTAGGGTGATGAAAGCTTGGCAAATTAACTATCCAGCTGGCTCAGAGAACACAACCACACCAAAATTTCGCATGTCTCTAGTTTCTATGATTTCGGTTGAACTCAGTACACTGTTACCGAATTTATTAGTTACTCGTCATCTTATGCATCTGTGCTCTTATTGGTTACAACATAACTCCTTTACCACTGTATGCGCACACTGATTTTGTTCAAACATGAACTCCCTGTGTAACAAACGATATACGCGTTATTTTCTGAGCACTGAACACTAAGTCCACTAAGTCCAGAACCTCCTGTCAACTGACATCATGTAAAATTTGCAAGTAAGTTAAGACTTTTCTGTACATAAACTTAATAACAATAACAGCTTATATTTAGGCTGTAAGCGGAAGAAGCCAAGCCAACGAAATAAACAATTATGGTAGCATAATATTCTGCACAAAGCACACTGCTGTTGTTGTTGTTCTTGCTTTATTCAAACACGCATATTGATTAACCAATAATTAACTAATCTATATCGTTTGCAGTTAGTGTGCGTTACGAGGACTTTGACTTTAACAAGATTATGCAATTATGATTACAAAAAAAAACACCAATTTATTTACTGAAAATAATTAAGTGTCTGACAGTTTTTTAATTTCGAACGACTAATGTCCACACTAGTGACTGCAAAATAGGTTACATATGTATTAATTAGGACCTGGAATAGGGTAATTTACCTACGTGTTAAACTAAACTGTAACACATTTATCGGTATGCTGAAACATGTGATTAAGCAAATAGCAATTAGAAGCTGAGTTAAGTAAAATAATGACAACCTTAATATACACATATATATATATGCACCAGGTTAAGTGGCAAACTTAGCCCCTGTGGGAGTTGAGAACACTAACTAGTAGTTGAAGTAGACAGGGCAGTGGGTTTACAACCAGTGACTTCTCGCGCTGAGAACTGACTGCCTAGACCCACAGGGAGGCAGATCTCGGGAACATCTGAGAGAGTGGTTTGCAAATTACCTACATTTGTATTCCTACATTTGTGGTGGACTGGATTATGCGTCATCAGACAGTGGGAAACGAGAAGACAGGGATATCCTGGACCGACGTGAAGAACCTAGAAGACCTAGATTTCGCACGTGGATGATTTATGTTTGATGTCACACAAAATCGAAGACTTACTTACAAGCGAAAACCGACAAACTGGTCGAAGAAGCAGCCAGAGAAGACAGGACTCCAGGTGAACATAGACAAGACGGAGGTTATGAAAATAACCAACCAACCAACAAAAACAACAGCAGCAACATCCACCAACGCCAATCACCATCAACAGAAGGGATTTGAAAGAGGTTACTTTATTCACTTATCTAAGGAGCATTGCCTCAACTACACGAGGAACGGACGAAGATGTCAAATCGAGAATCGGGAAGGCGAGAAACACATTCATCAACCTGAAACCAATCTGGAAATCTTCCGCTGTCACTCACCAACACTCAACAACAAAATGATTCGGATTTTCAATACAAACGTCAAGTCAGTCACTTCTTCTATACGGATGGATCAGAAACTTGGCCAGTGTGTCACAAAGAATGAGCATTTCCAACAGCCTGTTGCAGACCTTCATCAACAGCTGCCTTCGTTCCATACTCAAGATCAGATGGCCGGAAAGAACAAGAACCAACAAGAAACTACGGGAACAAACAAACAAAACAAGAACCAATCGCTTAAGTAATAAATATGCAGGAGAAAGAAGTGGAGATGGATTGAACACTCGCTGAGAGGAGGCCGATGGGTGACATCGCGCGTCAGGCCATCGCTCGAGTGGAACCCGAAAGGGAAGCGGCGAGTAGTGGGACGTCCAAAGGTGACATGGAGGAGATCGTGTGAAGAAGAGTTGAAACAGTATGGACTAACATGGATGCAAGTGAAAAGTACAGCAGAAGACAGAAGCAAGTGGAGACGTGTAGTTGAAGCCGTATGTTCTACTAGGAACCCAAGGGAACAATAATAATATATATATATATACATATACGAAATACTTACCAAAATATTGACAACTGTGCAGGTCAGTGAATCACCTGAGGCTAATTCACTTGTAGGAATGAGCATGAATGGAAGTGGGATATTTTCGACTAGTGTGGACGGGACTAATCCAATCTCTGGGCGAAGACTTCTATCATAATAATAATAATAATCATACTGCTGCTGCTGACCACCACCACCACCACCACCTCCTCTTTCATTGTCATTAATTCTCTGCACTGAATTATTTTCGCTATGACTGATATGATGACTTGTGTTATTGTGGTGGTGTTGTTGTTGTGGTGGTGGTGGTGGTGGTGGTGCATGTGTAGGCATGTGTATACACGATGATGCAGACGACGCCGATGACGCCGACGACGATGATGATGGAAAGGAGTAACCGATTAGATCTTCATCTGAATCAGTTTCTGTTGTTGCCAAATGATTTAGTAGTGGATTGAAGCATTGACAGTGCAATACCTGTAAGGAAAAAACAAAAACAGAAACAATATGAATTTTGCCACTCAAATGATCACATCTTCTTCTTGAACTTTTAAATCTCCCCAAAATATCACACGGATTCAGGAGTAACAACAAGTCATGCATTGATCACATCGTCACATTACGGATCTGGCTGGCTGGCTTCAACGTAGAACTCGGCACCGAAGTGCACCAGTTCGAGTTGACAAGTTCCAAATAGCACACAAACGTAGACAAGAAGATAGATGAGTGAAGAGAATCAATAGACTTTTGACAAGTATAAGAGAGAAACAGAATGAGTAATGGTAGAAAGGATTATGAAAGATTACACAAGAGACTGAATACATCTGCGTAAGCCATTGACAACGATTTTGAGCCATGCATGTCACCTATTGTCTGTCTCCAGCCATTGATTCTTACAGTCCCGAGGATGGGCCCCAACCCGGAAGTCTGCATCTCCCTACCTGACTGACTCAGTTTAACTGTCAAGGATTTCATGGATTGATGAGGCCATATTTTTGTTTGGCATGGCACCACTTACTCTTTTCCAACCTGCACCTATATCAGCTAGTAATGCCTATCGGGAGGGGGAGGCGATGGCTAGCCATGCGCAGCACGTGACCTAGCCATCTCAATCTATGTAACTTTATAGCCTCTTCGATTGATTTTCCCGATCGAAAGCTGCTACCTTGACGTGGTGGTCGGGCTTGAACACCGCAATGACCCAACAAGCTATACTGGCTGGAACTTATGTTCCTGTAGGTCCTACCATGCCAAAAAGTTGTTTGGATAGCGGTTAGACAAAAAGCAGTTACCCAATCCAATTCTATGACTCAAAATAAATCACAAAATATCATGCCGGATCGGTCGGGGCCCGGATTAACAACGACCGCGCTCTCTGCTGCCATGTCACAGGGCAGAAGTGATAAATACGCTACTGAGACACACCAAGTAAAAAACAACAAACAAAAACAGGCCGTGTGTGACCGGCCTCAAGCAGTTCTCCCCTAGACTCTGCAGTCACGCAACCAACTTCCACGGTGTGGGCAGCCAGGAAGTAACAATCGCCCTTTTAATCCAAAGTGCACGCGAAACCTCTCTAATCCTCACTCATCTTTGTCTTCATCTTCACCTCTATTATCTTGCCTTCCTTCTACCAATGCAACTCCTCTACTTAATGGCTCTTCACCTCCTCTTCACTCTGTGTGCACTGAAAACGACGGAAGCCAAAAAACCACCATCGATAGTCTCCTAAAGCTACGTCACCAATTTCATATAGGGGCATTTAATGTTAGGACACTTTGCCAAATAGGACAACAAGCATCACTAGCTAAGACTCTGGCATACCGAGCCATTGATGTATGTTGTGTTTCAGAAACACGCATACAAGACCCAAGTGTGGTTATTCACATAACCCCACCTGGCCAACAGGATGAATCTACAAAATTCACCTTGAGGGTGTCAGGAGATGCGACGGCTAGCTCACGAGGATTAGCTGGTGTTGGGATAGCTTTAAGTACTAGAGCAGAAAAGACATAACTTGACTGGATCCCGGTAGATAGCCGAATGTGTGCTGTCCGTCTGAACGGATCAGTGAAAAGGAGAAAGGACTGCACTACTCGCCGATGCCTTTTCGTAATCTCCGCCTACGCCCCCACTGACTGCAGTTCGGATGAAACGAAGGATGAGTTCTACCAAAAGATGTCTAGTTTGCTGCGAAAGGCTAAACGCTCAGATATAGTCGTTTTAGCTGGTGACTTTAATGCTCAAGTGGGGAAATTGTGTCAATCTGAGAAGAATGTCGGTGGCACATACGGAATTACGGATCATCATTGAACAAAGCCTGCTTTGAATGGCAGTCACCTCTCTATCTCGCTCAACTTCATCGACTTTGAAAAGGCCTTCGACAGCGTCGATCGAGAGGTGATTTGGAAACTACTTCGCTACTAGGAAGGGGTGCCACCGACAATTATACATCTCATCCAACAGCTGTACGAGAAAGCTGCATGACAAGTAATCCACAACGGGAAACTTACGGAATCTTTCTAAGAAGTGAGGACAGGAGTAAGACAAGGCTGTCTACTATCGCCAGTGATTTTCCTGATTGCAGTAGATTAGATAGTGCAACAAACAGTGGGCAATGAGGAAACAGGCATAAAAAGGAATCACACAAAAAACCTGGAGGATCTGAACTTCGCCGATGTGGTATATATGTCTGATTTCCCACAAACTGCTGGAAGATATGCAAGCGAAAAGCAACAAGTTAGCAGAAGAAGCATCCAGAGAAGATAGGACTTCCTTCAGGTGAACATAGAGAAAACAGAGGTAGGTGATGAAGATTCCTGGACAAGAACAACAACCACAGACAACAATCAGCATAAATGGAAGGAACCTGAAAGAAACAACCTCCTTCACTTACCCACCTAGGAAGCATCGTTTCAACTACAGGCGGACGGAACTGACGAGGATATCAAAGCAAGAATCGGAAAAGCAAGACAAGCTTTCACTACTCTCAAGTCTGTGTGGAGGTCAACAGCACTACTCAGCATGAAAAATAAGATACGGATTTTCAACTCCAATGTGAAGTCAGTCAGTGCTACTCACTATACAGATCAGAGACTTGGCCAGCGCGTCATAAAGAGCATCTCAAACAAACTACAGACCTTCATTAACAGTTGTCTTCGCTCAATACTCAAGATCAGATGGCCGGCCAGAAAAGATCAGCAACAGGGTGGGATCTCTGGCAATGAGCGAACCAACACAGCAGGAACCGATTGTGAAACAAATAGGCAGGAAGAAATGGAGATGGATTGGCCACACTCTGAGGAAACCATCAAGTGACATCACTAGACAAGCCATTGCTCGAGTGGAACCCGACCGAAAGGGAAGCGGCGAGTTGGTCGTCCAAGGCTGACTTAGAGGAGGTTATGTGAAGAGGAGATAAAAACGTGTGAGCAGACTTGGAGCCAGGTGAAGACTCTAGCGGAGAACCGAACTCAATGGAGACACACGGCTGAAGCCCTATGTTCCTCTAGGAATTAAAGGAAACAACAACAATAATAAATATCACACACTGTTGATTTTAGCTTAAAGGGGAAGAATAAAGCAGGTGAATGGGCAGAATATATAAATTAAAAAAATTAGAAGAGGTTGGAGTTATATGCCAGGAAAAATTCAAAAACAGAAACTGATGCCGAGATAGGAGGCATCCGATATACCCCCCCCCTATCATCACAATGCCGTTTATATTACAAGAATTATTTATTATTACTATAACTCCCTCGGGTTTCTAGTTGAATACAGGGCTTCAGTTGGGTCCACAATTGCATATAGCCTCTCATCTCCTCCCGCTCCCCCTCCCCACAAGATCTCCTCATTGTCACCATCGCACCGAACACCCACCCACTCGCCATTTCCCATAGGGACTCCACTGCAGCGATGGCCTGCGTTGAGCGCGATGTCATTCGACATTCAGCCTCCTTCCTCAGAGTCATGCCCAGTCATTCCATCTCCATTTACTCCTACATATTTTTTGAACAATCGGCAGCTCTCGGTTGGTTTGTTCAGAGTTACTTGTTGCTAATTCTTTCTGGCTGGCAGGCAGGCCATTTGACCAACCAGCGAAGGGGGAGTTGTTGATAAGCGCTTTTCACTTGTTGAAAATCTTTTTCGTGACACACACGCAGTGCACTGCGTGATGGAAGGTGTATCGTGCCTTCCCGATTCTGGCTGGCTGGCTGGCTGATTTTGACATCTTCGTCCGTTCCAGCTGTCTGCGGTTGTAACAATGCTACAGCCTAGGCTAGATCATAAGTGAAGGGGCACGAAGTAACCTCGGTCAAGATCTTTCTCCTGTTAACGGTGGTTGGTGCTTGTTGTTGTTATTGTTGCTGTTAGTGGTTGGTTGGTTAGCTCCATCTCCACCTTCTCTATGTTCACCTGGAGTGAGTTCTGTGTCTGCTGCAAGCCAGCCAGCCAGCCAGCTTCTTTAGACAGTTTTCGCCTGCCTGCCTGGCTGTAAGTCGTCGAGTTCGTGTTTGTGTGACATTCAACGGCATAAATCATCCACACGCTAAATCGAGATGTTCTAGAGTCATGTTATCGGTCAGTGCAGCGTCTTCGCACTGACTCACTCCGAACGCGCAGACTGACGCATAATCCAGTCCAGTCCACCACAATTAAATGTTAAATGGCTTGGAGCTAGCCAGTCGGCTTGTCTTACTCCTGTATTCACTCACTTCAAAGACAGGCTTCGCTGAATTTTCCGCTGTGGATCACCTGACATGTAGCATTGTCATATAGCCAGACAGCTGTTGAATGAGTTTACTGAAGATTTGGGGCACTGCACGCCATAGTGTGTTGAAGTAGCTTCCATATTACTTCTCGGTCAACGCTGTCTCTGGAAGGCCCTTTCTGAAGGCAATGAATTTGAGGTAGAGATTTGACTGCCATTATTCTATGCTTTATTCTGCGGTGATGATGATGCGTAGAGTTGCAATTTGATCACCACATGATTTGCCTTGTAGGCTTTTGACCACTCAGATGTGCTAAGATCAGATTATGGCACTCTGGTACACACTGTACAAAGCAATGTCAGTTTGTTGAGTGTGAAATTCACTAGGGAAAGATAAGGGGCGGGGAGGGCGGTAGTGAGACAACAGTCATCTATGCAGCTAACTAATCACGGTAAATCGTTGTCATTCAGATGCAGAATGCCTGACAATGGATGGTGGCTAAATCGCTCACAGTACATAGGTTATTTTTTACAGCATTCATATATTCTATCATTGAGGAAAGCGAAGGCTAGACAAGCATACATGTGTAACACATGTGATAACCATCTCACAATCAATATTTACTATTCATTTATTTAAACGCAGAAGAACTTGATGCAATATGTCACACCAAGAAGATGCGTCACACAATAATAATAAAACAACATAGATTAAAAGTAAAAATATATATGTAGAAAACGGATAAAGAACTTCATCAAGAAGGAAAACAGTCATGTTTAACAAGTTCAAACAGTATTCGTTAACTATCATCAGGAAGGGATGAGAGAAGGAAATTGCAACACGTTCGCCATTGAGGATTGCGATTCTTGGCCATATCCGATAACCTTTCGAGCTATCTTGCGGACCCCAACCAGGGAGTCGTGACACACCAACCGATGCTAATCTAGCACAAATATCCTTCATCCCACGACGCCACGTCATGGACTGACCACCCCTCCGCCTTTTCCATCCCGTCCCAGGGCTGGCCAGCGAACAGAGACCTGTACGGAAGCCTCTGGGATGACATTCGTAGCACATGTCCAAGTCACCGAAGCCAGTGTTTCGAGATGACGACACTCAACAAATGTTAATCTCCACTGTGTTCAAACAGGCGCCGCCCAACCTCAGAATTACTCACGCGATGATGTCATCGAACGCAAGCAATCCTGTGGAGACAGCGATGATCGAACACGCAGAGTCGCCGCACATCCTCAGCCCACCCGGAGAAGGCAGGTTTCACAGGCGTAGAGCAAAACAGCCCACGCCGAAGCATTATATACCCAACCTTTGACAGTCAGGTGGCTAACGTCGCGACGGCGCCAGAGGTCGCTCAAATTGATGTATGCCACCCTAGCCTTCATGATACGGTTGGAAATCTCATCCGTCACAACTACTCAGATACACAAACTTACCGACAACTTCAAGTGGTTCACCTGCAAGCAAGAATGAGTGCAGGTACAGACTCCTGTCAACCTGGTTACAGTAACAGTTTGCACTCAGGCGGCACAAAGCACATACCATACTTACAGACACTGATCGCCAACTGATTAAGTGCGATCAGTGTCAATGGCAATCAATGCAGCTGAACAACTTCAACGATTGACTTCCCCCCCACACTTACCTAACCCAAATACTAATCGGACTATTACACCACCTAACATGGGAGACACTTATGAGCAAACACAGCTAGCTAGCTAGCTGGCCATTTCATGTCTTCCACTTTCAATGGTCATTTCTAGCTCAAAGCCAAAAAAAAGGAGGACGCAGCGAACTGCTGTGCCGCAAACACACGTTGATTATCACGTAACTTGATATATGCTACATGAGCGCCTTCTGTATCCATTGTGAGATTTCGTCAGCGATTAGTCCCATTAGCACTGACAGGCAACCACTTCAGTCTCTATCTTTAAGCTACAGTCACAATAGAAATGTCGTTATCACTCGCAATCATGCAGTCAGCCAGCCAGATGACAGCCTGCGGAGAGTTGTCGTCTGATAACTGTGTTGACTGACAGCCAGTGGTGTCTAAAAGAAGGAGGATAGCCACTGTCCCCATTTCTGTTTAATTTCATCATAGATGTATGTACAAATGGAGTTAACACTGACTGTCTTCAGCGACTCAGCGATTGACTTGTTACCACCACCAGCGAATAATAGTCTCGTTTACTCAGAATATGTAGATGATAAATTCCTTCTAGGTGAAGACGCAAAAAAAAAGTACAGACAGGGTCTTCTGAACACTTTGAGGTGAGAAGCAATCTTCGAATGTTTGGCATGGGGAGCGATTCGCTTGTGGTGCTGTCAAATGTTGTAAGCTGATGGATGCCGCAGGACTGGACTACTTCTAGGTTACAGATAGGCAGACAGGAGTGAAGTGGTGGTTGACTGGTTGGCTCTCTGGCCGTGCTGACACTTCACTATTTGGGGAGTTGCATCAACTCAGCCAAACCGAGCGGGTTGATCTGTTGCCTGACGGAATGTCAGCCGGATACGGATACAGAAGCACTTTTGGTTGAGCATTTTTCTGTAAGTCATATCTGACTGGCTGGCTGGCTGGATGTCGGCCAAAGGGCTTGTGTGCTGTTCAGTAGCAGTTCGCTCTGTTCTCCTTCGTGACTGGCTGACCAGCTGTGAAATATGGCCATTGAAACAGTAAGATACGAAAAGGATAGCTGTATTGGATCACAGGTGACTGCGTTCTATAACCTGTGCTAGGTAGTAGAATAAGGTGAGCATCGGTCGGTCGAGTGGTAGGTAAAGAAGGAGGAGGAGGAGGAAGAGGCAAAATCAATTTATTGACAAGGTGGTTGTGAAGTGACACTGATTGAGGTGGATGGTTAGGACATGTGTTATGCATGCATGCGTAGCCATCGCCTTCCTCGATGACGGACGGGGCGATATTAGCCATTGACTGACATAGGATGGATGAGATTAGAAAGGAGTCCGCTAGTGGTGGTGGTGGTGGTGGTGGTCTAACGAAAACATTGCTACATCAGTGTCAACTGCCAGACTGATTGGCTGGTTGGTTGGGGTCCTCGGGATGGTGGTGGCAACCAATGAAGGCTGGAGACGTTCGGTGATATGGCTGACTAAAAATCGTTGTCGGTGATGACTGTCGTCTATTCATTCACTCATATCACTCTTCGTGGTGATAGATCATATCCAATTAAACTCTGTTGTTCTGCCATATTACTCTTCTTTATGTCTCGCTCACACTTCTCTTCATTATCTCTCTCTCTCTGTATCTCTTTCTGGTTAGAATCTTTCTTTACTCTATTCTCTTGCTTTGCATGGTAAATGGAGGGAGTGTGGCAACTCGAACTGGTGGACATCTGTGAAAAGTCCTACATTGAAACCAGTCAGTCAGTCAGTCAGTCGTTACAACATTTAAACCTTACTAACCTAAGAAATGGTTACGTAAGAAGAGTTGAGTACTAAACATCACCTCATCGAATGACAGCTAAGTATCTTTTTTTTGCACGACGACACTAAAACAAGAAGTAATGTAATCTATACTGACTTTATGTAGAATAAGGGTGCTTATTATCACCAACGATGATATTCCTAATTGTAGTGCACGACTGGATTATGCTTCGTCAGACGACAGTGGGAAACGAGAAGACAGGGATATCCTGGACCGACGTGAAGAACCTAGAAGACATGGATCTCGCCCGTGGATGATTTATGTTTGATGTCACACAAAATCGAAGACTTACTTACAACCGAAAACCGACAAACTGGTCGAAGAAGCAGCCAGAGAAGACAGGACTCCAGGTGAACATAGACAAGACGGAGGTCATGAAAATAATCAACCAACAAGAACAACAACAACATCCACCAGCGCCAATCACCATCAACGGGAGGGATTTGGAAGAGGTTACTTCATTCACTTATCCAGCTAGGGTACATTGTCTCAACTACACGATGAATGGGGACGAGGATGTCAAATCGAGAAGCAGGAAGGCGAGAAACACATTCATCAACATGAAACCAATCTGGAAATCTTCCGCTGTCACTCACCAACACTCAACAACAAAATGATTCGGATTTTCAATACAAACGTCAAGTCAGTCACTTCTTCTATACGGATGGATCAGAAACTTGGCGATGGGTCACAAAGAATGAGCATTTCCAACAGCCTGTTGCAGACCTTCATCAACAACAACTGTCTTCGCTGGCTCTATACTCAAGATCAGATGGCCGGAAAGAACAAGAACAAGAACCAACAAGAAACTATGGGAACAAACAAACAAAACAAGAACCAATAGCTCAACAAATATGCAGGAAAAAGTGGAGATGGATTAGACACTCACCGAGGATGCCGTTGGGTGACATCGCCCGTCAGGCCATCGCTCGAGTGGAACCCGAAAGGGAAGCGGCGGCGAGTATTGGGACGTCCAAGGGTGACATGGTGGAGATCGTGTGAAGAAGAAGAGTTGAAACAGTATGGACTAACATGGATGCAGGTGAAAAGTACAGCAGAAGACAGAAGCAACAGGGGAGACGTGCAGTTGAAGCCCTTTGTTCCACTAGGAACCCAAAGGAACAATAATAATAATAATAATGATAAAATGTAGAGTAATCGAAGACAGTAGTCAGTCAATAAAGGAAAAGTTAGAGGATATTTTGCATACATTGGTTCACTTGTCACACACACACACACACTCACACACAGACATAGGGCATATTTTACAAAAACAAGGATATATATATATATATATAGAATTTTCGACAAGTTGACATTCATAATAATTAAAATGTTCTATCAAGCATACTGTTTTCAGCATCGATCTACCTTTAAATAATTAAGCTGGAAGGTGTAAAAACTCAATTCCTTAACACTACACTATACTAGACTTTAGTTTATACAAATTAAGGGTGAGAAAAAAATGAAAGAAGATGAAGTAGTTTAGATAGAGAGAAAGAGAGCGAGAGAGATTATTAAACTTTTTGCTTAGCAATTGTTGTTGGTTATCTGAAGGTGTCTAACTAAAAAAAAAAAAAGTAAAGACAATTTGTTGTTGTGATACACACACAATCGAATGTTGGTTAACAGGGATTTGATTGGTGGTGACAGGTTTGATTGCCATTGCAGAGAACTCGGACGACAGAAGCGTTTCTGCTTTGTCCTACTGCTTGGGACTCTTCAGAAGCGACCCACAGGCACACATGCACACCGGGCTTCGAACGCATCGAACCTTCCGGTTACAAGGAAAACGAGCGAGCAAGCAAGTTCGTAGACCATTGAGCCGCTCTCTGTGGAACCCGATCCAATGGCAATCGCGTGAATTCTAGCCTCTGCCAATTCACTATATATATATATATATATATATATATATATATAATATTATTGTTTCCTTGAATTCCTAGAGGAACATAGGGCTTCGGCCGTGCGTTTCCATTGCGTTCGGTTCTCTGCTAGAGTCTTCACCTGGCTCCAAGTCTGCCATCACACACGTTTTCATCTCCTCTTCACATAACCTCCTCTAAGTCAACCTTGGACGACCAACTCGCCGCTTCCCTTTCGGTCGGGTTCCACTCGAGCAATAGCTTGTCTAGTGATGTCACTTGATGGTTTCCTCAGAGTATGGCCAGCCAATCCATCTCCATTTCTTCCTGCCTATTTGTTTCACAATCGGTTCCTGCTGTGTTGGTTCGTTCCCAGAGATCCCTGTTGCTGATCTTTTCTGGCCGGCCATCTGATCTTATGTATTGAGCGTAGATAACTGTTAATGAAGGTCTGCAGTTTGTTTGAGGTGCTCTTTATGACGCGCTGGCCAAGTCTCTGATCCGTATAGTAGTACTGACTTCACATTGAAGTTGAAAATCCGTATCTTATTTTTCATGCTGAGTAGTGCTGTTGACCTCCACACAGACTTGAGAGTAGTGAAAGCTTGTCTTGCTTTTTAGATTCTTGCTTTGATATCCTCGTCAGTTCCGCCTGTAGTTGAAATGATGCTTCCCAGGTAGGTCGGTAGGTAAAGGAGGTTGTTTCTTTCAGCTTCCTTCCATTTATGCTGATTGTTGTGTGTTGTTGTTTTTCTTGTCCAGGAATCTTCATCACCTACCTCTGTTTTCTCTATGTTCACCTGAAGGAAGTCCTATCTTCTCTGGATGCTTCTTCTGCCAACTTGTTGCTTTCGCTTGCATATCTTCCAGCAGTTTGTGGGAAATCAGACATATATCATCGGCGAAGTCCAGATCCTGCAAGTTCCTTTTTGTGTGAGTCCATTTTATGCCTGTTTCCTCATATATATATAGCGAGCCTAACAAAGACTAATTATCAAATTGGTTTCAGTATTTTAGCATGCACTGACAACGGTTAGAGGACCACTAGGGAAACCAGCCGGGAGTATTGGAACGGCTGTCTCTCCCTAGTACTTGGGGGACTCTCCATCATTACGCACCCACCACGAGGGTGGGTGGTTACAAGGCGAGCTCAACACAAATATCAGTGAAGTCAGTCAGTCAGTTAGTGCTTCTATATGGGTCAGAAATTTGAACTGCGCCAGCGTCATGAGAAGCATTCCCAACAGGTCATTGCAGACTTTTACCAACTGATGCCACCTTTGCTAGCTGGCTCCACCATACTGAAGATCCAATGGCCAGTCAGCCGGCCGGCCAGGAAGAATTAGCAACAAGAAACTCTGGCGATGAACAAACCAACGACAGAGAGCTGCCGATCGCTCAACAAGTAGAAGCAGAATCAAAATGGAGATGGAATGACTGGGCATGACGCTGAGGAAGGAGGCCGTCGAACGACATCTCGCGCAATGCAGGCTATTGCTCCTCAAGTGGAGTCCCAATAGGATTTGATAAGTCGGTGACATGGAGGAGATCGTGTGGGGGAGTTGGAGTTGGGGGAGGAGAAGGAGATGAGAGATTATGGGAAATTGTGGGGTCAGGCAGCTGAAGAGGACAGCAGGGAATAGAAGAAAGTGGAGATGTGTTGATGAAGGCCTATGTTCCACGCGAAACGCAAGGGAACAACAATGACATAAAGATAGAAATATAAGCGCTAATAACGTTTTTTTAAGAAAAATCGTCATCAGATATGCATGGCTGTTTGGCAGACTTTGTGTGAAACAAAAATAAATAACCAAATATGATATTAGAGATAATGATGAAATTAATTAGGGCAGCTATTACAAACAAGCTATTAGGCCTGTAATTTATTTATCATTTTATTGCAGATACATGTTAAACGTTTTACTTAAAATTTGCTACACAGTACACACGAATACAGAATGACTGCTTATGGCGAGTTGTCATCTGAAGTGGTAACGACTAATGGCGTCCGTCAAGGATGCCCATTATCCCCATTCCTATTCAACTTCATCATAGACGTACTAATAGACTTAACCCTAACACACTTCAGCGACTCAGGGATTGACTTGCTACCAGGGATGGAATAATCTCGTCGACTTAGAATGTGCGGACAATATAAGCCTTCTAGGCGAGGACGCTCACAAAATGCAGACACGGTCTTCTGAACACCTTGAGCAACAATCTTCGCATGTTTGGCATGCGATTCACCCCTGTAAAATGTAAGATGATGCTGCAGGATTGGACTTCACCGACCCCTAGATTAGAAATAGGAAGTGAAGTGGTAGAGCACGTTGACCGCCTCACTTACTTGGGAAGTACCATCAGCCAACGCCAACAGGTTGATCTCCACCGTCTCTGGCGTAAACGCGATATCCGACTATCGACAAAAAGGCGTGTGTACTGCTCAACAGTCCGCTCCGTCCTCCTTTATGGCTGGCTGTGAGACCTGGCCATTGAGAGCAGAAGACATGAAAAGATTAGCTGTTTTCGATCATAGGTGTCTGCGTTCTATCTCCTGTGTTAGTTGGTGGTATAATAAGGTGAGCAATATTGAGGTTAGGCATCAGTCGAGTGCTAGGTAAGGCGAGGAAATCAGTCGACGAGACTGTGAAATTACATCGACTGAGATGGTTAGGACATGTGTTACGCATGCATGCCTAGTCATCGCCTTCCTCGACAATGGGCAATGTTAGCTGATATAGGATGGGTCAGGCTGGAAAAGAGCTAGCGGCGGTCAAACGAAAACATGGACTCACCAGTCAATGAAATCTACAACAGTTAGTCTAAGCCACGTAGGAATGTGTAGACTGGCTTCCTGACTGGTTGGGGTCCTCGGGATGGTAAATCCAATGGTTGGAAACAATTGGTGACATGGCTCAAAATCGTTCTCAATGGCTAGCGCAGATGCATCCACTCCTTGAGACTCATGATTTCCAATGAAACTGTTTTGTTCTCCGTTATTACTATTCCTTTGTCTCACACCTCTGTTTACTGTCTCTCTCTATTATGCATTTCTCCTATTTTCTTGTCTTGCTTTGTGTGCTACATGGAGTGTAGGGAGTGTGGCGACTTGAACTGCCGCACATATGTACAAAGTTCTATGTCGAAAACCGACCGACCGAATGACTGCTGACTTACTGGTCTCTACATAGAACTTTCCACAGAAGTAGCGCACCTCGTGTACCCCACACAAAGGAAGGAAGACAAATGACAGAGAAGTAAGTGATTCGAAAGACTATAAATCACGGTGACAGAAAGAATAGTAACACGCAGAGAGTACAATAGAGAGACCAAAAAGAGTCAACGTATTTGACCTATAATTCATAACAATTCAAACTCATCTTCCATCTCATCAACCACTTCTAACCACTAGACATTATAAGGCAACCAAACAGACAATTTACCCCACCCTACATGACATTCTAACATTTCTGTCGACCGATTTCAAACAACTTTTGGTTTGACCACCACTCGATAATCCCATTATGCATAAGATTTTATTTTGATACACTGTCACACAGTGTAGTGTTATACATTAGTATTAACTGATGATTACGTTTCGAGCACAACTTATTATTGCCACTCATAATCATTTCAAGTCAATACTCAAACAACTTTTTACTTCATTTATATACATGAGTGGAATTGATGATTAGATATTTGAATAAAAATCAGTAATATGGGATAATGTACATTCAGAAATAATAATAATAATATGAGTGTTATTGATCAATTACAATCAGATGGGAAATAAGACGAGTGTTTTTCTTTATAGTCATAATAAGTAACATGTTAGAATGTTGTGATGTACGTGAATTGAATTGAAATAGAATACAATTTAAGATTATTTATTATCCTCCTCTGATTTCACTGACTGACTGCTGGTAATAATATCTTCCATACATGTCTCTGGTATTTGCATTGAGTCGTTCCAATTGCTTGTGCTGGGTGTAGACTCGATGAACCAGGCAGGATTCAGTAATCAATCTCTCTCTCTCCACCTAAACAGATTACTTCTTAGAATCTTAACCGTCTCCCACCACCCTATTGTGTGGCTTTGTGTTAATGCATGCAGTGCAATGTAGTGCTGAGCTTTTTTCTAAATTATTTATCTTCTCGGGGTCAACCATTCTTACCGACAATCTGGTTAACCCCGATCTACTAGTTTGAGCTATATAGTTGACGTCACAGGCATTGCAGGGTCCAACGGGTCTTTGAGCCTACAAAGCTTGTCCCTCTGTGAGTTTGTAGGTTTGAATGCCACCACCCTAATTCCTGCTTTGTTATTAAGAATCCTATGTAGGGAGGGTCTCAGATGTCCCCTCCTTATATGGTATAACAGTAGATGACTTATATTCTCTCTTATTTATGTTATCATTACTAGTTTCACAATTATTTTTATTTTGCTTTTGGTCTTTACTGATCTTCCTAATGAATTTTATAGGATAGTTAGTTATTTAACGCCAACGCCTCCTCTATCTGTTTTATTTCATCGTTTAGGTCTTTTCTTGTGCTACTTAGTGCTACTGCTCGGTTTGTTAAACACTTAACTAAGCCTGCCTCAACAGTAAACGGATGAATTAAAGTCTAAATATCTACTAGAAGGCGTTGGTTGTTCATAAACGCTAGTGTGCCCTTTGACTTCTGCTATTCGTTTCATTCTACAATCGAACATCACAGCTAATTCTCCTTGTTCATCAGTCAAATCAGAAGAGGATAATAAACAATCGCAAAATTCTATTTCAATTCGCGTACATCGCAACATTCTAACAAGTTGCTTATTGTGACTATAAAAACACTCGTCTTATTTCCCATCTGATTGTATTTGATCAGTAACACTCATATTATTATCATTATTATTTCTGAATGTACATTATCCCATATTACTGATTTGTATTCAAATGTCTAATCATGAATTTCACTCATGTATATAAATGAGGGAAAAAAGTTGTGTGAGTGAGTGAGTGACTTGATATGATTGTGAGTGGGAATAATAAATTGTGCTCGAAACGTGGTCGCATCAGTTAATATTACTGTATAACACTGCACTGTGTGACAGTTTATCAAAATAATATCTTATCCATAATGGAGTAGTTATACTCAGCCACCACAGTGCCCACATTTTATACACTTATATCACTAGCTAACCCCTCCTTTGCAACCTCATATATCATCACGCCTCCTCACCTACAGGCATGGCATGCCTGTAACACATGCCCTAACCATCTCACTACAATCGATTCAACGCCGCCGCCGCCGCCACCTAAGACTGGATACCTGACCTCAAAATACATATATATTACTCAACTTCTGCTACCATCATCCAAAGCCTCAGGATGGTCAGGGGTGGGTGCCTTGCGCTGCGGGTTGGCTACCCCTCCGCACACCTCTTGGAATGCTCCCATATGACCGGGCGTCTTACATACCCTCTCCTGAGGAAGTCCTACTCACTGCCTTCACGTGGCGGAGGTGTTTTTCACCACAGTGAGAGGGCGGAAGCGGATGCCCGGCGCTCTTCACCGGGTTGACTGTCCACTGGATGACAGTCTAGGGGAGATGGTTAAACCCTGATTCCAAACCCCCCACGACTGGCGTATGAAGCTCACTGGAGCTCACCGGCAGACGTGTGGACAAAGGGCTTGTTGGATGTCCTGGATGTCTGGCCCCATTCAAAAAGGCGTATGAACCGAACTCCGGTCACCGGCTGCCAATGGATAGTGGACTCCCTACTCCACTCCTACTGCCTTGTAGGTCACACTTGGTTGTGTAAAGGCTAGAGCTGCACTCTCAAACAAAAGGCCGAGCGATTCTGGGGACATCACTCGTACCAAATTCCCATGAAACTTCATGAACTCTCTTCATCAGATCGCCGCGCCTGGGCAACGATGATTGGAGATGTTCATGAAGCCGGCTCATCCTCCCGTAGGAGATAGCCGAAGTAAAGTAAAAGTAAGTATCGAACACAGGCGATAGAACGCAGACACGTGTAATCTAAAAGCTCTTTTCAAATCTTAATTTTTCATTGTTAAGCGTACAAATATATCGGATGAATAATAATACAATGGGGAAAATAAACACACACACACACATACACACATATAAATCTAGACACTTACTTTATTATTATTATTATTATTATGATTAGTATTATTGTGAACACCTGCGTTATTTGATCGATTGACAATATTTTGAGTAGAAGTAGAATTCTCGTTGACAAATAGTGTTGTAGTATGACAGCTGAGATATGTTGATGGTAATTAGAAAAAAAAAGTAAAACAAGAACAAAAGAAACGAAAGATGAAAAACAACAACATTAACATTAACATTGATGTATGCATGCGTGCATGCATGCAGGTGTTAACAAAAACCAATGTTCCCTTTAATGGAGACAGTGGATTTTATATGTGTGAGGAGATTACTATGCGAAACATAGACATCGGGATTTCTGTGTATCCACCTTGAAGGAGGAACTTATTTTAAGATGTACAATGAATGTTCATTTCTTATTCAACAATAAGAAAAATATTACAGACAAATTGATGGTGTAGCTATAGGTGGGTTCCCCTTATTAGGTCCAATCCTAGAGAATGGACCACTGAAAGGAGTAATTAATGACATGGATTTCTACTGTCGATATATATATATGGATGATACATTTCTGGTTATGAAAGATGAGAATGAGGCAATGAATATCCTTGACAAGTTAGTTCAGCAATAAACTTAACCATAGATGAAGAAAGTAATGATAGTATCTCATTCCTAGATGTCTTCATGGTAAGGAAAGAAGATGGCACACTAAGAAGGAGTGTGCGTATAGGAAACCTACAACAACAGGTCACTACACTCATTTTTTGAGTTTTGTACCTTTGAAATATAAACACGTAATCTGGTAAAGTGTCCGGCTCATAGAGCTAAGTTAATCTGTTCAGACGACTGCCTCAATGAGGAGCTTAAGATTATTAGAGAATTACTTAGAAAAAACGGTTATCCAGATAAATTTATTGAGAAGAATATGAATACAGCACCAAAGACAGTCAGTATGGCTGCAGTTCCCAAAAAACCAATGTTCATAAAACTGCAGCTCCTCGGTGACAACATCAGCGAAATCATAACACAGCGAACACCTGAAGAATGCAGTTAAAAGAGCTAGCTATGCAGCAGGGGTACGTTGTCCCTTAACAACCACCCCTATTCTACGTTCGAGAAATAAAGATAAACTACCTAAATTTGCCTCTTCTATGTGTATCTACTAGATTATCGGAACATAAGAATTTAGCTAAGGTGAGAATGGTTGACCCGGAGCAGATAAATAATTTACACCAAAGCTTAGCAATTGCACTTCACGCATTAACACACAACCACACAACAGTATGGTGGGAGACGGTTAAAATTCTAAAAAGTGATCCAGGTAGGTGGAGAGAGAGAGATTGATTACTGAATCATGGCTGGTTCATCGAGTCTACACTCAACACATGCAATAGGAATGACTCAATGCAAATACCAGAGACATGTATGGAAGATATTATTACCCCCAGTCAGTCAGTCAGTCAAAAAACTTATTGTGACTATTAAAACACTCGTCTTATTTCTCATCTTGTTATTGTATTTGATCAATAACACTCATGTTATTATTATTATTTCTGAATGTGAATTTTCCTATATTACTGATTTGTATTCAAATGTCAAATGTATTTCAATATCTAATGAATTCTACTCATGTATATAAATGAAGCAAGAAAGTTGTGTGAGTGAGTGAGTGACTTGATATGATTATGAGTGGGAATAATAAATTGTGCTCGAAACTTGGTCATCAGTTGATATTACTGTATAACACTGTATGACAGTTTATCAAAATAAAATCTTATCCATAATGGAGTTATAGCCAGCCACTACAGTGCCGAAGTTTCATACTTGTATCAATATATAATAAGACTTATACGAACCTCTGTAGATAGAGAGAAGTGACTGGATCAATGATACCACTAACTGGAATTGCGGTTTCTATTTCCGTATTGATTTGTTTATTAGATATAATATCACACACACACACAGAGTGAAACAGTATGACTATTATTTACTGGATGACGAAGTCTCCAACATAATTTATTTATTTATTTATTTATTTGTTGTTCATAATCACACTATCGATTATAATTATTGCACAACTTCGAAACTTTCGTTTTTTTAGTTTTCTTTATTGCTTTCCTACTATTCGTCGTTGTCGTGGTCGTGGGGGTGGTAGAATTTTCCAAATTTTTTTCTTTATTACTACTCCACGTTCCAAGTGAAACAACATAGGGCGCCTTCAAGCTAGAGGCTTGAAGTTTCGGTAGCAGTGGTGTTTATTTTTACGGGATGATGGGACTGCTAGCGCCCCCTCTTCACCAGTCTCAGCGAGCGAGTTAAAGGAGTGCGTCGGTGACCGGGGATCGAACCCCGGACCACCTGCGTGGTTGACAAGCATTCTACCGCTGTGCCACCAACGCACGATACTGATGATGATGATAATAATAATAATGATATTAATGACGACGTGCATGTCAGACGCAACAGGATAATGACAACACCAACTGATAAATGATGAAAGAGCCTGATAAAGGATCAGGAGTAGTCCTCCTTGATAGAAGTGACTATTTTGAAAAGATGAATGATATATTGAAGGACACACAGAAGTTTCAAAAAACTTGAGGAGAAGAAAGATTTCAATAACAAAATAGAGAATGAATTAGTTAACCAGACGTTTGAAGAAACTACGGGATATTTTCTGAAAGTTTATATGAAGAAATCAGACCAACGGACACGTATACACCAAGATTGTATGGCCTACCTAAAGTGTATAAACCGGGGGTACCATTTAAACCAATACTTAATATGCAAAATTCGCCCTACCATGCTCTAGCTAGATGGTTAGTAAATATTCTCAAACCTTTGCATGAGAAGATAGTGAAATATAGCGTCAAAGATGTATTGGAATTCGTAGACAAAATCGCAGATATTAATATCAAGGACAAAACCATGATATCTCTGGACATAACATCTTTATTCACAAATGTACTTCTAGTAGAAACAGTTAACTAAATATGTGAACAAGTGTATAACCGGTCAATAAACATTGGCATCTGTACTGAAATCCTAAAACAACTGTTATTAAGGTGTACCATAGATGTAAGTTTCAAGTTTGACGGCACACTTTACAGACAAGTGGACTGGGTGGCGATGGGCTCCCCATTGCTTCCATTTCGGCTGATTTCTTTCTAAGTAAGCTAGAAAATGGACCTCTGAACAACCTTATCAGAAAGTTCTCATTTTATTGCCGATATACGGATGATACCTTTATTCTTTGTGATAATGGTTCCGATAGGAGTACAATAATTACTGAATTCAATGAAGTACATTCGGCTATGAAATTAACACACGAAGAGGAATCCCAAGATAGAATGAACTGCCTTCCTGGATGTCCTCCTTACAAGAAAACCAGATGGTAGCATAAAAAGAAATTTGCATAGAAAAAGTACTTGGACAGGACAATATACACACATTTTCACAGCTTCGTTCCTATCAAGTACAAAAGAAATTTAGTGAAGACCCTCACCCACAGAGTTAGAGCTATATGCTCAGAAGGAGTAATTTAAGATGAATTAAGCATTGTGTATGATACTTTGATCGAAAATAGCTATCCCGACAAATTTATCAAGAAACACATGACAAAGAAAGCGGAAAGGGACTACTCACTATCTGTAAACAAGAAGCCACTTTATATACGACTACAATTCAAGGGAGATATACCAAGTGAAATAATTACGAAGAAATTAAGAAAGAACTTTTAATGCTGGCGAACTACATATCTTATTCTCTACACGACTGATGGTGCTACCTCGACTGAAAGATGAAGTACCTAGACTAACCACTTCAAATTGTATTTATCAATTCAACTGCGCTTGTGGAGCGAGTTATATTGGCCGTTGCTCTAGGAACTTGATTTTTCGTGCTCGGGAACATCTCCCACTATGGCCAAGTAAAGGTGTAGTGAAAACCATTAACAAACAGTTCGATATTGGACCATCTGGTACGAACCGGCAGGCCGGCCACAAAGCCAACCAGCCAGCCAGCGTGGAAGAATCCTTCTCTATCATCATCTACCGGGTGCCACATAAATTGCCAAAATCATCATCGAAGCACCGCATGCTCCAAACATCAGAGGCTATTGCAATTCGCCTCAAACAACTAGTGCTCTGTGTTCAAAAAAAGTAAGTCCAGCCCCTACTACTGCCCTGGTCGGCCTTCAGTAGAGACTGTAAATTCATGAACTTGTAATATTATCTTTCCTAATTCAACTGACATTCAGCGTGTATTGTTATGTTGATGCTATTGAACTATAATCCACTGGTATTATTATCATTATTGTTGATTCGATGTTATTTAAACAGCAAGATTAATGTTGTTGTTCATAACACTAATTCGTTCATTCCTTCATTCATTCATTGACTATTATGGATGGATATATAACTGTAGAGCCTGATGGTGATGATGAAGTTATCAAAAAGAGTACTCTTTGTTCAGTATCTATCCATTCTTTTGAAAATTTAAATCATGTTAAAACTAACCATTTTCGCCACTATCTAATTTTAAATTATCTAATCTGTATGTTTTAGTTCATAAGAATTTGTTAGTCTAAATTTTGATTGGTTCCTAAGGATATAATACCACATAGCTGAATATTTACACAATTCATAAGTAGGTGAATTTCCAAAATCAACTATAGGTCTATATATGTCCAAACCAAGTTCATCTTTAACGGTTTGAAAAAATTTGGGCATTGGGTACATGACATTCATTATAATAAAGGTTTTTGTATTTTCCAATGAATGAAAAAGAGCAAAACGATATTGTTGCTCTAACTGACGTTTCGCTATTTAATGCTGCTGCTAATAGCTTTATCAAAGTATTATTAAACCGGAATTTACAAAATCCACTCAGCGTATATATATAACAAACAGTTAGGGGGTGAGAAAATAAACTACTTAGGTCAAGTTAAAAGGAGGACATATTGAAAGTAAACATAGCAATGAAGATAACTAAACCAAATGACAAGGGTAATAGTACGTCTACTCTGGATAGTGTCAAAACAAAGTTTACTAACTTGATCATCGTTCCTCAGTCTGGGGGCATTTTTTCGTTGTCAAGTTGGTCAATTGGTAAAGATAACAAAACCAAGTGTGGATTGTTGGATTTGATCGGTGTGTAAAATTATAAAAGTAGTGTGTGTTTACATAGTGAACTTGCTTATCACATTCGTGTTGATTTTGTCACTTCATGGGGGAGGGGTTGGGGGTGTTGTAACCAGGTCAGATTCCGTTTAAGTCCATCATTCCTATTCAGTTCAGACAATTTGGATTCCACTTGATGATATGAAGTGCTTCTGTTGATATGAGACGTCCTTTGTGATTTCTGAAATGCTTTTTCTGGATGACTATTTCAATAATGTCAAAATCAATTTTGTGACCTGATTCTATAGCATTTAGACCTCTATGGCTGATGATTTTTCAAGTTTTTGTAGTTCAACGGGATTTATTTCTCGGTGGTCGAAGAGGTGATCACTCTACGGTGTCTAATAAGGTATCCTGACTTATGAAATTTAACAACACCTTGCTTTGGCCCCGGTGCTACAGATAAGATTTGTCTCAGTAGTAGTATTTAAAGAGACGTTCATCGGCACAAAATATATCAAATGGCAGGGAGATACATTTGGTGTCAGAGAAGGCAAATGATACAACGTTGTTGTGGAGATACATGGGAGACGTGAAAGGAACACAAAGAAACACAATATGAAGGAAGTTCAGAAGTACGACAACATGAAGAACTGTGCAAATGGTGCGTTGTAGATAAGATGTACATAATTTGGCTATACAGAGATATCAATTACCACTTTAACATGAAACCTGCGGCGAAGTTAAACTATAGGGACACAGGGGGGGTGGGAACGCTCCGATGACCTTGAATGCATACTAGTCTTTGGCCAACCACATCTGTCATTATCATAGTGCAAATATGTACGCTATATTCACCAACTAAGTAAGCAGAGAATTTCACTCGGATCACGTTCCTAAGTACTGTTTGGACAATAAGTTAATAGATAGTTAGGCTTAGGATTAGAGTTAAGGCGGGTATTAGGGTTATAATTAGGATTAAGGTTAGGGTTATGATTAGGGATATGTTTCGAGTGGGTATTATTTATTTTAATCTGTTTTATTATACACATTTCCCTAACAGGCAGTCGTCGAACCGTCTACTGGAAGGCATAGTGATTCAACTGAGGGCTTTGGCGAAGACTTCTAAACAGGATAAGAGCGATAAACAGGTAACAAAACAAGCTCACCTCAAGTCACCTCGGTGAATACATATACAGAAACTGGTCTAACTTAAAAACTGATACTCCTCATTCTAAATGGGACGTATTTTTGATATAAGTATAAAACTTGGGCACTGTGGTAGCTGAGTACTACTCCATTATGGACAAGATTTTATTTTGATAAATCACACAGTTTTACACAGTAATATTAACTGATGCGACCACGTTTCGAGCGCAAACTATCATTGTGACTCATAATCATATGAAGTTACTCACTCACACAACTTTTTCCCTTCATTTATATACATGTGTGGAATTGACGATTAGACATTTGAATACAAATCAGTAATATAGGATAATGTGCATTCAGAAATCATAATAACCATGTGAGTGTTATTGATCAATTACAATCAGATGGGAAATAAGATGAGTGTTTTAATAGTCGAAATAAGTAACTTGTTAGAATGTTGTGATTTGCAGATATCGAACTCATTCATAGGACAAAGCTGCCCATTGAGGAGGAAATTATATTAGGAATTCAGTTATGTCTCACATCTACTATCTTTAAATTCCAAGGCAAAATTTATAGACAAACACAAGGTGTAGCAGTGGGATGGATCACCAATATCCCCTGTCGCAGCAGACATATTTATGGACAGCTGGGAAAATATGGCTCTTAACACATTCACCTAATCCTACTCCAAAAATATGGTGGAGATATGTGGATGACACAACATATCTGTAGCTTCTTGACATATATAAACTCACTAGTAAAGGGAATAAAATTCACATTTGAATCGGATAATGAACAAGGAGAATTAGCTGTGATGTTCGATTGTAAAATGGAAAGAATAGAAGAAGGTAAAGTGCACATTAGCGTTTATGAAAAACCAACGCATTCTAGTAGATATTTAGACTTTAATTCATCTTATCCGTTTACTGTTAAGGCAGGCTTAGTTAAGTTAAGTGTCTAACAAACCAAGCAGTAGCAATAAGTAGCACAAGAAAAGACCTAAATGATGAAATAAAACAGATAGAAGAAGAGGTGTTGGCGTTAAATAACTAACTATCCTATAAAATTCATTAGGAATGTCAGTAAAGAGCAAAATCAAAATCGAAAAATAATTGTGAAACTAGTAATGATAACTTGAGTAAGAGAGAATATAAGTCATTCACTGTTATACCACGTAAGGAGGGGAAATCTGAGACACTCCCTACATAGGAATCTAAATAACAAAGCAGGAATCAGGGTGACGGTGGCATTCCAACCTACAAACTCACTCAGGGACAAGCTGTGTTGTAGGTTGGTTGAAAGACCCTGTCGGTTGACCGAATTAAACAAAATAATATAATTTACAAAATACCTTGCAATGATTGTGTGGTCAACTATATAGGTCAAACTAGTAGATCGGGGTTAATCAGATTGTGGGAACATAAGAATTTAGCTACGGTAAGAATGGTCGACCCCGAGAAGATAAGCAATTCAGAAAAAAGCTCAGCAATTGCACTACATGCAATAACACACAACCACACAATAGGGTGGTGAGAGAGGGTTAAGATTCTAAGTAATCTATGTAGGTGGAGAGAGAGAGACTGATTATTGAATCCTGGTTCATTGAATCTACACCCAACAAAATCAATTGGAATGACTAAATGCAAATACCAGAGACATGTATGGAAGGTATTATTACCACCAGTCAGTGAAATCAGAGGAGGATAATAAATAATCTTAAATTGTATTCTGTTTCAATTCAATTCAAGCACATCACAACATTCTAACAAATTACTCACTTATTATGACTATAAAAACACTCGTCTTATTTCCCATCTGATTGTAATTGATCAATAACACTCATATTATTATTATTTCTGAATGTACATTATCCCATATTACTGATTTTTATTCAAATGTCTAATCATGAATTCCACTCATGTATATAAATGAAGGAAGACGAAAGTTGTGTGAGTGAGTGAGTGAGTGACTTGATATGATTATGAGTGGGAATAATAAATTGTGCTCGAAGCGTGTGGTCGCATCAGTTAATATTACTTACTGTATAACACTGCACTGTGGGACAGTTTATCAAATTAATATCTTATCCATAATGGAGTTTAATTGAAGATGCCCCCCCCCCATTCATTCACATACGTGAACAGGACAGATAATTCACACATACCCATTGTTTTAAGCAAAGAACATTTATCTATAATTAAAAAAATCTCGTATAAGCGTTTACAAAACACAATGAACAAGGCAGAAAATCGACATTTGTGTGTGTGTGTGTGGGGGGGGTAATGATAGATACTTAAGAAACTATGGTGATAACGATGATGAAAAATTTCAACACTTACGATTGCAAAGCTACAGGATCGTGATTGCATATATCAACTGTTTCAGTTGATCCGATGATTAGCTGAGAATCATCTCTTGCCGGTCCTGTAACAACAACATCATTGTATGCCATAAATGAATTGTTGTTCACAGAGGGACAACTGTGCCCATTCACATAACATGATAAACATTGTACAGGTGAATCTTCAGGTGGATCTATAGAACAGACTTCCGGAGTAGCAGTATATGCGACAGGTATTGAAGTACTCGAAGTAGTAGTAGCAGTAGCAGTAGCAGTAGTAGTAGCTTTTATGTCCAAATCAATAAAATCATCTACCAAAGTGTTGACGCTTCTTTGTTCAGATAAATTAGTCGATATATTAAAGTGATTATAAGAAGAAGACGGGATTCTTGCCGTTGAAAAAGACGCTGATGCTGATGGCGGCGATGATGGCGATGATGATGACGACGGTAACACTCCATTATTCGCTACTGGTGATCTCGTCGATTTAATTCGCTTAGAATTCAATAGTTGAGATTTGGACGAGCCATTGATATAATATAAACAACAAGACTTCGATGATGTTGAAGGTGATGATAAGGCAGACGGTGAGAAGTGAATGGTGGTGCTGCTAGTAGCAGAACAATCATGATTATTGTTATTGTTGTTGTTGTTGTTTTGGTGGTGGTGGTGGTGGTCAGTGCTAATTCCAGCATCATCATTATCACAATCCAAATTTCCGTTTATCTGTGAAATGAAACCATTCCCATCATAATCATCATCATCATCATAATGTGAACTTGACACAGGTGGCAAGTTTTCATCATAAGGTGGTGAAACAGAAAATAGGTCAGAGTCAAGATCATTCCCTTCTATATATATGGAAAAAAAGAAAGAAAGATGTGTTGGGTGATTGTAAAAATTCTAAAATGCGATACAGTATGAATGGGCAGAAGTTAGAATTCATGGACTGGCTGGCCATTGGATCGGGTCCCAGTGGCCTAATGCTCTACTACGAGCTCGCTAGCCTTGTAACCACAAGGTCCTGCGTTCGAACCCCGGTGGTGGGTGTGTACTGATGAAGAGTCTCAAACTAGGCTGACGAAACAGCTGTCCAGTACTCCCTGTGGCTGGTTTTCCAATGGTTCTCTAATCAACTGATGTCAGGTGGTCATGATGAAATCCTATAAGCAGTATGGTTTATAAAGGTATCTACTTACTACCGCACAGGCATTGTTTACTCAAAAAACACAAAAATTGTCGTCGTCGATGAAGATAAGAACAGAAAGCTGTCATGGAATGGTCGGTCAACTGACAGAATTCTACACAGCTGGGTAGCCATCAGTAGAAAACGAAACCTGATCCCATCGCTTGCTACTCACATTCGGCGTATATATGTAGTCTTGATACAGTAGAGGAAGAGTGAAATCTTTTGAGAAAAAATGCCTAATAGAAAGTGGATTTCCATCACGTTTTATGTAGACAAGAATAGACAGTCAAATCCTATCAAAATGTGACTGATCATCCGAGATCACCCAAGAAAATACTATACATGAGCTTGGAATTCATAGGTGACTCTTAGCTTCCGAAACCATTAAAGGAAGGACCTCACAGTCCCTGAAAAGAACATTCCCTGCTGCATCATTGAGAATAGAATTTTCCAGTCAACGAATACTGTTCAATAACCTGAAAGACAAGATCCCGCAGTTGACCAACTCTATGTACGTTTATCAATTCACCTGGTTGTGTAGAACTAGGTATATCGACCGTTCCACTCAAGTCTTGTTCAAGAGGGTGCAAGAACACTATCCTGCATGTTAGTAGTTACGAAGAGGTAGAAGTGGAGCAATAAGAAGCACAAGCATTGAACATCTGGTCGACAATGATCACCTAATGATCACTACAGCCTCCGCCATCAAAGTCATCTGTCTGTAAGGCGAAAAGTAATTTGCCCAAATCACTACGTATCCGCCGACTCATCTAGATTGCTGATGCCATCTTTGGCCATCGAAACAGAAAAGCCAAATCTCTGTATACAGAAAGAGTTGGTTCAACCCCTTCCCCTCTAACTTTCACAGTCCCTCTACGTTAAAGTATGACAATCCCCATTTCATATTTTGGCTCTACTTATTTTTCGTTTTGTTTATTCAATTTGTATACACTCTTCCATTGTTACATCAATTGTTAGTTGCTAATACTATTCTCACTGCGAATTGTCGCCGATATTATTTCAGTTATCCCACTTGTCATTGTTAATCCAAAATTTTGTTTTGCAGCGTTGAATTCCGTGTAATCAAATTTCACACAGTGTTAAGTTAAGTGCCTACTAATTCGCTACTGTAGGGTGCCACCGACAATTATACATCTCATCCAACAGTTGTACGACAATGCTGCATGCCAAGTTATCCACAACGAGAAACTCATGGAATCATTCTAAGAAGTGAGGACAGGAGTAAGACAAGGCTGCTTACTATCACCAATGATTTTCGTGATTGTAGTAGACTGGATAATGTGACAAACAGTGGGCCAGTCAGCGAGGAAACAGGCATAAAATGGACTCACACAAAAAACTTGGAGGATCTGGACTTCGCCAATGATATGTCTGATTTCCCACAAACTGGAAGATATGCAAATGAAAAGCAACAAGTTGGCAGAAGAAGCATCAAAGATAAGCCTTAAGGTAAACATAGAGAAAACAGAGGTGATGAAGTTTCCTGGCCAACACCACCAACAGCAACAACTGACAACAATCAGCATAAATGGAAGGAACCTGAAAGAAACAACCTCTTTTACCTACCTACTTGGGAAGCATCGTCTGAACTATAGACGGACACTACTGACGAGGATATCAAAGCATGAATCGGAAAAGCAAGACAAGCTTTCGCTACTCTCAAGTCTGTGTGGAGGTCAACAGCACTACTCAGCATCAAAAATAAGATCCGGATATTCAACTCCAATGTGAAGTCACTGCTGCTATATACGGATCAGAGACTTGGCCAGCGCGTCATGAAGAGCACCTCAAACAAACTACAGACCTTCATTAACAGTTGTCTTCGTTCAATACTCAAGATCAGATGACTGGCCAAAAAACATCAACAACAGGGATCGCTGGGAGCGAACCAACCAGGAACCAATTGTGCAAGAAATATGCAGGAAGAAATGGAGGTGGATTGGATTATGGTCATACTCTGAGAAAACCATCAAGTGAGTGACATCACACGCCAGGCTCTCTCTCTTGAGTGGAACCCGAAAGGGAAGTGGCGAGTTGGTCGTCCAAGGGTGACTTGGTGAAGGTTATGTGAAGAGGAGATGAAAGCATGTGGGCAGACTTGGAGCTAGGTGAAAACGTTGGTGGAGAACCGAACGCAATGGAGACGCGCGGCTGAAGCCCTATGTTCCTCTAGGAATTAAAGGAAATAATAATAATCCTATAATTTCACACCCCTTCCAACATCTATACATCTTCTGAATTATTCTGTCTATGACATTAATTGTTTAACCACTTGACACTTAGCTTAGTGATTATAATCATAAACATTTTAATAGCATTTCATACTACTATTATCACTTTATGTATTCACACCTTTGATTCAATTCCCTCATCGGATATAATTTCTTTAAAAAAAAACACCATATATATATATATATATATATATATATATACAATTGTACAGCTTGATAATAAATTCGTCGTTGAAAATAGTTTCTTCGCTGACTGAATCACCCCTTGTTTTGATTTTCTATATCTGCTAATGCGGATTTTCCATGAAGGAAGAAAAGAATCTCAATCTTACAAGAAGCTGGATATTTAAAAAAAATTCTGAGAATTTATAGTACGCTTCATGCATACATTCGTGTGTCTCATAACCTTGACCTAGTTGTTTTATCTGACTGACTACATGAGTTATTTCTTGACAAGCAGACACCAACTCACTGTAAGATCGCACAAATGCTGCCAACTGAAGATACACTACAGGCGTGTGTTAGAAAATAAAGAATCCTTTGGGTTGGTTGTGCAACCAACCTAACCAAGTGGGTCAATATATTACCACCATATATATACAGCTTGCAAACTGGAGATATTTTGGTGACTGTTTCTTCAAGGTTTCTTTTAATATTTTTGCTATTAGATAGATATAAGATAGATGCCTTACGGGAGTACTATCGTGAATGCTAATCTACTCTACTCTACTCTTTACTCTGCTACTCTAATGGTGCAATATGAAAAGAAAGAAAGAAAACTCAATTACAAAGTAAAATTAACAAACCTCTGGACCAGATAAGAAGTTCTTCACTGGAAACGGATGAAGACTGAGAAGGAGAGCGTACATGACGTTGCATTATATTTTCCACAGAAGTACCATCAGCATCATGATTGTTGGGATTCACTAGTGCCATGAATCATACATACTATATAAAGTTTTTTGCATTAGGTCTACAATTGAACAAATACTAGAGGAAATGAATCTCGCAGAAAGCAATGTCAATAAAATTATATGACAAGATTGAAAGGAAGCAAATTTGAAAAGAAAGCAATCATAATAATTTTACGAAACTACTTCTCAGCAGTTCACTCAGTCCTTCTCTATGGCTGGCTCTGAAACATGGTCAATACGAGTTGAAGACATGAAAAGGTTGTCTGTTTTTGATCACAGATGTTTACGATCTCTTTCTCACGTTAGGTGGCATAATAAGGTAAGTAATGTCGGCGTTAGGTTGGGCGTAGAGTGTTGGGCAAAGAGGGAAAATCAATCGAAGAGGCTATTAAGCTACATATATTGAGATGGCTAGGTGTCGTGCTGCGCATGCCTAACCATCGCCTCCCCCTCCCGACGGGCATTACTAGCTGATATAGGTGAAGGTTGGAAAAGAGTAAGTGGTGAAATCCCAAACAAAAACATGGCATAAACCAATCCATGAAATCCTTGACAGTTAAACTGAGTCAGTCAGGTAGGGAGATGCAGACTTCCGGGTTGAGGCCCGCCCTCGGGACTCTAAGAATCAATGGCTGGAGACAGACAATAGGTGACATGGCTCAAAATCGTTGTCAATGGCTTACGCAGATGTATTCAGTCTCTTGTGTAATCTTTCATATTCCTTTCTACCATTACTCATTCTGTTTCACTCTTATACTTGTCAAAACTCTATTGATTCTCTTCACTCATCTTCTTGTCTACCTTTGTATGCTATTTGGAACGTGGCAACTGAAACTGCTGCACTTCGGTGCCAAGTTCTATGTTGAATCCAGACAGACAGACCTGTTATGCAGCACTGAAGTGGATATAAATTGTGATTTGTGATGAAAGTAAAATACTGAATAACACACACAACTTGGCAACTCTCAATGGAAAGTTTTACGTACAAGTAAAAAAATCTTTATACAACTACTAAAGAGACTGATGCATTACTAATGAAAAATGAGGTGTATCTGACCTTGATTAGCATAACTGACTGACCGGTTTCAACTTAGACCTCTGTACAAATGTACAGTAGTTTGAGTTGCCACATTCCTCCAGCTACTACACAAAGCATTAGAACAGAGTACAGACAGATTCAAAAGACAGGGAGATTTTAAATATATAAGTGCTAATGAGGCGAAAAGAATAGTAATGTGGAAGAATAACAGAGTTTCATTGGAGTGGATAAATCCTCACAAAGAGTGAATGCATATGCACCAGCGACAGCCATCACTGACAACGATTTTCAGCCAACCGTATCACTAATTGACGCCGGCTTTTATTGGTTCTCAACACCATCCCGAGGATCCCAATCAACCAACCAGTCAGTCAGTTAGGCAGTCTACACCTCCCTACATGACTCACTGACTGGCGTAAACTAAGTGTTGTGGATTCCGTAGACTGAGGATGAAGTCATGTTTTCGTTAGACCACCACTACTACCACCACTAGATAACTCCATCCATCCTATTTCACTCAATGCCTAACATCGCCAGTCGTCAAGGAAGGCGATGGCTAAGCATACATGCATAACAAATGTCCTAACCATCCATATCAATCGGTGTCACTTCACATCCACCTCGTCAATACATACATTTCCTTACCTAGCAGTCGACCGATGCTCATCGCAATACTGGTCACCCTATTACACCTACCACCTGACACAGGACCTAGATAGAACGCTGACACCTACAATCGAACAGCTATCTAGCTGAACTTTTCGTGTCTTCCAGTCTCAACGGGCATGTCTCACAGCTAGCCAGTCAGCCATCTATAAAGGAGGACAGAGCGAACTGTTACTGAGCAGCACACACACACCCCTTGGTCGACAACCAGCCAGCCAGCCAGCCACCCGGATATCACGTCTACTAAGACAGAGAGAGATGGCGTCACTTGGCGTTGGTTGATGCAGCTTCTCGAATACGTGGAGTGGTAAACACACTCAGCCACAACCTTACTCCTGCCTGCCTGCCTGCCTACCTGTAAGCTAGAAGTGAGTCGATATAATCCAATCCTGTTGTGTCCATCAGCTTACATTTGACAGCACCACAAGCGAATCGCTCCCCATGCCAAACGTTCGAAGGTTGCTTCTCGCCCAAGGTGTTTAGAAGACCGCGTTTGCATTTTGTCAGCGTCTTCACCTGGAAGGAATACATCATCAACATCCGCATATTCTAAGTCAACGAGACTATTATTCCCTGGTGGTAACATGTCAGCCGGTGAGTTGCTCAAGTCATTTAGGGCTTGCGCACATATACCTATGATGAAATTAAACAGAAATGGAGACAGCGGCTATCCTCCTCCTGTTGGCCACCACTGGTTGTCAGCTGACAACTCTCCGTAGGCTCTCATCTGGCTGACTGACTGCATGAATTCGGGTAGAGTAAGTGCCTTATTTAGTGCAATGATTAGCATAAGTCGAAGAAGACTGTTAGCAATTTAAAGTGAGAAAATGGTGTTACGCTACCTGATGTAAACGACGGACGTATGGACTACGCTGATTACACATACTTACCACTTATTAAATGAAATTCTTTAAGATGTTTTTCTGATATACGACACATTCAGTATATATACAGGAAAACATGAACTAATATTTATGTCATGCGAAATACATTCTGACTTGCAAAAACAGTCGTATCTACGTCGTTTAGCTCGTGTTACACATTAAGTAAACAAGAGATCGAAAATGCATTATCTCATTATTCAGTTGGAGAAAACATTTAGTTCATTTCTACAACATGGCTCAGAACACAAGAAGAATCTCAGCACAGTGAAGACATCGTCGAAATCACTACAACTTCACCCCAAGGCAACAAAAGCAAAAAAAACGCAACGTAGTTTATTCAGGGAAGTGTTTCAAATTTCGAGTACTAATATATTAAATGTGATACAGTACATTCACACGAGAAAGAGGAAAAAGCAATGAAAACGCTAAGAACGACAGGGAGAGTATATAGACATTTGAAAAATCCATAATCTTACTATGAACGGTCTGTCTGTTTTCGACATAGAACTTTGCACAGATGTGCGGTGGTTCAAGTCGCCACACTCCATGTAACACACAAAGGAAGAGAAGAAAGTAGGAGAAATGCATAATATAGACAGTAAACAGGGATATTAGACAAAAGGAATAGTAATAACAAGAAAAACAAAACAGTTTCATTGGAAATCATGAATCACAAGGAGTGGATGCATCTGCACTATGCATTGAGAACGATTTTGAGCCGTAATCACCGATTGTTTCTAACCATTGGTTTTTACCGTCTCGAGGACCCCAACCAGTCAGGAAGCCAGTCTACACCTTCCTACGTGGCTTAGACTAACTGTTGTAGATTTCATTGACTGGTGAAGCCATGTTTTCGTTTGACCGCCGCTAGCTCTTTTCCAGCCTGGCCCTATATCAGCTAACATTGCCCATTGTCGAGGAAGGCGATGACTAGGCATGCATGCGCAACACATGTCCTGACCATCTCAGTCGATGTAATTTCACAGTTTCGTCGACTGATTTCCTCGCCTTACCTAGCACTCGACTGATGCCTAACCTCAATATTGCTCACCTTATCATACCACTTCACACGGGAGATAGAACGCAGACACCTATAATCGAAGACAGCTAATCAGCCTTTTCATGTCTTCTGCTCTCAATGGCCAGCTCTCACAGCCATAAAGGAGGACGAGGTGGACTGTCGAGCAGTACACACACCCTTTGGTCGATAGCCAGCCAGCCGGATATCACGTCTACGCCAGAGACGGCGTAAACTGGCATATGCGAACCTAGCCCTCTGTATTCGTGTTAAGATTTCGTCAGAGATCAACCCGTTGGCACTGGCTGATGGTACTTCCCAAGTAAGTGAAGCGGTCAACGTGCTCTACCATTTCACTTCCTATTTTTGAATCTAGGGGTCGGTGTAGTCCAATCCTGCAGCATCATCTTACATTTCACAGGGGCGAATCGCATGCCAAACATGCGAAGATTGTTGCTCAAGGTGTTCAGAAGACCGTGTCTGCATTTTGTGAGCGTCCTCGCCTAGAAGGACTATATCGTCCGCATGCATATTCTAAGTCGACGAGATTATTCCATCCCTGGTAGCAAGTCAATCCCTGAGTCGCTGAAGTGTGTTAGGGTTAAGTCCATTAGCACGTCTATGATGAAGTTGAATAGGAATGGGGATAACGGGCATCCTTGACGGACGCCACTAGTCGTCACCACTTCAGATGACAACTCGCCATAAGTCCTCACCTGGCTGCATGAGTACGAGTAGAGTGCCTTAATCAGTGCAATGTATTTTCTTGGCATTCCCTTTACAGCCAAGCATCGCCAGAGAACCTCTCGGTCGACAGAATCGAATGAACGCATTCATTTAGCTCTATTTAGTCACCACAATTAACGAGCACACCAGTTATTATGATTCAAGGGGGACTAATTAGCCTTAAAAAAAACATTTGAATAATAACGAGTAACAACTAAAAACAAGATAATTACTTCACTACCAAGCACATTTCTGAAGAGGGCGAAGTTAGACTATAGGGTCACTGGGGGTGCGAACGCTCCGATGACCCTGAAAGCATACTAGTCATTGGCCAACCACACCTGTCATTATTATAGCACAAATATGAACGCTATTTACCGGCGAATTACACTCGGATCACGTTTCTAAGTACTGTTTCGACAATATGTTAATAGCTCGTTGGGGTTAGGAACACGATTATAATGAAGGTGAGGATTAAGGATGAGGTTACGATTAGGGATGAACGTCATTTTGTGTGTGCAAAAGTTATTTATTTTTATGGTTGACAGGTTCAAGGTCACTCGTGCGTTCGTACCCCTTGGTTTAACTTTGCTCTGAAGACGATGCATAAGGCTCATAATTTCATATAACTCGCTTTTAGTTGTTTCAGAATGGTTTTAGGTTTTTGGTGGGTTACACTAAAATCTACAACTTCTGCTACAATTCTGATTTTGACAGAAGGAATATCTAGAATCAACAGAGAAATGTTCACCTCCTCATATACATGTCTGGAGAGGTCAAGACTGGAAAACTGTATCTAGGCAGCCAGCCAGTCCTTGTCTTAAAGGGAATTTACATATTCTAGAAAGGGTTCAAAGGAAAGCAACATGTATGATTCCTGGCATGACTAATTTATCACATGAGGAAAGACTAGACAGCTTAAATCTCTTCTCCCTCTCATACCGTAGAGAGGAAGGAGATTTGATGACAATGTTTAAAATCTTAAATAATGACTGCGGATCTAAAATATTCTCTTTTTTCATTCCAACGATGTAGTCGGCACACCTTAGAGGACATAGCAGGAGAGTTTAAAAGCCAAGGAAAAACTGTATTGCTGTGGAGTAGTGGTTCTCATACCCGTTCACAAACTCCTGGAACCGACTTCCAAAAATGGTTTCAGCGACCTTAATTGACTCACCATTTAAAAGGGGTCTGTACAAGCACAGAAATTTACGAGCAAAGAATTAACATAGGCTTGAAACCTTCTATCATCAATCAACAAATCTGAATGGATTACTTAGTTTGTACCAGAGCAGTGGGGCTGCTGAGATCTAAAATGTCGTCTCACCAGGAAATTCTAGGATTGGGTCTATAAAAATACCAGAGAATGTGGATGTAACCAATTAACGACAACTGCCTCCAACCACTGCATATCCATAACGGCCAGCAGCTGCATACGTCTGTGAAATCCATAACCCCATATATGTGCAACTTTCTTTAATTTCCATAGGCCTATAATCCAGACAGTACTGAAATACTACATCTAGATGGAATTTGATATGCCATTTGTGGACTTCATCCATATTTGCACGTTTTTACTATGAACTTATCGCTTCTATTGTACACTGTATTTTTATCATCGATCGCCTGGGTCGCTATACCTAATTTTAACCCAAATTCTATTAAATATGGATGAAATGTATAGAAATAACGTCATAACTCATCAAATGTACTGGACAAATTACATGAAACTGACTGGAACAATCGTAACGTACCCTTTAGAAAAGCGCTCTTCATTGTATCAATTTCTGTTCATAAGCTTTTGATATTTTTTACGTTTTTGGAAAGAAGGGAACAATACATTTAGCTAGATGTTTGTTTTCGGGTTGACAAACGAAGCGAAACAGTGGTGCAAGCTTTCAGTGAGTAAGTAAGTGACTATTTCACTAAAAAGAGGCACATACTTTCACCTGAAACAGCAAGAATTAAGTTTTTTCATCGTGAAGCAACGATTTCTAGTCTTTGGTGTCAAGCACCCTCCGCATTCATGGAACATCTCAAAATTCATAGGTGAAACTACTTTTAAATTAGTGAAAATCTAAATAAATAAATAGGTATATGAATGATTGCTGATGAAGAGCGTACAGGGAAAACCAAGTTAATTATGAAAGCATGGGTATAACTGTTTGAAAGCCTGTTTTAATGGTCTCACTAGTGATGTATTTATCATATCTAGCAATGGTGCACGCAAGAAGCTACAGGGTGAAGACAAACTGGGAGTGCGTACAGGAGGCCAGCTTAAAACTTTGATTACAGAAAACCCCCACCAATATGCTTAATAAACTTTTATATTCACATTTTTCCTGTCCAGTAAAATAGTACCTCCAATAATGTTGTTGACCCTGTGTTTACTGTGTTGCACAGTCTACAGTCAATTATTCTTTTATTCGAAGACCTTGGACTAACAGAACATATAATGCAATAAACTCCACTGCAAATTCTGAAAATTGAGTAAACATTGTTCAGGATAAGGCCATTACTACTTAAAAAATTTTGATTTATTTCATTCTGATGATGATTCCTTGCACATGGCAGCCCATAATGACCAGCTGACAGCATCAACATGCATGATTGACTGAGTCTGCTGATTGTATTGCTAGAGAGGCCACCAGATTAAGTGGGCCTGGCTCAAGAGTCAGGGCTAGCAGGAGTGATGGCCACACGGCTGGAGCCAGCTGGAAGTGAGCTCGTGTTTGTGCAAGCAGGCTAATTAATCGGTTTCCTACAGTTGGTGATCCCCATGTGGTCTAAGCTGATTCAGCCTCTTTTTGCTCTGCATCATCCAATGCTTAAGCATTGAAATAGTCAGACTTTGTCTTCATGCTACTTCCCAATGATAAAATGCTAATTGTATAATATTCTGGCTGATATGTGCTTCACCTCATGCATTTCAGATGTAATTACATACTTAGATATGTTTGCGCCACAAAAACGAAATCCCACCATTCTTCCTATTTTTCCCATATTTCCCACGTTTTCCCACTTTGCCCATGTCAGTTTTGAAAAAAGCCCACGTTTTCCCACTTTGCCCAGGTCATTTTGAAAATAGCCCACTATTTCCCACTTTACCCATGTTACGAACGAAAAAGTGCCCACGGGTTTACCCACATATCCCAGGTCCGAAAAAAAGTAACCGCCAGGGAAAACCACAATGTGACAAGACAATTGTGTTGTCACATTGTCGTTTTCCCTGACAAAAACTGCAAATCAGTAATAATTCGGTTGAGTCTACCACAAGTGTCTCCTGTGCTACCACTCCTTTTCCGCTCGTTGCAATTTCTGGAGACTATTTCAAACCAGTTCGATGGAAGCGTACAAACCAAAATTATCAAAGTGCTACTGGATGAAAGATCCACTTGCAGAACATCATGTAACCAAGGCTAGTTTCGATCCATTTTGTTTTTTTAGCTATCCATTTTCACTGGGAACTTCGCATTTTCACATAATTATTGTAAATTACGTACTTTGAGGCCAATCCTATCACCTAAATTTTGCTTGACATGAGGTAGTTTCCGAAATAGTAGCGAATAATACTCATGAATACTTAATTTATTGCAGCATTTTAACACGGAAGAGTATGTCACATTCATGTGATCATGATTGAATGTAGCCTCGACTTAACATCATCAATTTGGTTAGCGACGAAAAAACTTGCAGCATTAACTGTGTACCAAGTAACCGCTTTTTGTTGTTACCAAATCTGTGAGATATTGCCCATATCCACAAGCAGCTTCAGTTACTCAGTTAGCCCTAGTGAAGTCACTTCTTACTTATTGGACTCTATCTGAATCATAGGTATGTGCTGTGAGAACATTTCAAGTACCTCATTGTTCATGGTGGTTTTGTGACACTTTTATAGTGCCAAGCTTATTATGTTACTGACTAGCATTTATTGTAGGTATACGTGAAGTCTTTACTGTCTCTGAATCTCACTAGCCAAATGATTACAAAAGCCTTTCAGTCCACTAGTGCTTACAATAGTGAAGTTGTTCTGGATACTAAATGCTTCGATCAAGAAGCGCCTCGTCAGTTAATTCAGCACCAGTGACTGCGCCACTGATGTGCATCATTATAAATACTGTCGTACTGAAGAGTCACGAGTTATAATAGTTGCACAGAACAAAGTAGTAAGGAAAATATGCTGGCAGTATTGTTGACAGTCTCATCACTGTCCCTGGCAATCTACTCCTGTAAAATTGTATGACCGATTCAACTACTTCATGAAGAACTCGGGTTATGTACACGTTGCACTATAACCAATTTTCGCATCGCCTTGTCAGTTGGACGGTGGTAAAGCGGTTCAGTCACTCCATCACTTGAGTCCGCAGCCCAACAGTCGAAGAAGTCTGCTGCGCAATGGCTAGCCTTTTGCACCTACCCCAACACTGACAACCATATCAAAAGTGGATCAGATACATGAGTTGGGGGTTATCCTCCCTGTGGTTTCAAATCATGCCTCAGCAACTGATCCGCTGATGTTGCTACCTAAAAAACCCAAAGCATTCCCTTTCCATCATCCCGTAGTGCAGTGATCTCATGAAAAGTCAATACGACTACTCTGTCAAATAGGCGAAATCAAAAAACCCTTTCTCTTAATATATCTTTATTTCATATTATATAGCAACTTCAGAGGCTAACTCAGAAGTTAATCAGACCGATTTGTTATCTGTGCGTTACAGGCATACACACGTTACTCGCCTTAGAACTACCAAGAATAACCAATGGTGTGTATCTACTATCAAATGGGCATCAGCAACACCAAGTCGTCACCTCATATACATGCACCGAGTGGTACCACGAAACACTGAGTTTGGAGTTCATCCCTCTTGGTCACACTCATATTCCTTTTGTCACTCATCCAATGGTTCTGTGCACAATTACCTGCATCAGATGCCAACATTTCTTTTCTCCCTTCATATATGAGTTTGGAATTAAATTTTGGCGGAAACATTTATGTCCATCAGCAATCTAAATGGTCATACATTTTCATTGTTTGTAGATACATCCATATACTTCTAATCAGTTTTCATCTCAAGGATCCTTTGCACGCTAAGGTCTCACGAGATTATACCAGCCTACAACTCACTATTTCTGTCAAACGCTGAGCTGACTTTTTGTTCTGTCACACTATTAGTACTGCTACGTTCCTTACAAGAATAAGCCCTTTCCCTCCTCCAGTTTCTACCATTCTTCTGCTTTCTGATTCAGATTCTTAACAAACAATGCGTCGTGTAATGTGGTCAAAATAATCTAAGTGGCAAGTAATGCTGACATTCTACTTGAGAAGCTGTATTTGAATGGGTGGAGTAGGTCATTTGAGGGCAAGTGCTGAATGATTTGCGTCCTTACCGTTCTTTCCATTACATGTGAAACTACTGACGTGATTTTGATGGGGCAGTAGTTATTGGCATCAGCTATAGGCTCGTACTTATGGAAAGGTATAATATAAAACTTCCTTCAGCAGGAAGGGCATGTCCCATCGCTTAGTGAAATCGAGTATAACCTGAGTAGGACTAGATTCACGTCATCACTAACGTTTTTCAGGAAAGTGGAAGATATGCTGACTGGCCGAGAGATGTCAATAAACTTAAGATTTGAGAAAGTGTTATTGATCTCTTGTGTGGTGAAAAGTATACCGCCTAGAAGTGCGTTTGTTTTACGTGAAAATCCGTGACCTTATCGTTCTCCAAGGTGCATATTCTGGCAAACTGTTTGCCCAACTGTTCACATATCACCTTGTAGGTGTCTGATAAGCTTCACATCTGAGAATTTTTTCAGGAAGTACGTTAAAAGAAAACATCACTATTATATGGTCGCAACCTAGAAATTCATATTTTACGTGTACGGTAGATGATGTTGCGTTTCTCCTGGAAACGAAGTGTAGGATAACTGCGGATTTAGTGGGTGAATCTATGTGTTGTATCCACCCTCCTGTGACGACGGAATTCAGGAGACTATCGTACCTTCGGGCTCTTGACGTTTGTGTCAGTGTGAAAACGATGTATTTCAACATAATGCTCTGTTGACTAATCTATGGTCACCATTTCAGTGCCAACATCAGTATCGTTATATAATAATCGGCTAATATTTGTCTGTGCCTGCAAAAATGTCTGATGCATGCGGTCATCAGGTAATTCACTAGACGGAATAACTCATGGAACATCACCTACAGTTGTCTTATTAGAGTTATCAGCATTCAGTGTTCCTGAGCGGCATCGTCTTTGGCATGGCGTGAAACCAGGTGCAACGCTAATGTTAGTGTAGGGTGTTGAAGAGCCTATTATATTATTCGATTTCAGAAAATTCTTGGATTCTTCAATAGACACTAACTTGAAAAGCACCGCACATGAGTGGTTTGCAGATTTCTTACGAAGACGCAAAACCTGACATTCTGTCAATGACATATTACAAGCCTTTAGACATGAAGTTTTAAGTTTAACTATAGGCTCTTTGTTTGGAATGCTATAAACCAAGATTTCATGTGAAGACGTAATCCTCTTAACAGCTTCTTCAGCCAAATAGTCAATTATGCGCTCGGATTTGATAAGTGATTCTAGACAGATGTTTCGTGGTGGGTCACACAGTTGCGTGAGGGACATAATGCTGTGAAACTTGCTCTGCAGGTTTGCTACTGATTTCCGAAGTGTCATTAAATCATTTTTGGTACAAGCCGCATTATCTGTCAGTTCCTCCATGATATTAGATACCATGACCTTCGGTGTGGAATCGTCGGCGGAACTGAGGCCTTCAGATGGTTGACGAGCATTAGATCTAAGCCTCTTAACGGTACTCACGCGTTTGACACACTTAACCCTTACAGAGACGGGGATTTTCACAATTTCCGAGAAAAAGTCTTGAGGATATGAAAAAAGTTTGTTGTATTATCGAAGTATTAAAAACAACTATGGACAGCTATACATTGCAAAATAAAAAGTCAGAGTTTCCTCTAACAGTACTGCCTGGGGATAAAATCCCTAGTCCCATGTGGTTAGAGAGGGTATTAATAATAATATATTCTCATTTTTGCACATGAGGGATGTCAGTTTACAGACGCCATCAATTCGATAAATTATATATACGGTTAGTAAGCACAGTTAGTAATGATAATATAATAAGGAACATAATTATTCCTACGTATATGACACACCAGTTGTATGGGCATAGATAAGTATTATTCAAATTACATATTTAAATTACATGGTTACTGTCATTCTGTCTTTAGTTTGTGGGAAAAATCTGATAACTAGTGATTCAATGGACCACATCAAGAAATATAGAGATATTGACTTCGCATTAACAAAAGAACCCAAGTGTGTGTTAGATGGATTATAGATACTTGGGAAAATAAATAAAGCTTGAAGTCAATTCCCTCATATTACAATAAAATGCATCTTATAATGAAACATTGTCATTTCATGCACATGAGGGAATCCACTTAATAAGCATCAGCAATATGATAATAGGCATATTCTTATATCAAGGCATATTTGAAATTTTTCACCGAGAGATCAAGTACTATTGCATGCCTGATACGGAAGCTCCAGCTTTCACTGAAGCTTGGGAAGAAAGAGATATAACTTCAGAGCGTCCTGAGGTTGTAGTATTTTTTATTCCGAATGCGGCCCACTTAATTCCTTCAGGAGAAGAATGAACTAAGACTAAAGAGTATTGCAATTCTGCGTTTCAGAAGCTGTTGACTGACGAGAAGGCTGAGCAGGACGGAGTGGCTGAACAGAAGGACGGAGAAACGAGTGCTTTGGATGCGTGTATGGAGGAGTCTGAAGAAGCCAGCACACGATCAGATATGGAGCCAACCGATTATTTTAGGCTCGATGTAAATACTCTGAAGGTCAGTGACCTACGCAACGACCTAGCGGCTAGAAAGTTGGTACTAAGGATTTAAAGGTTAAAGTAGTGGCCCGCTTGCAGAGTGCTATGGATGAGGAGAAGGCAGATGCGCCGGAAGAAATGAAGGTTGATGAGGACTCTAAAGTCAAACAGACTCCGAATAAGATCGCTACGCCGTCTGTGATGAAATCAAAGGATGATTCAAAGGACCTCTCTGAGAAAGAACGCCGGCGTTTGGAACTAAACCTGAACAGGATGGAGATCTCGAAAACGGTATCGATTCTGACGAGCCGGATGTCAAAAGACACAGAAATGACAGTCAAAATGGTCACAGCGAAGAGGAGGAAGTCAAGGTGCGTCGCCTAAGGCGCACCGTGGACCCATCCCTCCTGTTTGCTTTCACCTACTTTGATATGAGCCGTGCAGGGTATATCCGTGAACACGATTGTGCGAAATCCTCCACCTTCTCGGGTTAAGATGTTCTCGTGCTCAGACGCAAAAACTTGTGGCCAGAGTAACTACACGCCATAACCACGTGTCATACCACAGTTTGACAGACAGCGGCATTGTCGAGGGTGGTGACAAGGATGTTGTTACCATGGATTTAGCCGAAAAGGATGATGTAGGAGTAACAGGAATGCTTGCACCTGGTAACCGAGCTTTTTTCGACATGACAGTTCCAGAGACACCTGCAAGAATTGTTCTTGAGAGTGGGAATTCAGAACAAATGTTGAGACGCATGGAGCAGGCTGAGGCTATTAAAGAGAAGCCAGAATTCCAATTCTTCCAGATAAAGGATGAGCTAGAGAAAACGCGGGTCAAGGTAAAATCGTTCAAAGACACGGAGGATGAGCTGATAGCGGAGAATCGTGATTTGGCCTCCCACCCGAAGTCCGAGCAGAAGCTAATGCACGTGTGCAAAAGTCAGGCAAACATTTACAATCACTTGCTGCGTTCAGCTAGAGATCGAAGGGATCGTGTTCTTTTTGACATCAACAGGTAACTCGACAAATAAAAAGTCTGAAAAGGCTGCAGCCGAAGTGGATAAGACCAAGGTAGAGGAAGAAGCTAACAAGCAGAAAGTGGAAGAAAAGGATGATAAAGTTGAAGTATGCCAAAAGTATATATAGTTCCAGGTGGCACAGCGCAATCAGTGTTAGACACGGATATATGGATATTGTCAAAAACGCGGCAGATTTCAAAAAGAATATGGGAAAATGATTCATGCGGAAACAGAACATCTGCAGCGTGATAGTTCAAAACAGTTGGAAAATCATCCACAAACTCCAGTTCTTCCACAGTCTTCTGGTCGCCCCAGCGTGTTCCTTTCTTTCCCCCTCTACGTTCTGACACATGATACAGTCCACCACGATTAAGAATATCATCGGCGATAGTAAACAGCCACCTTATCTCACTCCTGTATACACTTCGAACGCCTCACTGAGTTTTCCCTTGTGGATCACCTAACACGTGTCATTGTCATATAAATATTGAATTAGGTTGATAAGGAATTGAGGTACGCCGCTGGGTTGAGGTAGTTTCCAAACTCCGTTTGTCGAAGGCCTTTTGGAAGTAGATGAAGTTGAGGTAGATGTTTGACTGCCATTCTATGCTTTATTCTGTAATGACGATGCAATTTGACCAGCATATGGTTTGCCTTTCCATAATCCAGCCAGCTTGTTCAATGCGAAGGAGTTCTGTATCTAGTGCATCTTTTATTATATCCAGGCTGACGCCATTTAGTGTTTTTCTTAGCGTGTACAGAAGCATTATTCCACGCCGGTCAGTTCTTGCAGAGCGAGTTGTAAGCCGCCCTTCTTTGGCAGCTTGACAAAGTAGTCAGCCTTTCTTCCAGTCGTTAGGCACCTTCCTTCCGAATCTTTTGCGATAATGGCGCGAGCACATCTGCCGCAGTCTCTGGTTGCGTTTTCAGCGCTTCGGCAGGAGTTCCTTCCGATCATGCCGTCTTCCTAGACTTCATTGTCTTGATCACACTTAGGATTTCTGCCTTAGTTGGAAGTGGTTTTGTGCGTGCCGTTGGTGGCATTTCTGGGTGGGTTGTTGTTGATAGTCAATTCGGCATTTTATTTAAGTGATTAGCCCATCGTTCTATTTATCTGTTCACCTTGGTAATGAGGTTTCCCTGAAAATCGTCTATTGCTTTCATCTTCTGGGTCGATCCCTTCCAGGATGGAGACCTCGTTATCTGATATAATGTTCTCACATCTCCTTTACCTGCGACCACCTGCATGTTCTGCTTCGCTTGCCGCCAGCCGGTATGTCATACAATCGTCTTTTGTTTTTCCTAGCACTTTTCTTCACTTCTTCATTCAGTGCGGTGTTCATTGAACTCAGCTTCTCCTTCTATTGTCCATCTTTGCATTGAGTCGTCTTCTGTTTCACCACCCTCCTCTCCCCCCTTCTATTAACTTCCAGGTAGGTATCCGTTGAGAGCCATTGCTTGTCTTGTCTCTTCTTTCTTCTTAACACGTTTCGTTGAGCATCAACTTCAGAGAGTTAGTTCCAGTATCCTTCCACACAGGTTTATTCAGTGATGCCACATAGAGTCTCCAAGTTTGCTCTGATCTGGTCAGTAGCGAATCTGGTCCCCCTGCAGTATTGTCCTTCATTTTCTTAATGTTAAACTTGAGCTGTGGTCTGTCTCCAGTTCTTTTGAAGGATTTCAGCTTCACCTTGAACGTTCTTTGAACTAGAAAATGATCTGAGCCGACATCTGCTCCTCTTCTCGACTTTGTGTACAGAAAGCTACCTGCGACTCCACTCTGTTGAACAACGTTGAGATGAAGTCTATCCAGTTTGTGGTGTGTCTGTTAGGGGGAATCCATGTTGCTCTGTCCAAAGCCTTGTGCTTGTGCACACTGCCTCCTACCACCAGATAACTGAAGGCGCAACAGTCTGCGGGGAGTTTTCGTTTCATATTCATTTCTTCCAGAGACAGTCTCTCAACCCATGATGAATTTTCTTCCTGTATAGTGTGCTCCCATTTTGGTTTGCGTTCATATCGCCCATGAGGGTTTTGATATCACCATTCGGGATATTGTCCATTGCTGTTTGTAGTTGTCTATAAAAATCGTCTTTCTTCTGTTGTTTTGAGTTCTGTTTAGCACTGTGCGAAGCATTAGACGATTGCAGCTTTCCTCTATTTTGAGTTGAATCTTGATGTCATGATCCTACAGGAGATTAGTTCCCACTGAATAAGAGTTTTGGCTACGGTTGGCGACATCTTGATAGCCAATTCCTCAATGTTCTTGCGGTTATTGTCTGCGTAGGTTACTGGAGTAGATTACTGAATCATTAGTGAATAAATGGGAGGGTTCAGATCCATTCGATCTTATCTCACAGATTCCCAATACTTCTCTGCCTCATCCTCTCATTTCTTTGGCAGTTTGGTCAGGCTTTCCAGCTCCGTACATTGTATGTGCATTCCACATGCCCGTTAATATTCTTGCTTTCAGTGGGAGAAAACACACTGGCTGACTGACTGGTTACTGAGAGTTTTCACCAGCCCGCCATGTCGTTTCGCATCTACGATTTCAGCGAAGTATAAGTTTTTTTCAGATTTTTTCTGCATTTTTGGTGTTTTGACTTGAGTTGAAGTCCCTATAACAGTTTGATTGGTTTTGCGGGATATGATGCCAGCTCCACTTCCAGACCTCACTGGCACAAAACCAGCTAAGAAACTAATGAAATGGCAAACTGGGTGGGGTTTTATTAGCCGACTGGAGATAAGAAAACTATATACGGATTGCAGGCCTCCAACAGGGTGGAATACGATGACCGCGCTGCTGACAATTGCCTGCAAGAGGTTTAATCACGATTTATATTTCTTATAAACGGGTACGTTTATGTGAAATTCATACCATTTATACAGGCACGATAATATGTGGCATAAATTGCAGTCGTGAAACATCAATAAATTAGCACTTTTCCAAAAGTTTAAATGGACAAACAATCAGAAGAGGTCGGCACAAATGTGAAATTATGAATCCTAAAGATCGTCGCCTTCAAAGTTCATCTGCATCTCAAACTTCGCTTCGTTCCTTGCTGCTAGTGATGCTCGGCGAATGCGCAGCCTACATTTCGGTGAGTGCTACCCCCACACGTGAAAAAGCCACTTCGGGAAAGGAACGGAGTCATGCGAAACCGAGAAATGTTATAAATACATTTAAGGGTAATATATTATTTGGGGTACATTTACTAAGCAATATTTAGCATTAAGTACGTGACCAAACTGAAGGTTAGTTGGTGGGTAGGGGTACTTGTTTCCTGAAAACGTAAAAGTTCACGGTTTCCCAGCCATATCCCCCCAAGGGTTTCACATTTGCGATTTCATAATCATTGATTTGTAAGCATATGATAAGAAACCATCAGCTCTCGGATGAGCGAAGAACTTACTTCAAATTTCATGGTGTCAAGAAGCAGACAGAAAGAACCTAATGTGATAGTTTTACCCCGTTAATGGAGTCTGCATACGCTTAACTGATAGTGATTAGGCCCTTTGACTTTATTATAACACGAACGGATTTGTAAAGTAGTCAGGCCAGACCACGCTGAAGAAACACAAAGAATGCTAAATATCATCTTGGGCTTCAGGCACAGAACACAGGATCATGAAGAGCACCGATTAAAATCTCTGTGTGAGGCGGGCATACCCTGACAAACAATACGTCTATCTTATTCTTTGTCTAAGATACCTGTAATTGTACCGCTTGTAAATCAACTGAGAATTGAGAGAAAACAACCGACTTCAAGCAGATGATGCCCCTTTATTGTCATTGTTTCGGCACAATTAGCACTCATTTAATGGCTGATACTTTGTCTCACGGCTATTTAAAATTTCCAGTGAGCTGCGTAGTTGAAGGTTCATTAGCATTTGAAGGGAGGAGGTTGATTTCTGGACAGCAGGTTTTAGGGGAGGCACTGAGGAATCAATTTATATAATTTTGACTTTCTCTAAGATTATTCGCAATCTGGTTGTGTTTTATCTCCAGCACATATTTCGAATAAACGGTAAAGCTTACATAAAATGCATGCCATTTTTACAGACACGATCAATTATGTTACAAATTACAATTGTGAACTAACATAGATTAGCGGCTTTTCAAAATTTCGGACTGTTGAATTATAGTACAAGCAGTCAGAACAGATTCTTATAAATTTTAAATTGTAAACCCTTCACTGAGGTCACCATCAAAGTCGAGCGACAACCCAAACTCCGTTCCATTTCCTGATGATGGTTATGGCCAGTCGACAAACTTCACATGTTTGAGTGAGTGCTATGCGCCACGTGATTGAGCGCTATTTGAGGAGTAGATGAACGTCCTGGGCAGCTGCAAAATGGTGTAGAACATAATAATGGATAATACATCATTGGAAGTACATTTATAAGATAAATACAAGAACGGGCTATAGAGTACTTGAAATGATAGTACAAATTTGCAATGTAAGATGCTAACCATGCTGGTCTTACCATGGAAAACTATGACGTTTTCGATGTAAATATAGTTATTCTCAAACATGGGTATTGTTGCTATGTCTTTTTTTCTTCATCAAAGCAAACAGACTTTATGCGATCGAGGAATGTGAGCGAAAAGAGTAAACTTCAGCTTTTTTAAAGGCCTAGGGAGTTGAGATAAAAAAGAGTAACAAAATACCATGAGAGATAAGTGCTGTCTGACCACGACAGGCTGGATGACCTATTTGTGTATATGCCCATTTATATGGCACCCGAAGCCTGTGATGGTTTCTCAGGTTTGATAAATGCTTAAATGTCAACACCCGGAAACACCTTCCTCATACACTCTGGTTTTCCGGTCACAAGTGTCCTAGGATACAGAAGTCAGGCTGACATCAAAGTATCGGATAACATGTCGCACACCCATCACAGCCTACCGGTCTCCCTTTCCTCGATAAGGTTTTCCTGCTACATAGGGAAATTCAATCTCGAATCATTTTCTACCACGGACGAAAATGGGAAATTGATTAGTATTTCATCCTAAAAAGCCTTGTCGCCGTCACATTGTTTCCTGAACACACGAAGCAGTGTCATGACTGACTGGTTGCGGCAACTTATACAAAGTATCCATTTCAGCCAACGCCACGTGTTTAATGGAAATAATTACATGTTTATTCCCGTATATGCAGCAACATACCAACTGTGCAGGTGTCGACCGGTTATCGTTCAGAATACATAAATCTGGCTATAAAATATAGTAAGCTGGAGATTGATATCATAAGATTTTCAAAGGGCCATGTTACTGGCAAGTGACTTGGGACACTAACCGGTGGGAACCAAGAGTTGAAACCAGGCATATTTACCCAGCGAATGGATGGATCACTTCAGAAGAGGGCGGGTGATATGCCATACCCGTGTAGCCGATATTTTAGTGCGGCTTATTTGCAGTGAGCCCCCTGTCCCCCCGGTTTCCAGGGCATTTGATGCCACCTCAGGGAACGATGATCTACATGCCCTGAAGATGGCTATCCGGTAGGTCGTGAAAGGAGCAATGCTGATATTTAACTAACACTTTTCTGCACGACACAGTATAATGACAGAAGACAAGGGCCAGGTAACAGATCGTTTATTGAGAAAATCAACAGATATTTACAGATTTTTATTTAGATTATTATTCGTTATTGTTAACAGAGAAGTAACGCCTTCTGATTGGTTGTTTTCCTGCTGAAGGTTATTCTGTTATATCTTTGCTGCCGTTTCTTAGACAGTCCGGTGATATATCTGCGAATCGTATCTGCCCACGCTAAGTTTGCCGTGATTGACTGTTGAGTTCCTCAAGGTTAGTCTTCGTTCTTGTTTTTTCTCATGACCAAGATTTGGTGCGTAACAAATTGACGTTAATTGCTGTCTACCAATTTTGGCTGGCAGACAGCTCTCACAACGATAGAACTTGTAAGTTGCCTAGGTTATCTCTTAGCTGTGTATCACTAATCTTCATTCGTTCCATTTTCATAGTAAATTTTTAACTTCTTGTTGATGAACAAGGCAGAAATCAAGTCTTCACTACTAGGATGTTGGGTAGTCTTTTGTCGGCTAAGTTATATGTGCTTAAAAGGTGGCCGAGAATTTAATTTAAAAATGACAAACGAATCTTTATACCCTGTAAAGTATAACTGGGTAATATTTTGTGTAATGCTAAGTCGTGCGTATATCCATCAGTCAATTAAGCCATTCACTTGCTGTGAAACCATTACCGTTTTATTTCCATTCACTTTGTCTTCAAAATTTCAAAAGATCCGTCACCTATAAAGTTATCCACAGTCATCACCGAATTCAGCTGAGGCAGTCGAAGCTGCCTCTCATTAGTTCTACTCTAATAAATGCACCAGTTCAATTGGATAATTGCGTGTATTAGTTCTAGAGTCACTGCGGTTATCCATGTAGTACATATGATTTAAGGGACCATAGCTGATTTAATGAGGGATTAGCGACTTCAGAGTTTTAGGTTATATACGTAGACATGCATGGATTAGTCTCTGAGAAAAATATATGACTACTGGTGGGGTCGACCAGTTTATTCACATAATGACACACCCACCGATTAGATATTTATAAATTGGTTTTCGTGAGAACCGAACACACCTATCCCTACCTCTTGCGGAACGAGACCAGCATGATGTAACATCTTGTGGTGCAACCACTAGACAACCCTCTCTCCCAGTGTGCCATTCGAACCGTCTGCATATATAGTGATGCGTAGGTAAGTACAGTTACACAGATCAGTGTTCGCCTCAATCAGTTTTGCAACGCACTGGGGCCTAACTCGCAAACAGGACTAGCCAAATGTTTTACTTTAGATAAGAGTAGCATGCATAGAAACTCGGTGTTGACATAGGCCGCTATAACTGAAGCCAGTAAACACCAAATTTAATGAAATTGTAATCCCTCCAAACCAGTTTAACATGCGAATATCCTCTATAAGTCTGCCAAGAATATAGAAAACCATCCACGTCGTACGAGCACGGTTTGAGAGGGCTATGATCACACGCTCTAATCATCTATATAGCTCCTGCTTTGGTTTTTATAGGATTTGGCATAGAGGTGTACTGCAGAGCCTGTTGTAATTTAGCTAGCGTAATCTACGAGACAGTGTTAAGGAGGTAAATTTACGGGAAACCAGTGAGTTACTCTTCTTGAACGACTTCTAGCTCGTCCTGGTTGGTTTCAACTAGAAACGATGCTCAGGATTTCTCTGTCACCAGCTTTCCTTTTAGACCTGATCTATGGACGCATTATGTATAAACTCCTCAGCCTGGTCCATCTAATCCGTTGGTCAAGTGTTCATATCCTCCAACTCCTAATGTATTTGTCCCACTTAACTAAGCAACAGTTTGGAAGTCAAATCTAAGGAACAGTTTGATCCCCTAAAATGCTAGTTATATTTCGGAGTCAAAAATGTGCGGCGGTGATCACTGATTAGCGAGCTCGGGTACTATCACGGACAACCGACAGTAACACGACAGCGTATCGAATGGCGTGGACACTTAACCAACCAGCTTCAGCTTAACCAGTTACCCTAAACAGTGAAAGTCAGCACCCAAGGTTAGGCAACGAATGCTGTAGACTAGTAATTTTTGGGGATGTTTCACGTCTATAAGTTTCGGACTGTTCAAGGTCATTTAGTGGTTGCTTCACTGTGACTTAGTTGAGAGAAAAGCTATCTTAATATTTTTTATTGAATTACTTAATATGACGTTTTGAGAGAAGTTCCTCGACGACAAGTCTTTAAGTATAGCTTAGTATCTAAATGACCATGACAAGCAATACAAAACACCAGCGGGAACTCGAAATAACGCGGCTTTGCGGAAACCCATTAACTTCTCGGTAAGCTATAAGTTTTAGTAAGATTGATGGATCAGTAAACATCAGACCACTCACCGTTGGGCAGTATTACAAATATAGGGATTCGATTCGTCTGAGTATCATAATATTGGTTACAAATAGTGTGAATTTATTAAATAATTGGCAAAGTCACAGTACCCCTGAACAATCAGTCCGAATTCATATGAAAACCGTAACCCTACCTAACACTCTAGATTTACGTACCTAGGGAATGAGTGGAATACTATATCTACAATTATTTTAAACCCAAAAAGGCAGACATGATTTGATTTGGAATGACCTTTCGTAGCTTTCCCTAAATCTGAATGGTTACTGCAGATAAACCTTTGAAGAACTTTCACTTTGGCTATGATACATTAACTTCACCACTTAGGGCACATTGCAGGACGTGAGACAGTTCTCTGCAGTCTGTCGCCATGTTTCTGCAACTGACCTTAATTTTAAACCACACACCCGCTGGTGGTTATTGCAGTGGACCCTAAGTCTCTAGCCACGTGAATGACATACCAACTATGTCCATAGCTTGTCGCGACAAACAACATACTTCTGTCAACTCAAAGACTTATGATATTAGAAGGTAGTTGTATTTTAAAAAACATATTTACTATTAATGTAAAATGTATTCACAATGTATGGATACAACATACAAGTTAAAAATCACCTGAATCACACGAAGTGTTCAGCCTTGTACTATCTGCATACTGTGTGTGTTCTCCTTTCTCTCATCAGCGGTGTTCTATCTGAAAATAAATGAAATGAAAAACGGAAACATACCAATGGGTACTATCATCGTCTCCTTATTCTTGCTTTCAGTCTGTCACGACTGTTGTGGAACCACTGTTGAATGGAAGCAATGACGGCATCCACTGTGGTCTATCTGTCAATCAAAACTGCCTTGCCGGTAAAAAACTTTGTTTCTTGGGAACTCACGAATTGTAAGGTTACACATCTTTGTGTCCTTAAATGACTTCTCCTTTGTAGCCGCCCATGAAAATTGAGTACTGTACGTTGGCTGCAGCAAAACATTCATGATGCCACTGACTGAACTATGCATACTCGAGTCAACCAAAGTCCCTAGGTCAGCGGGCGTCGATATCCATCATCAATATCAACTGAATTCATTTTAGAGACATCTTTGTCAATGCTCTCGGCCACTTTGAGTCGCTAGAGCTTAGCCTCGATCTCAGCGAGGCGTGACTCAAAGGACTCTTGTTGTGACCGCTTAGCCTTGAATCCTACCGAGCAACCAGATATGCAGCCATCTGTCTCTTCAGCCCTTGCATAATTACAAGCAACAGTTGAAATCAAATTTAACTCACATGTTAGCTGGTGATGGAATGGAGGTATTCGACGTGGAGATGGATGGAAACAAGCTGAAATAAAATTCCGTTAGTGAACTTTAATATACCTTCCATTTGTGTTGATCTTTTGTGCCTGTCAGAAACTTGGTGCATCGAACTGAAAGTCTCTGTCAGCCAACAACCGACATGGCTAATTTAAAGGTGCCACGTGAACTGACACCTTGGGAACACTGGAAAGACTAGGCAAGAATTACAGTTTACCGGTTCACCCTGCATCGGCTTGTAGGCTTCGTGTCTTCAGATGACGACAGCCTAGATGATGAGTGCAGTAGTTTAGATGCCGTTTGAACTGTAACGGCTTCTTCAAAATTATCTGAAAGTGAACATTACTGTAAAGTGTTAAGTAACTGTAGCGTCCCAACAAAAGGAACTCATAAGTCATGGAACCTGATACAGCCTCTGCGTGTCCCATGACTTCTGTGAAGGAAAACGACCGTGGGATGATCACAGATATATCAATCAGCCACACTTGAGAAACTATCATAATCTTATCCAAGGCCGGGACCTTGATTACAGCGAACTGTTTAGTCATCTGCAAAGAAGAATGTACCACCATTAGATCCAAAAATAAGGATATGAAGAAGGGAAGTCTTAAATGACATGTATTTATACAAATGTATGTGTTTCGATATTAGGATTAGGGAAACTGGAAACAAAATGAAACACCATTTGATTGTATTCTTGGTACCGCTTCACTATGGCTGCATATAAACTCACTAGAAGCAATAAAGTTACGATAACTTGGAGGCATGTAATATGGGAATAATAATAACGGAATGACGCGCAAGACTTAAGTTTATCTACTTTTCTTTAATTTCCCTGAAATACATGGAATACATGTTTCGCCCTCAAAGTTGTTTACCTGAAAGATTCCATTATCCCTTGAATCCAATGGCTGTTTAAAAACACCCCTGAGATTCTTATAAGCACAAAATCTAAGCTGATTTTCTTGTAAGATTTCACAAACAACTGATATGTTGTCCACCATAACGCAATTGTCTTGGGGGGGGGGGATTGACCTTATTCAAAGGCCGGAAAAAAATGTAGTTTGCTTAGTCATGTCTACAGATGCACTTGTAATAAGCTCAATTTTTGATGAGTCATTTTGTACTAAGCCTTCTTTCTCCTAGACGTTTACTTATTTGGACTGCAGGGTTATTGGGACTTATGACTATACATGTGAAGAAAACGTCTGTTCGACTCAAACGGGAAGCAAGGGGAACTGTCTAGTGGTCCGTGGTTTCTTACCTCCTCATATAAGTGGAGCAAGCCATGAACGTTGTATGTCATTTTATCATCCCCAAATATAGACCTAAAGCAGTTCCCCACAAATTTGATCAAGACATTTTTGTATCATCTAGGTAACACGAAGAATGAGTTGGATGACTTAAAATGTAACAAGCTAGGGATATATCGGAAAAAACTGTCTTAAAAGCAAGGAGGTGAGATGTTTCTGAAGTACACGACTGTTAAATATAAAAGAAATAGTCTACACTCAGTTGCTTTCCAACTGTCGACCTTGTTTAAGTTGCGACACTTACGTTGGAATTCACAGGGGGTCAACCTATGTGAGCTAAGTAATCGTAAGTAAACAGTATTCATACCATCTTCCCTGCCTGTGATCATCACATTCCACAAGTCGATCAACTTTTGGACTACTCCTAAGTAGTATATGAGATGCATACTGTCTAACAGAAAAGCAGCCTGCAATCTCTCGAAAGGAGATTTACCCTTATGGTGACATGACTGTGTTTGCCTTCGGTAACTGGCATCTGTTCTCAGAGTGGAACATGAAGTTGGAAAAACCATGGGATTATTTACACGACAGCATATATCCTCGAATTTATCACATCCTAGGGGTTAAATTGTGACCGGTTATTTGCTTAACTAGTACCTTGACTGTGGTGTATCCCTTGAGTACTATGTTTGTGCGGTGGCTATTGGGTAATATAAAACAGCTCACATATAAATTCTTATTCGACAATGTTATCCCTTAAAAAGAAACTGCTAGTGCTTAGAAGTTTACATGGACCACAGTGGACACCTACCAACCAAAAACATCTTGTCATATCCAGACAGCAGCAGCAGCTTCCCTTGAATAGGGCACATCTCTGTAAGTTAGAATTGTTGAAAAGTTGAGCACCCGCTCTGGTACTGAGGCTTTCGCTTTGATTGTCTTCATCATCATCATCATCTCCGTCTCCACCTTCTCTATGTTCCCCTGGATGGAGTCCTGACTTCGCTGGCAGGTAGGCGGGCAGTCAGCCAGCCTCTTCATCCAGTTTATTGATAGTTTTCACCTGTCTCTAAATCTTCGAGTTTGTGTGACATTCAACAGCATAAGTCATCCACATGCGAAATCAAGATGTTCTAGAGTCTTCTCATCCATCGTTGCAGCGTATTCTTGTCTTTTAAATTACTGACTCTCAGCGCGCAGTCTGACGCGCATAATCCAGTCCACCACAATTAAGAATATCAACGTTGGTGATAATAGGCAGGCTTCACTGAGTTTTCTGTTGCTGATCACCTGATACGTGACACTGCCATACAGCCAGTTGTTGAATGCGGTTGATAAATAGATGAACCTTGTCTGCATTTTACGGTCTTTTTTCCGCTATATTTGTTATATTCTCATTGCATACACCACTATAGTGAACTGTGAAATTTATTGATATAAGTATAAAACTTGGGCACTGTGGTAGAGTATAACTCCATAATGGATAAGATTTTATTTTAATAAATCACACAGGGTTGTACAGTTATATTAACTGATGACGTTTCGAGCACAAATTATTGCCACTCATAATCATATCAAGTTACTCCCGACCGAAAGCTGCTACCTTGACATGGTGGTCGGGCTTGAACACTGCAATGACCCAACAAGCTATACTGGCTGGAACTTATGTTCCTGCAGGTCCTACCATGCCAGAAAGGTTGTTTAGATAGCAGTTAGACTAAAAGCAGTTACCCAATCCAATCCTATGATTTCAAATAAATCACAAAATATCATGCCGGATCGGTCGGGGCCCGGATTAACAACGACCGCGCTCTCTGCTGCCGTGTCACAGGGCAGAAGTGATAAATACGGTACTGAGACACACCAAATAAAAAAGAACAAACAAAAACAGGCCGTGTGTGACCGGCCTCAAGCAGTTGTCCCCTGGGCTCTGCAGTCACGCAACCAACTTCCACGGTGTGGGCAGCCGGGAAGTAACAATCGCCCTCACAATCCGAAGTGCACGCGAAACCTCTCTAATCCTCACTCATCTTTGTATCCATCTTCATCTCTATTATCTTGCCTCCCTTCTACTAATGCAACTCCTCTACTTGATGGCTCTTCACTTCCTCTTCACTCTGTGTGCACTGAAAACGACGGAAGCCAAAAAACCACCATCGATAGTCTCCTAAAGCCACGTCACCAATTTCATATAGGGGCATTTAATGTTAGGACACTTTGCCAAATAGGACAAGAAGCATCACTAGCCAAGACTCTGGCATCCCGAGCCATTGATGTATGTTGTGTTTCAGAAACACGCATACAAGACCCAAGTGTGGTTATTCACCTAACCCCACCTGGCCAACAGGATGAATCTGTAAAATTCACCTTGAGGGTGTCAGGAGATGCGACGGCTAGCTCACGAGGATTAGCTGGTGTTGGGATAGCTTTAAGTACTAGAGCAGAAAAGACATAACTTGACTGGATCCCGGTAGATAGCCGAATGTGTGCTGTCCGTCCGGACGGATCAGTGAAAAGGAGAAAGGACTGCACTACTCGCTGATGCCTTTTCGTAATCTCCGCCTACGCCCCCACTGACTGCAGTTCGGATGAAACGAAGGATGAGTTCTACCAAAAGCTGTCTAGTTTGCTGCGAAAGGCTAGACGCTCAGATATAGTCGTTTTAGCTGGTGACTTTAATGCTCAAGTGGGGAAATTGTGTCAATCTGAGAATGTCGGTGGCACATACGGAATTCCGTGCCAGCGAACCGACAACGGTGACCGTCTCCTACAGTTCTGTTCAGATAATCATTTGTTTCTTGTAAGCACCAACTTCAAACACATGGAGAGACACTGTTTGACCTGGCGACCCCCATCATCAAATCAACGCTGGACACAAATAGACCACATAGCAATAAGCTATCGTTGGCGTGGGTCGGTAGGAGATTGTCGCTCCTTCTGGAACACGTGTGTAGATACCGATCACGCACTGGTCCGCGCTCGTGTGTGCTTACGACTGAACGGACGTAGGAAACAGCTGGCGGTAAACCCATCACGTCCCCAGCTCGATCAGGAAACTAAGTCCCTATTTGAGGAAGAACTAGCTAAACACATATCTGAGTTCGACAGCTGCGCTCACCCTGAAAAAGCCTGGAAGAACATTCAGTCAGCCATAGATACAGCTGTAAAAGCTGTGAATAAGGTAAATCCAAAGGTGAGTAAAAACCACTGGATTTCGACTGCCTCATCCGAACTGATAGATGCTAGAAGACTTATTCCGGCGAGCTCCGAATTCAATGAGGAGCGAAGGCTGCACAAAAGGAAACTTACGAAAAGTCTCCGCAAGGACCGTGAACAGTGGTGGTTGACAAAGGCGAAAGAGATGGAAAAAGCATCGGCGATAGGCAACACTAGACAACTCTTCAAACTCACCAGGGAAACAGGTGGTAAAAGGCAAGTGATTAGCGAAACAATCTCCGAGAAAAATGGCACCATAATTAGCTCCCAGGATAGACGTCTGGAGCGCTGGAAAGAACACTATGAGGAGCAGTTTAATTGGCCCACAGCCACACTTAACCTGCCGGACATCCAACACCTCCCTGAATGGGAGATAGACACAGGTCGTCCGTCCCTAACTGAGGTTACTAAAGCTGTCACTAATCTGAAGCAAGGCAAAGCAGCGGGACCTGATTTATTGACTCCAGAGGTATTTAAGTACGGTGGAGACAGTTTACTATCTGCGTTAACGGAGGTTCTAGGCAGCGTCTGGGAATCAGAAGAAGTCCCATCGGGTTGGTGTAAGTCACTGATCATCCCGATATACAAGAAGGGAGACAAGTCTTCTTGTGATAATCACAGAGGGATTAGCTTGACTAATATAGTATCTAAAATCCTAGGCTAATTCAATATGAGATAATGTACATTCAGAGATAATGATATGAGTGTTGTTGATCAATTACAATTAGATGGGAAATAAGACGAGTGTTTTTATAGTCATAATAAGTTAATTGTTACAATGTTATGATGTGCTTGAATGGAAATAGAATTTTGAGATTATTTATTATCCTCTTCTGATTTGACCGGCGGTAATAATATCTTCCATATTTCTGGTATTTGCATTGAGTCACTTCTGTTGCCTGTGTTGGGTGTAGACTCGATGAATAAGGGTTCCGTAATCAACCTCTCTCTCCACCTACCTATATTTTTTAAAATTTTAACCCTATCCCACCTTATGGTGTGGTTGTTTGTTAATACGTGAAGTGCAATAGCTGAGTTTTTTTCTAGATTACTTATCTTTTCAGGGTCAATCATTTTTCCCTCAGCTAAATTCTTATGTTCTGATAATCTGACTACCCCTGACCTACTAGTTTGACCTATGTAGTTGACTTCACAGTCATTGCAGGGTATTTTGTAAATGATATTATTTTGTCTAATTGGGTCAACCGGGTCCTTTAACCTACAGAGCTTGTCCGACCTGAGTGAGTTTGTAGGTTTAAATGCCACCCCAATTCCTGCTTTATTTAGAATCCTACGTAGGGTCTCAGATGTCCCCTCTTTATATGGTATAACAGTAGAAGACTTATATTCTCTCTTATTTGTGTTATCATTACTAGTTACACAATTATTTTTATTTTGTTTTTTGGCCTTTACTGATCTTCTTAATGAATTTTATAGGATAGTTAGTTATTTAACACCAAAGCCTCTTCTTCTATCTGTTTTATTTCATCATTTAGGTCTTTTCTTGTACTACTTAGTGCTACTGCTCTGTTTGTTAGACACTTAACTTAAATAAGCCTGCCTTAACAGTTAACGGATGAGACGAATTAAAGTCTAAATATCTATTAGAATGCGTTGGTTTTTTATAAACGCTAGTATGTATTTTGCCTTCTTCTATTCGTTTTATCTTACAATCTAACATGGTTAATTCTCCTTGTTCATTTTCTGATTCAAATGTGAATTTTATTCCTTCTACTTGTGAGTTTGTATGTGTCAAGAAGCTAGAGAGAGATATGTTCTGTTTTTAACACTGTGAATGTGTTATCTACATATTATGACTATAAAAACACTCGTCGTATTTCCCATGTAATTGTAATGGATTGATAACAGTCGTATTATTACCACCAGTCAAATCAGAAGAGGATAATAAATAATCTCAAAATTCTATTTCAATTCAAGCAAATCACGACATTCTGACAAATTACTTATTATAACTATAAGAACATTCGTCTTATTTCCCTTCTGATTGTAATTGATCAATAACACTGATATTATTATTTCTGAATGTACATTATCCTATATTACTGATTTTTGTTCAAATGTCTAATCGTGAATTCCACTCATGTATATAAATGAGGGAAAAAAGTTGTGTGAGTGACTTGATATGATTATGAGTGGCAATAGTTTGTGCTCGAAACGTCATCAGTTAATATAACTGTACAACACTGTGTGATTTATTAAAATAAAATCTTATCCATTATGGAACTGTGAAATTTCTTCGCTTCTCCAAGTTTATAAGTAAACTAATTCCTATTACTCCTGTACATTTTATAGGCAATAAGCAAACAGAACTTGACTTCATAAGTGAAATGTATTCACTTGTTTGTCGACCAGTCAGTATTATGACAAGGAGAACAATCATCAGTACGAATTATAGACTAATGTCCAGTTAGTAAAACCTTTTTAAAGAAATAAATAATAAAATAAATAAAACTAGATGTTTACTACACCAAGAAACATGAATGGATCCAGGTTGATGGTAATCTTGGCGTTGTTGGCATTACCAAATATGCTGAACAGAAATTAGGTGATATAGTATACGTTGAACTGCCTGTAGTTGGAGATAAAATCAATGCCAATGGTAAGACTTTTAATATATTGAAGAGAGATAAATTTAGATCAGTGTGCAGTCGTTGAATCAGTTAAAGCTGTTGGTGAAGTCTACTCTCCTGCATCAGGTACTGTTGTCGAAGTGAATACAACTGTTGAAAAGAACACTAAGATTATCAATAAATCCCCGATGGATGATGGTAAGTTATAAGCACACCTTACCTTACCTTACCTTTAGTATATATGTTGTTTACATACATAAGGTCCTGTGGTGTATTACTTTATCACCGAAAAAAAATTACCCCTATAATGTTAACCGTCGACCCTTAGATTAGAAATAGGAAGTGAGGTGGTAGAGTACGTTGACCGCTTCACTTACTTGGGAAGTGCCATCAGCCAGTACCAACGGGTTGATCTCTGACGAAATCTCAGCACGAATACAGAGGGCTACTTTCGCATATGCCAGTTTACGCCGTCTCTGGCGTAGACGTGATATCCGACTATCGACCAAAGGGCGTGTGTACTGCTCAACAGTCCGCTCCGTCCTCCTTTATGGCTGTGAGACCTGGCCATTGAGAGCAGAAGACATGAAAAGATTAGCTGTCTTCGATTATAGGTGTCTACTTTCTATCTCCCGTGTGAAGTGGTATGATAAGTTGAGCAATATTGTGGTTAGGCATCAGTCGAGTGCTAGGTAAGGTGGGGAAATCAGTCGACGAAACTGTGAAATTACATCGACTGAGATGGTTAGGACATGTGCTACGTATGCCTAGTCATCGCCTTCCTCGACAATGGGCAATGTTAGCTGACATAGGATGGGTCAGGCTGGAAAAGAGCTAGCGGCGGTCAAACGAAAACATGGCTTCACCAGTCAATGAAATCTACAACAGTTAGTCTAAGCCACGTAGGAAGATGTAGACTTCCTGTTTGGGGTCCTCGGGATGGTAACAATTAGTGACATGGCTCAAAATCGTTCTCAATGGCTAGCGCAGATGCATCCACTCCTTGTGACTTATGATTTACAATGAAACTATATTGTTGTTCGTTATTACTATTCCTTTGTCTCACACCTCTGTTTACTGTCTATATTATTATGAATTTCTCCTACTTTCTTCTTTTGCTTTGTGTGCTACATGGAGTGTAGGGAGTGTGGCGACTTGAACTGCCGCACATATGTGGAAAGTTCTATGTCGAAAACCGACCGACCGACCGAGTGCCTTAACTTCTTAATGGAAAAAAAGTCAAACAAAAAATATTCTTTGAGATATCGCTAATAAATGGGAAGACCAGGATCGGTGGTTAGAAGAAAGATTTAATCTAAGTTACCTAATGTCTGACTTGATTGCTATATCATCAATTGCTATCATCAATTATGCAACGGTCATAGGAATGAACACAGCTTCGTCATTTAACTTTCTTTTACTCACATCAGAAACTGAAATTAACAGTCTGACATTTGTAAGCACTTAAATTTTAAGACCATTTGCTGACTACTGATAGAAAGGCTATTCATCTTGGTAGAGGGTGAACAATAAAGGTGTTATGATGCTAGATCTTTTGTCACGAGGTCACTGCTTAACTGCTAACCAGTGCCCACTTAACTGGTAAAGCAGAACATGCGAGAATCAACGGTAAAACCAGATTTTTCTTTTATTATGACAAAAGTGACTGTATTTATACAGAAAATAAGGTAGACTGGAAATCAACCAATCCGGTTGAGAGTTTGAATTGTGCAAGCGTCCAATCAGAAGCAGGAACAATTGCATGTGAACGACTTGTTAATAATGCGATAATAACTTGACTGAGAGATGATAATTGCATGTTTTGCCTCTTCCTAACAAAAGGAGAATAGGTAAAATGCTCTAGAGTTAACAAACTGTAAAAGGAGGCGGAGGAGAAGGAGTGGTTGAGCTATACCCGACAGAATTATGCTGATTAACAGTGGTGGTTATTTCATTTTTTTTTAATTTTCAGGTTGGCTTTTCAAACTCCAACTGTCCGATGTATCTCAGCTGAAGAATCTCCTATCCGAAGAAAAATATAACAAATTTTTAACTTCAGAGTCGTGATACTTTTTTTTCTTCTTCGGATATTCAACAGTTCCCTTTTTATGTTCTTGTTTTGAATCTCTCCTTAAAACAAAAACAAATATTCGCTCCATTACTTTTCAAAACATAGGCAGAATTATTTAGTGTATGTTTATTTAAGGCTTTAGAATTTCTTTTTTTTTAATGTGTTGTTGTACCACTAGTGCCAACTATTTTTTTTCTTGGTTATCTGTACAAAGTACTTAGATACAATTTTTGATTGAATAGACGACATGTTTTCTCGTTTTCTATATATATGGCGTTGCTAAATGTGTTCGGGGAGGAGAGATGCATCCTCGAAGAGCCTTTTTGACTTGATATTAGGGCTGCCTTCGATTCGTTGGACAGAACTGTGCTCTGGAACTGTCTCTGTTAGAGAGGAGTGTACCTGAGAAGTTTGTTAACATCTTGAAAGCCCTATACAGAAACACCTCAGGTAGATTGAGGGCATACAACCAACTATCATCATCACTGTTCCCAACCAACAGTGGGGTTAGACAAAGTTGTCCGATCTCTCAATTTCTCTTTAACTTTGCCATCGATGACATTCTGGAGTCAGCTCTCTATGAAGGATGTGTGTGAAGGTGGTGTAGATCTGCTACCTGGAGATAGACTTTTCGACCTCGAGTATGCAGACGATATCGCCTTACTGTGCGATAGATAGCATGCAGGCTGCCCAAATCGCACTTAATCAGTTGGCGATCAGTGTCTGTAAGTATGGTATGTGCTTTGCACCGTCTAAGTGCAAAGTACTGTTACAAGATTGGCAGGAGCCTGTACCTGCACTCACTCTTGCGGGTGAACCGCTTGAAGTTGTCGATTAGTTTGTTTATCTGGGTAGTTGTGTGAGTGCTGGCGGAGAGGTGACGGATGAGATTTCCAACCGTATAATGAAGGCTAGGGTGGCATACATCAACTTGAGCCACCTCTGGCGCCGTCGCGATGTTAGCCTGGCTGTCAAAGGTCAAGTATACAATGCTTCGGCGCGGGCTACGCTGCTCTACGCCTGTGAAACCTGGCCTCTCCGAGCTGAGGATGTGAGGCGACTCTGCGTGTTCGATCACCGCTGTCTCCGCAGGATTGCTTGCGTTCGATGGCATCATCGCGTGAGTAATTCTGAGGTTCGGCGGCGTGTGTTTGAACACAGTGGAGATCACCATTCATTGAGTGTCGTCACCTGGAAACACTGGCTTCGGTGACTTGGACATGTGCTACGAATGTCATCCCAGAGGCTTCCGTACAGGTCTCTGTTCTCTGGCCAGCCCTGGGACGGGATGGAAAAGGTGGAGGGGTGGTCAGTCCTTGACGTGGCGTCGTGGGATGAAGGATATTTGTGCTAGATTAGCATCGGTTGGTGTGTCACGACTCCCTGGTTGGGTTCCGCGAGATAGCTCGAATCGATGGCTTGGAACGTTATCGGATATGGCCAAGAATCGCAATCCTCAATGGCGAACGTGCTGCAGTTTCCTTCTTTCTTCCCTTCCCGATGATAGTTGACGAATACTGTTTGAACTTGTTAAACATGACTGTTTTCCTTCCTGATGAAGTTCTTTATCCGTTTTCTACATATATATTTTTACTTTTAATCTATGTTGTTTTATTATTATTGTGTGGCGCATCTTTCTTGGTGCCATATTGTACCAAGTTTTTCTGCGCTTAAATAAATAAATAATTTTTGACTCGGTCGTCTTTTGTGTTTTTGCATAGGCATTGTAACCATTATATGTGTACGGCCAGTGGTGCAATCGGTGGAGTTACTAGTGAGTTAGTTAGTTATTCGGGATATCTTGTCTAGGCTTGTATGAAAGAAGGATTGTTTCTACTGAGATTCGAGTCCGTGACGGTGACATGCTGAGGTAGGTATTCGCGCTGGCGAGTGAATTTCTGTTTTGGATACTTCCATTGAACAGCAACTAGCGTAGTGCAGCCAATATCACTGAAGTATTTCATGAACACTCTCAATGCACTGAGGCTGAGGTTAGTTTTCTTGTTTCCGAAGATTTCGATGTAGCTATGTGCCGTGCTAATCAACACAGATGCGCTGTCGCCAACTAATCTCAGCATTCCAGGGATGCATTTAATCGTCTCGTTTCAGTTATCTGTTGTACAATTCAATAGTGTATGATAATTTCGCTAGGTCGATTCATTCGCACACACACACACACAGGGGACAACATACAAGGTAGTTCAGCGAAGAGTTTCTTTTCGACAGCGAATTCATTCTCATAGCTGTACAATCGCAAATATATATGACTGTTTTGTATGTGTGTGTGTGTACATAAGATTTGCCAAACGAAAATACAATTAGTAAGGTTAAATGAATTGGATGTTGATATAAGGGCGTAGTAACAAAAGTGATGAGTTGTCACAAACGACTGTTAAAGAAGAGTTACGTAATAACATGAATAGTTTAATGAAAGAGTTGTACTCAGGGTGTACATGGAAACAAAATAACGTACGGAATTACGCAAGGGTTTTAAGTAGAAAAAGAAGCAAACAAAGGAAAGTGAAGTCAAATCAACACAGTTGTTACCATGGGAGTAGAAGTGGTTGAATAATTTTCTTTTGTATGCACAGTTCTGGTTCCTCTAGCTTAATGGCTAGGGCCTCTGTGATGCAAAGAAGACGGAATCGTACTGTCTTTGGAAGGTTGTTCTTCACTTTGTGGATTACTTTGAAGCAGAAGGCGTTTGTTGAGATGGAATGACCAGTGTTGACAAGGTGTTCTATTATTGCACTCCTTATGCAGCCATTACTTCCTTTCTGTAGCCACGCTGGATAGTGTTCTTTGACCCTTTTTGACAGGATACGCGTTGAACGACTGATGTACCTGGCTGGCTCCACAGCAACAGGTGAACTGACATATACACATAGAAGTGGTCAGGTGCGGGATCTTGTCTTTTGGGCTTCTGCAGATCAGCAGGCGACTAGAGAAGACTACTCTCAATGTTGCCGCAAAGAAAGTTCTTCTTAAAGAGGTGGAGATTCTCCTTCTAAGGACGTCACTGAGTAGGTCTCCTTTGAAGTCGAGGTTCGTATAAAGTATCTTTTTTGGCACAGATGCTGTTTCTTGCTTTTGGATTTTTTGTTTGATGTTTTTGTCTACGAATCTTGATGGGTAACCGTTTTGTATGAAGGCTTCTTTGAGGAAGTTTAGTTCTTCTTCCATGGTATCAGAGCTGCAGATGCGTCGGACTACTACCCTCTTTTATCAACACTTAATTCACCTGAACTTAATAATTGTAATTTCGTTTTATTACGTAACTCTTCTTTAACAGTCGTTTGTGACAACTCATCACTTTTGTTACTACGCTCTTATATCGACATCGAATTCATCTGACTTTACTAATAGCATTTTCGTTTGACAAATTTAATGTACACACACATACAAAACAACCATATATATTTGCGATTGTACAGCTATGAGAATGAATTCGCCACCGAAAAGAGACTCTTCGCTGAACTACTTGTCTTCTGTCTATTAATGTTCGAATGGGAATTTTTCATGAACATACAAGGTGTTTTATTACAAATTCTCCTTCAGTTCATCACAGTTGAGTTTAATTCGTTTGAGTGTATGATGTGTCTGCAGTTCGTCGACTTCATATTTCATCCAGTTCATACTTCAGCCGATTACTTGAACCTATTACTTATTACTTCCTAGACAACTGTGATTACTAGAAGACCACGAGATGGTTGGTAGTCACATTTCACTTAGGTGAAGAGGTTGACATAGTGTAACATATCTACAACACAATCAGTCCCTCACAGAAACCATTGATGCTTAGCGAACTGTTGGAGTTCAGTAAGATGGTTGCGGTATTCGCCACCTTCAGAATCCAACCAGCTCAGTAGTATTTCACGCAGAATAATAAGAAGAAAAAGATGGCGTAGACGCAAATCTAAGCAGTTTGCAGGAACGCACCGACAGCAGGTATCTTTGTGTTCAGGTGGTGTAGGTGTTGTCATTCACGAGTCACTGTACACACATGAATAGTACACTGATTAAACAGATGTTCTTCGGTGAAATAAACCTCTACAAATTTTATTTCATCTCGCTGACTGTTGCTACTGATCTACAAATCAGACCGATCGATAGTCATCATGAGAAAGGAAGGCCTCAATTTGATATTTCACACAATATGACCAAACTGTACAATGACCACAGTCTTATAATCAATTATGCGTGTGTCTGTCTGTGCGTGTGTGTGTTTGTCCGTTGTTCTAATTGTTTCATGTCATGTCGGTAGCAACTGGGTCATTTGAATCAAGAAAATTATTATATAATATATATTATTGTTCCCTTGGGTTCCTAGTGGAACATAGGGCTTCAGCTGCACGTCTCCACTTGCTTCTGTCCTCTGCTGTACTTTTCACTTGCATCCATGTTAATCCATACTGTTTCAACTCTTCCTCACACGATCTCCTCCATGTCACCCTTGGACGTCCCACTAATCGTCGCTTCCCTTTCTGGTTCCACTCGAGCGATGGCCTGACATGCGATGTCACCTACCCAGCGGCCTCCTCTCAGCGAGTGTCCAATCCGTCTCCACTTTCACCTGCATATTTGTTCGGCGATTGGTTCTTGTTTCGTTTGTTTGTTCCCATTGTTCCTTTTTGGTTCTTGTTCTTTCCGGCCATCTGGTCTTCAGTATGGAACGAAGACAGCTGTTGATGAAGGTCTGCAACAGGCTGTTGGAAATATTCTTTGTGACCCATCGCCAAGTTTCTGATCCATCCGCATAGAAGAAGTGACTGACTTGACGTTTGTATTGAAAATCGGAATTTTGTTGTTGAGTGTTGGTGAGTGACGAAGATTTCCAGATTGGTTGTTTCAGGTTGATGAATTTGTTTCTCGCCTTCCCGATTCTCGATTTGACATCCTCGTCCGTTCCTCGTGTAGTTGAGACAATGCTCCCTAGCTGGATAAGTGAATGAAGTAACCTCTTTCATATCCCTCCCGTTGATGGTGATTGGCGTTGGTGGATGTTGCTGCTGCTGTTGTTGTTGGTTGGTTATTTTCATAACCTCCGTCTTGTCTATGTTCACTTGGAGTCCTGCCTTCACCGGCTGCTTCTTCGACCAGTTTGTCGGTTTTCGCTTGTCAGCAAGTCTTCGATTTTGTGTGACATCAAACATAAATCATCCACGCGCGAAACCCAGGTCTTCTAGTTTCTTCACGTCGGTCGGTCCAGGATATCCCTGTCTTCTCGTTTCCCACTGTCTGACGAAGCATAATCCAGTCCACCACAATTAGGAATATCATTGGTGATATTAGGCACCCTTGTCTGACTCCTGTGTTTACTCCAAACGCTTCGCTGAGTTTTCCGTTATGGATCACTTGACATATGCCGTTTTCGTACAGCTGTTGAATAAGGTTGATGAATATTTGGGGTAATACGCCGTAGTACTCGAGTAGTTTCCAAATTACTTCGCGGTCAACGCTGTCGAAGACCTTCTCAAAGTCTATAAAGTTGAGGTAAAGGTTTGGTCGCTATTGCATGCTTTGTTCGATGATCAAGAAAGTGCAAACTGATAATAGTTTTCAGTATCAAGTGATCCAGCACACAGAAATCACCAGTTAACTACACACGCGAAGACCGGTTCATTCAGCCTGAAATGACGTCATTTCTTCGAGAAACAGCCAACTGAAAATCCCTCAGTTGGCTGGTTGTTGAGACTAAAACGATTGGCCAGACCACTGATAAATCCTGTCATTTTTGAGATTAGATGACTCCCCTAGATCATTCTATGGACTCCAAGGCTTCCTCTGACATCCTGTGATGATGACGATGGTGCAAGTCAGACATGAAACTCACTATACATCATTTTCTCATCAGAAATAAGGATGGATAGACACATCCGAATTAGCACCACCAGGCAACCATCGCAGTAATGTGAGTATATCTATTTGACTGTCAATCACTGAGAGCAACAGAAGATCTGAGTAAATGGTGAACAGTGTAGATAATGTTGAGCTGTGCATTTACAAAGTAGTGCTGTTCAGACCGGATATGTGGGATGAGCATCAATTGATATATTGACATTTATAAAACAGAAGGATTGAGCAGCGAAGAAATATTTACTTTTCAATTAGATCCTCATCTCACTCTACTCTGGCTCTACTCTAATCTGTATACATGTATAGCATTTTTATTACAATACACAACAAACAATTTACCCATCATCAAGTGGCACTGATATGTTTGTTTGTTTGTTAACAATGATTAGTCAGTCAGTGTCAACATGTCAAGCAGGCAAAGGGTGATAATTAACGAAGAAAATCAATGCACACACACAATTAAAAGGTAGAAATGGTTAGAATAAATTAATTTTACAAGGATAACACGTAATTAAAGATGAAGTGGTCAAAATAAAATAATTTGGACAATTATAATTTTTAAAGGTTAAGGGGGAGGGGGGCGATGTAGTCCTGTTTATGCATTCTTGTAACGATGGCCACGGTAAGGAAAGTGGCTGTACAAATTTCTTCTGAACACATAGGCTTGGCTTCTTCTGGTGGATTCCAATTGCTTCAGCTGTCTGTAGAAGACGAACTCGTAGAGCAAAGTTAAGATTAGTCGGAATGCGATAAATAATTTTAAATGCAGTATTAACATCAACCTTATGCTCACTATCTACAAGGTGTGCTAAAATAGAGCTACGAATAGATCTTGTTTGTCCCTTGCTTAACCATGTTGGATGATGTTCGGAAATACGACGATGAACCTGCCTAATTGTACACACCCGATGTAGGTGGCTCCGCAGCTGCAGTCAAACTGGTAGATACACACAGAGGCGGAGGCAAAATTAGGTAGTTTATCCTTATTTCTCGAACAAAGAATAGGGGTGGTTTTGAAGAGACAACGTACTTCTGCTGTATAATAAGCTCTTTTAACTGCATCCTTCAAGCGCTGTGTTATGATATCTCTGATGTTGTCACCGAGGAACTGCAACTTTATGAACATTGGTTTTTTCGGAACTGTTACCATACTGACTCTCATTGGTGCTGCTGAATTCATATTTTCCTCAATGAATTTATCTGGATAACCATTTTTTTTCTAAGTAATTCTCTAGTAATTTTAAGCTCCTCATTGAGGCAGTCGTCTGAACAGATTAACTTAGCTCTATGAGCCGGACACTTTACCAGATTACGTGTTTATATTTCAAAGGTACAAAACTGAAAATATGAGTGTAGTGACCTGTTGTTGTAGGTTTCCTATACACGCACTCCTTCTTAGTGTGCCATCTTCTTTCCTTGCCATGAAGACGTCTAGGAATGAGTGAGATACTGTCATAACTTTCTTTCTCTCTATGGTTAAGTTTACTGCTGAATGTGCATCATTAAACTTGTCAAGGATATTCATTGCCTCATTCTCATCTTTCATAAACACAAATGTATCATCCATATATGTCGACAGTAGAAATCCAAGTCACTAATTACTCCTTTCAGTGGTCCATTCTCTAACTTAGCGAGGAAAAAATCAGCTAGGATTGGACGTACAACAAAGTATTATTAGTTCATCGACATAGAGGGGAGGGGGATATTAAATAACAATATACGAGATGAAATTCTATAAATAACTAAAGTTCTTTATGTTTGCTGGATTAGTAATATTCTATTTGATGAAGGCGATTTACTGAAAAGCGTGAAATGCCTTCATCCGAAATCATCAGAGATACTCGATTCTCTCCGTTTACGGAATATATATTGGGTCATAGGAGTTATTAAAAAGACAATTGCAGCGAAGAAAATTTTCTTTTCGACGAAGTCATCATCTACGCTGTACATTCGTGTATTCATATCAAATGGATAGGAAAGTTCCAGAATAATTTCCGGTTAAGGGTCAAATTTATAAAAATTACAATAAGGAATTAGAATGCCATAATAAACAGGGGGATGGGTAAAACTCGAACAAAGTAGCATTATAATAACTAAGACGACTGACATTGTGCAATTGGGGGTCAGAAATGTAGAAATAACAAAATAGACAGGATGTTTGGATAAAAAACTAATATGATGAATAATTGTTTATCCAATCAGGGATTAAATATGTAGAAATAGTAAAATGACAAAATGAACAGGATGAGTGGATATGAAAATATGGTAGTGTAGACAGGGATTAAGAAAAACTGAAAATAACATGAATAAACAGGAAGTTTAGATAAGAAAGGCGATGAGATGGTCATTATTAAAAAATTTACCTATTCATAATGGCCATGGCAGGGACAGGGGTTGGACGTATTTCTTTTGGATACAAAGCGTGGGTTTGAGCTTTTGGATAGCTAGCGCCTCAGCTATGCCCAGATGTTTTGATTTCACTCCCTTTGATAGGTTTGATTGAATTTTGTATATTACTTTGAAGGATTTTTCGAAAGGCGCTGAATGTCCTGAGTTGACCAGATGTTCTGTTACTGAACAAGATTCAACCAAACCTATCAAAGGGAGTGAAATCAAGACATCTGGGCATAGCTGAGGCGCTAGCTATCCAAAAGCTCAAACCCACGCTTTGTATCCAAAAGAAATACGTCCAACCCCTGTCCCTGCCATGGCCATTATAAATAGGTAAATTTTTTAATAATGACCATCTCATCGCCTTTCTTATCTAAACTTCCTGTTTATTCATGTTATTTTCAGTTTTTCTTAATCCCTGTCTACACTACCATATTTTCATATCCACTCATCCTGTTCATTTTGTCATTTTACTATTTCTACATATTTAATCCCTGATTGGATAAACAATTATTCATCATATTAGTTTTTTATCCAAACATCCTGTCTATTTTGTTATTTCTACATTTCTAACCCCCAATTGCACAATGTCAATCTTCTTAGTTATTATAATGCTACTTTGTTCGAGTTTTACCCATCCCCCTGTTTATTATGGCATTCTAATTCCTTATTGTAATTTTTATAAATTTGACCCTTAACCGGAAATTATTCTGGAACTTTCCCATCCATTTGATATAAATACACGAATGTACAGCGTAGATGATGACTTCGTCGAAAAGAAAATTTTCTTCGCTGCAATTGTCTTTTTAATAACTCCGTATAGGAGATAAACGGAAATTTGAGCAAAGAATATCCTAAGGCGATAATTTCCTCTTCCGAGAACAATTATATATTTTCATACACAGAATATTCTAAAATAATCATCATTAACAATATTGGTGTTTTATTTTGGTTTTGATACCACCGATTTGTTAAGACCAGTGGAATAACAGACAATTCAAGAAAGATGCATCACTTATGATGATAAGCATGAAAAATGTAACAGTAAATAGAATATAAAATGAAATTAAGGAAGTCTCTACAACAAATTGAGGATCGTTAAAACCTTCTTGGTGCGTCGGTGGTGCAGCGGTTAGGACGCTCATCAACCACTCATGTGGTCCGGGGTTCGATCCCCGGCCACCAATGCACTCCTTTACTTCGCTAAGCCATAAGTCATAAGACTGGTAAAGAGGGAAGTTTGAGCATGAGGCTAGCAGCCGCATCCTGTAAAAATAATCACCACTGCTTCGGAAACTTCAACCCTCTAACTTGAAGCCTCCGTATGTTCCACTGGGAACGTAAAGGATTAAAAAAATCCTTCTTGACCAAGTCAAGGACAGTGTCTCAACCAACTACTTTTGGATACATAAGTAAGGCTTCTTAATGTAGATTCCAACGGCCTCAACAATATGAAATTAAGCTTAGCTGGCATACGGTAGATGACTTTGAAGAACTTGTTTCCATCAATTTTGTGTTGTGTATGTACGAGATGAGACAGTTTAGAACCATGACTGGAATTTGTTTCTTTCTCAATAAACCACTTTGAGGGATGATGTTTGAAAATCCGACAAAACACTCCGAGTAACTACTTGTGGTCTTCGCATCATCACATCGCACTGCATTTTGCTTTCTGTAAATCAACAGTCTTCATAATTAGTTCTGTTGAGTAGGAAGAAGGGAATGTGGTAAACTATATATATATATTGCCTGACATTTGTAAAAAAATTATATTTGTAATATCTCAGCGATATTGAAATGAGTAATTCCAACGTTTCGTTCGGCAATCTGGTCCGAACTTCTTCAGGGAAATTAATCAAAATTAACATAACAGAGGTTTTATATATAAAAGGCACATCTTTTGTTTTTAAAAACTTTGTCCAATCATGATTCATAAACACAAGTATTAACAAGTATAATAAACAAAATTGTATGAGTTGTGATCAAAATTTGACCTCGGACTTACAAATATTGGTCTACCTTTGTTAAACACTTTAAACAGAGTGTGCATGCGTGTGTGTGTAAACAGTTATAAAAAATCTCTTAACGTCTCCATAGGAAGATATAGACAGTCAGGAATTTGACCAAGTATTATCGATTAGTGATCCATATCCATTTTTATTTATTAATCAGGATTTCCTATGCATCAGCTAACATCAAACCTTCATGTCCGTTCAAACTGCTAGTATCTAGAATTTTATGATTAGACGTATTTTCAAAATTATGGTGTTTAGGATTAGAGTTTAGTTTAAGCACCCTGTCGAACTTATTGCATTGTCTTCTTTCTGAATATTGAGCTGCTTTATTCGACCTACTGGAATTGTCAGGTGACTCGACAGCTACGGATTTAGGATGTGCATTTTGTTCCAGACAACGGAGACTGAAAACACGATGATTGTGCCAATTACATAGTTTCTTTGTTAATTTAATTCGATAGCAAAATAATTCAAATGAACTGTCGTCAAGATTTGACAGAATAGTTCTAAAATATTTGGGCGCCGAGTGAGAAGTAGACATTTGTAAAAAAATTATATTTGTAATATCTCAGCGATATTGAAATGAGTAATTCCAACGTTTCGTTCGGCAATCTGGTCCGAACTTCTTCAGGGAAATTAATCAAAATTAACATAACAGAGGTTTTATATATAAAAGGCACATCTTTTGTTTTTAAAAACTTTGTCCAATCATGATTCATAAACACAAGTATTAACAAGTATAATAAACAAAATTGTATGAGTTGTGATCAAAATTTGACCTCGGACTTACAAATATTGGTCTACCTTTGTTAAACACTTTAAACAGAGTGTGCATGCGTGTGTGTGTAAACAGTTATAAAAAATCTCTTAACGTCTCCATAGGAAGATATAGACAGTCAGGAATTTGACCAAGTATTATCGATTAGTGATCCATATCCATTTTTATTTATTAATCAGGATTTCCTATGCATCAGCTAACATCAAACCTTCATGTCCGTTCAAACTGCTAGTATCTAGAATTTTATGATTAGACGTATTTTCAAAATTATGGTGTTTAGGATTAGAGTTTAGTTTAAGCACCCTGTCGAACTTATTGCATTGTCTTCTTTCTGAATATTGAGCTGCTTTATTCGACCTACTGGAATTGTCAGGTGACTCGACAGCTACGGATTTAGGATGTGCATTTTGTTCCAGACAACGGAGACTGAAAACACGATGATTGTGCCAATTACATAGTTTCTTTGTTAATTTAATTCGATAGCAAAATAATTCAAATGAACTGTCGTCAAGATTTGACAGAATAGTTCTAAAATATTTGGGCGCCGAGTGAGAAGTAGACATTTGTAAAAAAATTATATTTGTAATATCTCAGCGATATTGAAATGAGTAATTCCAACGTTTCGTTCGGCAAACTGGTCCGAACTTCTTCAGGGAAATTAATCAAAATTAACATAACAGAGGTTTTATATATAAAAGGCACATCTTTTGTTTTTAAAAACTTTGTCCAATCATGATTCATAAACACAAGTATTAACAAGTATAATAAACAAAATTGTATGAGTTGTGATCAAAATTTGACCTCGGACTTACAAATATTGGTCTACCTTTGTTAAACACTTTAAACAGAGTGTGCATGCGTGTGTGTGTAAACAGTTATAAAAAATCTCTTAACGTCTCCATAGGAAGATATAGACAGTCAGGAATTTGACCAAGTATTATCGATTAGTGATCCATATCCATTTTTATTTATTAATCAGGATTTCCTATGCATCAGCTAACATCAAACCTTCATGTCCGTTCAAACTGCTAGTATCTAGAATTTTATGATTAGACGTATTTTCAAAATTATGGTGTTTAGGATTAGAGTTTAGTTTAAGCACCCTGTCGAACTTATTGCATTGTCTTCTTTCTGAATATTGAGCTGCTTTATTCGACCTACTGGAATTGTCAGGTGACTCGACAGCTACGGATTTAGGATGTGCATTTTGTTCCAGACAACGGAGACTGAAAACACGATGATTGTGCCAATTACATAGTTTCTTTGTTAATTTAATTCGATAGCAAAATAATTCAAATGAACTGTCGTCAAGATTTGACAGAATAGTTCTAAAATATTTGGGCGCCGAGTGAGAAGTAGACATTTGTAAAAAAAAAAAATTATATTTGTAATATCTCAGCGATATTGAAATGAGTAATTCCAACGTTTCGTTCGGCAATCTGGTCCGAACTTCTTCAGGGAAATTAATCAAAATTAACATAACAGAGGTTTTATATATAAAAGGCACATCTTTTGTTTTTAAAAACTTTGTCCAATCATGATTCATAAACACAAGTATTAACAAGTATAATAAACAAAATTGTATGAGTTGTGATCAAAATTTGACCTCGGACTTACAAATATTGGTCTACCTTTGTTAAACACTTTAAACAGAGTGTGCATGCGTGTGTGTGTAAACAGTTATAAAAAATCTCTTAACGTCTCCATAGGAAGATATAGACAGTCAGGAATTTGACCAAGTATTATCGATTAGTGATCCATATCCATTTTTATTTATTAATCAGGATTTCCTATGCATCAGCTAACATCAAACCTTCATGTCCGTTCAAACTGCTAGTATCTAGAATTTTATGATTAGACGTATTTTCAAAATTATGGTGTTTAGGATTAGAGTTTAGTTTAAGCACCCTGTCGAACTTATTGCATTGTCTTCTTTCTGAATATTGAGCTGCTTTATTCGACCTACTGGAATTGTCAGGTGACTCGACAGCTACGGATTTAGGATGTGCATTTTGTTCCAGACAACGGAGACTGAAAACACGATGATTGTGCCAATTACATAGTTTCTTTGTTAATTTAATTCGATAGCAAAATAATTCAAATGAACTGTCGTCAAGATTTGACAGAATAGTTCTAAAATATTTGGGCGCCGAGTGAGAAGTAGACATTTGTAAAAAAATTATATTTGTAATATCTCAGCGATATTGAAATGAGTAATTCCAACGTTTCGTTCGGCAATCTGGTCCGAACTTCTTCAGGGAAATTAATCAAAATTAACATAACAGAGGTTTTATATATAAAAGGCACATCTTTTGTTTTTAAAAACTTTGTCCAATCATGATTCATAAACACAAGTATTAACAAGTATAATAAACAAAATTGTATGAGTTGTGATCAAAATTTGACCTCGGACTTACAAATATTGGTCTACCTTTGTTAAACACTTTAAACAGAGTGTGCATGCGTGTGTGTGTAAACAGTTATAAAAAATCTCTTAACGTCTCCATAGGAAGATATAGACAGTCAGGAATTTGACCAAGTATTATCGATTAGTGATCCATATCCATTTTTATTTATTAATCAGGATTTCCTATGCATCAGCTAACATCAAACCTTCATGTCCGTTCAAACTGCTAGTATCTAGAATTTTATGATTAGACGTATTTTCAAAATTATGGTGTTTAGGATTAGAGTTTAGTTTAAGCACCCTGTCGAACTTATTGCATTGTCTTCTTTCTGAATATTGAGCTGCTTTATTCGACCTACTGGAATTGTCAGGTGACTCGACAGCTACGGATTTAGGATGTGCATTTTGTTCCAGACAACGGAGACTGAAAACACGATGATTGTGCCAATTACATAGTTTCTTTGTTAATTTAATTCGATAGCAAAATAATTCAAATGAACTGTCGTCAAGATTTGACAGAATAGTTCTAAAATATTTGGGCGCCGAGTGAGAAGTAGACATTTGTAAAAAAAAAATTATATTTGTAATATCTCAGCGATATTGAAATGAGTAATTCCAACGTTTCGTTCGGCAATCTGGTCCGAACTTCTTCAGGGAAATTAATCAAAATTAACATAACAGAGGTTTTATATATAAAAGGCACATCTTTTGTTTTTAAAAACTTTGTCCAATCATGATTCATAAACACAAGTATTAACAAGTATAATAAACAAAATTGTATGAGTTGTGATCAAAATTTGACCTCGGACTTACAAATATTGGTCTACCTTTGTTAAACACTTTAAACAGAGTGTGCATGCGTGTGTGTGTAAACAGTTATAAAAAATCTCTTAACGTCTCCATAGGAAGATATAGACAGTCAGGAATTTGACCAAGTATTATCGATTAGTGATCCATATCCATTTTTATTTATTAATCAGGATTTCCTATGCATCAGCTAACATCAAACCTTCATGTCCGTTCAAACTGCTAGTATCTAGAATTTTATGATTAGACGTATTTTCAAAATTATGGTGTTTAGGATTAGAGTTTAGTTTAAGCACCCTGTCGAACTTATTGCATTGTCTTCTTTCTGAATATTGAGCTGCTTTATTCGACCTACTGGAATTGTCAGGTGACTCGACAGCTACGGATTTAGGATGTGCATTTTGTTCCAGACAACGGAGACTGAAAACACGATGATTGTGCCAATTACATAGTTTCTTTGTTAATTTAATTCGATAGCAAAATAATTCAAATGAACTGTCGTCAAGATTTGACAGAATAGTTCTAAAATATTTGGGCGCCGAGTGAGAAGTAGACATTTGTAAAAAAATTATATTTGTAATATCTCAGCGATATTGAAATGAGTAATTCCAACGTTTCGTTCGGCAATCTGGTCCGAACTTCTTCAGGGAAATTAATCAAAATTAACATAACAGAGGTTTTATATATAAAAGGCACATCTTTTGTTTTTAAAAACTTTGTCCAATCATGATTCATAAACACAAGTATTAACAAGTATAATAAACAAAATTGTATGAGTTGTGATCAAAATTTGACCTCGGACTTACAAATATTGGTCTACCTTTGTTAAACACTTTAAACAGAGTGTGCATGCGTGTGTGTGTAAACAGTTATAAAAAATCTCTTAACGTCTCCATAGGAAGATATAGACAGTCAGGAATTTGACCAAGTATTATCGATTAGTGATCCATATCCATTTTTATTTATTAATCAGGATTTCCTATGCATCAGCTAACATCAAACCTTCATGTCCGTTCAAACTGCTAGTATCTAGAATTTTATGATTAGACGTATTTTCAAAATTATGGTGTTTAGGATTAGAGTTTAGTTTAAGCACCCTGTCGAACTTATTGCATTGTCTTCTTTCTGAATATTGAGCTGCTTTATTCGACCTACTGGAATTGTCAGGTGACTCGACAGCTACGGATTTAGGATGTGCATTTTGTTCCAGACAACGGAGACTGAAAACACGATGATTGTGCCAATTACATAGTTTCTTTGTTAATTTAATTCGATAGCAAAATAATTCAAATGAACTGTCGTCAAGATTTGACAGAATAGTTCTAAAATATTTGGGCGCCGAGTGAGAAGTAGACATTTGTAAAAAAATTATATTTGTAATATCTCAGCGATATTGAAATGAGTAATTCCAACGTTTCGTTCGGCAATCTGGTCCGAACTTCTTCAGGGAAATTAATCAAAATTAACATAACAGAGGTTTTATATATAAAAGGCACATCTTTTGTTTTTAAAAACTTTGTCCAATCATGATTCATAAACACAAGTATTAACAAGTATAATAAACAAAATTGTATGAGTTGTGATCAAAATTTGACCTCGGACTTACAAATATTGGTCTACCTTTGTTAAACACTTTAAACAGAGTGTGCATGCGTGTGTGTGTAAACAGTTATAAAAAATCTCTTAACGTCTCCATAGGAAGATATAGACAGTCAGGAATTTGACCAAGTATTATCGATTAGTGATCCATATCCATTTTTATTTATTAATCAGGATTTCCTATGCATCAGCTAACATCAAACCTTCATGTCCGTTCAAACTGCTAGTATCTAGAATTTTATGATTAGACGTATTTTCAAAATTATGGTGTTTAGGATTAGAGTTTAGTTTAAGCACCCTGTCGAACTTATTGCATTGTCTTCTTTCTGAATATTGAGCTGCTTTATTCGACCTACTGGAATTGTCAGGTGACTCGACAGCTACGGATTTAGGATGTGCATTTTGTTCCAGACAACGGAGACTGAAAACACGATGATTGTGCCAATTACATAGTTTCTTTGTTAATTTAATTCGATAGCAAAATAATTCAAATGAACTGTCGTCAAGATTTGACAGAATAGTTCTAAAATATTTGGGCGCCGAGTGAGAAGTAGACATTTGTAAAAAAATTATATTTGTAATATCTCAGCGATATTGAAATGAGTAATTCCAACGTTTCGTTCGGCAATCTGGTCCGAACTTCTTCAGGGAAATTAATCAAAATTAACATAACAGAGGTTTTATATATAAAAGGCACATCTTTTGTTTTTAAAAACTTTGTCCAATCATGATTCATAAACACAAGTATTAACAAGTATAATAAACAAAATTGTATGAGTTGTGATCAAAATTTGACCTCGGACTTACAAATATTGGTCTACCTTTGTTAAACACTTTAAACAGAGTGTGCATGCGTGTGTGTGTAAACAGTTATAAAAAATCTCTTAACGTCTCCATAGGAAGATATAGACAGTCAGGAATTTGACCAAGTATTATCGATTAGTGATCCATATCCATTTTTATTTATTAATCAGGATTTCCTATGCATCAGCTAACATCAAACCTTCATGTCCGTTCAAACTGCTAGTATCTAGAATTTTATGATTAGACGTATTTTCAAAATTATGGTGTTTAGGATTAGAGTTTAGTTTAAGCACCCTGTCGAACTTATTGCATTGTCTTCTTTCTGAATATTGAGCTGCTTTATTCGACCTACTGGAATTGTCAGGTGACTCGACAGCTACGGATTTAGGATGTGCATTTTGTTCCAGACAACGGAGACTGAAAACACGATGATTGTGCCAATTACATAGTTTCTTTGTTAATTTAATTCGATAGCAAAATAATTCAAATGAACTGTCGTCAAGATTTGACCGAATAGTTCTAAAATATTTGGGCGCCGAGTGAGAAGTAGACATTTGTAAAAAAATTATATTTGTAATATCTCAGCGATATTGAAATGAGTAATTCCAACGTTTCGTTCGGCAATCTGGTCCGAACTTCTTCAGGGAAATTAATCAAAATTAACATAACAGAGGTTTTATATATAAAAGGCACATCTTTTGTTTTTAAAAACTTTGTCCAATCATGATTCATAAACACAAGTATTAACAAGTATAATAAACAAAATTGTATGAGTTGTGATCAAAATTTGACCTCGGACTTACAAATATTGGTCTACCTTTGTTAAACACTTTAAACAGAGTGTGCATGCGTGTGTGTGTAAACAGTTATAAAAAATCTCTTAACGTCTCCATAGGAAGATATAGACAGTCAGGAATTTGACCAAGTATTATCGATTAGTGATCCATATCCATTTTTATTTATTAATCAGGATTTCCTATGCATCAGCTAACATCAAACCTTCATGTCCGTTCAAACTGCTAGTATCTAGAATTTTATGATTAGACGTATTTTCAAAATTATGGTGTTTAGGATTAGAGTTTAGTTTAAGCACCCTGTCGAACTTATTGCATTGTCTTCTTTCTGAATATTGAGCTGCTTTATTCGACCTACTGGAATTGTCAGGTGACTCGACAGCTACGGATTTAGGATGTGCATTTTGTTCCAGACAACGGAGACTGAAAACACGATGATTGTGCCAATTACATAGTTTCTTTGTTAATTTAATTCGATAGCAAAATAATTCAAATGAACTGTCGTCAAGATTTGACAGAATAGTTCTAAAATATTTGGGCGCCGAGTGAGAAGTAGACATTTGTAAAAAAATTATATTTGTAATATCTCAGCGATATTGAAATGAGTAATTCCAACGTTTCGTTCGGCAATCTGGTCCGAACTTCTTCAGGGAAATTAATCAAAATTAACATAACAGAGGTTTTATATATAAAAGGCACATCTTTTGTTTTTAAAAACTTTGTCCAATCATGATTCATAAACACAAGTATTAACAAGTATAATAAACAAAATTGTATGAGTTGTGATCAAAATTTGACCTCGGACTTACAAATATTGGTCTACCTTTGTTAAACACTTTAAACAGAGTGTGCATGCGTGTGTGTGTAAACAGTTATAAAAAATCTCTTAACGTCTCCATAGGAAGATATAGACAGTCAGGAATTTGACCAAGTATTATCGATTAGTGATCCATATCCATTTTTATTTATTAATCAGGATTTCCTATGCATCAGCTAACATCAAACCTTCATGTCCGTTCAAACTGCTAGTATCTAGAATTTTATGATTAGACGTATTTTCAAAATTATGGTGTTTAGGATTAGAGTTTAGTTTAAGCACCCTGTCGAACTTATTGCATTGTCTTCTTTCTGAATATTGAGCTGCTTTATTCGACCTACTGGAATTGTCAGGTGACTCGACAGCTACGGATTTAGGATGTGCATTTTGTTCCAGACAACGGAGACTGAAAACACGATGATTGTGCCAATTACATAGTTTCTTTGTTAATTTAATTCGATAGCAAAATAATTCAAATGAACTGTCGTCAAGATTTGACAGAATAGTTCTAAAATATTTGGGCGCCGAGTGAGAAGTAGACATTTGTAAAAAAATTATATTTGTAATATCTCAGCGATATTGAAATGAGTAATTCCAACGTTTCGTTCGGCAATCTGGTCCGAACTTCTTCAGGGAAATTAATCAAAATTAACATAACAGAGGTTTTATATATAAAAGGCACATCTTTTGTTTTTAAAAACTTTGTCCAATCATGATTCATAAACACAAGTATTAACAAGTATAATAAACAAAATTGTATGAGTTGTGATCAAAATTTGACCTCGGACTTACAAATATTGGTCTACCTTTGTTAAACACTTTAAACAGAGTGTGCATGCGTGTGTGTGTAAACAGTTATAAAAAATCTCTTAACGTCTCCATAGGAAGATATAGACAGTCAGGAATTTGACCAAGTATTATCGATTAGTGATCCATATCCATTTTTATTTATTAATCAGGATTTCCTATGCATCAGCTAACATCAAACCTTCATTTCAATATCGCTGAGATATTACAAAAACCTCTGTTATGTTAATTTTGATTAATTTCCCTGAAGAAGTTCGGACCAGATTGCCGAACGAAACGTTGGAATTACTCATTTCAATATCGCTGAGATATTACAAATATAATTTTTTTACAAATGTCTACTTCTCACTCGGCGCCCAAATATTTTAGAACTATTCTGTCAAATCTTGACGACAGTTCATTTGAATTATTTTGCTATCGAATTAAATTAACAAAGAAACTATGTAATTGGCACAATCATCGTGTTTTCAGTCTCCGTTGTCTGGAACAAAATGCACATCCTAAATCCGTAGCTGTCGAGTCACCTGACAATTCCAGTAGGTCGAATAAAGCAGCTCAATATTCAGAAAGAAGACAATGCAATAAGTTCGACAGGGTGCTTAAACTAAACTCTAATCCTAAACACCATAATTTTGAAAATACGTCTAATCATAAAATTCTAGATACTAGCAGTTTGAACGGACATGAAGGTTTGATGTTAGCTGATGCATAGGAAATCCTGATTAATAAATAAAAATGGATATGGATCACTAATCGATAATACTTGGTCAAATTCCTGACTGTCTATATCTTCCTATGGAGACGTTAAGAGATTTTTTATAACTGTTTACACACACACGCATGCACACTCTGTTTAAAGTGTTTAACAAAGGTAGACCAATATTTGTAAGTCCGAGGTCAAATTTTGATCACAACTCATACAATTTTGTTTATTATACTTGTTAATACTTGTGTTTATGAATCATGATTGGACAAAGTTTTTAAAAACAAAAGATGTGCCTTTTATATATAAAACCTCTGTTATGTTAATTTTGATTAATTTCCCTGAAGAAGTTCGGACCAGATTGCCGAACGAAACGTTGGAATTACTCATTTCAATATCGCTGAGATATTACAAATATAATTTTTTTACAAATGTCTACTTCTCACTCGGCGCCCAAATATTTTAGAACTATTCTGTCAAATCTTGACGACAGTTCATTTGAATTATTTTGCTATCGAATTAAATTAACAAAGAAACTATGTAATTGGCACAATCATCGTGTTTTCAGTCTCCGTTGTCTGGAACAAAATGCACATCCTAAATCCGTAGCTGTCGAGTCACCTGACAATTCCAGTAGGTCGAATAAAGCAGCTCAATATTCAGAAAGAAGACAATGCAATAAGTTCGACAGGGTGCTTAAACTAAACTCTAATCCTAAACACCATAATTTTGAAAATACGTCTAATCATAAAATTCTAGATACTAGCAGTTTGAACGGACATGAAGGTTTGATGTTAGCTGATGCATAGGAAATCCTGATTAATAAATAAAAATGGATATGGATCACTAATCGATAATACTTGGTCAAATTCCTGACTGTCTATATCTTCCTATGGAGACGTTAAGAGATTTTTTATAACTGTTTACACACACACGCATGCACACTCTGTTTAAAGTGTTTAACAAAGGTAGACCAATATTTGTAAGTCCGAGGTCAAATTTTGATCACAACTCATACAATTTTGTTTATTATACTTGTTAATACTTGTGTTTATGAATCATGATTGGACAAAGTTTTTAAAAACAAAAGATGTGCCTTTTATATATAAAACCTCTGTTATGTTAATTTTGATTAATTTCCCTGAAGAAGTTCGGACCAGATTGCCGAACGAAACGTTGGAATTACTCATTTCAATATCGCTGAGATATTACAAATATAATTTTTTTACAAATGTCTACTTCTCACTCGGCGCCCAAATATTTTAGAACTATTCTGTCAAATCTTGACGACAGTTCATTTGAATTATTTTGCTATCGAATTAAATTAACAAAGAAACTATGTAATTGGCACAATCATCGTGTTTTCAGTCTCCGTTGTCTGGAACAAAATGCACATCCTAAATCCGTAGCTGTCGAGTCACCTGACAATTCCAGTAGGTCGAATAAAGCAGCTCAATATTCAGAAAGAAGACAATGCAATAAGTTCGACAGGGTGCTTAAACTAAACTCTAATCCTAAACACCATAATTTTGAAAATACGTCTAATCATAAAATTCTAGATACTAGCAGTTTGAACGGACATGAAGGTTTGATGTTAGCTGATGCATAGGAAATCCTGATTAATAAATAAAAATGGATATGGATCACTAATCGATAATACTTGGTCAAATTCCTGACTGTCTATATCTTCCTATGGAGACGTTAAGAGATTTTTTATAACTGTTTACACACACACGCATGCACACTCTGTTTAAAGTGTTTAACAAAGGTAGACCAATATTTGTAAGTCCGAGGTCAAATTTTGATCACAACTCATACAATTTTGTTTATTATACTTGTTAATACTTGTGTTTATGAATCATGATTGGACAAAGTTTTTAAAAACAAAAGATGTGCCTTTTATATATAAAACCTCTGTTATGTTAATTTTGATTAATTTCCCTGAAGAAGTTCGGACCAGATTGCCGAACGAAACGTTGGAATTACTCATTTCAATATCGCTGAGATATTACAAATATAATTTTTTTACAAATGTCTACTTCTCACTCGGCGCCCAAATATTTTAGAACTATTCTGTCAAATCTTGACGACAGTTCATTTGAATTATTTTGCTATCGAATTAAATTAACAAAGAAACTATGTAATTGGCACAATCATCGTGTTTTCAGTCTCCGTTGTCTGGAACAAAATGCACATCCTAAATCCGTAGCTGTCGAGTCACCTGACAATTCCAGTAGGTCGAATAAAGCAGCTCAATATTCAGAAAGAAGACAATGCAATAAGTTCGACAGGGTGCTTAAACTAAACTCTAATCCTAAACACCATAATTTTGAAAATACGTCTAATCATAAAATTCTAGATACTAGCAGTTTGAACGGACATGAAGGTTTGATGTTAGCTGATGCATAGGAAATCCTGATTAATAAATAAAAATGGATATGGATCACTAATCGATAATACTTGGTCAAATTCCTGACTGTCTATATCTTCCTATGGAGACGTTAAGAGATTTTTTATAACTGTTTACACACACACGCATGCACACTCTGTTTAAAGTGTTTAACAAAGGTAGACCAATATTTGTAAGTCCGAGGTCAAATTTTGATCACAACTCATACAATTTTGTTTATTATACTTGTTAATACTTGTGTTTATGAATCATGATTGGACAAAGTTTTTAAAAACAAAAGATGTGCCTTTTATATATAAAACCTCTGTTATGTTAATTTTGATTAATTTCCCTGAAGAAGTTCGGACCAGATTGCCGAACGAAACGTTGGAATTACTCATTTCAATATCGCTGAGATATTACAAATATAATTTTTTTACAAATGTCTACTTCTCACTCGGCGCCCAAATATTTTAGAACTATTCTGTCAAATCTTGACGACAGTTCATTTGAATTATTTTGCTATCGAATTAAATTAACAAAGAAACTATGTAATTGGCACAATCATCGTGTTTTCAGTCTCCGTTGTCTGGAACAAAATGCACATCCTAAATCCGTAGCTGTCGAGTCACCTGACAATTCCAGTAGGTCGAATAAAGCAGCTCAATATTCAGAAAGAAGACAATGCAATAAGTTCGACAGGGTGCTTAAACTAAACTCTAATCCTAAACACCATAATTTTGAAAATACGTCTAATCATAAAATTCTAGATACTAGCAGTTTGAACGGACATGAAGGTTTGATGTTAGCTGATGCATAGGAAATCCTGATTAATAAATAAAAATGGATATGGATCACTAATCGATAATACTTGGTCAAATTCCTGACTGTCTATATCTTCCTATGGAGACGTTAAGAGATTTTTTATAACTGTTTACACACACACGCATGCACACTCTGTTTAAAGTGTTTAACAAAGGTAGACCAATATTTGTAAGTCCGAGGTCAAATTTTGATCACAACTCATACAATTTTGTTTATTATACTTGTTAATACTTGTGTTTATGAATCATGATTGGACAAAGTTTTTAAAAACAAAAGATGTGCCTTTTATATATAAAACCTCTGTTATGTTAATTTTGATTAATTTCCCTGAAGAAGTTCGGACCAGATTGCCGAACGAAACGTTGGAATTACTCATTTCAATATCGCTGAGATATTACAAATATAATTTTTTTACAAATGTCTACTTCTCACTCGGCGCCCAAATATTTTAGAACTATTCTGTCAAATCTTGACGACAGTTCATTTGAATTATTTTGCTATCGAATTAAATTAACAAAGAAACTATGTAATTGGCACAATCATCGTGTTTTCAGTCTCCGTTGTCTGGAACAAAATGCACATCCTAAATCCGTAGCTGTCGAGTCACCTGACAATTCCAGTAGGTCGAATAAAGCAGCTCAATATTCAGAAAGAAGACAATGCAATAAGTTCGACAGGGTGCTTAAACTAAACTCTAATCCTAAACACCATAATTTTGAAAATACGTCTAATCATAAAATTCTAGATACTAGCAGTTTGAACGGACATGAAGGTTTGATGTTAGCTGATGCATAGGAAATCCTGATTAATAAATAAAAATGGATATGGATCACTAATCGATAATACTTGGTCAAATTCCTGACTGTCTATATCTTCCTATGGAGACGTTAAGAGATTTTTTATAACTGTTTACACACACACGCATGCACACTCTGTTTAAAGTGTTTAACAAAGGTAGACCAATATTTGTAAGTCCGAGGTCAAATTTTGATCACAACTCATACAATTTTGTTTATTATACTTGTTAATACTTGTGTTTATGAATCATGATTGGACAAAGTTTTTAAAAACAAAAGATGTGCCTTTTATATATAAAACCTCTGTTATGTTAATTTTGATTAATTTCCCTGAAGAAGTTCGGACCAGATTGCCGAACGAAACGTTGGAATTACTCATTTCAATATCGCTGAGATATTACAAATATAATTTTTTTACAAATGTCTACTTCTCACTCGGCGCCCAAATATTTTAGAACTATTCTGTCAAATCTTGACGACAGTTCATTTGAATTATTTTGCTATCGAATTAAATTAACAAAGAAACTATGTAATTGGCACAATCATCGTGTTTTCAGTCTCCGTTGTCTGGAACAAAATGCACATCCTAAATCCGTAGCTGTCGAGTCACCTGACAATTCCAGTAGGTCGAATAAAGCAGCTCAATATTCAGAAAGAAGACAATGCAATAAGTTCGACAGGGTGCTTAAACTAAACTCTAATCCTAAACACCATAATTTTGAAAATACGTCTAATCATAAAATTCTAGATACTAGCAGTTTGAACGGACATGAAGGTTTGATGTTAGCTGATGCATAGGAAATCCTGATTAATAAATAAAAATGGATATGGATCACTAATCGATAATACTTGGTCAAATTCCTGACTGTCTATATCTTCCTATGGAGACGTTAAGAGATTTTTTATAACTGTTTACACACACACGCATGCACACTCTGTTTAAAGTGTTTAACAAAGGTAGACCAATATTTGTAAGTCCGAGGTCAAATTTTGATCACAACTCATACAATTTTGTTTATTATACTTGTTAATACTTGTGTTTATGAATCATGATTGGACAAAGTTTTTAAAAACAAAAGATGTGCCTTTTATATATAAAACCTCTGTTATGTTAATTTTGATTAATTTCCCTGAAGAAGTTCGGACCAGATTGCCGAACGAAACGTTGGAATTACTCATTTCAATATCGCTGAGATATTACAAATATAATTTTTTTACAAATGTCTACTTCTCACTCGGCGCCCAAATATTTTAGAACTATTCTGTCAAATCTTGACGACAGTTCATTTGAATTATTTTGCTATCGAATTAAATTAACAAAGAAACTATGTAATTGGCACAATCATCGTGTTTTCAGTCTCCGTTGTCTGGAACAAAATGCACATCCTAAATCCGTAGCTGTCGAGTCACCTGACAATTCCAGTAGGTCGAATAAAGCAGCTCAATATTCAGAAAGAAGACAATGCAATAAGTTCGACAGGGTGCTTAAACTAAACTCTAATCCTAAACACCATAATTTTGAAAATACGTCTAATCATAAAATTCTAGATACTAGCAGTTTGAACGGACATGAAGGTTTGATGTTAGCTGATGCATAGGAAATCCTGATTAATAAATAAAAATGGATATGGATCACTAATCGATAATACTTGGTCAAATTCCTGACTGTCTATATCTTCCTATGGAGACGTTAAGAGATTTTTTATAACTGTTTACACACACACGCATGCACACTCTGTTTAAAGTGTTTAACAAAGGTAGACCAATATTTGTAAGTCCGAGGTCAAATTTTGATCACAACTCATACAATTTTGTTTATTATACTTGTTAATACTTGTGTTTATGAATCATGATTGGACAAAGTTTTTAAAAACAAAAGATGTGCCTTTTATATATAAAACCTCTGTTATGTTAATTTTGATTAATTTCCCTGAAGAAGTTCGGACCAGTTTGCCGAACGAAACGTTGGAATTACTCATTTCAATATCGCTGAGATATTACAAATATAATTTTTTTACAAATGTCTACTTCTCACTCGGCGCCCAAATATTTTAGAACTATTCTGTCAAATCTTGACGACAGTTCATTTGAATTATTTTGCTATCGAATTAAATTAACAAAGAAACTATGTAATTGGCACAATCATCGTGTTTTCAGTCTCCGTTGTCTGGAACAAAATGCACATCCTAAATCCGTAGCTGTCGAGTCACCTGACAATTCCAGTAGGTCGAATAAAGCAGCTCAATATTCAGAAAGAAGACAATGCAATAAGTTCGACAGGGTGCTTAAACTAAACTCTAATCCTAAACACCATAATTTTGAAAATACGTCTAATCATAAAATTCTAGATACTAGCAGTTTGAACGGACATGAAGGTTTGATGTTAGCTGATGCATAGGAAATCCTGATTAATAAATAAAAATGGATATGGATCACTAATCGATAATACTTGGTCAAATTCCTGACTGTCTATATCTTCCTATGGAGACGTTAAGAGATTTTTTATAACTGTTTACACACACACGCATGCACACTCTGTTTAAAGTGTTTAACAAAGGTAGACCAATATTTGTAAGTCCGAGGTCAAATTTTGATCACAACTCATACAATTTTGTTTATTATACTTGTTAATACTTGTGTTTATGAATCATGATTGGACAAAGTTTTTAAAAACAAAAGATGTGCCTTTTATATATAAAACCTCTGTTATGTTAATTTTGATTAATTTCCCTGAAGAAGTTCGGACCAGATTGCCGAACGAAACGTTGGAATTACTCATTTCAATATCGCTGAGATATTACAAATATAATTTTTTTACAAATGTCTACTTCTCACTCGGCGCCCAAATATTTTAGAACTATTCTGTCAAATCTTGACGACAGTTCATTTGAATTATTTTGCTATCGAATTAAATTAACAAAGAAACTATGTAATTGGCACAATCATCGTGTTTTCAGTCTCCGTTGTCTGGAACAAAATGCACATCCTAAATCCGTAGCTGTCGAGTCACCTGACAATTCCAGTAGGTCGAATAAAGCAGCTCAATATTCAGAAAGAAGACAATGCAATAAGTTCGACAGGGTGCTTAAACTAAACTCTAATCCTAAACACCATAATTTTGAAAATACGTCTAATCATAAAATTCTAGATACTAGCAGTTTGAACGGACATGAAGGTTTGATGTTAGCTGATGCATAGGAAATCCTGATTAATAAATAAAAATGGATATGGATCACTAATCGATAATACTTGGTCAAATTCCTGACTGTCTATATCTTCCTATGGAGACGTTAAGAGATTTTTTATAACTGTTTACACACACACGCATGCACACTCTGTTTAAAGTGTTTAACAAAGGTAGACCAATATTTGTAAGTCCGAGGTCAAATTTTGATCACAACTCATACAATTTTGTTTATTATACTTGTTAATACTTGTGTTTATGAATCATGATTGGACAAAGTTTTTAAAAACAAAAGATGTGCCTTTTATATATAAAACCTCTGTTATGTTAATTTTGATTAATTTCCCTGAAGAAGTTCGGACCAGATTGCCGAACGAAACGTTGGAATTACTCATTTCAATATCGCTGAGATATTACAAATATAATTTTTTTACAAATGTCTACTTCTCACTCGGCGCCCAAATATTTTAGAACTATTCTGTCAAATCTTGACGACAGTTCATTTGAATTATTTTGCTATCGAATTAAATTAACAAAGAAACTATGTAATTGGCACAATCATCGTGTTTTCAGTCTCCGTTGTCTGGAACAAAATGCACATCCTAAATCCGTAGCTGTCGAGTCACCTGACAATTCCAGTAGGTCGAATAAAGCAGCTCAATATTCAGAAAGAAGACAATGCAATAAGTTCGACAGGGTGCTTAAACTAAACTCTAATCCTAAACACCATAATTTTGAAAATACGTCTAATCATAAAATTCTAGATACTAGCAGTTTGAACGGACATGAAGGTTTGATGTTAGCTGATGCATAGGAAATCCTGATTAATAAATAAAAATGGATATGGATCACTAATCGATAATACTTGGTCAAATTCCTGACTGTCTATATCTTCCTATGGAGACGTTAAGAGATTTTTTATAACTGTTTACACACACACGCATGCACACTCTGTTTAAAGTGTTTAACAAAGGTAGACCAATATTTGTAAGTCCGAGGTCAAATTTTGATCACAACTCATACAATTTTGTTTATTATACTTGTTAATACTTGTGTTTATGAATCATGATTGGACAAAGTTTTTAAAAACAAAAGATGTGCCTTTTATATATAAAACCTCTGTTATGTTAATTTTGATTAATTTCCCTGAAGAAGTTCGGACCAGATTGCCGAACGAAACGTTGGAATTACTCATTTCAATATCGCTGAGATATTACAAATATAATTTTTTTACAAATGTCTACTTCTCACTCGGCGCCCAAATATTTTAGAACTATTCTGTCAAATCTTGACGACAGTTCATTTGAATTATTTTGCTATCGAATTAAATTAACAAAGAAACTATGTAATTGGCACAATCATCGTGTTTTCAGTCTCCGTTGTCTGGAACAAAATGCACATCCTAAATCCGTAGCTGTCGAGTCACCTGACAACTCCAGTAGGTCGAATAAAGCAGCTCAATATTCAGAAAGAAGACAATGCAATAAGTTCGACAGGGTGCTTAAACTAAACTCTAATCCTAAACACCATAATTTTGAAAATACGTCTAATCATAAAATTCTAGATACTAGCAGTTTGAACGGACATGAAGGTTTGATGTTAGCTGATGCATAGGAAATCCTGATTAATAAATAAAAATGGATATGTATCACTAATTAATAATACTTGGTCAAATTCCTGACTGTCTATATCTTCCTATGGAGACGTTAAGAAATGTTTTACAACTGTTTACACACACACGCATGCACACTCTGTTTAAAGTGTTTAACAAAGGTAGACCAATATTTGTAAGTCCGAGGTCAAATTTTGATCACAGCTCATACAATTTTGTTTATTATACTTGTTAATACTTGTGTTTATGAATCATGATTGGACAAAGTTTTTAAAAACAAAAGATGTGCCTTTTATATATAAAACCTCTGTTATGTTAATTTTGATTAATTTCCCTGAAGAAGTTCGGACCAGATTGCCGAACGAAACGTTGGAATTACTCATTTCAATATCGCTGAGATATTACAAATATAATTTTTTTACAAATGTCTACTTCTCACTCGGCGCCCAAATATTTTAGAACTATTCTGTCAAATCTTGACGACAGTTCATTTGAATATATTGCCTGACTTTATAAATAGTTATCAAAACAGGCAAGCATATTTTGCTCCTATTTTGTATTGCATAAGGCACTGAACAAAAGAGTAAAGAAGAGTGCCAGAGAAGACAAAATAAAGTATTATGAAACCATGGCTAGTGAGGCAGAACAAGCTGCAGGCAAAGGAGACCTCGCAACACACACTACCAAACAACTAGGTACCTATCGAGCAAACGTTTGACACAAATTAAGCCGGTGAAAGATGACAATGGAGAGTCAATCACCAAAGAAGTGGAGCAAAGGAAATACTAGGCTGAACACTTCAAAAGACTCCTAAATCGACCACCACCTACAACGCGCCCAACAATACAAGCGACGGAGACAGAGCTACCAGTGAACACCGAACCGCCCCAACGAAATCAGAAGTCCTGAAGGCAATCAAGATTCTAAAAGCTGGAAAAGCAGCAGGACCAGATGGAATCCCAGCAGAAGCATTGAAAACGGACCCAGAGACAACAGCGGGCTTGATGACGTCACTACTGGAGAAGGTGTGGAAAGAAGGCAAAGTACCCGAAGATTGGAAGAAAAGATACTTATTCAAACTACCAAAGAAAGGAGACCTAAGTCAATGCAAGAACTGACGCGAAATTATGCTCCTGTCCATCCCAAGCAAAATACTAAGCCGCATCATCCTGGAGAGAATCAAACATGCCAACCTGGATGAAAAACTTCGACCGGAACAGGCTGGCTGGATTCAGGAGAAACAAGTCATGCATTGATCAGATCGCCACATTACGGATCATCATTGAACAAAGCTTGCTTGGAATGGCAGTCACCTCTCTATCTCACTCAACTTCATCGACTTTGAAAAGGCCTTCGATAGTGCAGTGTTGATCGAGAGGTGATTTGGAAACTACTTCGCTACTACCAAGTGGTGCCGTCAACAATTATACATCTCATCCAACAGTTAGCTGAACGACAATGCTGCATGCCAAGTAATCCACAACGGGAAACTTACGGAATCATTCTAAGAAGTGAGGACAGGAGTAAGACAAGGTGGCTGGCTGCCTACTATCGCCAATGATTTTCCTGACTGTATTAGATTGGATAATGTGACAAACAGCGGCCAAAGAGGAAACAGGCATAAAATGGACTCACACAAAAACAACTTGGAGGATCTGGACTTCGCCGATGATATATGTCTGATTTCCCACAAACTGCTGGAAGATATGCAAGCGGAAAGCAACAAGTTGGCAGAAGAAGTATCTAGAGAAGATAGGACTTCAGGTGAACATAGATAAAACAGAGGTAATGAAGATTCCTGGGCAACAACACTAACAGCAACAGCAACAAAAACAACAGACAACAATCAGCCGTATAAATGGGAGGAACCTGAAAGAAACAACCTCGTTTCAACTACAGGTGGAACTGACGAGGATATCAAAGCAGCGAGAATCGGAAAAGCAAGACAAGCTTTCACTACTCTCAAGTCTGTGTGGAGGTCAACAGACAGCACTCAGCATGAAAATGAAAATAAAATCTGGATTTTCAACTCCAATGTGAAGTCAGTCAGTGCTACTATACGGATCAGAGACTTGGCCAGCGTGTCATAAAGAGCATCTCAAACAAACTACAGACCTTCATTAACAGTTGTCTTCGCTCAATACCACTCAAGATCAGATGGCTGGCCAGAAAAGATCAGCAACAGGGTGGGATCTCTGGCAATGAGCGAACCAACATGGCAGGAACCGATTGTGAAACAAATAGGCAGGAAGAAATGGAGATGGATTGGCTGGCCATACTCTGAGGAAACCACCAGGTGAGTGACATCACTAGACAAGCCAGAGCTCGAGTGGAAGCCGAAAGGGAAGCGGCGAGTTGGTCGTCAGTGCAGGGGTGAGGGTGACTTGGAGGAGGTGATGTGAAGAGGAGATGAAAACGTGTGGGTAAACATGGAGCCAGGTGAAGACTCTAGCAGAGAACCGAACGCAATGGAGACGCACGGCTGAAGCCCTATGTTCCTCTAGGAATTAAAGGAAACAATAATAATAATAATATAATACGTAGCAGTTTAAACTTGTTGATTTAATGACTTTGATTACATTTTGATTACAATATATCTACTTTCGCCTCAGTACTTTCAACAGATTTTAAATGAATATTTTAATTTGTTGCTAATATTAAGAATTCCTGCCGCCGCATGTTCCGCATAGTCTTGCACAATGTATACGACTAAATAATTTTATCTTATTGTTCCTATGCAAAACCATGACAACTGAATTGAAATAATTTTAAATGAAATCCTAGAAATGATATTTTGTAGTAAGTAATAAATAGTGATTTTTCCTCCAGTTAATTCTGTGTATTGTGACTAGCAGTGGATTCTATGAGGGGCATTTCGCCCGATCTGTGACTCGTCATCTGAGTGTGCCTGCATTCACTGCCACTAATGATTCTGTCTCTGATAATGAAACTAAGTAGCCATTGTTTCAAACACCGTAAAGTTTTACAACAGACTACCTGAGTCACCCGAGTCACCTCATATTCACATTGGGAACCAGTTATTATTTGTCACCAATGCAACTCAACGGGGAGGTTCTTGCTGCTGCTGCTGGATTCAACATAGAACTCGGTACCGAAGTGCAGCAGTTCGAGTTGCCACGTTCCAAATAGCACACAAAGGTAGACAAGAAGATGGATGAGTGAAGAGAATCAATAGAATTTAGATAAGTATAAGTTTGAAACAGAATGAGTAATGGTGGAAAGGAATATAAAAGATTACAGAGACTGAATACATCTGCGTAAGCCATTGACAACGATTTTGAGCCATGTCACACCTATTGTCTCCAGCCATTGATTCTTAGAGTCCCGAGGGTTCTTGAAAATGTTATTGTACAGCATTAATCATGTTATTTAAATTAGAGAAAAGAAAGAAGAAACATTGGCACAGAATAATCTGGATCCATTTTATTTCGTCGGTTCTCATTAGCTACGTACAACCTGAATTCCTTAATAATACAAAAGCGTACAGTTTTTTTACCATTTACGACATTATGAGAATGGTAAATAAAAAATAAAGTGCAGCCCTGTCTAAGACGTATCTTGGAGCATTATTAATCTCTCTACCCCGAACAACCTCCTCACTGATGCAGTCAAAGATTGACAAGTACCCCTCACATGTCACCTCCAACTGTGTATACCAATTCACATGTATCTGCAAGAGCAGTTACATTGGAAGAGCAGAGAGACGAGGGCCTACGTCAGATTCTGCGAACATGTACCAAGGAGCGAGCCTCCGGTTAAAGGGACCGAATTGTTTAAGATCTTCAATCACCGACCACCTGGTTGACACAGGACAGCACCGAGTAGATATGCTGGTATCATTCAAAATAATTAACAGACAAAGCAGTACCTTAAGTCTTCTCAGGTTTGCTGAAGCTATAGCAATAAAACGACTGAAGCCTGACTTATGTGTGTCCAAAAAGAATCCGTTGTTGGACTTCAGTTAGCCTGGTGACTCACTTCTTAGTAACTCTTTGTTTTCTAATTTTGTTATCTTCTCTTTTCACTACCCCACCCCGCCCACCTTTATTTTTCGCTTGACTCTTCTGAGAGATAATTTTTTCTTGATCTTCTGAGTTCTGTTCACTGTATAATAATATCAACTTCTCATCCATCCTCATGTGCACCGAAATTTTGATCTTCTCTTATCTAATTACATAACTATTACTAATTGTCTTTTGTTACCACCCCAACAACACAACTGTTATTCAATTTCTTTTTTGAAGAAATTTCTCTCTAACAAGATATGTATATATATATATGTCGTAACACTTTAGACACCTTGTAAATCGCAACGTCTTATTTCACTATGATACGCCGACAAAATACTTGCTAATGGACAAAAGTTTGTTAAAATTGTACACTTTTTTCATTAAATTTTATTAAAGAATTCAGGTTGTACGCATCAGCTTCTGATGAGGAGAACCGACGAAATAAAATGGGTCCAGAATATTCTGCGCGCCAATAATGTTTCTTCTTCTTTCTTTCTTTGTTCAAATTTATACAAAAGGGAATCTCTTTGTATGAAATTGTTAAAATCACCTCTGTAGCCTTAGTGAACAGAGGAACGGAATTTGTTTTGTATGATTATGGAAGTGCGTAGAGGATTTAATAGCGAGCTGGGTAACGGTACAAAATATTAGAATAAAAATCCATGTTAATGAAATAATATTTTCTAACAGTATATTGTGAAAAATACAGTTAACGAGTATAGAAATTAATGGCTACTCGGTGATAAAGTTATAGTCCTCTGGTAAAAATAATAAATACAATCCACAGAAGCGTTCATCGAGGGGTGGTGTCTACTAGTAGAAGCCGTGCACTGCACCCATTGTAGAATAATAATAATAATAATTTGCTTTATTCCAAAACAGTACATGTGATACAGAATGGAATTCTCAGCACTTTTACTACAGTATTGCATCCAGTTAGTACATTATCAATAAATAGAATTGTACATAGATTAAGGAAATCTCAGTTCATTATGACAACAGCACATTGGCATGTCGGTAGCAAAGCCAAAGTTGAACAGTGTTTGAAGGTGTTAGAAAAGTAGGTGCTGTCATATTTACTGGCGTAAGCGAGAGAAAGAAACAAAGCAGCACATAACAGAAAAAGAGAGAGAGAGAGAGTAGGAGAAGAAAGAAAGAAAATGTTGTACCTATAAATGATATGAGTTGGAAAGACGAGGTCCAGTTGTACTACTGACTGTTTAATGAATTATAGGTGTCACGCCTAATGCTTTCTTTCTCGTACAGAACACGAGCTAAGTAGGGTATGGTTGAGTTTTTGTACTTGCTGGTGCGAGCATATAGTTTTCTATATATGCTTCTGGTTTTGCCCGATGAGATGCAAGGAGAGAGTTGTGAGTGAAGAGGGTAGTGTGAGTTAGATCAAATGGATTTGGCCCATTTTTCACATGAGTCCATGTGCCTGTTGACCAGAATATTAACAAGCTGGTTAAGTGTCACATTGCTTACCGTGCTGACAACCTTTAACATCCTGCGTAATATGTTGTAGTCTTTCTTCAGTAGCCCGGGAAAAACTAAGGGGAAGCAATAGAGAATAATAGGCAGGATGCGAGAATTGACGAATTGTAGGAGTAAGGGTTGGGTTATACCAGAATGTTTTAACTTCTTAATGTAGAAGGTGAGACGGAATATTTTCTTAGAAATCGCCAAGATATGAGACGACCAGGAGAGATCAGGAGATAGAATGACGCCTAGGTATTTAATTTCCGATTTGGTTTCTATTTCAGTGCCGTCTATGTTGCATACCTCGTGAGAGCCAACCAGTTTGTTTAGGTCGGATTTATGCCTAAAGGTGAAATTGACTGTTTGGCATTTGGAGGGGTATAAGGTAAGACCGTTTTCCTTGGACCACTGGCTGATTTCTGACAGAAAGCCATTAAGTTTAGAGCAGTCGCTTTGACATTTGATAGGCAAAGATACAGACAGATCGTCAGCATATTTGACAGAATTAATGTCACTTGAAGACGGTAAGTCATGTAGAAAGAAAGAAAGAAAAGAGAAGTGGGGAGAGTACAGCGCCTTTGGGGACTCCGGCTTCAGTGAGTACAGCAGAGGATGATTTACCTTTGTATGCGGTATACTGCATTCTGTTAGAGAAGTAGGAATGCAACCACTTAGTGACCCAGAACTCAGTTTTCCTCAAAGAGATCTTATTTAGCAAATAAAAGATCAAGCGCAGCCCTGTCTAAGAAGTGTCTTGGAGCATTATTAGTCTCTCTACCCCGAACAACTTCCTCACTGATGCAGTCAAAGATTGACAAGTACCCCTCACATGTCACCTCCAACTGTGTATACCAATTCACATATATCTGCAAGAGCAGTTACATTGGAAGAGCAGAGAGACGAGGGCCTACGTCAGATTCTGCGAACATGTACCAAGGAGCGAGCCTCCGGTTAAAGGGACCGAATTGTTTAAGATCTTCAATCACCGACCACCTGGTTGACACAGGACAGCACCGAGTAGATATGCTGGTATCATTCAAAATAATTAACAGACAAAGCAGTACCTTAAGTCTTCTCAGGTTTGCTGAAGCTATAGCAATAAAACGACTGAAGCCTGACTTATGTGTGTCCAAAAAGAATCCGTTGTTGGACTTCAGTTAGCCTGGTGACTCACTTCTTCTTAGTAACTCTTTGTTTTCTAATTTTTTTATCTTCTCTTTTCACTACCCCACCCCGCCCACCTTTATTTTTCGCTTGACTCTTCTGAGAGATAATTTTTTCTTGATCTTCTGAGTTCTGTTCACTGTATAATAATATCAACTTCTCATCCATCCTCATGTGCACCGAAATTTTGATCTTCTCTTATCTAATTACATAACTATTACTAATTGTCTTTTGTTACCACCCCAACAACACAACTGTTATTCAATTTCTTTTTTGAAGAAATTTCTCTCTAACAAGATATGTATATATATATATGTCGTAACACTTTAGACACCTTGTAAATCGCAACGTCTTATTTCACTATGATACGCCGACAAAATACTTGCTAATGGACAAAAGTTTGTTAAAATTGTACACTTTTTTCATTAAATTTTATTAAAGAATTCAGGTTGTACGCATCAGCTTCTGATGAGGAGAACCGACGAAATAAAATGGGTCCAGAATATTCTGCGCGCCAATAATGTTTCTTCTTCTTTCTTTCTTTGTTCAAATTTATACAAAAGGGAATCTCTTTGTATGAAATTGTTAAAATCACCTCTGTAGCCTTAGTGAACAGAGGAACGGAATTTGTTTTGTATGATTATGGAAGTGCGTAGAGGATTTAATAGCGAGCTGGGTAACGGTACAAAATATTAGAATAAAAATCCATGTTAATGAAATAATATTTTCTAACAGTATATTGTGAAAAATACAGTTAACGAGTATAGAAATTAATGGCTACTCGGTGATAAAGTTATAGTCCTCTGGTAAAAATAATAAATACAATCCACAGAAGCGTTCATCGAGGGGTGGTGTCTACTAGTAGAAGCCGTGCACTGCACCCATTGTAGAATAATAATAATAATAATTTGCTTTATTCCAAAACAGTACATGTGATACAGAATGGAATTCTCAGCACTTTTACTACAGTATTGCATCCAGTTAGTACATTATCAATAAATAGAATTGTACATAGATTAAGGAAATCTCAGTTCATTATGACAACAACACATTGGCATGTCGGTAGCAAAGCCAAAGTTGAACAGTGTTTGAAGGTGTTAGAAAAGTAGGTGCTGTCATATTTACTGGCGTAAGCGAGAGAAAGAAACAAAGCAGCACATAACAGAAAAAGAGAGAGAGTAGGAGAAGAAAGAAAGAAAATGTTGTACCTATAAATGATATGAGTTGGAAAGACGAGGTCCAGTTGTACTACTGACTGTTTAATGAATTATAGGTGTCACGCCTAATGCTTTCTTTCTCGTACAGAACACGAGCTAAGTAGGGTATGGTTGAGTTTTTGTACTTGCTGGTGCGAGCATATAGTTTTCTATATATGCTTCTGGTTTTGCCTGATGAGATGCAAGGGGAGAGTTGTGAGTGAAGAGGGTAGTGTGAGTTAGATCAAATGGATTTGGCCCATTTTTCACATGAGTCCATGTGCCTGTTGACCAGAATATTAACAAGCTGGTTAAGTGTCACATTGCTTACCGTGCTGACAACCTTTAACATCCTGCGTAATATGTTGTAGTCTTTCTTCAGTAGCCCGGGAAAAACTAAGGGGGAACAATAGGGAATAATAGGCAGAATGCGAGAATTGACGAATTGTAGGAGTAAGGGTTGGGTTATACCAGAATGTTTTAACTTCTTAATGTAGAAGGTGAGACGGAATATTTTCTTAGAAATCGCCAAGATATGAGACGACCAGGAGAGATCAGGAGATAGAATGACGCCTAGGTATTTAATTTCCGATTTGGTTTCTATTTCAGTGCCGTCTATGTTGCATACCTCGTGAGAGCCAACCAGTTTGTTTAGGTCGGATTTATGCCTAAAGGTGAAATTGACTGTTTGGCATTTGGAGGGGTATAAGGTAAGACCGTTTTCCTTGGACCACTGGCTGATTTCTGACAGAAAGCCATTAAGTTTCGAGCAGTCGTTTTGACATTTGACAGGCAAAGATACTGTCAGATCGTCAGCATATTTGACAGAATTAATGTCACTTGAAGACGGTAAGTCATGTAGAAAGAAAGAAAGAAAAGAGAAGTGGGGAGAGTACAGCGCCTTTGGGGACTCCGGCTTCAGTGAGTACTGCAGAGGATGAGGAGTTCTCGCAAAATCCAAAGGATACAACACAGTCAGTAGTGGAGTAAGTAGATAACATGGAGCAGTGAGAGTATGAAGCGAAAAGCAGCACGCTGAGTAGGGCCAGTCGCCAGTGAGCATCTCATTGATATTCAAGTATTGGTTGATTTCTTCTTGAAGTACTTGAAACAGAAAGACTATTAATGGTGCTTGGCTGCAGAGCTTATGTTTTTTGTTTTTTTGTTTTTCTGTATCCTGAAACACATCACAGTGGAGTATCTATTCATATTGAGAATGTATGGGGATAGCCTGTGAATTGAAAAACATATGCACTTCGATTTTCACAATCCCTTGAATTATGTTGTGTCAAGTGACAAAAACTGGAATTTAGAAAACATTTGCAAACCACTGTGGTAACCAACTTTTAACAAGTAGGATTTAAATAAAAACACATGTGGTACTACGTACCAGTTGATGTCGGTGACCATTTATGAGCAGGTTGTGATGGGTAAGTGGATTCGTGCTTACGACCGGCGCAGTATGGGGCGCAGCGAGGAGAAAAATCCACTGGAAAGTTTTGTATAAACTTTGAGCTTAGAAGAACACATCTCCTCTCTATGGTTGCAATGGATTTTCCATTTTCAGGCTGTAAGTTTCAGGCAGGCTGCTGTGCACAGGGACGAAGCTGACTTCGGCACCAATCTCTCAGCCAATTACTGGGTTTTTACTAACGACGGCCACAGAGTGCAACTTCCGCTAAGGTATGCCGGTGGGACGGTCTACCCTATTCAACTTCATCATAGACGTACTAATGGTCTCAACCCTAACTCACTTAAACGACTCAGGGATTGACTTGCTACCATGGAATAATCTGATAGACTTAGAATATGCGGACGATATAGTCCTTCTAGGCGAGAACGCTGACAAGATGCAGAGTCTACTGAACACATTGAGCAACAATCTTCGTATGTGTGGCATGCGATTCGCCCCTGTAAAATGTAAGATGATGCTGCAGGATTGGACTTCACCGACCCCTAGATTAGAAATAGGAAGTGAAGTGGTAGAGCACGTTGACCGCTTCACTTACTTGGGAAGTACCATCAGCCAGTGCCAACGGCTTGATCTCTGACGAAATCTCAGCACGAATACAGAGGGCTAGTTTCGCATATGCCCGGCAGTTTACGCCGTCTCTGGCGTAGACGTGATATCCGGTTATCGAAGTGGAAGACATGAAAAGATTAGCTGTCTTCGATCATAGATGCCTGCCTTCTATATCCCGTGTGAAGTGGTATGATAAGGGGAAATCAGTCGACGAGACTGTGAAATTACATCGACTGAGATGGTTAGGACATGTGTTACGCATGCATGCCTAGTCATCTCCTTCCTCGACAATGGGCAATGTTAGCTGATATAGGGCCAGGCTGGAAAAGAGCTAGTGGTGGTCAAACGAAAACATGGCTTCACCAGTCAATGAAATCTACAACATTTAGTTTAAGCCAGCCAGCCACGTAGGAAGGTGTAGACTGGCTTCCTGACTGGTTGGGGTCCTCAGGACGGTGAAAACCAATGGTTGGAAACAATTGGTGACATTGCTCAAAATCGTTCTCAATGGCTGGCTGGCGCAGAAGCATCCACTCTTTGTGAATTTTGATTTACAATGAAACTGTTTTGTTCTTCGTTATTACTATTCCTTTGTCTCACACCTCTGTTTACTGTCTCTCTCTATTATGCATTTCTCCTACTTTCTTCTGTTGCTTTGTGTGCTACATGGAGGGAGTGTGGCGACTTGAACTGCCGCACATATGTGCAAAGTGGTTCTATGTCGAAAACCGACCGACCAACCGACCTACCATAGTGTTCGAATCTTTGCTAAAACTGAAGAGTTTCCGGCAACACTTAGTTAGCTTCGTGGCCATAGATATTATATCATACTAACCTCCGTGTGCGTTCTTACCTGAAAATGCTTTGGATTTCAAAAGAGCACGTGAGTATCTACGCTGAAATGAGTTGCGTCTGCAGTCGAAAGGAATTTGATGTGTGTGCCTGACCTAAGAAGTGGCTTGAAGAAGTTAAATAACTCTGCAGTCTCAGAGTCAATACTCACAGGCTAATTACTAGTCAAGCAAACTTCAGTGACTCGATGCCGCGATACTTCCAGGATTCTGCCAACCTAAGTAGCTATTCCGTTGAGCTATTCAGCTCCTTGCAGCATTTCTCACAAGCACAGTCTCCCCTGTGTGTGTGTGTGGCAACTCAGATGAAAACAACTCTGTGATGAGTCTCTCACTGAATTCCCGCTAAATGATTATTTCACGCACACTTATGAAAGCATATGTATAGCCATGTCATCCCCTATACATGGACATTATGTCACAGAGTTTGTCAAGACTTTGGCGATCCAAGGGATCGTTTTATTTTTGGAACGTCTACGTCAAGAATCAACTTATAAACTGAGTCAGATAGAAACAGAAGCACTTTCACTAGAATTCAGATTCCACATTCCGACGAAATTTACCGACAAAATTGATGTCGAAACCCAGTTCGAAGGTTTTTATCCCATCAACTGTCCTAATTAAAATCAGTGGATGACGAAAAACAAGGTTGGTTTAAATCTCGACTTGTCGACATTGCTTATCAATATATCATATCACGGAATCCAAAATCTGCAGTTTACTTCGAAAGATCACCAAATAGCATTAAAAAAACTTAATGAAGAATGAGTCTATTGTTATTCTCCGACCTGAAAAAAAGGATCAGGTGTTGTGATAAAGGATAAAGATAATTATGTGAAAAAAGTGGTATCAGTTCTGAATGACTCATCAACATTTCGAACTGATCCATCGAAGAAAGATCAAACCGAATCGATAGAAAGACGGATTACAAAGAAGCTAAGAGAACTTTTGAAGAAGAAGTTGATTGACAACAACATATACAACGAACTGAAGCCTAAGGGATCCAGATTGCCTTACCTGTACGGCTTACCGAAGATGCATAAGCCTGACATCCCTATCAGACCAATATTATCTATGATTAATTCGCCGTATCACAAAGTAGCTAGGTGGCTGGTAGGAATGTTAGAATCGATCCGTTGTAAATTAGCAGTCTACAGCCTGAAAGACACCTTCCAATTCTCTAAACAGTTAGAGAATATAAGCATCTCAAATAAATTTATGGTGTCCTTCGACGTGTCTTCACTGTTTACAAAAATTCCATTAGAAGAAACAATACAAATTATGTGTCAACATGGAACTGACGAGGATATCAAAGCAAGAATCATCGGAAAAGCAAGACAAGCTTTCACTACTCTCAAGTCTGTGTGGAGGTCAACAGCACTACTCAGCATGAAAATGAAAATGAAATCTGGATTTTCAAATCCAATGTGAAGTCAGTCAGTGCTACTCACTATACAGATCAGAGACTTGGCCAGCGCATCACAAACAGCATTTCAAACAAACTACAGACCTTCATTAACAGTTGTCTTCGCTCAATATCACTCAAGATCAGATGGCCGGCCAGCTAGAAAAGATCAACAACAGGCTGGGATCTCTGGCAATGAGCGAACCAACATGGCAGGAACCGATTGTGAAACAAATAGGCAGGAAGAAATGGAGATGGATTGGATTGGCCATACTCTGAGAAAACAAACCATCAAGTGAGTGACATCACTAGACAAGCCATTAACCGAGTGGAACCCGAAAGGGAAGCGGCGAATTGGTCGTCAGTACAGGGGTGAGGGTGACTTGGAGGAAGTCATGTGAAGAGGAGATGAAAGGGTGTGGGCAGACATGGAGCCAGGTGAAGACTTGTTGGTGCTCTATTTTGACTGAACTAGCGTATACACATATCCTAATACTTCCTCGCATTTATATTTGTGCCCTAACGTTGCGATTACTCGACATCCGCAACGTAATTCAAAAGGCACTTGCGAAGGAATACGATAGTGTATTGTTGCAGCAATCAACAATTCAAAAATCGAGCGAGTGCAAAAAGTATCAATTGTTAACATGCATGATTTAGAGTAATAAACAAATGAAAGTACAATTACACAATGAAAGTATAGTACGATTATGAGTAATAAAACGGGTCACTACAATAGCCCCTCCGTAGAATGCAGGTAAATGAAGTTTACCTGTATTCGGAATGATATTGTAAATTACAAGGACAAAAAAGTATGAAAACCGAATTGAGGCTTTTAAGTTTTTGAGGTTTGATTATAAGTGTATATATTCGAAAATGTTAACAACTTTGAAACGAACTAAAATGTTTAGAAAGTTGTGCAAAATGTAACAATAAAACCAGAAAAATTATTATTAGAATAATAATGAGGTTGTTATTGTAAAGAGTTACATATTAGATCTATATCTTAACATACAGTTAATAGTATAGTAATAAGGAAGTATGGAAATGACTTGGGTAAACATTCAGTTACCTCTATTTCCATGAAAGCTTGTTGTACAAGTGGAATTGTACAAGAAGAGATGGCTGTGTCAGAGAAGAATGCAGCATTAGCTGCTGCTGCTGATACGGTTGAAAGTGAACGTCCGTCAGCATGTTGTTGTTGTTGCTGGCTGTTGTTACTCGGCGTTGAGGAGTAACTTGAATTGATGTTTGCTGAGCTTGGAGAGTAGAAGTTGGTTGATTGATAGCCATTCCAACAAGAGCAGTTGGCACAAGCTGTGGTAAACCAGTGGTTTGAATCAATTGACCGTTAGGAACAACAGTCATGACTTTTAATGGAGCTCCTGGTGCCAGAGTGATAAACTGGGGAGTAGCATAGGAGCGTGCAGTTACAGTACAAGGTTGACCACTGACAGAGACGTCAGTTGCCATCATTGTTGCTTGTTGCTGATGTTGTTGGATATAAGCTTGCTGTTGAGCTGGTTGTAACTGATGAGCTTGTGCTTGAATCTGTTGTTGTTGAGGTGATTGGGTAAACTGTTGTAATTGAACAGCTGTAGGACCGGCTTGAGTAAATGGAGTTGCAGACCATTGTAAGAGTGTTTGCACACCTGTAGACAATGCTGAAGCTTGAGGACAGAGAACTGGAATTGAGGTGTTGCATAACAACCAGCTGCTTGAGTATCAGGGTGAACAGGGATAGCAGTCGCTGTGCCGCCAGGTCCGGAGATACATTTAGCAGAAATAGCAGTAATTATACATCCAAATGTTATGAAGTTATAAAAAATAATGCGATGGCAAAGATGATTTATTCCACTGTGTATACTTCGAAATAATGTAGTCCATCAATCAGCAAAGTCGGGCTCGCCAATTTGTTGTGCTGCTGAATTTTGACTAAACTGGCGTACACGTATCTTCTAGCATTTCTTCGCGTTTACAATTGTGCCCTAACGTTGCGATTACTCGACATCCGCAACGTAATTCAAAAGGCACTTGCGAAGGAATACGATAGTGTATTGTTGCAGCAATCAACAATTCAAAAATCGAGCGAGTGCAAAAAGTATCAATTGTTAACATGCATGATTTAGAGTAATAAACAAATGAAAGTACAATTACACAATGAAAGTATAGTACGATTATGAGTAATAAAACGGGTCACTACAGACTCTAGCAGAGAAGCGAACGCAATGGAGACTTGGGCGGCTGAAGTCCTGTGTTCCTCTAGGAATTAAAGGATACAATAATAATAATAATGCCGAACTTCTTCCTCTAATCAAGAACGGATTCAAACAACTTTTACTTATGTGCACCAAAGACGTACAGTTCCAGTTTAACAACATTCTCTACCGCCAAATTGACGGAGTTGCCATGGAAAGTCCCCTGGGTCCGATTCTGGCAGATATTTTTATGGGCAGTCTGGAACAAACAAGGCTGAAATCCGCAATCAGTCAGACCAACTTCTCTACCAGGTATGTCGACGACACTTTCGTTATTTGTAATTCTTTTGATGATGCATCTCAAGTACTAATATTAAGTTTACAATGGAGCATGAAAAAGAGGAGAAGTTCCATTTTCTTGACCTGGGTATCCAACGAGATATAGACGGCAAAATCATAAGATATATACACAGAAAAGAGACCTGGAGGGCGGTTTATCTTAACTTCAAAAGTTTCTGCCCTATAAGTTACAAAAAAGGATTGGTGAGAACATTATTTGATCGTGTAAGGAAGCTGTGTTCAGAAGAAAAGATTGAGGAAGAGCTATCCATTGTGGAGAAATGCCTACTTGACAACGGTTACCCACAAAAGTTCACTGACAAGTATGGGAGACGTCATGTTGAAAAGGTGAAAAGCAGCACAGTAGAGAAAAAGCCTATCTTTCTGCAGCTTGCATTCAAAGGTGATGATACTGCCAGCAGAATAAGATGCAGACTGAACGCTGCCCTGAAAAGAACATATCCAGCCGCCAAGCTTGTATGCGTTTATCAAACAACTAGTTGTTTGAGACAATCAAAAGTGGACAAATACCCACCTAATGTTACCTCCAACTGTGTCTACCAATTTACATGTACGTGCCAAAGCACATAAATCGGAAGAACAGAGAGAAGGGTTATTGTCCACATTTCTGAACACATACCAAAGAACCTGAGACTGAAAGGTCCACAAGTATTAAACAGTGCAACTGCGCGTCATCTATTAGACACTGGTCATAATGTAGACAACTTGAAGTCATTCAAAATAATCAACAAGCAGAAGAAACCTAACTTGCTACGCTTTGCTGAAGCAATTGCTATCAGACGACTTAAACCAAATCTATGTACGCAGAAAGAGACAGTGGTGAATCTTGCATTGCCCTGGTGACAACAAAAAAATATACAACAGCTTGTTTTTGTTTCCAAGCCTAATTGCCTAATTATTCTATAAATATTTATAAACTGTCAAATATTGATCACAGTTCATTTGAATTATTCTATAAATAGTCAGTGTGTTTGTAACTCTTAATTAGTTAAATCATTCCGGACTAATGTTACTTTTACTTCCTACCAATTAATCCTTGTAATCGTGGAAAAGTATGTTCAAATCACTAATGTAATGTAATTCACATTTTACATCGTTCAGGTTGTAACCAGTTGAGAAGAATCCTCGAAATACTAAAAGATGAGCTCATATTGTCCTGGTAAAATTGTTGTTCTTGCTTTGTTCAAGTCTCGAAGGTATTTCATACTTCTCGAGTGAACATTTGTGCAGTGGAGCACTTGCTCAGTTTTACCTCAGCAAACCGCGTGTAACTGCCAGGAATTGTAAATGTAAACCGGTTGTTATTCCATGTTCGTGGAAACTGACTTCAGACTACAGATACCATGCCTCTTCACTGTTCTAATTCGAAGTAAATTGTAATGCAAGCCAATTAAATTCATTCAAATAAGCTTGAGTGTCTGGTCACACATCGTGAAAGCAGTTCATGTTGAAGTACAATAAGAATAATGAACGAATACAAAATGGGATGAGGTTCACGGAATACAGTTGAGTTTGTTCGCGTGTTCACAAAAATTAATGTATTTTTACGATCGTGAAGGTCGAGTTATGAACTTGGAGGAAGTCATGTAGAGGAGTTTTTTCAAAGTCTTTAGCTTATGTTGGTTACTGAAGCTCCATTGGAGAGATAACAAAGAATTTGAGGTTTTCTCTGCAGAATTGTTATGGTTTTGTCGCCAATATTTTATTTTTTATTTTTTTTATTTTGATTTACAGCTTGATTCCACACCATATTTTCAGTACAAGTGTGGAATTTTCAGCATGGATATCGGTAGCCCAAATTCAGGCCGACCATAGATATCGGGTGTGCGCCGGCAGGGGATCGAACCCCGTGTAACAACAGAAGACAAGGCTGGCAACAGATCAGTTTTATTACGAAAACCAACAGGTATTTATATGTATTTTACGTACATTAATAAGGCTCTGCCCGCAGAAAGAAGGCGGTCTTCTGATTGGTTGTTTGCAAACAAACGCAGTCTTCTGCTTTCTCGTTTTCGATATTTTTCGGAAATGCGAGCCACTTGTCTGCGAATCATATTTGTCCACGTTTAGGTCAGCTGTGATTGGTTGTTGAATCAGCCTAGATTAATTTCTACCAATTGGCTAGCAGCTTGCTCTCACCACACCCGGACCATGTGCATGGTCGGCGAGAGTCCCAACCACTGTGCCACCGACGCAGTGTGACCGTGTGGAAATATGCGCTAATGAGATATAACGGACGATAATGTAACGACTGGCATCGCTTTGGTTGTTAATTTGTCCTAACGCGAAGAGGGAAATCAGAAGACCATCACCAAGTTCACGAATGGATACGTGTATTTTCCAACAAGGAAAAACTAACTGTCACACTGACAAAAGTGTCAGTGGAAAATTACGGAAAATACAAAGATTTCAACAGTGCAGTGGTATCAGTACTGCCGTGGTATTGCATCAGATAAGCTAAGTGGGATCACCTCTGTACTTGGGGGAGTTGGAAGATGGGAAGTTAAACACTAGTGTTAGCAGGAAACCCACACATTCAAACAGATATTTGGAATTCCAGTCGTCCCATCCTATGTCAGTAAAAGTAGGATTGGTGAAATGCTTTGAATGACAGAGCACAAAAACTAAGTAGTACCAAAGAAAATCTAAAACAGGAACTGATACACATAAAAGAAGCCTTGAAACTTAATAATTACCCTGATAAATTAGTCGGGAAATATGTAAGGAAATGTAAAAATAAAATAAATAATGATAGTAGTGATAGTGATAATAACAATAACAACAATAAAGAATCTAAATCATCAGTAGTAATTCCATACAAGGAAGGAACCTCGGAAGCCTTACGCAGAATTCTTAACAAGGCAGGAATAAAAACGGCATTCGAACCAACCACAAACTCAATTAGAAACAAGCTTTGTCGGCTAAAGGATCCTATAGAGCCTTTAAAACGAAACAATTTAGTTTATCTGATACCCTGCCTGAGATGATTGTCAGGTCAAATGCATAAGTCAAACTAGTAGAACAGGGGCAGTCAGACTAGCTGAACATAAAAACTTAGCAAAATCTAGATTGGTTGACCCGAATAAGATAAGAAATCTAGAGAATAGTTCAGCTATCGCAAGCACTACATGCAGTCACACACAACCATACAATAGGATGATAGGATAAGATGACAGTTTTAAATTCTCATGTCACAGGGTATAGGGAGAGATTGATAACAGAAGCTTTGTTTATCGAATCAACTACAAATACATGCAATAGGAATGATTCATCACCTGTCCACACAGATATCTGGAAAATTCTACTACCCCAACGAAGACAAATAGGAGAGAACAAAGAAAACTATAAAACTCAAGTGTCAAAGTCGTGTGATCACAATTGATATGATTATGAACAGTAATGAATTTTGTTCGAAACTGTGTCATCCAGTAAATAATACTGTTTCACTGTGTGATACACCTAATAAACAAACTAATATGGAATTACTTAATACCACAGTGCCCAAGTTTTACACATATATTAATTTTATGCCCCTTTTTAACTGAAAGAATCTGGTTGGCTGTTTCAAGGTCATATTTATATTGAGGGGAAAAGCCGTTAAGTGGTAGTGAATATTCTTCTCTTAATATCCACATATGATAAAAATGAAAAAAATAATTAACTTGATATTTCTGGGGGTACAGGTACAGTGGATAAATTACAAAAAAAAATTTTCTTGTATTTCCCAATCAATGATGAAAAACAAAAAGATATTATCGTTGCTCTTACTGACGTTTCGCTATTTAATGCTGCTGCTGCTAATAGCTTTATCAAAGCAGTCTTACTAAACCGGAATTGACAAAATCCACTCAGCATATATATAACAACTTAATTATCGTCCCTCAGTATGAGGTCATTTTCCGTTGTAAAATTGGCTAATTTGTAAAGATAATAAAACCAGGTGTAGACTGTTGGATTTGATAAGTGTGTATAATTGTATTATAAACGATGTGTGTTTAAATAATGATATCTCTTATCACATTTGTGTTGATTTTGTCACTTCATATGGAGGGGGGGGCCGTTGCAACCCGATCAAATTCTGTTTTAGTTTATCATTCCTATTCAGACAGTTTGGATTCCACTTGATGACATGAAGTGCTTCTGATATCAGACGTTCTTTGTGACTTCTGAAATGCTTTTTCTGGATGACTATATCAATATTGTCAAAATCAGTTGTGTGGCCTGATTCTATAGCATTTAGACCTATAGCTGATTATTTTTTTCAAGTTTTTCTAGTTCGACCAGATTTCTCGGCGATCGAACAGATGCTCTGTCTATCTGTCTGCTTTCAACATAGAACTTTCCACATATGTGCGGCAGTTCAAGTCGCCACACTCCATGTAGCACACAAAGCAACAGAAGAAAGTAGGAGAAATGCATAATAGAGAGAGACAGTAAACAGAGGTGTGGTGAGACAAAGGAATAGTAATAACGAAGAACAAAACAGTTTAATTGGAAATCATGAGTCACAAGGAGTGGATGCTTCTGCACCACTGAGAACGATTTTGAGCCATGGTTTTTACTGTCCCGAGGATCCCAACCAGTCAGGAAGTCTACACCTTCCTATGTGGCTTGGACTAACTGTTGTAGATTTCATTGATTGGTGAAGCCATGTTTTCGTTTGACCGCCGCTAGCTGTTTTCTAGCCTGGCCCTATATCAGCTAACATTGCCCATTGTCGAGGAAGGAGATGACTAGGCATGCATGCGTAACACACGTCCTAACCATCTCAGTGGATGTGATTTCACAGTCTCGTCTATTGATTTCCCCTCCGTACCTAGCACTCGACTGACGCCTAACCTCAATATTGCTCACCTTATTATGCCACTTCACGCGGGAGATAGAACGCAGACACCGAAGACAGCTAATCAGCCTTTTCATGTCTTCTGCTCTCAATGGCCAGGTCTCACAGCCAGCCATGAAGGTGGACGAAGCGGACTGTTGAGCAGTACATCCGCCTTTTGGTCGATAGTCGGATATCAGGTCTACTAAGCCAGAGACGGCGTAAACTGGCATATGCGAAACTAGCCCTCTATATCCGTGCTGAGATTTCGTCGGAGATCAACCCGTTGGCACTGGCTGATGGTACTTCCCAAGTAAGTGAAGCGGTCAACGTGCTCTACCACTTCACTTCCTATTTCTAATCTAAGAGTGGGTGTAGTCCAATCCGGTAACATCATCTTGCATTCCGTGGGATCGAATCGCATGCCAAACATTCGTAGATTGCAGCTCAAGGTTTTCAGAAGACTCTGCTGTATTTTGTAAGCGTCCTTGCCTAGAAGGACTATACCGTGTGCATATTCTAAGGCAATGAGATTATTACTTGGTAGCAAGTCAATCCCTGAGTCACTGAAGTGTGTTAGGGTTAAATCCATTAGTACATTTATGACGAAATTGAATAGAAATGGGGATAGTAGGCATCCTTGACGGACACCACTAGTCGTCACCACTTCAGATAACAACTCGCTGTAAGCCCTCACCTGGCTGACTACATGAGTACGAGTAGAGTGCATGGCTTGATCAGTGCAATGTATTTTCTCGGCATTCCTTTGACAGCCAAGCATCGCCGGAGTACCTCTCGGTCGACAGAGTGGAATGCCGCCTTTAGGTCAACAAACGTAATGATTGTTGGACGCCGGTAGGAATGCCTGTGTTCTAGAGTCTGTGGGAGGGTGAAGATATGATCGAAACACCCTCTACCTGGCCTAAAGCCTGCCTGGTTTTCTCGTGTTTGTGCCTCACGGGCACCACTTAGTCTACGCAATATTATTGGGCCTAGGACTTTAGATACTATATTAGTCAAGCTAATCCCTCTTTGATTATCACAAGAAGACTTGTGTCCCTTCTTGTATATCGGGATGATCAGTGACTTACACGAGCAGTGTTATAATAATAATAATAATTTACTTTATTTCAAAATCAGTACTTGTGATAAAGTATAGAATTTTCAGCATTAATCACAATATCTTGCATCTAATTTCCTCAAATTATGTAAATAAAATTAATTATTCTTGTTCCATTGATTGTTTACCTTTCACTTGGCTGATGCCAGTCATTTATGATAGCTGAGATATCATACACAATCAGATAATAGTTTCCTTAGCATCACTTCGTTGAAATCAATTCTGTGTAACTCGTATTGTTTATGTCACACTGAATCTTATTTTTTCATTGACGGTGGTTTCTCTATACAGATTAGTACATATATGTATACGACTTTAAAACAAGCACTAAAGGTTGGTTAATAAAGCAGGATGATGATTTAATGATGGATTCATCAAATTTCGGTAGAACTCGTCCGTCAGCTCCTCAGTACTCTACATACACGGATATATTGTATATATACACTTTTGTAATTACATTGGGAGATATTAGACTGATAAGTAAATAAACTACATTGAATTAGTCATGCAGAAAGACAGGTGTGAATGTTTTCCAGGTCATGTGCAATTAGATAAGGGGAGAGGGAGAGAGTATGGGAGATCAAAATTAAGATAAATTGCATTACGCTTCAATTACATCACTTAGATAAACAATTAGACATTAGAGAAAATAACAAGAATTGCAACCAGAGGGATGTCAATAGTAATAGTTATAATAACAATAATAAAAAGAATATTGTTGAAGTGAGTTAAGATAATCCTACTGATTAGGATAGTTTTAAATGAATCAATAATAATGAGAATAAGAGGTAGAATAATAAGTAAAACGTATTACCATGGTAGATTCAAAGTGACGACCATCTTTTGTACACAGAGACCTGGTTGATAAACTCGGATTGCACAAGCCTGCGTGCAATTTCAAGCATCTTCCTGTTTTTTGTCTGCTGACAATAGTGAATGACTTGACCGCGTCGATATCATGCCCGTAGTCCACAAGTTGCTTTGTTATTGAGGATTTTTGCACTTTGAACTCAGCTGTTTTCAACCATTTTGGCAAATGCTCCATCATGCGAGTAGACAATCGCCTTTCTGTACGACCTATGTATTTGCTTCCACAAACACACTCAAATTGATATACCCAGTTTGAAGTGTCGAGGATTGGCAACTGGTCTTTCCCAGACTGTTGAAGCACTCGCTTAGTGATGTCAAGAGAAACAAGTTTTGCAGCATAATAAGTTCTCTGGATGGCTTTGTCAAGTCTTCGTTTGACTACTTCCTGTACATCATCTGCTTTGAACGGCAAACTGATATAGACAGGTTTCTTCGGAACTGTTTGGATTGTTTTGCAGGGGCTATTTTCTTTAGAGTATTTATTAATGAACTTCTCAGGATATCCATTCTTAGATAAAATATCTTCCAGAGCTTTTATTTCATGCTGAATTGTACTGTCAGAAGAAATTTTCCGTGCTCTATTGAAGTGTTCTGACTAAGTTCTCTTTATACTGGATTGGAACAGAGCTCTTGAAATGCATGTACTGTTCTGTCCATGACGATTTTCTAAATATAGATCTTTCGGTTTTGCCACCAGTCATTTTCGTCTTCTATTGCGAAATCGAAATTAGGATGGAATGAGTTGAATTTTATCAACACGTCTTCAGCTTTTGATCTGCTTCTACAGACAATAAAAATGTCATCAACATATCTTAGGTATACATCCGTTTAGTGTATATGTTGCTGCAAGGTACCAGTTTCTAGGCGTGACAAGAATAAGTCAGTGAAAAGTGGTCCCAAGGGGCTTCCTATTGCGACACCATCAACTTGACGGAATAGACGCCCGTCGAATTGAAATAGGACATTCTTAGTACATAAAAGTAACAATTTTCCCAATTCCGATGTTGGAATGGGTATGTCTTCAGCTTCTCTACATATGAAGTCAGTGGTCTCAACGACTGGCACATTTGTGAATAGGGAGGTAACATCAAAAGAGACCAGATGCTTATCAGATAGATTGGAATCTCTACTGACTAATTGTTCACCTAAGTGATGTGTAATTGAAGCGTAATGCATTTCATCTTAATTTTGATCTCTCATACTATCTCTCTCCTTATCTATTTGAACATGACCTGGAAAACATTCGCACCTGTCTTTCTGCATGACTAATTCAATGTAGTTTGTTTACTTATCAGTCTAATATCTCCCAATGTAATTTCAAAAGTATGTATTTATCCATGTATGTAAAGCACTGAGGAGCTGACGGACAAGTTCTACCGAAATTTGGATGAATTCATTTAATCCTGCTTTATTAACTTTTATTGCTTGTTTTAAATTCGTATCGGGAAATAAATGTTTTCAGTAAATATGGCTTTACAACCTTTGAAGATGACTTCAGGTGTGCACATGCTTGCGGATATTTTCCTGGCAAAGCTTTAAAACGGTCCACTTAAAGACACGATTAAAGGGTTTGACTATTATTGTCGATACGTATATGATACCTTTATCATTTGTGATATAAATCTTAATAAACAAGAGCTTCTAAATGCTGTTAATAGTGTTCACCCAACTATTCAGTTTACATGTGAAGAAGAAGAAGAAGACAATAACAGTTTATCTTTCCTTGACGTCCCCCTTACCATGAAGACAGACGGGTATCTACAAAGGAAACTATTTAGAAAGGAAACCTGGACGGTTCAGTACACCCATTTCCATAGCTTCTCACCGATTCAGTACAAAAAAAAACTTTGTTAAGTGTCATAGCTATAGAATAAAACGTATGTGTTCAGAGTAATGCATTAAGGAAGAAATGCATAAACTGAAACTCACACTGCAAGAAAATTGATATCCACAGAGCTTCCTAAAATAGTATATGTCAATACCTGCAGACAAGGTAAAGGTAGATACCGTACACGAGAAACCTTTGTATCTTAAGTTAAGTTACAAAGGGGAAATCGCAGCTGACATTCTAAAATGTCGATTTAATAGAGCAGTAGATAGAACATTTCCTGCAGCTAAACTGGTACTCAACTTCTCAACTAAACCAGTACTCACACAGCAAGTCAAGGATAAATTACCAAAGATGGCCTCATCAATGTGTATCCATGAATTCAACTGCTCATATGGAGCTAGTTACGTTGGCCGTACTCAGAGGGCTTTATCCATGCTCGCGCGTGAACATGTACTTGTATGGTTGAGTAAAGGAGTAACCAAATGTGTAAATAGTGCAGTCGTAGCCCACTTGGTAGATACTGGACATCAGATAAAACTTGACCAGGTGTTCTCAGTTGTTTACCGCGTTCCTAGTAATTTATCTAGAAGAGCTCGACTGCGTCTTTTATCAGTAGCTGAAGCGGTGGCAATTAATACCAGAAGACCATCTCTTTGCATACAGAAGAAGTATGTTCAACCATTATGTTTACCTTGGCCTACAATAAAGCCAACAAACCCTTCATTAACACTATAAACGCCTTTCACAATTTTCTTTTCTTTTCTTCTTCTTCTTCTATAACTCCGTTTCATTGACAAACGTTCATTTTCGACTTTCATGATTTCATGACCTTTCTTATGATTTTATTACCTTAGGTTTAAGTAGTGCTTTTCTAACTTGCTATCGTATTTATGAAATCCTGTTCATTCCACTTCATTTTATTCATTGTTATAATTTGACAGTCATTCACCCATAGTGCTTGTAATTTTACACCATATCATCGTTATTATTATTTTACAATCATTCTTATTGTCGTTATTTTCAACCTTGAACTTATGTCTAGACCGCCCCATTCATTGGTTTATTTTCATATTGTCTCTCACACACCCTCATCACACTCACTCTCGAAACCTGTATTTTTCTGTTGACTATATTTATATTGTATACACACACACACATCATGAAATTAAATTACTTCATCTCATTTTGTCCCATGTTCTCATTGACCATGCATATTAAATAAAACTAACTGACTATTGTTCCATCCCATCCGTCTTACTTATACTTGTTCCACAATACACTTTCTGATATGATTATAATTTGTCTTACTGGCTGACTGGCTATTGTATGCTTAAATTAATTAATGGATTTATAATTGTAGAGCAGCCTGAAGAAGGAAGAATTTATTGAAACCACAATTTTTCGCTCTAAATATTTTGTTCTGAGTTAAAATAATATTACTTCCTCATCAACATATTTCATTTAATTTTGCTTTTATTTTCATACTACTGAAAAAGTCACGTGAATCTTGTAACGAAATATATAATACAAGTATTGATTAATGAGAATTTTATTTAAATTAAGTAGTATTAAGGGGAATTCCGTCCTATGTGAAGAAGGGATGTTTAATTTCTGATGTCTGCAAGACGTAGAAGTTCTCAGCCTAGCTTTGATAGACGAAAAAGTGATAGTCATAGAAGTCGACGTACAAGCTATGAAAATGAAGATTATTTGACCGAAGTTAGGAAACTAGGATTGTGTTATGTGAAACCGGAACTTCGTAGTCCATCCACAGAATCGAAGAGTCGAAAATCCAGATTAGGCATCGATGTTAGTCGTACAAACTCAGAAGATTCTCTTGAACAACAACAGTATGTGAATGCATTAGACAAACCAAGAGAAATCCAAGATCCTATCCAAACTCCTGCTGATATTGTTTCCAATGGTAAAAATCCTTCAGAAGTAATTCCATCACAAGAAGTAGGGATCGTAAAAGAGCAAGACGATGAGAAAAACAGACCAACAATCAGTGAATCTAAACCAAGAGACTCAACAAAAACAAGACCTTCTGAAGGTGAGAAAAAGCGCAGAAAGTCAAGTGAATTCAAGGCAGAAAAACCTAAAGTAGGCGAAACTCTGCAGACAGACACCTCGCAGACACACAGAAAATCTAGCCAACCAAAACCGAAAACATCGCTAGGACCACCAAAAGTCGGTGAACCGCCTCCAATAGATACAGATACGATGGTGACACGAATAAGTGAAGCGAAAAAACCAAGAAAATCTAAACAGACCACAAAGGAGGAGGACAAAATTTTCCCAACTGAGCTGTCTAAGGAAGACAAAAGGTTGGGGAAATTAGAACCAAAATCACCCATAGAGGAGAAGAAAGTCAAAGAGAAACAGATACTACCTAAGGAGTCACCAAAAGTCCCTACTTTAAGACAGATACCGTCAAGTGGATCTGACAGTAAAGTGAAGTCAGCTGAACAAAAACCAGTCAGTGTCACTGTAGATCAGAAACGTACTCCAGAAATGAGTAAAAAGTCTTCAGAGTTGGAGTCACCTTCAAAACACAAGCATTTTATCCCATTGCACAAAATAATGTCACATTCGACGACTGATGTTGATGATCTTGGTGATGATGATGATGTTGGAAAGCAACCGATACGAGTATACCGGTTTACATCAACAGTAACCATACTCTACGATCTAGTTCTAATATTCACATTCATTCAGTTATGTCTTGTAGTTTATTTAGCCAATCAATACGACATAAGCCTAAGACTCAGATCACCGCTAGGTGACTTGCCACGTTATGCAGCCACACGAATCCCATGGATACCTGGTCAGGATAAACTGAAAAATCAAATCAGTGGAGTTTGGTGGTCATTATGCCTAGTGTATATTCCAGTGACAATAATATTCTGTAAATTCTATCTAGATCACAATGCAAATATGTGAGTTACAGTGTTTACTATTTTTTATTTCTAAGCGTGTTGTGTATTTTTGTTCCGGTGGAGTGAATTGGCTCCATTTCAACTGTCGGGAGTCAGTAAATGGTCTGAGTCTGACGGTCTTTAACTGAATCCTTCTAAATGTTAGACTGTTAATTTCAGCTTAAGATGTAAAAGACAGTTATTAGAAGCCATCGATTCTCATGACAGTTGTAAGATTGATGACAATGATATGGGGGAATTAAATCAGAAATTAGGTATCTTGGACTTATTCTCTCTTCTGATCTCTCCTGGTCTTCCCATTTCTCAGCGATCTCCAGTAAAATATTCTGCCTGACATTTTACATTAAGAAGTTAAGGCACTCAGGTATAACTCAACCCCTCCTCTTACAGTCCATAAACTCTTGCATCCTACCTATTCTTCTTTATTGTTCACCCTTGATTATTCTTTCCTGGTTTGCTTAAAAAGGACTTTGTCACAATTCGTAGAATGCTGAAGACTGTCAGTCAGTAGGGTGAGTGGTGTCCCAGTGGACCACATAGTTAGCGTCGCTGTCGACAGGCACTTGACCTCAAGCAATAAATTTGCTAGAGGAATTTTGTCTGACTTGGAGCATCCACTTTACCCTCAACTTTCACCTTGCATCTCCTCAGGTAGAACAAGAAATAACTTCACTAAACTGTATGCTCGCATGTGATAAAAATAGTGTCAGACAAGAATAATAAACAATTTCCGCCATCCATCCTTATATACCTTCAAGTTTTACTTTTATTATTTCTATTATACTTATGGTCCTGTTGATTCTTTGTTTTCACTTTCATAACTGCAAACAAAAACTTATCTCTATGACTGCTGTAATCTTTGCTTTTTCCCTCACCATATCATGCAAACAGATATTTTTAAACATGCTAGGATTTCTATACCGCATCCAGAATACTGTGTGAAACAAGCCCACGGAAATTTTCACTTGTATTATTATTATTATTACCTTAGCTGTTATCATTAGTATTATTTCCATTTTATATGCTGCATGTTTTTTTATATTACCCCTATTGTAAATGTAGAAACATTTTCTGTGATTAATTTTATTTATAATTTGAGGAAATTAGATGCAATATTGTGATTAATGCTGAAAATTCCATTCTGTATCACAAGTACTGTTTTTGGAATAGAGTAAATCACTATTATTATTACTAATATTATTATTAGGTTGCAAATGATGACTTTCTTAAGTAAATCTTATTCTAAACTCTTATCCTACGAAGTTGACTTAAATTTTTTGACTTAAGTCTTAGTCTAATGCAATACAAGTTCACCTGTATCAGAATAATGGAATGAACTTTGATTTTAGGAGCTTAAAGAACATCCCAAACTTTCACTTTTACTGTGGCGCTATTTAACTAATGTTATGTATGTCTTTTTTAAGTAATTTCATACAATTGGTTCCCTTGATAAATTTTGATAAAGAAAGGAAGACGAAATTCGCAGTATAAAATGATATCACCATTCTATTTTACGGGTTCTCATCAACTGCAGACTACCTGAAATTACAATGGTTATACAAATGATAATAACATACTTTAATGTTTGAGTGGTAGTAGAGAAGAGATAAAGTTGACGCATCCAAAAAAGAATGAAAGCATTACAATTTTTAGTTTATGTTTTCATCATCAATTTATACGCTTTTAAAGTTGAAAAGAGGGGTTAGGGGTAAGACAGGAAACAGAAAAAATGATTAACAGAAATAGTGTTAGCTTGTAGGTTCACATAGCAACTCCAAAAAAAACTCCAAACAAAGGCGGTTACAGTTTATGAGATTAAGATTTGTTCAGTGAGTTGAGATCACTCACTGAATTAGATGACTAATTATTGTAATCAAAATCAAAATTCAGTTACCAAGGGAATGAGAGGTTAATCACACTCTCTTTCTGTATGCATAAGTCTGGTTTAAATCGTTTGATTGCGATCGCTTCGGCAAATCGCTTCGCAGTAAATTTGCTGTCCTTTGTTTATTTAATATTTTGAAGGATTTAGAAATCTCTACGAGATGTCCGGTATCAACAATATGTCTGGTAATTGCACTCTGAGAGTATTTGCTTCCTTTCAGGCATAGGTTTCTTAGAATATGTTCAGAAAACAGGATAGAAGCCCTTCTTTCTGTCCTTCCAATGTACTTGCTCCCGCAAGTGCACGTAAATTCATAAACGCAGTTGGAGGTGACATCAGCAGGGTATTTATCCAGTTTTGAGTGGATTATAGAAGGAGTGGTGCTGTATACTGTTATGAGTTTTGCTGCAGGTGGGAAGCTTCTATTTATTGCTCTTTTCAGTCTTCTGTCTATCTTTTGTGACACTGCATTTCCTTTGAATGACAGGGAGACAAATAAACACTTTTTTCTTTTCTACAGTTGGATGCTTTTCCTTAAGTAGTATTAACTTTGTAGGAATAGTATGAAAGACTTAGTCGTTGTGTTTGCAGTTGTTACAATGTAGGATGTTGAAACCTGGAAAAAGTATTTTTAATATATACAAGTGCTGGAAACTTCTTTTATCTTAAAATAACATTGTTAAACTGAAATAACGCCAGCTAATCGATAGAATAAAACTGTACGCGGAGAATTGCATTTTCATAACAGTCAGAACTTTTCCAGACACAATCAAGTTGTATCTGGGATTTGTAAATCATAAGATTTAGTCACTTAGCATTCTGAGCTGTTTGTTCTCTAGTTTTTGCTATAAGATCACCATGGGTACTACTTCTCGAAAGTGAATTATTTTAAAACTACTGGCGGTATTGCCGACCATTCAATGTATAAAAATAAATTTCTCGCTTTTTGTAAAAGTTCAAGAACTTTTTTCGATGCTTTACTGAATAGGTCCTATTAAGACCACTTTAATTTTTGAACATTGTTAATTTATTTATGTACGTCAGTGGCACAGCGGCGGTTATGACTCTCGCCGACCATGCACACGGTTCGGGGTTCGATCCCCTGCCAAAGCACACCTGATATCTGTATGGTCGGCCTGCAAAATTTGGGCTACCGATATCACATGCTGAAAATTCCATACCAGTACCAAAATAATACGGTGCAGAATCAAGCTGTAATCAAATATTTAAAAAATTTAAAAAATGTACCATTAAACTTCGGAGTATTAATAGTATTATTGTTATTGTTTCCTTTAATTCCTAGAGGAACATAGGGCTTCAGCCATGCACGTCTCCATTCCGTTCGGTTCTCTGCTAGAGTCAATTCTGTCCACACGTTTTCATCTCCTTTTCACATGACCTCCTTCAAGTCACCCTTTCACTGACGACCAACTCGCCAATTCCCTTTCAGGTTCCACTCGAACAATGGCTTGTCTAGCGATGTCACTCACTTGATGGTTTCCTCAGAGTATGACCAAACCACCTCCATTTCTTCCTCCCTATTTGTTTCACAATCGGTTCCTGCTGTGTTGGTTCGCTCATTGCCAGAAATTCCATCCTGTTGCTGATCATTTCTGGCCAGCCGGCCATCTGATCTTGAGTGGTATTGAGCGAAGACAACTGTTAATGGAGGTCTGTAGTTTGTTTGAGATGCTCTTTATGACGCGCAGTGCAAGTCTCTGATCCGTACAGTGGGTAGCACTGACTGACTTCACATTGGAGTTGAAAATCCGGATCTTATCTTCGTTTTCATGCTGAGTGCTGAGTGTTGACCTCCACACAGACTTGAGAGTAGTGAAAGCTTATCTTGCTTTTCCGATTCTTGCTTTGATATCCTCGTCAGTTCTGTTGGCCTGTAGTTGAAACGATGCTTCCCAGGTAGGCAGGTGAAGGAGGTTGTTTCTTCCAGGTTCCTCCCATTTATGCCTGCTGATTGTTGTCTGTTGTTGTTGTTGTTGCTGTAGGTGGTGTTGGCCAGGAATCTTCATCACCTACCTCTGTTTTCTCTATGTTCACCTGAAGTCCTATCTTCTCTAGATGCTTCTTCTGCCAACTTGTTGCTGCTTTTCGCTTGCATGTCTTCCAGTTTGTGGGAAATCAGATATATATCATCGGCGAAGTCCAGATCCTCCAAGTCTCTTTTTGTGTGAGTTCATTTTATGCCTGTTTCCTGATTACCCGCTGTTTGTCGCATTATCATCCAGTCTACTGCAATCAGGAAAATAGTAATAATAGTAATAATAAAATAATAATAGGCTGAATAAGATCAGCCGATATTGATAACAAGTGATAACAATAAGGAGACTGTAAAATTGACGCTTTATACATGATTAAAATCGGAAATAAACCGATGTCACATTAGGTAACAAATACGTTGACTTGTTGTATAAGTAGCGATTTAGTAAACAACCGAATTCATTTGATTTTTTTAATGCAAAATACTGGGAGTTTTAATAGCAGAGCTTGGAAGACTTCATCACTTTTACACCTGTTTCAAAAACAAGTGGTTCCATCAAAATCAGATAGGTTAAAGGATTTCATCTTGAGCTGACATTAATTAGAGAACCATTGGAAAACCAGCTGGGAGCACTGGACAGCCAACTGTTTCGTCAGCCGAGTTTGGGAGTCTTCAGTAGTACGCACCCACCTCAATGGGTGGATTCGAACCCAGGACCTTCTGATTACAAGACTATCGAGCTAGCTCGTAGACCATTGACCAACTGGGACCCGATCCAGTGGCCAGTGAGCCCATGAATTCTGACTTCTGTCAATTCACGCACGACATAGCGCGACCGCTAGCCATTGTCTTCGGTGGCGAGTATTTGTCTTCACACCCAACCTGCTGCACTCTACTGGTCACGACTTCTCACTAGAACCACCCCAGGTAACTACCTACCTGAATAGGTCCAGTCGCCAGTGAGCATCTCATTGATATTCAAGTATCGGTTTGAAGGGATTTTGATTGATTTGTAACAGGATTTCATCATGAGCTGACACTGGTCAGAGAACCATTGGAAAACCTGCAGGGAGTACCTGGGATAGGCAGGTTAACAGATGTATGAACTAACTCATCAGTTTTCATGAATTTAGTCTGACATGGTTGTCTGAGTGTAAAACTACTTCTTTTACAGCAGAATGAAAATGACTGTACTTGTTCGCTGAATAAGTTCAATGCACTACTACCATATGCATTTGTAAGACTGTTAGTTGTTCTTAGGTGGAAAGTGTAAGAATAGATAATTTATCCGCATGTTGAAAGCTAACCAGGAGGCATAAATTTCAATTTTTGTGGTGCTTGAAAATGGTAGGAAAAATGCCTTTAGAATCTCAGTATCCTAGAATTTTATTGTGTTGGCATAATAAAGTTAGTTGGATGACAGTTATTGGCTCATGAAGAGGAACCTCCGACTTTCCCCAGTTCTCATAATCAAGAATCCATTTTGTTGAGCAACACCTAAGCTTACCAAGTATCTCCGCAGATGTAAATGATCACTGATGCCTTTTCTATTTCATTCATTCTTGTCAGTTATCATACAGTGTGGTTGTGCTAAAGGGAAATAATAGCCAATTTACGTTTGAGTTGTTCAGCTCCTCCACACTCTGGAATCAGCCCGCGTAAGTTAATCACTGTGGATAAGGTTGCAATGGGGTGTTCACCAGACCTAAATTGTGCGTTTCAAATCGCTTCCAATGGTGTCGTTTTTCAGTCTGAAATATTTGTTTACTCCGTAAGACATGACTCGACACTATCATTTATAAGAAAAGCACACCAAACTTTAGCCGATGATTACTCCAGTTTACCTGTAAAAAGACATAGTGAATTAATTACGAAATAAGGGTGGGGTTACATCAGTCATGATTATCGATGACTTACGACAATAAGAAACCCCATATGAGTAAATTATTGTTTGAAAAGACATAGTATTTTTTCGATCAGAATCGTGCGTGTAATGTGTATATTTGCGAAACACATTTCGAACAATCTGATCCATCACACACACACACACACACACGGACTTGTCATACGAATGTCATACATATGTGGAAATAATAATAAAGAGAGTTAACAGGTGGGTGAGAAAATAGACTACTTGACTTGACTGCTGAGGTCAAGTTAAAAGGAGGACAAATTGAAGGTCAAAACATAACAATGAAATGAAGATGAATGACTAAACCAAATTACAGAGGTAATAGCAATAGTACATCTGGTGGCACTGACTGGTGGCGATCAAAACAAAGTCAACCACCACCAACAAGGAAGGTAGGTTTAGTTGGTGTGATGACGAATTGCTGCTGCTTTGAACGCATGAAGGTGGTTTAAACTTCCTAATGGCCAGCTAGGGCTAGCTTCCACAAACTTTAGGATACGCCCTCTCCCAAACACGTTCTATAAGCCTATAGGCCTTTAAAAGACGTGTAAACATCAATTTTATGTCCTGTCTCCTCTGTGATATGTATCGCAATAGAGGAGCCGGCTGGGTCTTCGACTATCCTCACCATTAATGGGTTTTCAAGATTCTATTTGTTTCTGGAGCCATTTAGGAATATGCTCTGAAGCCAGCCAGCCCTTACTTGCGGAGATCGATGAATCCTCCCTATGCATGTGTGTGTGTCACAACACGTACATTCAAATTGGTGAATACTGTGAGAGGATGTGACGTGATTTTTCGCATGTTCAAAGGGCTTTGATGGATGGATATATTGGTTTCACATTCTTAATTATTATGATATTAGCTGCATAAAAAGTCTTTTTAACCGCAACGGCGTTGGTGGCACAGTGGTTAGGAATCTTGCCGAACATGCACATGGTTCGGAGTTTAATTCCCTGATATCTGTATGGTCAGCCTGCAAAATGTGGACTACCGATATCACATGCTGAAAATTCCATACCTGTACCAAAAAATACGGTGGGGAATCAAGCTGTAATCAAAAAAAAATCTAATCTTTGCCTAATTAACAAGCTGCAATGATGCTTGATGTGCACGTCTTTCTTAGAGGCGAGTTGGAGAGTAGGTCTCGGTGTTCTGACTACTTTATGTCTCCTGATGAATTTGTCTGGATAATTGCTATCAACCGGAGTTTGTGTCAACTTTCTTTCTTCTTCATCAAGTGTGTCTTCAGTGCATATTTGTTGGATTCTACTGAAGAGGCACCTTACTAAGTCTCTTTTGTACCGAACAGGGCCGAAACTGTGGTAATAAAGGTATCATAACAATTAAGAATGTGAAACCAATATATCCATCCATCAAAGCCCTTTGAACATGCGAAAAATCACGTCACATCCTCTCACAGTATTCACCAATTTGAATGTACGTGTTGTGACACACACACATGCATAGGGAGGATTCATCGATCTCCGCAAGTAAGGGCTGGCTGGCTTCAGAGCATATTCCTAAATGGCTCCAGAAACAAATAGAATCTTGAAAACCCATTAATGGTGAGGATAGTCGAAGACCCAGCCGGCTCCTCTATTGCGATACATATCACAGAGGAGACAGGACATAAAATTGATGTTTACACGTCTTTTAAAGGCCTATAGGCTTATAGAACGTGTTTGGGAGAGGGCGTATCCTAAAGTTTGTGGAAGCTATCCCTAGCTGGCCATTAGGAAGTTTAAACCACCTTCATGCGTTCAAAGCAGCAGCAATTCGTCATCACACCAACTAAACCTACCTTCCTTGTTGGTGGTGGTTGACTTTGTTTTGATCGCCACCAGTCAGTGCCACCAGATGTACTATTGCTATTACCTCTGTAATTTGGTTTAGTCATTCATCTTCATTTCATTGTTATGTTTTGACCTTCAATTTGTCCTCCTTTTAACTTGACCTCAGCAGTCAAGTCAAGTAGTCTATTTTCTCACCCACCTCTTAACTCTCTTTATTATTATTTCCACATATGTATGACATTCGTATGACAAGTCCGTGTGTGTGTGTGTGTGTGTGATGGATCAGATTGTTCGAAATGTGTGTTGCACGCAAATATGCACATTACACACACACATACACACACACACGATTCAGACAGACAAATTACGTCTTCTTATTGCTTTATCTGAATTCATAAAGGGAACACTAATTGTTTTACAATAAATAAATAAATAAATAAAGCGAAACGGTCGTTGTTTTGTTTCTTGTTATCTTTGCAGACCAACGGAAGAAGAGAAAACCGATTGGATGATCAATCCCTTTGGATTAAAAACTGGCTCTGAAAAATTAACACATAAGAAGGAATCTCGTCAAATCATGTTAGCAGTCTGTTTACTGATAAGCACAATATTATGGCTATTTTATTTCATCACATTCTGTTGTAAGTCAGAGCAGATTTTGTTTAATTTTTTCTGATGCTCGCTAGTGACTTGCTACAGGTTGGAGCTTCCTGCAGTTCTAGTGAGAAGTCGTGACCAGTGAGGTCCAGTTAGAGGTCACGTGTGGATGGATTTCCACCAACGACAATAGTTGGGGTCGCGCTAAAATCACGAATTGGTAGAAGTTAGAATTCATGCATTGGCCAATGAATCGGGTCCCAGTGGCTGAATGGTATACGAGCTTGCCTTGTAACCCGTAGGTCCCGGGTTCGAATCCCAGTGGGTGCGTACTGCCGATGATTCCCAAACTAGGATGTAACAGCAGCTGTCCAGTACTCCCTGTTGGTTTTCAATGGTTCTCTAACTGATATCAGTCCGTGATCAACTCGTAATTTTTATGTGTTTTATTTTGCTCAACAAGCATAGTGTCGTTAGCATTACTGTTATCATGATTAGGAATTATGTGGAGTACGAAAAAATATGACTGTACACCTTTTTGTTAGAGGTGTTGAAATTAGAGACATTGTACATGACTCTTGTTTAAAACGATTCATGTGGAAATACAGATAACCTCCGAGTACAATCTGAAATACAGTGAACTGTTGGTAGCTTCGCCTTCTCACTGGCCATTACTGTCTACTTGCTCCACTCATACCGTGTTGCAGGAACCTATTATCCTTATCCGAAGATAACTCTATAACCGGCACACAGCAGCTTCTACCAGTAGACGCGATTCGAACAGTGAGCGCTTCTGTCGATTATATAAATAATTTGTAGCAGTGGACTTTAACTGCATATCTAATTGGATCATCACGTCGGGTTCACCAATTAACTTGTAGGGGACCTTTTAGCCAGCTCACTGATATAACAAGTATGCGAATAAAAATCCAAGTTGATGAGATGATAGTGGAAAAATATATTATCAAAAATACAGTAATTATTATTATTGTTTCCTTTAATTCCTAGAGGAACATAGGGCTTCAGCCACGCGTCTCCATTGCGTTCGGTTCTCTGCTAGAGTCTTCACCTGGCTCCATGTCTGCCCACACCCTTTCATCTCCTCTTCACATGACCTCCTCCATGTCACCCTCACCCTTGCACTGACGACCAACTCGCCGCTTCCCTTTCAGTCGGGTTCCACTCGAGCAATGGCTTGTTGCGTAGTGATGTCACTCACTTGATGGTTTGCTTCCTCAGAGTATGGCCAGTCCAATCCACCTCCATTTCTTCCTGCCTATTTGTTTCACAATCGGTTCCTGCCATGTTGGTTCGCTCATTGCCAGAGATCCCAGCCTGTTGCTGATCTTTTCTGGCTGGCCGGCCATCTGATCTTGAGTGGTATTGAGTGAAGACAACTGTTAATGAAGGTCTGTAGTTTGTTTGAGATACTCTTTATGACGCGCACTGCAAGTCTCTGATCCGTACAGGGGGTAGCACTGACTGACTTCACATTGGAGTTGAAAATCCGGATCTTATCTTCGTTTTTATGCTGAGTGCTGAGTGTTGACCTTTACACAGACTTGAGAGTAGTTAAAGCTTGTCTTGTTTTTCCGATGATTCTTGCTTTGATATCCTCGTCAGTTCTGTTGGCCTGTAGCTGAAACGATGCTTCCCAGTTAGGTGGGTAGGTAAAAGAGGTTGTTTCTTTCAGGTTCCTTCCATTTATACTGGCGGATTGTTGTCTGTTGTTGTTTCTGTAGGTGGTGTTGCCCAGGAATCTTCATTACCTCTGTTTTCTCTGTGTTCACCTGAAGTCCTATCTTCTCTGGATGCCTCTTCTGCCAACTTGCTGCTCTTCGCTTGCATATCTTCCAGCAGTTTGTGGGAAATCAGACATATATCATCGGCGAAGTCCAGATCCTCTAAGTTGTTTTTGTGTGAGTCCATTTTATGCCTGTTTCCTCATTGCCCACTGTTTGTCGCATTATCATCCAGTCTACTGCAATCAGGAAAATCATTGGCGATAGTTGGCAGCCAGCCAGCTTGTCTTACTCCTGTCCTCACTTCTTAGAATGATTCCGTAAGTTTCCCGTTGTGGATTACTTGGCATGCAGGATTGTAATGAGTTATATTAATTAAAAGGTTACTTGGATATACAGTTAAAGCCTACTGCTACGAATTATTTATATAATCCACAGAAGCGCTCACTGTTGAAATCGTGTCTACTGGTAGAAGCTGCTGTGTGCCGGTTATAGAGTTATCTTCGGATAAGGATGATAGGTTCCTGCAATAAATCCAAAGTATGCAACATGGTATGAGTGGAGCAAGTAGACAGTAATGGCTAGTGAGAAGGCGAAGCTACCAACAGTACACTGTATTTCAGATTGTACTCGGATGCTGTCTGTATTCCCACATGAATCGTTTTAAACAAGAGTCATGTACAATGTCTCTAATTTCAACAATCATATTGTTACGTACTGCACAATTATTATCCTTTCTCACAGACAACTGAAAGGTGTAGATATCTCCATCAGAAATGGGGCATTTCTACTAACGTTTCATTTATGTTGTTAGAATAGACTGTCTAGAAGTATTCCGGACACTAATATATACACACAATTGGGAAACAGTATTCTCAATGTATTTGGACAGTTTAACAACAACCAGCCAGACTGATTCAACTGGCTGTCATATACTGCTGGTGCGATAAAATAGACTTAAACAGGTGAAAGTGCAATGTGCCTAGTCACAGTGATCACATTAGTGAGAGAGAGAGACTAATTTTCAATTCTCAAAGTGGCAAGCAGAAATTCCGATTTAAGGAAACATCAACTGAAAAAATAAATAAATAGGCGGTGTTAACTGGACAGTTTAAATAAGTCGCGTCATACATTTAGGATAAACAAGTTGGAAGTTTGTATCTCAGTTTTCAAAAAATAACCACAACCCTGTATTCACTCTTTGTGCCCCACCTACTGAGATCCTTAGATCCACCTCCGCATTTCATTTATGTTTGTTTTGGTTTTTTCACGTTTGGTTTTTTTTCTGAATTTATTTGAACTTTCATGGAGTCTGACAACTTGAACTGCTGAAGTTTTAAGCAAAGTCGTACATAAAAAACCAAGTTCAGTTAAATCTAATGATAATTTAATTCAAAATCTACTGAACCGCTGTGGTTATTAAGATTATATTTGAGATCATGGTGTAAAAACAGAAGACAAGGACCAGGCAACATCTCGTTTATTAATTGACGTGAATTACTGTCTACCAATTTTTGGATAGCAGACAGCTCTCACCACAATATCACGGAAGCATGACTTCGAAATCCAGTGTCGATTAATCGCTGCTTCAGAATAAGTGGTTGTTCACTCACCTACTTAGTAATTATCTTCAGGTGAAGTTACAACCGTAGTAGAAAGTACCAGTCAAGGCGATACGGTTAATGTAACAGAGAGAGTCACTACAGCCTTATTTATTCATTTATTTTTATTATTATCATTGTTTTTACTATTATTATTATTCCTTTGCGTTTCCAGTGGAACAGAGCGCTTCACCAACACATCTACACTTTGTTCTGTTTTCTGCCGTCTCCTTCAGCTGTTTCCACTACTACCCATAGTCACTCATCTCGTCTTCTCACGATCTCCTCCATGTCACCCTGGCAGCAACGACCCACTTATCGTTTCCTATTTGGATTCCATTCGAGGGTCTGGTGCACGATATAACTTTACGGACCGCTCAATATACGCCCGATTTATCTTCATTTTCTCTTACATGTTTGTTGAGCGATCTGCTCTTGCGTGTTGGTTTGTTCACATAGTTTCCTGTTGCTTGTTCTTTCTGGCCATTTGATCTTCAGTATGGAGCCAGCTAGCTAAGGGGGTAGATGTTGATGAAAGTCTGCTACTTTCCAGTGACATGCATGCTAAGTTTCTGACCAGTATAGAAGAACTGACTTCACATTGGTGTTGAAAATGCAAATCTCGTTCCTTATGCTGAGGTAGAGTGCAGAAGATTTCCGAACTGGTTTCAGATTGATGAATGTGTATCTTGCCTTTCTGATTCCGACTTTGAAATCTTCATCCGTTCCGACTACTTGTGGTTGAAACGATGCTGGCTTCCTTGGTAAGTGTAGGCAGGAAGTAACCTCTGCCGAATCTCTCCCGTTAATGGTGATTGGTGCTGGTTATTGTTGCTGTTGGTGGTGGTGACGGTGGTTGGTTATCTTCATCACCTCCCTCTTCTATATGTTCACCGGCAGTTCTGTCTTCGCTGCCAGACAGCCAGCCAGCCTCTTCTGTCAGTTTGATGGTTTTGAGTGACATTAAACATATATCATCCGTGAAATCCAGATCTGCTAGAGTCTTCTCATCGGTCGCTCAGCATATTCCTGTATTCTCACTCCCCACCCATGGTATGGCGCATAATTCCGTCCACCACAATTAGGAATATCATCGTCGGTGATAATAGTCAGCCAGCCAGCCAGACTCGTCTTACTCCTCTATGCACTTCAAAAGCCTCGCTGAGTTTTGCGTTGTGCACCACCTGACACGTGGTACTGTCATATTGCCAACCAGCTGTTGAATGTGGTTGATAAAGACTCGGGCACTGCACGCCATAGTGTGGAAGCAGTTTCCAAATTACTTCTCGGTCAACTCTGTCTATTGAAGGCCTGATCGAAGTCTATGAAGGAAGCTGAGGTAGAGGTTTGACTGGCCATTCCATGCTTTGTTGTGCGATGACGATTTGTAGAGTCGCTATTTGATCAGCACATGATTCACCCTTCCTGAATGCAGCTTGTTCCTGTGTGGCTTGTGGAGGTGTGCATTTAGTGCATCGCTTATTCTCTCCAGGATGATGCGAGTTAGCATTTTACTTGACACGAGTGGACAAGAGCATTATTCTTCGCCAGTTCTTGTACAGGCGTAAGTCGCCCTTCTTTGGCAGCTTGACGAGGTAGCCCTTCTTCTAATCAGTAGGCACGTTTGCTTCTTTCCAAACTTTTTGCAGTAATGGAGTGAGAACATCTGCCATAGTCTCTGAGTCTACTTTCAGTACTTCTGGGGGAATGAGGAGATTCCGTGTGGTCCTGCTGCCTTCCCGTCTGGCTTACAGCAGCTTAATCGCATTCAGAATTTCTTCTTTCGTTCAAGGAGTGGTATACACTGGCAGTTCTGTGCGTGCTGTTGTTGGTGATGGTAGTATTTCTAGGCGAGTTGGCGGTGGTAGTCGACTGAAGAGTCCTTCAAAGTGATCAGCCAATTTTTGTTGTTGTGTTTCTCCTCCTTGAAAATCAGGTTCCCTTCAGCATCTTTTATTGGTTTCATTATCTGGGTTGATCTCTTCCCGGATAGAGACCTGGTTCTCTGATATAATGTCCTGAGGTCTCTTTTACCTTAGGCCCACCTGCATGTTCTGCTTCAGTTGCCGCCAGTCAGTGTGTTGCAGAATTGTCGTTTGTATTTCCTAGCACTCTTCTTCACTTCTTCCTTGATTCAGTGCAGTGTACATTGAACTCAGCTTCTCCTTCTGTTGTCCATCTTTGTATTGAGTCATCTTCTCTTACACAATCCTCCTTTCCTGTCCTCTTTTAGCTTTCAGGTAGGTATCCATTGAGAGTCATTTTTGTCTTGTCTCTTCCTTCTTCCTAGAACAGTTGTGCACGTTTCCTTAAATACTACCTCCAGAGTGTTCCAATGTTCTTCCACTGAGATGAAGCCTGTGTGGCCTGTGATATGTCCATAAGGCTAAATCCATGTTGCTTTGTGTATATCCTTGTGTTTGTGCACACTGCCTCTGATCACTGAGTCATTGAAAGCACAGAAGTCTGAGAATAATTCTCCGCTCTCATTCATTTCCCCGAGTGAGAGCCTCTCGACGCATGATGAGTTCTCTTCTTGTATTGTATGCTCCCATAAGGATTTTATGTCACAATTTGGGATGTTCTTCAATGCTGATGGCAGTTGTCCATAGACATCTCCCTTCTTCTCTTGTTCCGAGTTGTTTGTAGCACTGTGCGTAGCATTGGGTAATTGTAATCTTTTTTCCTTCCCTTTGAGTTAAATCTCGCTGTCATAATCATGGATGTAGTCGGTTCCTGCTGCATTAGAGCTTCGACCGGTGTTGGTGACATCGTGGGAGCCACTGACTGCCTCAGTGTTCTCGTGGTTGTTCTCTGAGCTGATGACCGGAGTAGACTACTGACTCCCCCTTTTACAATGTTGTCAATCCACATTCATTCCATCTGCATTCACGGATACCCAGTACTTTTAAGCCACATCTCTTTGTCTACCTGGGCAGCCTTCGCAACTGGCCTCGTACATTGTACGTACATTCCACGTCCGTCCCCATTCCTACCCCTGCTTTCACCTAGAGAAGACACATCGGCTTTCACCAGACCTTTGTGTCATTTTGCCTCTCCGTTTAGAGCGAAGAATAAGATTATTATTATTTGAATTTTTTGTATTTTTAATATTATTATTATTTCCTTTAGTTCCTAGAGGAACATAGGGCTTCAGCCATGCGTCTCCATTGCGTTCGATTCTCTGCTAGAGTTTTCACCTGGCTCCAGGTCTGCCCACATGCTTTCATCTCCTCTTCACATGATCTCCTCCAGGTCACCCTTGGACGACCAACTCGCCGCTTCCCTTTCGGGTTCCACTCGAGGGCTTGTCTAGTGATGTCACTTGCTGGTTTCCTCAGAGTGTGGCCAATCCATCTCCATTTTTTCCTGCCTATTTGTTTCACGATCGGTTCCTGGTTGGTTCGCTCCCAGAGATCTTTGTTGCTGATCCTCTCCGGCCATTTGATCTTGAGTATTGAGCGAAGACATCTGTTAATGAAGGTCTGTAGCTTGTTTGAGGTGCTCTTTGTGACACGCCAAGTCTCTGATCCGTATAGTAGTACTGACTTCACATTGGAGTTGAAAATCCCGATCTTATTTTTGACGCTGAATGATGTTGTCCTCCACACAGACTTCAGAGTAATGAAAGCTTGCCTTGCTTTCCCGATCCTTGCTTTGATATCCTCGTCAGTTCCGCCTGTAGTTGAAACAATGCTTCCCAAGTAGGTAAAGGAGGTAGTTTCTTTCAGGTTTTTTCCATTTATGCTGATTGCTGTCTGTTGTTGTTGGTGGTGTTGGCCAGGGATCTTCATCACCTCTGTTTTCTCTGTGTTCACCTGAAGTCCTATCTTCTCTGGATGCCTCTTCTGCCAACTTGCTGCTCTTCGCTTGCATATCTTCCAGCAGTTTGTGGGAAATCAGACATATATCATCGGCGAAGTCCAGATCCTCTAAGTTGTTTTTGTGTGAGTCCATTTTATGCCTGTTTCCTCATTGCCCACTGTTTGTCGCATTATCCAGTCTACTGCAATCAGGAAAATCATTGGCGATAGTAGGCAACCCTGTCTTACTCCTGTCTTCACTTCGAAGGATTCCGTGAGCTTCCCGTTGTGGATTACTTGGCATGCAGCGTTGTCATACAACTGTTGGATGAGATGTATAATTGTCGGCGGCACCCCGTAGTAGCGAAGTAGTTGCCAAATCACCTCTCGATCGACGCTGTCGAAGGCCTTTTCAAAATCGATGAAGTTGAGATAGAGAGGTGACTGCCATTCCAAACTTTGTTCAATGATGATCCGTAGTGTGGCGATTTGATCAATACATGACTTGTTACTCCTGAATACAGCTTGTTCTGGTCGAAGTTTTTCATCCAAGGCTTGTTTGATCCTTTCCAGGATGATGCGGCTTAGTATTTTGCTTGGGATGGAAAGGAGCATAATTCCGCGCCAGTTCTCGCATTGACTCAAGTCTCCTTTCTTTGGTAGTTTGAATAGGTATCCTTTCTTCCAATCCTCGGGTACTTTGTCTTCTTCTTTCCACACCTTCTCCAGTAGTGGCGTCATCAGGTCTGCTGTTGTCTCTGGGTCGACTTTCAATGCTTCTGCTGGGATTCCATCTGGTCCTGCTGCTTTCCCAGCTTTCAGCATCTTGATTGCCTTCAGGACTTCTGATTTCGTCGGGGGGTTGATGTTCACTGGTAATTCTGCTTCCGTTGTTGGTATTGTTGCGCGCGTTGTAGGTGGCGGTCGGTTTAGTAGTCTTTTGAAGTGTTCAGCCCAGTGTTTCCTTTGCTCCACTTCTTTGGTGATTGACTTTCCATTTTCATCCTTCACTGGCTTAATTTGTGACGAATTTTTGCCTGAAAGGTACCTAGTTGTTTGGTGAAGTGTTGCGAGGTCTCCTTTGCCTGCAGCTTGTTCTGCTTCATTGGCCATGGCTTCATAATACTTTCTTTTGTCTTCTCTGGCACTCTTCTTTACTCCTTTGTTCAGTGTATTGTAGCTTACATTCAACTCCTGTTTCTGTTGCTCGTCGGTGCACTGCAGAATTTTTTGTTTCACCATCCTTCTCTCCTCTATTAGCCTCCAATTTTTAATATATCTTCTGTGTATTGAATGTTCTCCAACGCTTTGAAAGATTTAGTGGTGTTTAGGGTTGTTAACAGCACGCCCAACAGTCCCTCTTTACCCATGGCTTGGGACCTGCTAGAAAACTAGCGAGAGCTAGTTAACTAGGTGAGGTGCAGCCTTAATATTAATGGCAAATAACATTTGGCGTGTCATACAAAGAGATTACTCCTCGTAACATAGCAAAAACGGTCACCATGTCACTGGCGAAATATCCAGTTAACCCAAGATTGATTGCTGATACCTTTAGTCTTTTCTGGCTGTTTCTGAGTCATGACGCAGTGTTTGTGTTCTGAAAACACATTGTTGTAGTATTGGAGAGTAGTTGAGGTCAACACACTCAGGGGATCTACACATTTAGCAGATGAATCTCACTTGCTGATGTTCCACTTAATAGGACGACTTCAGTCTCACGGAGATGCACAGATTCAAGTGTTCAAATCGTGGAAAATACCCATAGGGATGATATCAGAGAGAAAAGAACACGAGGTGCTGTGGCAGCTGTTGACGAGGTGTTCAGTTATGGCGCTTCTGATTGAACCAGTACATCCAGCTTGCAGCCATGCTAGATAGTGTCTTCTAACACGTTTTTATAGGACCCGCATGGAATGATCTATGTACGAAGCTAAGTACGAAGAGGTGAACTGATATATGCATATTGGAGTGGTAATGTGTCGAAGAAGTCTGTCCCTCGTATTGCTTAGAAGCATGGGGGTGACTGAAAGAATATCACTCATAAAGTTGCTGCAGGTAAGGTCTTCTTTGGAGAACTAGTGATGCTTCTCTTGAGGATATCTGTGGTTAAGTTTCCCCTGAAGTCCAGAAGAAGTCCAGATTGAGATTGTATAGATTTTGAGGATGAAATCATTGAAAAGAAATCTTTGCTGAACTTCTTGTTCGTTTCTATCGATTCAAGTTTATCAAGGGAGGTGATTCCATGATCCTGGTGTAATCTTCACCATGGTAGAATAATTATATTTTTGAAACAGTCTACTGTGGTGGAGTATTGAGTTCAGTTGTCGATTTAATTCATCTGTTTGTTCTCAAGAAATAAATAATACTGTTAGAGAACCACTGGAAAATGAGGGAGTAATGGACAAATATTTTGTCCGAGTTTGGGACTCTTCAGTAGTACACAACCACCGCCACTGGGGTTCGAACCCAATACCTTCTGGTTACAAAACTAGCGACCTAACTCGTAGACCATTGAACCGCTGGGACCCGATCCAATGGCCACTCAGCCCATGAATTCTAACTTCTGCCAATTCACGGACGACATAGCGCGACCATTTGGCAATGTCTTCTTCGATGACTGAGTTAATGCCTCATCTTCAACCTACTGTACCCTGTTAGGGGAGGACGCTGACAAAATACAGAGTCTTCTGAACACCATGAGTAGCAATCTTCGTATCTTTGGCATGCGATTCGCCCCTGTTAAATGTAAGATGCTGCTACAGGACTGGACTACGTCAACTCCTAGCTTAGTGATAGGGAGTGAAGTGATAGAACACCATGTTGACCACTTCACCTATTTGGGAAGTTGTATCAGCACCAACAGACTGATTGGCGACGAAATCACAGCACGGATCCAGAAAGCTAGGGCTGCTTTCGCTAACTTACACCGTCTCTGGCGTAGGCGTAACATCCGATTGTCAACCAAGGGACGTGTATACTGCTCAGCAGTTCGCTCCGCCCTTCTCTATGGCGGTGAGACGTGGCCATTGAGCGCGGAAGACATGAAGAGATTGTCTGTTTTTGACCACAGATGTTTACGATCTCCTTCTCACGTTAGGTGGTATAATAAGGTAAGTAATGTTGACGTTAGGTTAAGCGGAGAGTGTTGGGCAAAGAGGGAAAATCAATCCACGAGGCTATAAAGTTACATGGATTGAGATGGCTAGGTGACGTGCTGCGCATGCCTAACCACCGCCTCCCCCTCCCGACAGGCATTACTAGCTGATATAGGTGCAGGTTGGAGAAGAGTAAGTGGTGACATGCCAAACAAAAACATGGCACCAATCAATCCATGAAATCCTTGACAGTTAAACTGAGTCAGGTAGGGAGGGAGATACAGACTTCCGGGTTGGGGCCCACCCTCGGGACTCTAAGAATCAATGGCTGGAGACAGACAATAGGTGACATGGCTCAAAATCGTTGTCAATGGCTTACGCAGATGTATTCAGTCTCTTGTGTAATCTCTCATATTCCTTTCTACCATTACTCATTCTGTTTCACTCTTATACTTGTCAAAACTCTATTCATTCTCTTCACTCATTTTCTTGTCTACCTTTGTGTGCTATTTGGAACGTGTCAACTCGAACTGCTGCACTTTGGTGCCAAGTTCTATGTTGAATCCAGACAGACAGAGACTGTACCCTACTGGTCACGGCTTACCACTAGAACTGTAGGTCACTGCCTACCTGAATAGGGCCAGTCACTAGTGAGCATCAGATTAATTTCCAAGTATTGGTTTTGTAGGGATTTTGTTTGATTGCATGGAGGATTTCATCATGGTGTATTGGCAAAAGTTAGAATTCAAGGACCATTGGATTGGTTCCCAGTGGCTCAATGGTCTACGAGCTCACCTTGTAGCCAGAAGATCCTGGGTTCGAATCCCGCCGGGTACGTGCTACTGAAGAGTCCCAAACTAAGACGAAACAGCTGTCCAGTACTCCCTGTGACTGGTTTTCCAGTGGTTCTCTAACTGATATCAGTTCATGATGAAATCCTCCATGCAATCAAACAAAATCCCTACTAAACCAATACTTGAAAATAATACTGTGTCACTACCGTATATGCTATACCAAGTGTCTTAACGTATCTATCAGTAACGTATCGTATGCATCTCTTCAGAGCGACAGACGATCGCGCTGGCAGTCACGTCAAGGATGCTGAAAAATGTAATATGCATTATCTTTCTGGTACATTCACCCAATTGAATCTGCCACAAACTGTAGTTACCGATAGTTGTGCATATTACTAATCGCGTTCCGATTCGAAGACTTGCGGCCAATTTAAATTCAGCATGACCACAGGAAGCTGAATAGTTCCTCGTCTTCTTCTTCTTCTTCCAGTGAGATCAATTTACAGCAGAGGTAGGGGGAGCTTCAGATGGAAGCTTTTAAACTGTGAATGACACATTCTGTATCAACATTTAGGGAATTTGGCAAGAGTAAACAATAGACACCAAAGTTGAATGACCTTGAAACAGCCAATCAGATTTCTCTAGGTGAAAAGTGGAACTTAATTTACAAAGAAGTGCATCTACAAAACACATGTAATCAAAATGAATCATATAGGGTATATATCTCTAATATACTGCAAAAACTGGTTCCAGATTCTTGTAGATAGTGCTTATAAACACATAGAACCAATGTGTTCTCTATTTCTCCGGCTGTAGCAGACACTGGTTGCATATACGCAGTATATTACTAAAAGAGAGCTTTGATTTCGAGAAGAAAGTGTCGAAAAAAATCATCAATTGCGTACGACTTACCAAATTATACAGACTTCCTCAAATAAAGTGGCTGCATTTGAATGTATAACCATCAGAAGCCCGGCAATACTTTTGCAAAGTCATTATCCCTCCACATATGCATGTTATATTCCTCCCTATCACAACACATTTTCACCATAGAAGTCAAAAATCAAATCTAGGAGCCATTTTCGAATTGGATTACGACTAGGAACCGTTTGTAATGCTGAGCTATCTGATTGGTCGAATCAAGGTCATTTGACTTCGGTGTCTATTGATTACTCTTGCCGGGAATTTATATGACAAATCAAGATATTTCTTCTAATGTGTGATACTACAAGGGCAAGTGAAATATCAACGTCCATCGAACAGGAGCTGGAATTCAGTCAGATTTCCTACTTTATGCTATCACGCTGTGACTAACCACATATAAGCATAAAGTTTGGTATAAATGTTCCATGGCTGTATGTATGATGAAGCAAAATTTATGTTGGATATCTTTTTTGGTTGGGTGCGTCGGTGGCCTAGCGGTTAGGATGCTCACCGACCATGCATATGGTCCGATGTTCTATCCCCTGCCGGCGCACACCCGATATCTATGGTCGGCCTGAATTTGGGCTACCGATATCCATGCTAAAAATTCCACACTTGTACTGAAAATACGGTGTGGAATCAAGCTGTAAATCAAAAGAAAAAGAAAAAATGAATGCCAAGTAATCCACAACGGGAAACTTACGGAATCATTCTAAGAAGTGAGGACAGGAGTAAGACAAGGCTGGCTGGTTGCATACTATAGCCAATGATTTTCCTGATTGCAGTAGATTGGATAATGCGACAGACAGTGGCGGGCAACGAGGAAACAGGCATAAAATGGACTCACACAAAAAAGAACTTGGAGGATCTGGACTTCGCCGATGATATATAAGTCTGATTTCCCACAAACTGCTGGAAGATATGCAAGCGAAAAGCAACAAGTTGACAGAAGAAGCATCCAGAGAAGATAGGACTTCAGGTGAACATAGAGAAGACAGAGGTGATGAAGATTCCTGGACAAGAACAACAACAACAGAAGACTATCAGCATAAATGGGAGGAACCTGAAAGAAACAACCTCCACCTGCCTAACTGAAAGCATCGTTTCAACTACAGACAGACGGAACTGACGAGGATATCAAAGCAAGAATCATCGGTAAAGCAAGATAAGCTTTCACTACTCTCAAGTCTGTGTGGAGGTCAACAGACAGCACTCAGCATCAAAAATACGATCCGGATTTTCAACTCCAATGTGAAGTCAGTCAGTGCTACCCACTGTACGGATCAGAGACTTGGCCAGCGTGTCATGAAGAGCATCTCAAACAAACTACAGACCTTCATTAACAGTTGTCTTCGCTCAATACCACTCAAGATCAGATGGCCGGCCGGCCAGCAAAGATCAGCAGCAGGGTGGGATCTCTGGCAATGAGCGAACCAACACAGCAGGAACCGATTGTGAAACAAATAGGCAGGAAGAAATGGAGGTGGACTGAATTGTGGCCATACTCTGAGGAAACAAACCATCAAGTGAGTGAAATCACTAGACAAGCCATTGCTCGAGTGGAACCCGACTGAATGGGAAGCGGTGAGGGTGACTTGGGGTAGGTCATTTGAAGAGGAGATAGAAGCATGTGGGCAGACATGGAGCCAGGTGAAGACTCTAGCAGAGAACCGAACGGAATGGAGACGCGTGGCTGAAGCCCTATGTTTCTCTAGGAATTAAAGGAAACAATAATAATAATAAAACTGGGGTTCGAACCCAGGACCTTCTGGTTACAAGGCGAGCTCGTATACCATTAAGCCACTGGGACCCGATCCAATGGCCCATGAATTCTAACTTCTGCCAATTCACACACGACATAGCACAACCGCTAGCCAATGTATTCGCCGAGTATTTGTCCTCACACCCGACCTGCTGTACCCTACTGGTCGCAACTTCTCACTAGAACCCCAGGTAACTACCTACCTGAACAGGGCAAGTCGCTAATATGCACATTACGCACACACACGATTCAGACAGACAAATTAAGTCTTCTTATTGCTGCTTTATCTACATTCATAAAGGGAATTAATTTTTATAAATAAATAAATAAAAGTAATACTGAAATCGAAATCTTATCTTATGCCTGATTTATCCAAGTGTATATTTGTTTTCTGCTTTCTCTATATTTTCAAGCTTCTTTTTATTTATTTCATCTTAATTATTGGCGTGAGGTTATCCGGAATTGGCTGTATGAATTGCAACGCTACTATTTTTGGCATTTTAAAGAGCTGACAAAATGGGTTGAGAAATCTTCAACTGAAGGCTATCATTCACTGGATGACGGGAGAGATTCCTATCTAATCATGGATATTATACAAAATATATTTGAATGCTGTGGAATTTACGGACCTGAGGATTGGTCATCGTATCATGTGGAGCGGCCTAAATATGATACCTATCGAAAGTTTATGAGGTAAAGAATTCTGAACTATTTATGTTATGTTGCTGTTTTAACAGAGTTTTTAATTTATTCTTTGCCATACAGATTATTACCCCATCACCCTGTTCTCAACAGACTTCTTTTGCCTGACTCCATGATTGCCCCTAATCTTTCATTTCTTCCCCCCCCTCCTTACACATCATCTCTTTCTGCATACTCTCAGCTAGTCGATTCCTTTTCCTTTTTCCGCTCTAGGGCCTGCCACGCAATGTCAGTCAATGGCTTCCCCAGAGTATATCCTATTCATCTTAATTCCCAGGAGCACATTTGATGGACCATAGGTGTAACGACAGAAGATAATGGCCAGGCAACAGATCGTCTATCTGCTAATTGTATCCGCCTACGCAAACAAAGTCTGCTGTGATTGGTTGTTGGTTTAGTCAGTCAGTCTTTGTTCTTGTTCTTTTCTCATAACTAATATTGGGGACGTAAACATTGACGTAAATTACTGTCAACCAATTTTCAGGTAGCAGCCAGCTCTCACCACACTCATTCCCCGTCAAAGACATGCCACTGAAGTTGGTTCGGTCTTCTTGGTTCTAGGGGCTTTGCTCTTTTGTCTTGCTGTCTGGAATCTCGGCGCTTGCGGATGTTCACCTGTTTGCCACTTTGTTTACCATTGCGATTGTGTCTGCGCAAACCCATCATCTCAAAGTGACCATATGTGGTCCTTCCCACTTTGGAAACTGTTTGCCTGACCCTGTCGCACATTCGTCGGTATTCCGCCTCACACATTCATATTCTGTTTTCTCCCGACCTCCGAGCAGCGTCCTAAGTAGCAGCGTCATCGCTGACACATCTTGAACGCAACTGAACTGCGCAGAAGCCTCGAAGTCCTGCCCGAAGATCCATATGTCTCCATCAAAAACTTCAGGGCATAGGCTTTCCATTTGTCGGTAGGCAGCGACACCAAATGTAACAACAGAAGACAAGGGCCAGGCAACAGATCGTCTATCTGCGAATTGTATCCGCCTACGCAAACAAAGTCTGCTGTGATTAGCTTTTGAGTCAGTCAGTCTTTGCTCTTGTTCTTATTCCCCATAACGAATATTGGGGACGTAAACACTGACGTAAATTACTGTCTACCAATTTCTGGCTAGCAGCCAGGCCTCATGACATAGATACTTATTTGGTGCGTTTCCAGAGTTAATTGTTGCTCATCATTCCTAGCTGGCCATCGTTTCTTCGGTTTAAGAAAGTGTTCAGCAGGCTGTTGGGAATGGTTTTGTTGACGCAGGATACATCTTGGATAGTTTTTTGATGTGGTTGTGTGATTTGAGCTGGATAGTTAATTTACGAAGCTTTCATCACCCTACTAAGTGACATCTGCAGCGCATACTTCAATTTGAAGTGAGCTTTTAGATTTCTCCACGAGTGAGTTTATTAATCATCTCTCCCGGTGACCTTGGACTTGATTGATTGGTTGTTTTTGTGTGTTTTCACACCTTCTAGGCCACTTGTGTTGGAACTGATTGTTTCTTTGACTTGAACTTTGACCCTTTGTGTGTGAGGTTTCTTTCTTATCTAAAAGCTCACTTCAAATTGAAGTATACACTGAAGATGTTGTAGTGTACATTGAACCTTCGAGCTTTTGTTTGAACGGACTCACCTGACCTTTAGCACTACTTCCTCTTTCGATTCGTGAAACTCTTGTACGTTCTTGGTTCGCTCTCTCGTTGTGCTTTCATCCAGTGCACTCTCCGAGCCTACTAGAGCCAAGACTGCAGATAAGTGTGTAACCTCTTATTTCTTATCAAATTCCATATCTCTTTTGTGTAAATACAATTCTGTTCCAGTCACACTTGCCATCTCAAGTCTTTTAACCTTGATTCCGTTCGTTAGTACTTGCACGTTAGGCAGAATACGATTAAGGTCATAAGCGGTGAATAAGTTTTGTAAGAGTGGTTATTTTAGGTCTAAGTTAAGCCAAGTCTAACTCTTACAATGTCACCTAGTAGGGTGATGATAGCTTCGCAAATTAACTATCCAGCCAGCTCAGAGAACACAACCACACCAAAATCATCCACCTGAGCTACAAATCTTCTCCATCATATCTATATCTTGGATAGGGATGTGTTTAATCTTTTATATATATATATATGACTGCTAATGAACACGAGATGCTTATTACAGCTATGATCAGAAAGAAGCCAATTTTCATTGAACTCGCCTTCAAAGGCGATGGTATTATGAGTCATAAACAGAAGATTAAATGCAGCCCTGTAGCCTTCAGCAAAACTAGTCTCGCTGTGCTCCGAATACTTTATTTTTAAGGTCCAGTCAAAGATTGACAAATACATCTCATATTTCACCTACAACTGTGTATACCAATTCACAGATATCTTCGGTGGCAGTCACACTGGAGGAACAAAAAATAAGGGCCTACGTCAGATTTTTAGAACTTATACCATGTACCAGTTAAAGGGGCCAACTCAACACAATTTAAGCTCTTCAATAACCAAACACCTGAACACCAACACACTTGACAACGAGAAGACGCAGTGGGATCATTTGAAATAATTAAACAGAGAAAATAGCTCAGTTCTTCTTCGATTTTGCTGAGAGCCTATCGTAATAAACTGGCTGATCTATGCGCAAAAGGAATCTGTCTTTGGACCTCAGTTATCCTGTTGACTCATTCCTTATTAACCATTTGTTTATTTAATTTGATTAAATTTATCTTTCGAAGCCCCCTCCCACCTCTTTATTTACCATTTGACGTCCATACAACCTTTGACCTTTTGAGTCCTACTAACATGATAACATTATCCTCTACCCATCTGACCTCTTATACACCAAATTTTGATCGTGGCAGAAGTTAGAATTCATGGGCTATTGGATCGGGTCCCTGTGGCTTAATGGTCTACGAGCTAGCTCGCCTTGTAACCAGAAGGTCCTGGGTTCGAACCCCGGTTGGTGCGTACAACTGAAGAGTCCCAGACTAGGCTGACGAGACAGCTGGCTGTCCAGTACTCCCAGCTGGTTTCCAATGGTTCTCTAACTAATTTCAGCTCATGATGAAATCCTCCATGCAATCAAACAAAATCCCTATAAAACCAATAGTTGAATATATGTGTATGAGTACAAATCATAAATTTGTTGGTTAAAATAAAACAATTCTAACAGTGGTGTGAACACACAGGGGGTTAGTAATTTTCCTCGAAATATTACCAACAATCGAAAATTTATCTTTGTGTGTAAACCACTTTATTTTACATGGTCTGACCTTCAAATAGACGGCTACAAAGAGATGACAGAATAATTTTCAGCGAGAAAACAACCAATCAGAAGACGCTGTTTCTCTGCTAGTAATAAGGAATAATAATATATATAAAAATACATAAATCTGTCTTGATTTTCTCAATAAACTATCTGTTGCCTGGCGCTTGTCCCCTGTTGCTACGATAGGACTGATCACGAATTGATATCAGTTAGAGGACTATTGGAAGGCCTGGGAGTACTGGGCAGATATTTCATTCTAGTTTCGAACTCTTCATCTGTGTGCACCCAATGCTGATTGATCACTGGAACTTCAAGGTTACGGGTCGAGCTCGTAGATCATTCAGCTACTGGGAGTCGACCTCATGGTCCGTGAATTCGAACTACTATATATATACACATATATATCATGGTGGTTACGGCCTCTTGCTAGGACCCCAGGCAACTTTGTGTATAGGACCAGTCAACACGGCGTGTGTACTACTACTACGAAACAGGTTTCCAGGTACTCCCAGGCTTCCAGTGATTCTCTAACTGATGCCAGATCATGATCTATACTGTAACCGATCATATCCCTGCAAATAAACACTTGATATTATTATATGTGTAAAACTTGGGCACTGTGGTAGTAAGTAATTCTATATTAGTTTGTTTATTAGATATATAGCACAGTCAGTGAAACAGTATTAGTATTTACTGGATGACAAAGTTTCGAACAAAATTTATCGTTCATAATCACATCAATTATAATCACACGACTTTGACACTTCAGTTTTATAGTCTTCTTTGTTCTCTCCCATTTGTTGTATGGGTAGTAGAATTTTCCAGATATCTGAGTGGACAGGTGATGAATCATTCCTATTACACGTGTTTGTAGTTGATTCAATAAACAAAGCTTCTGTTGTCAATCTCTCCCTCCCTAAACCCTGTGACATGAGATTTTAAAACTGTCATCCTATCCCATCACTCTATTGTATGGTTGTGTGTAACTGCATGTAGTGAGTGGTATAGCTGAACTATTCTCTAGATTTCTGATCTTATTCGGATCAACTAATCTAGATTTTGCTGCTAGGATCTTATGCTCGGATAGTCTGACTCACTGCCCCTGTTCTACTGGTTTGACCTTTGTATTTGACCTGACAATCATCGCAGGCAGAGTATTAGATAAACTAAATTGTTTTGTTTTAAAAGCTGCACAGGATTGATCCTCTAACCGACAAAGCTTGTTTCTAATTGAGTTTGTCTGGGGGTTTGAATTCCAGCCACTTTTATTCCTATCCACCTTGTTAAGAATTCTGCGTAGGATGGTTTCCGCGGTTCCTTCCTTGTATGGAATTACCACTGATGATTTAGATTCCTTATTATTGGTGTCGTCATTAATATTATTATTATCATCATTATTGTTATTATCACTATCGCTACTATCATTATTTATTTTATTTTTACATTTCCTTACATATTTCTTGACTAATTTATCAGGGTAATTATTAAGTTTCAAAGCTTCTTTTATGTGTGTATCAGTTCCAGTTTTAGATTTTCTTTGGTACTACTTAGTTTTTGTGCTCTGTCATTTAAACATTTCACCAATCCTGTTTTTACTGACATAGGATGGGATGATCGGAAGTCCTAATATGTGTTTGAGTGTGTGGGTTTCCTGTGCCCAAGTTTTACACATATATACAGGTAAGAGATCAGTAACTATGGAAGCTTTGTTTATCGAATCAACTGTAAATACATGTAATAGGAATGATTCATCACCTGTCCTCGATATCTGGAAAATTCTACTACCCAAACGACAAATAGGAGAGAACAAAGAAAACTATAAAACTCAAATGTCAAAGTCGTGTGATCACAATTGATATGATTATGAACAGTAATAAATTTTGTTCGAAACGTCATCCAGTAAATAATACTGTTTCACTGTGTGATATATCTAATAAACAAACTAATATGAAACACTTGATAATTTCTGTCAGTAGCATGTTAGTAGCACTCGTATCATAGTCTAGTGAAGAGTAGAATTTTTGAAAAAAAAAAAAAGAAAAATAAATGAAATTCATTAAATTCTCACTTGTGTAAAATAGACTCATCACACATGGAATAACAAAAGTGAACAATTAGGAGACCGGAAAAAGCAGTTTTAGTAGTTTTCAGTCGCATCATCATGCTATCATGTATGACTGAGCTTAATCAATGCTTCCCAATTGAGAATAAATACTCTTGTTTTCTTTTATGCCCTCTTCGACTTACCTGAATTATTTTGTAATACACCAGTACCCAACTGCAAGTTGACACCAATCCTCCAACGAAAACTGAAGTCACGAATGCAATCAAGTTTCTGAAAGCTGGAAAAGCAGCTGGACCAGATGGAATACCCTCTGAAGCACTGAAAGCGGACACAGAAACAACAGCAGATATGCTGACTCCATTATTGCAAAAGTTCTGGGAAGAGGGAAGGGTGCCTACTGACTGGAGGGAGGGTTACATCGTGAAACTACCAAAGAAGGGTGACTTAGGACTCTGCAAGAACTGGTGAGGTATTATGCTCCTGTCGACGCCAAGTAAAATCCTGAGTCGCATCATCCTGGAGAGCATAAAGGATACATCTGATACAGAACTCCGCCCACCAGAACAAGCTGGATTCAGGAAAGGCAAATCATGTTCTGACCAAATTGCAACTCTACGCATCATCATCACAGAACAAAGCATGGAATGGCTGGCAACCAAACCTCTACCTCAACTTCCTTCATAGACTTTGAGAAGGCCTTCGACAGCGTTGACCGCGAAGTAATTTGGAAACTACTGCAGTACTACGGCGTACTACCCCAAATATTCATCAACCTTATTCAACAGCTGTACGACAACGGCACATGTCAAGTGATCCACAACGGAAAACTCAGCCAGGCGATTGGAGTAAACACAGGAGTCGGACAAGGGTGCTTATTATCACCAATGATATTCCTAATTGTGGTGGACTGGATTATGCGTCAGACGACAGTGGGAAACGAGAAGACAGGGATATCCTGGACTGACGTGAAGAACCTAGAAGACCTGGATTTCCCGCGTGGATGATTTGTGTTTGATGTCACACAAAATCGAAGACTTACAAGCAAAAGCCGACAAACTGGTCGAAGAAGCAGCAAAGACAGGACTCTAGGTGAACATAGACAAGACGGAGGTCATGAAAATAACCAACCAACAACAGCAGCAGCAACATCCAGCGCCAATCACCATCAACGGGAGGGATATGAAAGAGGTTACTTCCTTCACTTATCTAGGGAGCATTGTCTCAACTACAGGAGGAACGGACGAGGATGTCAAATCGAGAATCGGAAAGACGAGAAACACATTCATCAACCTGAAACCAATCTGGAAATCTTCGTCACTCAGCAACACTCAACAACAAAATTCGGATTTTCAATACAAACGTCAAGTCAATTTTGCTTTACGGATCAGAAACTTGGCGGCGGGTCACCAAGAATATTTTCAACAGGTTGCAGACCTTTATCAACAACTGCCTTCGTTCTATACTGAAGATTAGATGGCCGGAAAGAATCACAAACAAGAAACTATGGGAACAAACAAAACAGGAACCAGTCGTTCAACAAATATGCCGGAGAAAGTGGAGATGGATTGGACACTCGCTAAGGAGGCTGCCGGGTGACATCATGCGTCAGGCCATCGCTCGAGTGGAACCCGAAAGGTAAGCGGCGAGTGGGACGTCCAAGGGTGACATGGAGGAGATCTTGTGACGAAGAACTGAAACAGTATGGATTAACATGGATGCAAGTGAAAAGTACAGCAGAAGACAGAAACAAGTGGAGGCGTGCAGTTGAAGCCCTATGTTCCACTAGGAACCCAAGGGAACAATAATAATAATAATACACCATTTACTTCCATGGATATTCACATTTTAAGTGATGTGATTGATGTATTCCGCTTATAAAATACTTCATTTATGTGACATAACAAAAAATACAATATCATGCATTAAACTAATGATACAGCAGTGAAATAGACTAAGACTATCGTAAATACCCTATAAAGTTATTCAAATGTATATGTCCAAACTCCAAGTTCACTATTAGCAGTTTGAAAAAATTTGGGCATTGGGTGGCACATGATATTCATTATAATAAAGCTTGTTTTCTTGTATTTCCCAATGAATGAATGAAAAACAAAACGATATTATTGTTGCTCTTGCTGACGTTTCGCTATTCAATGCTGCTGCTGCTAATAGCTTTATAAAAGCCTTCTTTCCACACCTTCTCCAGTAGTGGCGTCATCAAGTCCGCTGTTGTCTATGGATCAATTTTCAATGCTTCTGCTGGGATTCCATCTGGTCCTGCTGCTTTTCCAGCTTTTAGCATCTTGATTGCCTTCAGGACTTCTGATTTCGTTGGGGGGGGGGTTCGGTGTTCACTGGTAGCTCTGTCTCCGTCGCTGGTATTGTTGGGCGCGTTGTAGGTGGTGGTCGATTTAGGAGTCTTTTGAAGTGTTCAGCCCAGTGTTTATTTTGCTCCACTTCTTTGGTGATTGACTTTCCGTTGCCATCTTTCACCGGCTTGATTTGTGTCAAACTTTTGCCCGATAGGTACCTAGTTGTTTGGTAGAGTGTTGCGAGGTCTCCTTTGCCTGCAGCTTGTTCTGCCTCACTTGCCATAGCTTCATAATACTTTCTTTTGTCTTCTCTGGCACTCTTCTTTACTCTTTTGTTCAGTGTCTTGTAGTTTGCATTCAAATCCTGTTTTTGTTGCTCGTCGGTGCATCGGAGAATCGTTTGTTTAACTATCCCTCTCTCTTCTATCATTCTCCAAGTGTCCGTAGTGAGCCATTGTTTGTACTGTCTCTTCTTTCTGCCGAGAACTTCCATGCAGGTTTGACTCCACACTGTTTTCAAGTTGTTCCAGTGCTTTTCGACGCTGACCTCTTCGCTAGTGTCGATTTGTGTCTCGGCTTTGTCCTTTATGCTTGCAGTGAAAATGTCCTTTGTGTCCTGGTCCTTCAGTTTTTGAGTGTTTAACTTGGCTTGTGGTCTATCTGCAGCTCCTGTTTCCCTGAAAGCTTTTAATTTGATTTGGATTGTCCCTTGTACGAGATAGTGGTCTGAGCCAACGTCTGCTCCTCTCCTTACTTTTGTGTCCAGTAGGCTGCGCCTCCACTTCCTTGAGCAGTATTGAGATGAAGTCAATTTGGTTTTTGGATCATGCATTGTACATAAGTTTAAACTAATGATACAGCGGTGAAATACACTAAAACTATCGTAAATACCCTATAAAGTTATTCAGATGTATATGTTCTAAGGAACCATAGCTGATTGAATGAGCCATTCGTGGTTTCACCGTATTACGGTGTGTACTTAGACATGCATGGCTTAATCTCTGAGACGAGCATATGACTGACTACTGGCAGGATCAACCAGTTTGCCCACACAGTGATACACCACCACTCATTGACACACCCATCCCTGCCTCTTGCGAGACGAGACCGGCATGCAGGATCATCCCGTGGCGCGCAACCACTCGAGAGCCCTCTACCTCAGTGGACCATTCGCACCGTTAGTATACATGGTAATGCATAGGTGAGCTTTGTTACGCCGACCATTGGTCACGTCAATCATTTATGCACTGCATACATAGACAAGCCCAATAGAACTCATCTCGCATGCAAGACCAGCCAAACGTATTATTTAGTATATGCAAAAGTGGCACGTATAGCGACGCTCTATTGACCACAGGCCCCTATAAACTAAGCCAGCAGCAACCAGTTGGAAGAAACTTGGGCACTGTGGTAGAGCATAACTCCATTATGGATAAGTATTTATTTTGATAAACTGTCACACAGGGTAGTATTATACAGTAATATTAAATGATGAACACGTTTCGAGCACAATTTATTATTCTCACTCATAATCATATCAAGTCACTCACTCACGCACACAACTTTTTCCTTCATTTATATACATGAGTGGAATTGATGATTAGACATTTGAATACAAATCAGTAATATAGGATAATGTACATTCAGAAATAATAATAATAATAATAATAATAATATGAGTGTTATCAATCAAATACAATAATAACATGGGAAATGCGACGAGTTTTTTATAATCAAAATAAATAACTTGTTAGGATGTTGTGGTGTTTTTGAATTGAAATAGAATTTTAAGATAATTTATTATCCTCTTCTGTTATGACTGACTGGCGGTTATAATATCTTCCATATTTCTGGTATTTGCATTGAGTCATTTCTCTTGCATGTGTTGGGTGTAGACTCAATTAATAAGGATTCCGTAATCAACCTCTCTCTCCACCTAAATAGATTACTTCTTAGAATCTTAACCCTCTCCCACCCTATTGTGTGGTTGTGTGTTATTGCATGTAGTGCAATTGCTGAGCTTTATTCTAAATTACTTATCCTTTTAGGGTCAACCACTCTTCCCTTAGCTAAATTCTTATGTTCCGACAATCTGACTATCCCTGACCTACTAGTTTGACCAATGTAGTTGACTTCACAGTCATTGCAGGGTATTTTGTAAATTATATTATTTTGTCTAATTGGGTTCACTGGGTCCTTTAACCTACAGAGCTTGTCCTACCTGAGTGAGTTTGTGGGTTTAAATGCCACCCTGATTCCTGCTTTATTAAGAATCCTACGTAGGGTCTCAGATATCTCCTCCTTATATGGTATAACAGTAGAAGACTTATATTCTCTCTTATTTCTGTTATTACTACTAGTTACACAATTATTTTTATTTCATCAGTTAATATAACTGTACAACACTGTGTGATTTATCAAAATAAAATCTAATCCATTATGCAGAAGTTAGAACTCAAGGACCATTGAATCGGGTCCAAGTGCCTCATTGGTCTACGAGCTAGCTCGCTAGTCTTGTATATATATATATATATATATATATATATATAAACAATCACGAGAAGTCAGCGAACATTTCCTACTTAAATTTGACGTGAACTTTTTACAATACAACACTGACGTAAAGAAAGAATTAAAGTTACCATGGAAACAATTGTATTTATGCATTTCAAAGCATCGTCAGTCACTTGATTGTAAGCCCACTAAAAATAAAACATTAAAGAAAAAGATTTTGATATAAGTATAAAACTTGGGTTAAAGGACCCTGTCGGTTGACCCAATTAGACAAAGTAACATAATTTACAAAATACCCTACAATGACTGTGAGTTAGGTTAACTACCTACATAGGTGAAACAGACTAGTAGGTCGAGGGTAATCAGATTGTCGGAACATAAGAATTTAGCTAAGGTAAGAATGTTTAACTCGTAGTTACTTAGGAATAAATCCACTTTGTAGACAGTGTACGTTGAAAATACGATGATTATATAAGTTACATTTATGCTTCGATAGAGTAATCCCCTTTTTAATTAAGTTATATATGTCCAAACCAAGTTCACTTTTAACGGTTTGAGAAAATTTGGGCATTGGGTATATGATATTCATTATAATAAAGGGTTCCTTGTATTTCGCAATGAATGAAAAACAATATCGTTTTGTTTTTCATTCACTGGGAAATACAAAAACCTTTATTATAAGGTAAGAATAGTTGACCGCACCTGAGAAGATGAGTAATTTAGAAAAAAGCTCAGCACTACATTGCACTGCATGCATTAAAACACAAACACACAATAGTATGGTGGGAGACGGTTAAGATCCTAAGAAGTAATCTAGGTAGGTGAAGAGAGAGGTTGATTACGGAATCCTTATTAATTGAGTCTACACCCAACACATGCAAGAGAAATGACTCAATGCAAATACCAGAGATATGGAAGATATTATTACCACCCGTCAGTCAATCAAATCAGAGGAGGATGATAAATAATCTCAAAATTCCATTTCAATTCAAACACATCAGAACATTCTAACAAGTTACTTATTGTGACTATAAAAACACTCGTCTTATTTCCCATCTGATTGTAATTTATCAATAACACTCATATTATTATTATTATCTCTGAATGTACATTATCCCATATTACTGATTTGTATTCAAATGTCTGATCATCAATTCCACTCATGTATATAAATGAAGGAAAGAAGTTGTGTGTGAGTGAGTAACTTGATATGATTATCAGTGGCAATATTGAATTGTGGTCGAAACGTGTGGTCATCAGTTAATATTACTGTATAACACTACACTGTGTGACAGTTTATCAAAATAAAATCTTATCCATAATGGATTGCTGTATTGTCAACATTGCATTGTCATGTTTGCGGCATTTTTAAAGCTCTTACGAATAATTCCCGAGGAAAAGTAGGCAGTAATACACGATCAAAAGAACATATGAAAACTAAAGCGTGTATACTCTATCCACCAAAATCACATTTACTTATTTCACAGTGTTGTAAAACAGTGAATTCTACCAACCGTTTGTAACTCGAATAACAGGGTGACTTCGAGGACAAGAATATTTTGAATTTAGTTCTTTGTCTTGCTACTTGATCATGGTAATCAACTTCTATTGTTCGAGAATTACTATCTGGCTGTAAATGGGATACTCAAAAGTATTATTTTGCTAATCATGGCATTATGCAATCGTGTATGAACTGACAAGGATGGATTTTATTTGAAGGATGTCCTGAATTGACCAGATGTTCTGTCACACACGTTTTCGATCTCCTTTTCGTAGACAGATTAGATAGTGTTCAAGAGCGCGGTTTTCAAGTCGGCGCATGGTACGGTCGATGTACTCAGCTCCGCCAGAGAGCAAGTAAACTGGTATATGCATGGTGAAGTGGCCCAATGCTACAGCTTATCTTTCGCGTTCTGGCTGAACAGTTTCTTGCAGGAAAACGTCAGTCGTAGGCTCGCGGCAAAGTATGTTTTCCTCAGAGATTTGGAGAGGCGTTTGCTAAGAATTTCTGCTTCAGTGCCACCTTTGAATTCTATATTATGCAGAGGTATTTACTTTGGGACAGATTGGACTTGTTCGGATGTCTTCTTTGATTTTACATTCTAGGCGGAAAACGGTTTTCCATCAGGGTTTTTTTGCAGATTACACAGTTCTTCGTCAATCACTTCTTCGTTGCAAATCTTCCGAATGCTCCAGGAAAGAGCGTATATCAGGTTCCTCCTTCTGCTTAGGGGCACGAAGCTTTGGAAGTTGATCAATTGTCCATTCCATATAAGCTTTTTGTTTATGCATCTTTTCAGAGAGTTCTTGACGTTTCTTGTCAGGTTGATGTCGATGAAGTGGAACATTCCGTCGGATTTAGCCTCAAGAGCAAAGTCAATGTTTGCGTCGACATCATTGAAGATTTGAAGTAGGTTTTTTAGATCACAATTCTCATCACAAATAATGAAAATATCATCGATATATCTCTTGTAGAGATGGAGGTCGTTGATAGTTGATGATAAGGAGTTGTATCCTAGGCTAGTCATAAAGCAATCAGCCAGGTAGGGTCCTAGGTGAGAACCCATTGCTACTCCATCTACTTGCATGTATATTTCGTTATTGAGACTAAAGTACACGTTGAGGTTGCATCATAGTAACAGTTCTTTCAGGTAATGGATCGGTACAAGCGACATCGATGCTATTGAAGTGCATGTAGTCACAAAGGAAACATACAGTTTCTGTCAGTGGAACGTTGGGGAAGAGAGAGAGACGATATCCAGAGAGATGATTTTCTTATTTGCCAAGTTGACATTCTTAATTTGAATTAACAAACTCGGACGTGTCAAGGAGGTTATTCCTTGACAGCTTTTCCCTCACCAGCACAAGAGTCTCTACCAACCATTTTGCGATTGAGTGATATGCAGAACCTATCATATCTAGTATTGGGCGGAGTGAGACGTCTTGTTTCCATATAAGTTTGTTTATTAGATGGATATATCACACAGTGAAACAGTATTAGCATTTACTGGATGACGTTTCGAACAAAATTTATTGTTCATAATCATATCAATTTTGATCACACGGCTTCTGTTATCAATCTCTCCCTCCATCCACCCTGTGACATTAGATTTTAAAACTGTCATCCTATCCCATCCAGCCTATTGTATGGTTGTGTGTGACTGCATGTAGTGCTATAGCTGAACTATTCTCTAGATTTCTTATCTTATTCGGGTCAACCAATCTAGATTTTGCTGCTAGGTTTTTATGCTCTGCTAGTCAGACTCACTGCTCCTATTCTACTAGTTTGACCTATGTATTTTGACCTGACAATCATTGCAGCAGACACGGTATTAGATAAACTAAATTGTTTTGTTTTAAAGGCTCTACAGGATCCTTTAACCGACAAAGCTTGTTTCTATTTGAGTTTGTCTGGGGGTTTGAATTCCAGCCACTTTTATTCCTGCCAGCATTGTTAAGATTTCAGCTTAAGATGGTTTCCGAGGTTCCTTCCTTGTACGGAATTACTACTGATGATTTAGATTCCTTATTGTTGGTGTTGTCTTGCGCATATTTGACATGCATGTCGTCATTAATAGTATTATTACCACTATCACTACTATAATTATTTATTTTGTTTTTATATTTCCCTACATACTTTCTGACTAATTTATCAGGGTAATTATTAAGTTTCAAGGCTTCTTTTATGTGTATCACTTCCTGTCTTTGGTTTTCCTTGGTACTACTTAGTTTTTGTGCCCTGTCATTTAAATATCTCACCAGTCCTATTCAGCGACATAGGATGGGATGATTGGAAGTCCAAATATCTGTTTGAATGTGTAGGTTTCCTGTAAACACTGATGTGTTTAACTTCCCATCTTCTTCCATTTTTACACTACAGTATAACATTGGAAGCCACCCCCCCCATTCCTGACTCTCCAGTTCATAAGTGAATTGAATTGCATTTTGCATGTATTTGTTTGTAATAATTTGTAGCCTGTAGATATTAATAGTTGATGAAACCGTCAGTTATCCAACAGGTTGTCTATTTTTACACAAATTGCAGCGGTCTACACACTGTTTAAATAACTTCGACACGCTTAATCAGCCGAGAGTAAGACAGCCGTAAACTGGCTTATTAGGTACATTCAAAATCACTTGAGGATTGTGTCTTCAAAACAAAGACACTGGTGACTGAGAAAATTTATGTTTTTTTAGAAGTTCAGTACTGGACTGTGTTGTGTATAGATCCAGCCAAGGGAAATGACTACAAATCTGTAGTACGATTTTTTAGTCAGTGTCATCTACTAGTCTGACAGACCCAGAGACAAAGGGCGGACTTGATGACACCATAACTTGAGAAGGTGTGGAAAGAAGGCAAAGTACCCGAGGATTGGAAGAAATGATACATATTCAAACTACCAAAGAAAGGAGACCTAAGTCAATGCAAGAACTGACGCGGAATTATGCTCCTGTCCATCCCAAGCAAAATACTGGGCCGCATCATCCTGAAGAGAATCAAACATGCTAACCTGGATGAAAAACTTCGACCGGAACAGGCTGGCTGGATTCAGGAGAAACAAGTCATGAATTGATCAGATCACCACATTGCGGATCATCATTGAACAAAGCCTGCTTGGAATTGCAGTCACCTCTCTATCTCGCTCAACTTCATCGACTTTGAAAAGGCCTTCGATAGTGCAGTGTTGATCGAGAGGTGATTTGGAAACTACTTCACTACTACTACAGGGTGCCACCGACAATTATACATCTCATCCAACAGTTAGCTGAACGACAATGCTGCATGCCAAGTAATCCACAACGGGATACTTACGGAATCATTCTAAGAAGTGAGGACAGGAGTAAGACAAGGTGGCTGGCTGCCTACTATCGCCAATGATTTTCCTGACTGTATTAGATTGGATAATGTGACAAACAGCGGCCAATGAGGAAACAGGCATAAAATGGACTCACACAAAAACAACTTGGAGGATCTGGACTTCGCCGATGTGTTATATACGTCTGATTTCCTACAAACTGCTGAAAGAGATATGCAAGCGGAAAGCAACAAGTTGGCAGAAAAAGTATCTAGAGAAGATAGGACTTCAGGTGAACATAGAGAAAACAGAGGTAATGAAGATTCCTGGACAACAACAACAACAGAGAACGATCAGCATAAATGTGAGGAACCTGAAAGAAACAAGCTCTTTTACCTGCCTAGCTGGGAAGCATCGTTTCAACTACAGGCGGACTCAACTGACGGGGATATCAAAGCAGCGAGAATCGGAAAAGCAAGACAAGCTTCCACTACTCTCAAGTCTGTGTGGAGGTCAACAGCACTACTCAGCATCAAAAATAACATCCGGATTTTCAACTGCAATGTGAAGTCAGTCAGTGCTACTTGCTATACGGATCAGAGACTTGACCAGCGCGTCATAAAGAGCATCTCAAACAAACTACAGACCTTCATTAACAGTTGTCTTGGCTCATTACTCAACATCAGATGGCCGGTCAGATAAGATCAGCAACAGGGTGGGATCTCTGGCAATGAGCGAACCAACAGAGCAGGAACCGATTGTGAAACAAATAGGCAGGAGGAAATGGAGGTGGATTGGATTGTGGCCATACTCTGAGGAAACAAACCATCAAGTGAGTGACATCACTAGACAAGCCATTGCTCGAGTGGAACCCGACTGAATGGGAAGCGGCGAGTTGGTCGTCAGTGCAAGGGTGAGGGTGACTTGGAGGAGGTGATGTGAAGAGGAGATGAAAACGTGTGGGCAGACTTGGAGCCATGTGAAGACTGTAGCAGAGAACCGAACGCAATGGAGATGCACACGTGACTTCTAATTGGACCTCACTAGTCCCGACTTCTCACTACAACTTCAGGAAGCTCCAACCTGTATCAAGTCACTAGCGAGCATCAGAATAATTTTCTATAGTTTGGTTTGTAAGGATTAGTTGTGGTGAGAGCTGTCTACTAGCCAAATTGGTAGACAGTAATTTACGTCGATATTTACGTTCCCAAGATTTGTCGTGAGAAACAACCAATCGGAAGACTGTGTTTGTTTGTTTACATATCCATAGTAATGTACATGAAAACATATATAAATATGCGTTGATTTCCTTAATAAATGATCTGTTGCCTGACCCTTGCCTTCTGTCGTTACATAGTTATGTTTTACGAGTTGATCACGGACTGATATCAGTTAGAGAACCATTGAAAACCAGGGAGTACTGGACAGCTGCTGTTTCATCCTAGTTAGGGAATCATCGGCAGTACGCACCCACTGGGATTCGAACCCAGGACCTACGGGTTACAGGGCAAGCTCGTATACCATTCAGCCACTGGGACCCGATTCAATGGCCAATGCATGAATTCTAACTTCTACCAATTCGTGATTTTAGCGCGACCCCAACTATTGTCGTTGGTGGGACATCCATCCACACACGTGACTTCTAATTGGACCTCACTGGTCCCGACTTCTCACTACAATTTCATGAAACTCCATCCTGTAGGAAGTCACTCACTAGCGAGCATCAGATAACATTTGTCAAACAGACTGAAATGCTCATCCACTTTAATATATCTATTTACGCGACACTGTGTAATACACTGTTACAAATATATAATCCATATTGGAGAAAAAGTAGCACTACGTTATTTTTTATTTAGACGAATCAGAATTTCTCCCTGTATGTGCATGGTTTTTTGAATCATGGAAAATTTCCATTGTAACATATAGAAAATCAAAACAAATTACTCAGCGAAGAGACTCTTTTCAACAACGAATTTATCATCAAGCTGTATAATCGTATATACACATGTGGTTTTTTATGAAGTTATATCCGGTGAGGGAATTGAAACATAGGTGTGAATGCATAAAATAATAATAATATGAAATGCAATTAAAACTAAAATGTTTGTGATTATAATCGTAGTTAAATGTCAAGTGGCAAAGCAAATTAATGTCATATATAGAATAATTCATAGGATGGATAGAACTTGAAAAAGGTGTGCAATTATAGGATTAGTAGACAAATCGAATAAAATAAAAACGTTACGTAATATTGTGTGAAATTTAGTAGCATAGACTTTAACGTTGCATAAAGGAATTGATTTAGAATGACAAGTGGAACAAGTGAAATAATACCCGGGACAATTAAAAGTGAGAGTAGTAATAGTAACAATTGGCTTAATGAGGAAAAGTATACAAATTGAATAGACAAAAATGAAAAAAATTGGTAGAACCAAAATATGATTGCGTCGATTCTTGTAGGCTTGTGTTCCTGTTGGTTGACCTTTGGTTAGGCGTTTATGTTCATTCACTCTTATTTTGAGTGATCTGGACGTTTGCGCCACATATTTAGTCGGACAGTCAGCACAAGATATTTTGTAAATCAAGTTGTTTTTATCCATCCTTACTGTTATGGGATCTTTCAGTTGATTTATTTTAATTTTGATTAGATTTGTCGGTTTAAAAGTTGTGTGAATGCTGATATTTTTGAGGTTTCTTTGAATTGCCTCTGATGTACCATTTTTATATGACATTGTGACTGTTTTTTTGCATTCTTCTATCTTGTTATTCTCCGGCTTTACTCTCTTTTTTCTCTTTTTTATATTATCTTTTATAAATTCTTTTGGGTGGTTGTTTTCGAGTAGCATTTTGAATAGGACGTTTATTTCTTTACACTGGTCCTCTGGCGTTGTTGTAAGTCTACGTATTGTATCTAACTGCAAGACCTTGTATTAATCCTCGTTTCACGGTGAGTGGATGAGCTGAGTGATAATCAAGGAATCTTCCAGAGTGTGTGGTTTTCCTATATAGCGTCGTTTTAATGCTACCATCTGTTATTCTTTGTATTTTGCAGTCTAGCATAGGCAGTTCCCCAATTTCATTTTCTACTTCCATAGTGAATTTTATTAAGTCGACATGGCTGTTTATGTGTGAGAAGAGTTTCTCAATATCGTTTCTTTTTCACTATTACTAGTGTGTCGTCTACATATCTCCACCAACATTTTAGTGATGACTTGAATTGTTTAAGGGCATTCTCTTCCCAATGATCCATGAATATGTCAGCTATTATTGGTGAGATAGGCGATCCTATGGTTACTCCTTCATTTTGTTGGTATATTTTCCCTTTGAATGTGAAATATGTTGTTGCTGTCAGACAGAATTCCACCCCTTTTATTATCTCTTCTACGGATAACTGTGTTCTGTTTTTTTGGGCCATTATCTTCTTTTAGTTTCTCTTTCAGTGCATTCATGGCCATTTGAATGGGTATTTTCGTATAGAGACAGACAGACATCTATGAAACACAAAACGACTGAGCAAAGAATATCCCTGTCTCGAACTACCTTGAACTGTGTTGCTAAATGGTTCAAACACTATCTATCTATCTTATTTTCATTTATTTTTTTTTGTTATCAATTTTTTTACAGAATAGGAAGTCATTTTCGAGAGGGTTTTTATTTGGTTCCAAATTTAACTACTCGAAGTGTACCGTTTAGCTGTTGTAAAAGAAATAAATACAGTTTGGAGGACGCAAACAGTGTACCGTGCAACAATGTTAATCCAGTTAGTCGTGATGTATTCTACAGCAGAGGTTGTGCTGGTCCAGTTTTCAACTTCTTAACATCACGCTGGATGAAAAGTCAAGTGATATGCATATTCTTTGTCCTTCTTACTATGGTAAATCATTCACTTTGTTGATATCCTTATGGTGTCACTAGGATGATTATTGTGTAACTATAATTATCATTGCAAACACAGAAATTCATTTTTTGTGGTGCTATTTTCTCATTTTGTTTGAAATTAAACAGAAATATAAGAAAAAGGGCTAAAAGTAATGGGCATTTGGATCAACTGACCTGAAAATCCACACGTTAACGAGCTTGTAATTTGTAGTGAGGTTAAACTTAAGTTTCGGCGTCAAATAACCACGCTTACTAAAAACTTCATCGCTTTATAACCTTAGCAGTACACTCTACCTAACGTGTAAGTGTACTGACGAACGAACGAAATCAAAGTAAAAGCCCTTGAGACGCGGAAAGTGTGTCTGGAGTTTTATTTTACACAAATGAAATATCAAATTTAATAAATATAAAGGTGTTATACAAGGCATCTGTGGTTTTGCCTAGTAGTAGGCTTGGAGAGTGCACTGAATGAAAGCACAACAAGAGGAGAGAGCGAACCTAGTATGTACAGGAGAGTCACAAATTAAAAGATGAAGTAGTGCCAAAAGTGGGTGAATGCATTGAAACAAAAGTTCAAAGGTTCAAGGTAAACTACAGGTTATCCCCGCCCCTCTTAGAAGATCGGTGGGAAACCGGCAAGCTTCGGTACATGAAAGTAGTAAACTGAGAGGAGGGCTTTGTACAATAACATTGAATGAACAAGGGAGATTGAAGATAGTAATAAAAAAATTGTGAAAGGAGAGGAAAAGGGTTAAGGCAATTGAGAGGCACTATCTACATGGTTAATGGAGTAAGGCGAAATATACGAAGAAATGACGCTGGTGCCTTAGTGCGATTGCAGGCTTCTAAGTTGTTGTGTTTATATCTTTTATTCATTTCTTTTTTTTCAAATATTTTATTTTTTACTCCGTACTGCTACGGGTTTAATTATGTGAAGGTTTGATGGTATACCTCCGTTGCTCTAGATTAGCTGTCTTCGATCATAGGTGTCCCCGTTCTATCTCCCGCGTAAAGTGGTATGATAAGGTAAGCAATATTCAGGTTAGGTGTCGATCGAGTGCTAGGTACGTAGGAGGGGAAATCAATAGACGAGACTGTGAAATTACATCGACTGAGATGGTTAGGACATGTGTTACGCATGTATGCCTAGTCATCGCCTTCCTCGATAATGGGCAATGTTAGCTGACATAGGATGGGTCAGGCTGGAAAAGAGCTAGCGGCGGTCAAACCAAAACATGGCTTCACCAGTCAATGAAATCCACAACAGTTAGTTTAAGCCAGCCAGCCACATAGGAAGGTGTAGACTGGCTTCCTGACTGGTTGGGGTCCTCGAGACAGTAAAAACCAATGGTTGGAAACAATTGGTGACATGGCTCAAAATCGTTCTAAATGGCTGGCGCAGATGCATCCACTCCTTGTGACTCATGATTTCAAATGAAACTGTTTTGTTCTTCTTTATTACTGTTCCTTTATCTCACACCTCTGTTTACTGTCTATATTATTATTCATTTCTCCTACTTTTTTCTGTTGCTTTGTGTGCTACAAGCAAGGAATGTGGCGGCTTGAACTGCCGGACATATGTGGAAAGTTCTATGTCGAAAACCGACCGACCAACCGATCCTATCAAATAAGCTGGAGTTAAAACGGGACAAAAGAATTCAGAGATAAGTACATGTGCAAATATGTATATTCGATGCGTGGATATATAATGGATACATTTCGGTGGTTAATAAACATTTCTTTTCTTCTATTTTTTTAAAAAACAATTCGATAGATACCACAGATATTCGCAATGATACTCAGCATTAATTCAACAAAACTGAATGAAGAAGCCAGCGTTATGCTGAATTCCATAAAAGCTGCTATGGAAAGACGGAAAAATGCAATACTTGGACTAGGCAGAGCTGGTGTATCACAGTTGAAACGATTAACTGTTGTGTACTCGGTAAAAGAGCGTCAACTCGATTTTCACTTGTTTTTCTTTCTTTTTCGGTTTTTATTGGTTTGATAAACTTTATTTCATATATTTATTTACACGTAGACATAAGTTTCATTCAACCTTTTCAGAGAGAAGTATGAGCAAATTTTTGGCAAGATAATACGAACTCGTTTTTTATTTCATGGATTCTCCTCAACTGCATATATATCCCAAATAACTCACCTAATTACATCATTTTCAAAATTATGTTGCTTATACTTTCTCTATGCATAACACTTGAAATCACTGTAAAAATAAGTATTTTCAGACACCATTTTGTAACATATAACTGGGTTATTTAGGATGTACGCAGTGGAGGAGATTCCACGGAAATGAAACGAGTTCGTATTATCAAAATTGCAAATGTGAGGTCGTTGTTTTGTTTATTCAAGCTAATAAATGGAACCGGCTGCATAAAACCTTTGAGAAGAGTTTTTTTTGTGGGGGGGATAACTATAGTCAACAGTTGGAATCCTATTCACTCGTCTGCCTGAAAAACGCCAGGCACATACTCTTAACGTCTTTTTATTAATTGTTTGAGATAAAGTTCTTTTCTCTATAATATTTTATTCTCCGCTTCTATTAACACTTTTCTTACTTATTTTGATGCATTTTTATTGCCTGCAATCATGTCAGCTGAGGAGACTAGAAACAATGATCTTGTATGTTGAGTGAACACTAATCAGTAACTAGTGTGAAGTGTCTGGCTAGTGCTTTCTTTGGTGCAGACTGAATTCTATCAGTCAGTCAGTCAGTCAGGTTTGCAATGTGGCCACCATGCTATTAGGTAGCTCACCGTCACGGTGCACCTTTTGTTTTGATGATATAAAACACAAAATAATTGAACAAAGAATATCCTTTCCGATAATTTCTTCCTCCTCTGTCTCTACAATTATATATGCATGTTTATATACATAGAATATTCTAGATTAGAAGTCAATAACAATATTAGTGTGTGCTTTTTAAATAGTAATATCGATTTGTAAAGTAAGATCACAGTGGAATCACCACAGTTCATTAAAGATGCTTAAATTATAATAAAAATAGAGATATAGTAGCAAATAAAATATCAACTAAAATTAGGAAAATTCCACAAAAATTCAGGATCATTCAAACCTAGATGGCCAAGCGGGTAAGGATAATGTCTGAACTAACTTCCTTTGGATGCACAAATTAGGCTTATCAATATGGATCCCGATGGCCAGCCAGCCAGCCTCAGCAATATTTAGAAGTCGAACTCTTAAGGCGAAATTGAGATTTGTTAGTTGGTATGTGGTGAATGACCCTGAAAGCCACTTCGTTAACATCAGTCAGTTTTGTGTTCTGTATCCAGAAGATGAGTGAGGTAGAATAGCGCTGCGAATGGATTTTGTTTGTCCTGTACTTAACCACGCATGGTGATGTTCGTAAGTTCGACGAGGAACACGCCTAATTGTACGGTCTATGCAAGTAACTAACTCACTCCACAGAAGCTGTTAAATTGGTGGATACACATACATGGAAGAGCCGAAATTAGGCAGTTTGTCTTTTACTCCCGAATGCAAAAGAGGAGTGGTTTAGAAAATACAGCGTAATTCGGTAGCAGGGAATGCTCTTTCTACCGCCTCATTTCTAAGGCACAGCTGTGTTAGTATCCCGCTGATGTTGTCCCAAGGAAAATTAATCTGATGCTCACTAGCGACTGGCCCTATTCAGGTAGTCAGTGACCCGGGGTTCTAGTGGGAATCCGTGACCAGTAGGGTACAGCAGGTTGGAGATGAGGCAGTAACTCATCGGAGAAGACGACATTGCGAAATGGTCGCTCTATGTCGTGGGTGAATTGGCAGAAGTTAGAATTCATGGACTGGCTGACTGGCCATTGGATCGAGTCCAAGTGGCTCAATGATCGACGAGCTAGGTAGCTAGTCTTGTAACCAATAGGCATTGGGTTCGAACTCGGGTGGGGTGGGTGCGTACTTCTGAAGAGTCCCGAATAGGCTGACGAAACAGCTGGCTGACCAGTACTCCCAGGTTGGTTTTCCACTGGTTCTCTAACTGATGTCGCCTCATGATGAAATCCTCCATCCAATATATATTTACATGCATAGCGTCGGTGGCACAGCGGTATAATGCTCGCCAAACATGCAGGTGGTTCGAGGTTCGATCCTCGGCAAACACACCCCTTTACCTCGCTAAGCCAGTAATAAGATTGGTAAAGAGAGAAGTTAGGGATGATATAAGTATAAAACTTGGGCACTGTGGTAGAGTATAACTCCATAATGGTTAAGATTTTATTTTTATAAAATCACACAGCGTTTTTTGTACAGTAATATTAACTGATAACGTTTCGAGCACAAATTATTGCTCATAATCATATCAAGTCACTCACTCACACAACTTTTTCCTTCATTTATATACATGTGTGGAATTCAGGATTAGACATTTGAATACAAATCAGTAAAATGGGATAATGTACATTCAGGAATAATAATAATATGAGTGTTATTGATCAAATACAATAATAAGATGGGAAATAAGACGAGTGTTTTTACAGTCATAATAAGTTAATTGTTACAAAGTTATGATGTGCTTGAATGGAAATAGAATTTTAAGATTATTTATGATCCTCTTCTGATTTCATTGACTGACTGACTGACTGGTGGTAATAATATCTTCCATATTTCTGGTATTTACATTGAGTCACTTCTGTTGCATGTGTTGGGTGTAGACTCGATGAATAAGGATTCCGTAATCAACCTCTCTTTCCACCTACCTATATTACTTTTTAGAATTTTAACCCTATCCCACCATGCTATTGTGTCGTTGTGTGTTAATGCGTGAAGTACAATAGCTGCGCTTTTTTCTAAATTACTTATCCTTTCAGGGTCAATCATTTTTCCCTTAGCTAAATTCTTATGTTCTGATACTCTGACTATCCCTGATCTACTAGTTTGACCTATGTAGTTGAATTAACTGACAGTCATTGCAGGGTGTTTTGTAAATTATATTATTTTGTTTAATTGGGTCCACCGGGTCTTTCAACCTACAAAGCTTGTCTCTGAGTGAGTTTGTGGGTTTAAATGCCACCCTGATTCCTGCTTTATTGGGAATCCTACGTAGGGTCTCAGATGTCCGCTCCTTATATGGTATAACAGTAGAAGACTTATATTCTCTCTTATTTATGTTATTACTACTAGTTACACAATTATTTTTATTTTGTCTATTTAAATTGTATTCTATTTCAATTCAAGCATATTACAACATTCTAACAAGTTACTTATATTGACTATAAAAACACTCGTCGTATTTCCCATCTAATTGGAATGCATCAATAACACTCATATCATTATCTCTGAATGTACATTATCTCATATTGAATTTTATTCCAATGTCTAATCGATTCCACACATGTATATAAATGAAGGAAAGAAGTTGTGTAATTACCTTGATATGATTATGAGTGGCAATAGTTTGTGCTCGAAACGTCATGAGTTAATATTACTGTGTAACACTGTGTGATTTATGAAAATAAAATCTTATCCATTATGAAGTTAGGGATGAGGCTACCAACTTCACCCTGTAAAAATGAATACCACTGAGCTCTATGTTCCACATAAAGATATATATATAATGGATACCTTGAAAGCTATTTGAATTCAGCTAAAATACATTTGTCCAAATGTTGCTAGACAATAAATCTAAGACGTGAGCTTTATCGTTTTTTCGGGACACACTAACACTTTCAGGCACCTTTACTCTTGTAATCCTGTAGGGTTTAATATAGACTGAGAACACATAAGTACCTCAGCATTTTCATCATATTTAAACGAAACTAAGGGATTAGTGTTTAGTTCCATTCCTATTTGTTTTAGGTTTATAACAGCGCTCGTTTTTGAAATCGCTGGCCTACCTGCTGAATTTCCATCAAAAACACACAGTAGTGTATTAAAATTTACTCCTATATTTCACTTTGTTTTAACCCATTTAATTAAATCATGTCCTTGGGTCACCGAATGTATTCAATGCACATTTTGAATTGGCTTTCAACCACCTATTGTGTAGTGGATTTCTCGAGGTGGTGGAACAGAAACACCACACTTATTATTATTATTGTTATTATTATTATTGCTCCCTTGGGTTCCTAGTGGAACATAGGGCTTCAACTACACGTCTCCACTTGTTTCTGTCTTCTGCTGTACTTTTCACCTGTATCCATGTTGGTCCATATTGTTTCAACTCCTCTTCCCACAATCTCCTCCATGTCACACCTCAACGTCCCACCACTCGCCGCTTCCCTTTCGGGTTCAACTCGAGCGATGGCCTGACGCGCGATGTCACCCAACGGCCTCCTCAGCGAGTGTCCAATCCATCTCCACTTTCTCCTGCATATTTGTTGAGCGATTAGTTCTTGTTTCGTTTGTTTGTTCCCGTAGTTTCTTGTTGGTGATTCTTTCCGGCCATCTAATCTTCAGTATGGAGCGAAGATAGCTGTTGATAAAGGTCTGCAACAGGCTGTTGGTAATATTCTTTGTGACCCGCCGCCAAGTTTCTGATCCGTACGTATAGAAGAACTGACTGACTTGACGTTTGTATTGAAAATCCGAATTTTGTTGTTGAGTGTTGCTGAGTGACGAAGATTTCCTGATTGGTTTCACGTTGATGAATGTGTTTCTCGTCTTCCCGATTCTCTATTTGACATCTTCGTCCGTTCCTCCTGTAGTTGAGACAGACAATGCTCCCTAGATAAGTGAAAGAAGTAACCTCTTTCAAATCCCTCCCGTTGATGGTGATTGGCGCTGGATGTTGCTGCTGTTGTTGTTGTTGGTTGGTTATTTTCATAACCTCCGTCTTGTCTATGTTCACCTGGAGTCGTGTCCTTGCTGCTTCTTCGACCAGTTTGTCTTCGATTTTGTGTAACATCAAACATAAATCATCCGCGAAAGAAACACCACAACAAGGAATTATTTTATTCTTAGGATAGAACAGCGTCGCGTCGTGACACGAGGTATTTTAGATAGCTGTTTTGTTTCCTTGGAGATCCCTGATGAATAGGAAAAAAAATACTGTGCAGTAAATTACACTGAGAATTCTGTAAACTGGGTGGACGTTTTGTTTAGGATGAGCCTATTATTATGAGCATTATTTAAAAGTATTGCCATTTGGGCATAAATTTAAATACCATTTAACTGTAATAAAGGTTTTTGTATTTCCCAATGAATGAAAAAGAGCAAAACGATATTGCTGTTTTTACTGACGTTTCGCTATTTAATGCTAATAGCTTTATCAAAGCAGTACTATTAAACCAGAAGAATTTACAAAATCCACTCAGCATACATATATAACAAAGAGTTAAGAGGTGGGTGAGAAAATAGACCACTTAGGTCAAGTTAAAAGGAGGACATATTGAAAGTCAAAATAACAATGAAGATCAATCACTAAACCAAATAACAAAGGTAATAGTGCGTCTGTTATGATATCGAAATAAAGTTTGCTAACTTGATCATCGTTCGTCAGTCTGGGATCATTTTTTCGTTGTCAAGTTGGTCAATTGGTAAAGATAACAAAATCAAAATCAAGTGTAGATTGTTGGATTTGATCGGTGTGTAAAATTATAAAACAGCGTGTGTTTATACACTGAAATTGCTTATCACATGCGTGTTGATATCGTCACTTCATGTGGGATGCGTTGGGGGTGTTGTAACCAGGTCAATTTCTCTCTTAGTCCATCATTCCTATTCAGTTCAGACAATTTGGATTCCACTTGATATGAAGTGCTTCTGATTATATTAGACGTTCTTTATGATTTCTGAAATGCTTTTTCTGGATGACTATTTCAATATTGTCAAAATCAATTTTGTGACCTGATTCTATAGCATGTACACCTATGGCTGATGATTTTTCAAGTTTTTGTAGTTCAACGGGATTTCTTGGTGGTCAAATAGATGCTCTACGGTGTTCATTTATTCTGATTTTGATTTCTCTCCAGCGGTGTTTGTCCGATGTATATCGCATCACATTCCAAGCAAGCATTTCATTTTATAGACACAATTAGATAGAGAATCTTTAGGGATTTGGTTTTTAATATGGACAAGGTTATTTCTTAGTGTGTCTGATGTTTTGAAGAAAACTCTAATGTCGAGCTGATTGAGTACTCTTCTGATATTGTCTGATGTCTCTGCTCTATACGGAATGACGACTGTTGATGTCCATGTTTTCGGAATGCGTTTTCGGCCATACTTAATGTCTGTGTTGATTTTGTTGATGAAGTTCCATGGGTAGTTGTTGTGCTTGAGGAGAGTTTCAGTAATGTTTGATATTTCTTCTTCGATTTCTTTCTCATCCGTTAACATCAGAGAGTGTGCTCGTCTAAGCAGACTTGAAACAACTGAAATCTTTACGCTGATGGAGTGTGATGACTTGAAGTCTAAATATATTTCTCACCCCCTAACTGTTTGTTATATATATGCTGAGATTTTGTAAATTCCAGTTTAATAATACTTTGATAAAGTTATTAGCAGCAGCATTAAAAGCGAAATGTCAGTAAAAGCGACAGTATCGTTTTGCTCTTTTTCATTCATTGGGAAATACAAAAACCTTTATTATAATGAATATCATATACCCGAGGCCCACATTTTTTCAAACCGTTAAAGGTGAACTTGGTTTGGACATATATAACCATTTAATTGTAGCCTATGATGGGCTTTAGTGTTGTTTTCTTTCTACATACAAAACTGCTGTTTCCAGATCAAGTTATGTATCTGAATTTTCAGCGCTTGTGATTGTAATTTCGTTTCGTCTTTGTTGTTATTGTTATTGTTCCCTTCCTTCTGCTCTTTGTTTCAGCTGCCGCCTCAATTCAGTTCCAAAGATGATGAAGCATATTTCGAAAAAGAATTGGAAGAAGAAGAAGAGAATTATTACCGAGAAGAAATGAAGAAATTACAATTTAGCAAAAGTAAATCACCACCCAGTGATGGTATAGACACACTGTACAGGGAGATCGACGATTTGGAAGCTGATCTACGACGTCAAGCAGACAGTAGAGGAAGTAAACGAAAATCTTCATCAAAACATCTATTCAAACAGAGTCTAGAATCAGTACAACAACGACAAGAACAACTACGAAAACAAGAATACCAGAGACCAGAAACACGACAAGAAAAAACGCCTGAACAGCAACAGCAACAACAAAAGCTAGGACAAAATCAATGGCAACTGAAGCAACAGAAGAGACAGCAACAGCAGACAGATCAACAACAACAGCAGCAGCAGCAAAAACAGCAACGGCAACTGCAACTTCAAGAACGACAACAGCAGTTGCAGCAAGAACGCCAGCAACTGCAACTACAACGACAACAACAGCAGCAAGAACGGCAACTGCAACTTCGAGAACGACAACAGCAGTTGCAACAAGAACGACAACAACGACAACAACAGCAGCAAGAACGGCAACTGCAACTTCGAGAACGACAACAGCAGTTGCAACAAGAACGACATAGGCAACCGCGACAACAACAACAACAAGAACAATGGGAACCAACTACACAAACAACCACACCTAAAACACATAGTTTCAGAACAATCTCTCCAAGTGAATTAGACAAAGTCGGTATACAGATCAGACCGAATAAAAAAGTTGTTAAACGAATTAATCGTATCGGTGGGAAACCACCCTGGAGATATAGTTATATAGTGAAACGTAAAAAAGACGAAAACGGCATACAGTACTTCGTGGCATAAAATGTGACAGTGTACATTCACACAGCGAAATCGGAAACACACAAGTTAGATGACGTTTTGAAAGCAAAAATAAAGTACTTTCACAGTCTACACTATTTCCTCTAAATGGTCTTTGTTTTTTGTTTATTCGAAGACGAAGTGTGAACAAAGTATTTTAACGCACAAGCTTTACGCGACACACTTTTAATTCACCCTTAAAATGACTCAATTTTTATTTGGCATACCCCCTCGCCCAATAAACATCTCAGTGGTAATACTTTCTGCTGAAAGAAGGAAATATCAGGAAAGCACAACAACTTAGTGAAAGCCAAAAATAGGAGAATAAACTGGATTCTGTATATATATTTTGGAAATATGGAAAAGAAGATCAACTTGTAATAATAAAAATATTATTAATAATAATAATAAAGTTGGACTTAAACAGCAGTCTTTCTTCTGCTTTCTTGACATAGTGCATACCACATATTATATTAGATGGTTGGAGGCAATCGGCCATAGGAAGCTTTGCCCGGACCTAGGTTTCCTGCTAGTTGGCACTCACCAGTCAAAAAGGTGTATCCGCTAGCTTGATTCAGCCAAATGCACGTCTGTATTATCCTGCTAAACGCCAAGTCTATAGTACAAGTGAATGTGGTCACTTGTGGTTGGGTTGATGGCTACTTCACTCATCTGTTGTTATAATATGAAGGAAGGGACTTTTTTTATTACAGCTTGATTCCACATCGTATTTTTCTTACAGGCATGAAATTTTCAGCATGTGATATCGGTAGCCCATATTTTACAGGCCGACCATAGATTTCAGGTGTAAGTCGGTAGAGGATCGAACTCCGGACCATGTGCATGGCCGGCGAGAGTCCTAGCCGCTGTGCCACCGACAGACTGTTCATCATCACTTGATAATGAGCTAAGAAACAATTTTTACTACTTATGTATAGCATGCTGTTGAATCATGTGGTACTAACGAATAACCCCTCCCTCTCCCCCACCACATTTCACCATAGCATCATATTTATCAGATAAATCACTGCAGTATTTGCATATCTACTATATGGATATTGAATTACTTACTTACTTACGGTTTAATAATGCATCTAATTAGAAATAAGAGATTTGCGTGACTCCACCTCATCCTGCCTGCTTGACGTCTTCTTCTTGCTTCAGTTATGAGAGTCGCGTGTTTTACACAACTAACTCATGACACACACACAGCATATCAGTCTCAAGTGTACACCATATGTGGGTGTAATGTAATGTTTACGAGCTAGGTGTGCAAATCAGTGTGAACGCTTGCACTCCACATTGATTCATTCACTGCTTATAAGACTACCTATTGAAGTATGTGAGTATGTAGGTGACCACGACTTGACCAGTTACACAACGTTGAACATATTTAGACATAATCAACATTCTCTATCTGGTTGGTTCTATGATGCGTTACAACACGTAAAGCTACGTGGCTGACTTGAGATAAAAATTTCCGCTGAAGGTAGCTACTCTCCAGTAGCTGCTCTGCTACCGTAGTGAACTACTTGAATTACAGTGTAGAAGTGGACATGTTGAGAACTTTTTTGGTGGAAAGATCGTCTTCTAGTCGCCAAAGGGATGTACATCCATACATTCACATCTCTATGCAAGTGTTTACAGGTAGTTATCCTATTCTATCGTATCCTACCCGATCCGATCCTATCACAACAACACCACAACTCATTCATTCACTATTCGCAGTCACTACATACAAAGTAAAACTAAACCTACTGAAAACAGTATCCTTATAATGCTTCTAGATGTCGTCGTGCCCCATGGCACGAACTCCTTATCCAAGATTTAACCCTAATGCCGATGCTAAGCTTAACCCTAAACCCTAATCTAAAACACCCTAACCCTACCTTACAGAATAGATTTACAGAAACAGTACCTAGAGAATAGGTTTAATACTGTAACTGTGTCTGCCTACTCCAGGTTCACAAAGGCAGGCAGGTATGATTTGGAATGAACTTTCACATCATTGATTCCTGTATGTGATTAGTTCTTGAAGATCGACGTTTGAAAGACCTGTGCTGTGTCTTAGCTATGATACTTTCACTTCGCCTTCGGTGCAGGCTTTCCTGTAGCAACACTGGCACTTCTTAATCACCAGCCTGTACTTTTTCTAGGCATTTTCACAAGTAGCTGGCACTATCCACTGGGTTTGCTTTTCGGCCTTATTTCAGCCCAGATGCAGCACTGACTCGCATTACCTTAGAGCAACCAGACTAAGTTCCGCGCATACTGACATTTTTTCATAGTGTATTAAGCCAGCCCTCATTTAGCACTGACTAGCATCGTTTTATCATTGCCCATGCGTATAGTGTGCTTGGACAATTCAGGAACAACATAAGTTCAGCAATCCCGAAGAAATCGACTAATTTATTCAATGCATTATAGAAAGATTCCTGCCAATTCTCATGAACTGTATCCTATCCTGACACAAATCATTGAAACTGTAGAAAGAAAAACAATTTTACTTATTTGGAGAATTTTATACTTTCATAATAAAGTGACGTATCACTACAAATCCGTCGAGTGAGGTAGGTCCACTGGTGGCATCCTCCTGCAAATAAGTAAAATACGAGATAAGCTGGGGAAAACGTATATTCAGTTCAATGTCAGAACTTGAATAGAGTGAGAACGGTGAAATCACTTAAATGTCATATATATACACACATATATAATATTAATAATGTATATTTTCATATAAACATAAATTTACATCTAAATGCATGCCATTTTTACGGGCACGATCAAGTATGATATAATGTCAAATAGTAGATTGTCTACAAGTTAATAATGTTTCAACAGCTAAATTTTTGATATTTATATAAATACGCTCATTGTCTGACCCAGGCCGTATCATTATTGAATTGAACAGTAGTCCTCCAGGTAAGTACAACGTTTACAAGGGATAGTAAGCTGTTTTAGAAAAGTAAAGTTGCTAAAGTGCAATGAAATAGGTAAGTGCAATGTATCATTAATAGATGCATTCATAAAGGAAATACAATGGGAGACTATAATCCCTAGGCTGACAAAGTTCCTTTGCAATATATAATGCTACCTATATAGGTCTAACTATCATGACATCCACTTTTGGTTTAATACAATTATCCACAAGCCGGTTGTTTTTATTTCATACCTTTTTGTGTATTTGGTGCACAACCGTACCCTATAGAGAATAGGAATAGAATAAGTCGAATCAAATTCATAAAGAGCTATAAAATGTTAGGTTTAATGGAATATAATAGGCAAGTGAAGACGTTATTAGAAATGAATGAGATGAGACATTATGAAGTGGTATTCAAGGATTCGACAAAGGAAAGCATGTTAATTTATAAGATACCCCATATCTCTGTGCAGAGCCCACGTGTTCGCATCTCAACAATAGGTTGAGAGAATGGTATATGTTTAAAGGTAGGCCTTCGTAACGAGCGCAGTATCGATCGAGAGGTAATTTGGTAAACACTATTACTACTAATACTACTACTACTAGGAAGGAAGGGGTGCCATCAACTAACAATTATACAACTCATCCAACGGTTGTAGTAAAATGCTGCATGCTACGTGATCCACATAGAACGGAAACTCACAGAATCCTTGGAAGAAGAGAAGACGGAAGTAAGACAAAGCTGGCCGGCCGGCTGACTGCCTACTATCTCCAGTGATTGTTTTCCTGGTTGTAGTAGACTGGACAATGCGACAGACAGCGCCAGGCTGGGTCGGGCAACGAGGAGACTGGCATCAAATGAACCCATACCAAAAACAATTGGACGATCTGCATTTCGCCGATGACATATATATGCCTATATACGACTGATTTCCTTCCTTATCACCACAAACTGTAAAATATACAAATGAAAAGCAACAACTTGGCGATAGACTAAGAAGAGAAGCATTAAAGATAGGACAAGAATTAGGTAAACATAGAGAAAACATAGGTGATGTACATTATTGGCCGACAGCAACAGAAACATTGATATAAGAATAAAACTTGTGCACTGTGGTAGGGTGCAATTCACCTTGATATGATAATGAGCAATAAATTGTGCTCGAAAAGTCATCAATAAACATTACTGTATAACACTGTGAGACTTTATTAAAACAAAATTTACCCATAATGGAGCAACAGAAACAACTACAACAACAACATCAACCACAACAGACGGCAGACAATCAGCATTAATGGGAGATGGAAATGTGTAGGAAGCAACCTTCTTCAGTACCTACATATCTACTTACCTACCTAGGAAGCATCGTTTCAACTTCAGGCGGACGGAATTGATGAGGCAGAGAGGATATGAAAGCGCGGGTCAGGAAAGCAAGGCAGGCTTTCATTACTCTCTCTCAGATTTGTGTGGAGATGAACAGGACTGACTCAGCGCTCAGCATTAAAATAACATCCGGATTTTCGACGCCAATGTGAAGAAACTGCACACCTTCATCAACAGCTGCAACAACTGCAAATCTTTGCTCAATACTATTCAAGATCACATGGCCGGTCAGAGAACATCAGCAACAGGGATGGAGGGATCTCTGGCAATGAACGAACCAACCAATCAAGCCAGCCAGCAGGAAGCAATTGTACAACGACAAGTAAGCAGGAAGAAATGCAGGTGGTGGATTGGCCATACTCTCTCTGAGAAAACAAACCATCATCAAGTGACAACTGACATGCATCAAACGCCAGTCAGGCAATCGCTCCAGCGGAATCAGGCAGAATGGGAAGCGAGCGGCGAGTCAGTTGGTCGTCAGTGAGGGTTTGACCCGGATGGAGTGGAGGAGCTGATGCGAAGAGGGGATAATGAAAACATATGGAGAGACGTGGTGATGAGCAAGGTGATGAAAACTTTGGCAGAGAAACCAACGCAATGAAGATGTGCGGCTGTAGCCTTGTGTTCCTCTGGGGATTAAACGAAACAGTAATGATGATAATAATAATAATAGTAATAATATAATATAATATAATAATATACCAAAAACGAGAATTGGATACGTGATCTGACAAATATCCCCTTATACTTGTTGTCTGCCATGCAGTCATCAGCATCCTTGGCTGTAAGATGATTTTGCCATCGAGATTTGTTGTGAATACTAACAATGTTTCAGACTTTCGTACACCACAAGTTGACGAGGTCCATTGACACACGATAAATGTTCGAGTAAACAGTTATTGTTGTTGTTATTTTACAATTTCTACTGCAATGTTAGCCAGTTCATTTGACGATGGATTGTGTGTGCTTGTCCGTTAAAATATGAATTGTATTATTTTGATTCAGAAACCTTTGAAATTCTCCACATAAAATAATTATTCGATTTGTTTTCTGATGTCACGAGAAGAAACATGTTGTTTCCACACAATGCTACAGGTGAAGATTCGGACATTATTTGTGAAGGCGTTGTCTGAATGCCATTAAGCCATGACTGAATCGTCACTTGAATCATCTCGTTCCAACCGAGGCCTATGAGCAGTTGTCAGCTTATATGGTTACGTGAAGGACACATAAAAGTCTTTGTGAGTATCTGTTCTGCAATTTATAGACCGAAATCAATGAAGTACCATCGTTTCTGAGACACGACCGTGGAAAGAAGGTAGAATACTAACTTATCAATCAAGTTAATACAAAAGAAAATCATAACCAGTGCTTAACGACCTTCATAGGATTTCGAAATTTCCCTTTGCTTTGTTAGACCGTAACATGCGCACGCTCCCTGCAATACGACGTGCTTTTTCCTCTCCGACTGGAAAATACCTATTTTCTGAATTATCCACTTGGGAAACCTGATCTTCCTAGCTGGTGAATTAAATTCAAACATTACTTACATATCAAATATCTGTGTGGTGAGTCCTGCTGTCTCGAACTACTGCAAAAGCCTCAAGTGCTACTCCTGTAGCAGAATCCTCCTCACTCTTTCAGATAATCAAGACTTGTTGGTCTACCACTTGACTACTGTGAAGCCGATCAACCAGAAAGCAGTAGGTAAAGTCGAAAACCTTTTCTTTTCCTTATTTTGTACTTTATCAGTCTTAAGCTTGTTCTTGTGGGTAGATACTGTTGCCCCCTTATTCGTATGTAGTATACGTTATAGTGATTGTTAATATGGCTGTTAAAAGTAACCTTAGAAAAAGCACCAAAACACTATGTTCTGTAGTCACAACGACTTCAGCCAGAGGAGAAAATAACCCAGGGACAACAACCCCATCTTGCATACCTATTCTAAAGACCATTGTACCTCTGGCCTATTCTGGTACTACGCCTCATTTTCGTACATGAGGGACGCCGGTTTACAGGTATCATCAATGTGATAAATTACGTATACATATACATATAATAATGTCAGGCCTGTAGTGTTATCGTTTCTAAAACCGATTCAACGTTTGAATGCAATTTTTGCAAACGAAGGCACACTGCCGTTGTGACAAAGGGGGGCCAAAACCATATTATGAGTTTATGCGAGATAACCCGTTCCTATGGTTCTGGTACTTCTGCCCGCTTTGTCGCCCTGGCACAGTCTCCCACAGCGTGTCTGCGGATAGCAGAGACAGCACGCCTCTCTTGTGTCTCAACACAGTCTCATACATCTCCCCACCTGCTAACACCACACTACCAAAACTTGGTACAGACAGTAAGAAGGATACTCCAGCCCAACCGACTGGAAATACCATTCTTCATAAAGTGAAGATTCCCCATGTTACACCGACAGCATAAGGGAAGATGGAATTACCAGAGCACCTCTTTCATCCACTAGCAAGCCCGGTAACATAACAAAGGTTAGTCAGAACCTAATGAAGTCCAAAGTAACTGACCCGACAAAGGAGGACAAGCAGCCAAAAACCAAATCTAAGTCGAAGGTAAGTCGGTCTAACCCCCTTATCCTGTTTAATGTACCCGTGTGTAATGATAGCTTGCTTGGAAAACGGGTCCTGTTCGATCAAGAACAGTGGTCTCATTTAAGCAATAAATTAGGTCTGAACATCAGTTCAGCGAAATTGTGCAGGCTGTACAGAGGTTTCCATGCACCTCACGGTAAGCCATCCCCATTAAGGGTTACACTGGGCACTGCAGAAGAGACTGAAAGTACACTATTACTGGCTCAGGTACTAGCTTTTGACATGAGTTCCAGCATAAGAGTGAGACATGAAAGGCAATGGGCTAGCAGGCGACTGGCAAGGGAGTCACCGAAACAGATGCCTTCTACCTTTATGGTCACACACAGTGTTCCGGGGCTGGAAACTGGCACTGATTGTGAAAAACACTTGCATGGCGTACAGTAATGGAGATGGCTGTCTTCTCAAATGTTCCTCAGTGCTCCTGGAGCAACCTTAATTTTTCGACTACCTTACTTTGCTCATCTCACACTGCTTAGTTCCCCAGGGCCGCTAAGTGTCAAATTCATTTCCTAGGAACAGTTGGCCCCAGTAATTCAACAGTGGCACGAGACCAAGAGAAAGTGGGAGGACACACCCAATGCTGCGAAAGCAGACCCCAAACCACGAGGAGGTAGCAAACGGAGGCCTTAATACGCCTTCAGGCCTCGGTGATACTGGAGAGACGTAGTTCTGGGAATAACAGTATGTGTCACCCAAGTGTCCTGCCTAAATCCATGGAAAAAACTACAACGGGTCGGTTCCATTGGAATCGGCCAACTAGTCCCAACATTAAGTCCCCTACCAGCAGACAGCTTCACGTCAACTACCCCACAAGACGCTGAGGTTGTTAGACGCACTGTCAGCTGCTTTCACAGCAATTTAAGAGGGCTGAGAAGGAAAGTAGGTGAACTCAGAAACCTCCAGAACTTAAAATAACAATCCTCACTGAAACGTGGCTAACCTCCACTATTACCGACAACGAAATCAGTATAAGTGATGTGGTTCTGGTCAGGAGAGACAGGGATAACAAGGAATGGGTAAGTTGCCATATACTTTGACAAGCAACTTAAATGTGTACGTGCAATGGACCCACCACTTATTTAACTCCCAGACTGCACATGGAGCCATGTCACCGTAGGCCCCACCAAGCACTTACTTGGTAGCATCTACCGATCACACACTTGTGAGACAGAGCACAACCAGCTACTGTTCAGTACTATCAGAGGGATACGGGACTTGGGCTATGACCAAATCACCACAGCTGAAGATTTAAGTGCCCCATCACTGAACCTCGGCTCGGGTAATGCTCAGGGAAAATTCGATCGAAATCAACTGCAAACTATTTGAAATACAGGACTGACTGAGAATTTTGGAGACGACATTAGATGGGGCCCCAGTGGAAAGTCATTGAAAACTAGATTATATTCTAACTAGTGACCAACTACTCGTCAATAAGGTCCAGATCATGACCCCACTAGGAAGTAGTGACCACGCAGTCATAGGATTCAATCTTGTTCTCCCTCAGCACATACAGTGGGACGCTACACAACCATGTCTGTGGCATAACAAGGCAGACTATGCTGAAATGCATAGTTGCCCTACTCCCATTTGTATCAAAATTACTGGAAAGTATTATTGATGATCACATCAGGAAGCATCTCGATGGGACTAATACACTCCATGAAGCCCAACACGACTTCAGGAAAGGTAGATCCTGTGTGACAAACGTACTATCAGCTTGGGACGATTCGACACTATGCTGGGATAGGAATGTTCCAGTCCATGTGGTCTTCCTAGACTCTGAGAAGCCATTTGACACAGTTTACCATCGCCTTCTACCACACAGAATAAGTCAGGCAGGTATAGGTAAGCCACATCTGTTATGGTTAAAAGACTACCTAGCTGAAAGACAATTTTGCACTAAGGTCAGTCGAGTCCGATCATCTTGGCACAGCTCGTCATCAGGAGTGCCGCAGAGTTCTATCCTAGGACCACTGATGTTTTTGATTTCTTTTAAATTATCTACCATGCCGTCTAAGCTGCCAGACGACGACGTAAAGATATGGGGGGCGATAAAGTGTCCGGAGGACTCAGAAAAGCTGCAGGCAGATCCAAGGCTTCTAGAAGACTGTGCGGTGGCCGATGGAGTGACTTTCAACCTGAAAAAGTGCAAAGAAGTGAAATTACACACCTGTAGTCTGCAGAATGCAAGTTACACCTTGTGCAACAATAGCTAATCCTGCATAACGTTGAAGCACGACCTAGATCTAGTTCTAGCGGAAAAATGGACACAAGCGTAAATTAAACGGGAGAGGTGGAGAGGGCATATATGGTCATACACTTTACACATAGACAGTTAGGTGCACTCCCTCTTGAGCTCTTCCTAAAGTTATACAGAACATGCGTCAGACCACACCTTGAAGCGCATAATGTCATTGCACCCACATGGCTTAGAAGAGATGCCCACCTCTTGGAAAGAATTTTAAAGACGGGCAACAAAAGGAGTTGTTGGTCTCCCTAATAAACCGTATGATGAAAGGCTAAATAAAATCAGGCCTATTAACACTTAGCTACCGTAGGCTTAGGGTTACTGCCTACAAGATAACTAATGACTAGAATCACCCAAACAAAGGTGTTCTGTGATTAAGTATGCATAGGCTTCTTCGTGGAAATCGAAGAAGGATAGCTCACCAGAGGGCTAGGACCCGAGTGCGCTCTAACTTCCTTTCACTGAGGATTTGCCGTCCCTGGAACGCTTTGCTGTCAGATGTAGCTATGGTACTGTCTGTGGTCACCTTTAAGCGAAGGCTGGAAAATCATGCAGCGATAAAAGGACTGTGTTCAAGTTGCCTATCCCTTTAAAATCACACACATTCATGGGTAGACAACCAAATTCGTCAATTTACTTCTTATATTCTCTCCCTTCTTACTCTCCTGACAACTCCAACTAATACATCCAAACTTATTATTATTACTGACATTATATTCATATATATATTTATATATGTATATACAGATATCCATTTCACGTTTAATTAGCTGTCTGTTTTTACTTTTTCTTTATTTGTTTTTCTGTTAGTCTGAACAATCTACACTAATTATATATGTTATTATTATCCCTTTTCCTTAAACGACGATACCAGAGGTCTTACTGATGAAAGGAGCAACTCCATTCACAGTAGTTACAAAGTCTCATCACACCGCATACTGCGAACAACATGTAATTAATCTCAGCACTACTCCTTTTGCAGTTAACCAAAGCTTCGACATTCGAGTGTCGGGACAAGCTACGCAGAAGTTTACCGAAGATCAGGAACCTTCACCTCGCAATCAAGAAGAGAGAACAAAGAAATCGAATTGGTTTATACTAGCTCGCAAAAACGATATTGGATATTGGATGCGAACATGCGCTTAATATAAGGTCAACGGTACGTCGCTTGTAAGACCAATAGGAGGCGAATTTGCCGACGGCCAATCAAAACCGTCCTATATCTATTTTCGTTTGTAAGTACTGTTTTTAGGTTGGTACGTGTAATTATTGGCCATATTATAATTGATTCAAATTCCATTTTGGGCAAGAGTAAATAAGTGTATCTACCCAGTCGGTTATTTTGTTCGGACATGGGATGTGTGGTTAAAAACTGGGGCAGTTTTCTGCTCGAATTTGGGCAAAGTGGGAAAATGAGGGCTTTTTTTCGTCACGAAAATAGCAGTAGTGGGTAAATTGTTCGTTGAAAAAGTGGATGAACAGGGAAGAAGTGGGTCAATTGTTCGTTGATATGTTTGCAGTAAAAATGAATTATATAGGGCATATATATTTAACTGTAACTGCTGCTTTTGGTCACCTAGAGAAGTGTAGACTGCTTGTTTCGGGTTTCGGCATGCTAAGAACTATCGCCTCGAGACTATTGGTTATATGTTTTAAAATTGTTCTTGGTGGCTTAAATGCATTCACTCTGATTTCTTGATCCTTGATCCATTAAATCCTGATGTTTTCCACGGCACTTTACTTCCTTCCATACATTCCTGCTCATTATCTATCGTTCATTTGGGTATTTTTCATCTTTTTTCAAAGTTCTGCGCTAAAGCTCAGTCTCTCATGATTTTCGTGTTATGTTCATCCCATATTAGGTAAAATCATAAATATATTGCAGATAAACATCCGTTGTTTCTGTATGTGGGTTAGTTGTACTCTAAAACCGCTGTTACTAAAGTTTTCTTTGGAATCCAATTTGTCTTTTTGAGCTTTAAAAGCATTGTAATTTGGGTACAGCATGCAGCTGTCCGTCTCCCTCTCCCTCTTTCGCTTTACAAAAGAAAAGACGTGTCAAATTTGCTAGGCTACTCTACCACGTTTCAAAAGAGCATAAATACAATTCTGAAGACATTTGTGGGGCAGATGCATGGCGATTGTAGATTAAATTAAGTATCAAAAATGCATTAGACTTTGGTTATAGCTTATTAGTTTGTTCATTAGATATATCACACAGTGAAACAGTATTAGTATTTACTGGATGACGTTTCGAACAAAATTTATTACTGTTCATAATCATATCAATTGTAATCACACGACTTTGAAACTTGAGTTTTATAGTTTTCTTCGTTTTCTCCTATTTGTCGTCGTTGGGGTGGTAGAATTTTCCAGATGTCGACGTGGATAGGTGTTGAATCATTCCTATTAGTTGTATTTGCAGTTGATTCGGTAAACAAAGCTTCCGTTATCAATCTTCTCCAGTCACCACCCTGTGACATTAGATATTAAAACTGTCATCCTATCCCATCCAGCCTATTGTATGGTTGTGTGTAGTTGCATGTAGTGCTTGCGATAGCTGAACTATTCTCCAGATTTCTGATCTTATTCGGGTTAACTAAACTAGATTTTGCTAGTTTTTAATGCTCGGCTAGTCTGACTCACTGCTCCTGTTCTACTACTTTGACGTATACATTTGACCTGATAATCATCGCAGGCAGGGTATTAGACAAACTGAATTGTTTTGTTTTAAAGGCTCCACTGGCAGGATTGGTCCTTTAACCGACAAAGCTTGTTTTCAATTGAGTTTGTGGTTGGTTTGAATTCCAGCCACTTTTATTCCTGTCCACCATGTTAAGAATTCTGCGTAAGGTTTCCGCGGTTCCTTCCTTGTATGGAATTACTACTGATGATTTAGATTCCTTAGTGTTGGTGTCGTCATTAATGTTATTATTATTATCACTATCGGTACTATCATTATTTATTTTATTTTTACGTGTCCTTACATGTTTCCTGACTTAATAATTACCCGGATAATCTAGTCAGGAAATATGTAAGGAAGTGTAAAAATAAAATAAATAATGAAAATAGTGATAATAATAGTAATAATAATATTAATGAGGACATGCAAGTCAAATGTGCGCAAGGGTTAGTTAGTGGTAGTGGTGGCGGCGGTCAAACCAAAACATGACTTCACCATCAGTCAATGAAATCCACAACAGTTAGTTTAAGCCAGCCTGCCTGCCAGCCAGTCAGTCAGTCACGTAGGAAGAAGGTGTAGACTCTCTGACTGACTGACTGCGTGGTTGGGGTCCTCGGGATGGTGATGGAAACCAGTGGCTGGAGATAATTGGTGATATGGCTGGCTGGCTGGCTGGCTCCCTCAAAGTCGTTCTCGGTGATGGCTGGCGCTGACGCAGATGCATTCATACATACTTTGTGGTTGACCAAATCCAATAAAACTCTGTTGTTGTTCTTCTTCCCTATTACTATTCTTTTTGCCATACTCACACTTGTGTTTATTATCTCTGTGTGTGTGTGTTTTGAACCACTCTTTTGGTTTGTGTGGTAGATGGCGGGGGGGAGGGAGTTTGGCAACTCGAACTGGTGCACATCTGTGCAAACTAGTTCTATGTTGAAACCAGTCAGTCAGTCATATAGGAGTCGGAAACTGTCGGTGTTTGCAATAGTTGCTCACTGAAAGTGAACTTCTTTATTCATATGTCTGTCGGATATTTTTGTAACTTAAAATTTTCTGCTATATCTGCTTTGTCTTTCTTTTTATAGGTAGGTAGTTAAGAATTCGTAGTGCTATAATATACGCCATATCTAGTGGTTCCGGTCAGTGGCAAAACATAATGATGGTAATTCGACTATGCTTTACACTTGTGTGCTAATTGCTTACCCTATCTATGTATATATATTATAGATGCATCAAACAGATTCTGAAGATATCATTGAAGAGAGAGTGATCAATGAAGAGTATAAGATATGGAAGCGAAATACACCCTTCTTATACGATATGCTTATGTCACATTGTCTTGAATGGCCAAGTTTAACTGCTCAATGGTTACCATCTGTAGAAAAGTAGGTGATAGTGGTAGTTGTTGTTATTGTTGTTTTCTCTTCTTCTTCTTCTTCTTCTCCTCCTCCTTTACAAATACACATTTTTGTTTTAATAGTGTGGTGAGAGCTGTCTACTAGCCAAATTAGTAGACAGTAATTTACGTCAATGTTTACGTTCTCAAGATTTGTCGTGAGAAAATATGAACAAAGACTAATTCAAAACCGACCACAGCAGACTTTGCGTAGGCGGACACAGTTAACATATAGATGATCTGACATTCAAGAAACAGTCACAAAGAGATGAAAGATTAACTCTCAGTGAGAAACAACCAATCAGAAGACTGTGTTTGTTTGCTTAACTAATCTATGATAATTTACATGACAATATATAAATATGCTTTGATTTCCTTAATAAACGATCTGTTGCCTGGCCCTTGTCTTCTTTTGTTACATTTGGTGTCGCTGCCTACTGACAAATGGAAAGCCTATGCCCTGCAGTTTTTGATGGAGACATATAGGTCTTCGGGTAGGACTTTGAGGCTTCTTCGCAGTTGAGTGGCGTTCAAGATCTGTCAACGATGAGGCTGCTGCTTGGGACGCTGCTGGGAGGTCGGGAGAAAGCAGCATATGAAAGTGTGAGGCGAAATACCTACGAATGTGCGGCAGGGTCAGGCAAACAGTTTCCAAAGAAGTGTGAAGGACCACATATGGTCACGTTGAGATGTAGTTACGCAGACACAATCGCAATGGTAAGCACAGAGAAATGGGTGAACATCAGCGAGCTCCAGAAATGGATAGAGCGTGACAAGCCAACGATGACGCCAGCACCAACAAGATCAAGCCGACTTCAGTCCAAACTATTTGACGGGGGGACGAGTGTGGTGAGAGCTGTCCACTAACCAAATTGGTAGACGGTAATTCACGTCAATGTTTACGTTCCCAAGATTTGGCGTGAGAAAATATGAACAGAGACTGATTCAAAACCGACCACAGCAGACTTTGGTACGAATTAACATATAGATGATGTGACATTCAAGAAACAGTTACAAAGAGATGAAAGATTAACTTTAAGTGAGAAACAACGACCAATCAGAAGACTGTGTTTGTTTGCTTAACTAATCTATAATAATTTACATGAAAATATATAAATATGCTTTGATTTCCTTAATAAACGATCTGTTGCCTGGCCCTTGTCTTCTCTTGTTACAATAGGACTGGAAGGGATTATTCCGTTCACCACTTGATACTCGGGACTCACACATCGGATGAACAGAATCACCTACTGATAGTGACAGTTCATCTACCAAATGACCAGGCTGAATTCGATGCAAGTGCTTATGATAGTCAGCGGGGTGATTTCGGTGGATTTTATTTTCCATCTGGCAAGTTGGAAATATCAATGAAAATCAACCATGAAGGAGAGGTGAATCGTGCACGGTTTATGCCACAAAATTCAGATATAATAGCTACGAAAACACCTAGTGGAGATGTTTTAATATTTAATTATCCAAGTCATCCTGCGAATGCATCATTGGAGCAAGGTTGTCGACCGGATTTACGTCTTACGGTAAAAAAATAAGATGCTAGTTGTGCCTTTTTTGTGTTTACGTTTGTGTGTATGTGTGAATGTTTGATGTCAATCGTTTTTTCGTTGTTTGTTTTTAGAACAAGACATATAAGCGAACAATATTATTGTTTTCAATTAGATCTTCTTCAGACTTCACTCTAATTTACATGCTCGCTAGTGACTTGCTACAGGTTGGAGCTTCCTGGAGTTCTAGTGAGAAGTCGTGACCAGTGAGGTCCAGTTCGAAGTCACGTGTGTGGATGGATGTCCCACCAACGACAATAGTTGGGGTCGCGCTAAAATCACGAATTGGTAGAAGTTAGAATTCATGCACTAGCCATTGAATCGGGTCCCAGCGAGTGGCTGAATGGTATACGAGCCAGTTTGCCTTGTAAGCGGAAGGTCCTGGGTTCGAATCCCGGTGCAGTGGGTGCGTACTGCCGATGATTCCCAAACTAGGCTGATGAAACAGCAGCTGTCTGGCAGTACTCCCTGTTGGTTTTCAATGGTTCTTTAACTGATATCAGTCCGTGATCAACTCGCAAAACATAACTAATCCTTACAAACCAAACTATAGAAGATAAATCTATGTAAATTAAAGCCTGAAGAAGATCTAATTGAAAACAAAAGTATTGTTCGCCTATTATATGTCTTGTTTTTTTTTGACCACTAGTTTCCACAAAACATTTCAAATATTTATAACAGGACATAGAAGCGAACAGTATTATTGTTTTCAATTAAATCTTCTTCAGACTGTACTCTAGTTTACACAGATTTATATATATATATATATAGAGAGAGAGAGAGAATGTAACCAATGACGGTGACTTTGGGGATCAAATAATAATAATAATAATGATAAGTGTTATCTATCGCATTCCATAGAACCCTTTGAACGGAATTCGAACCTGTCTTTTAAACACAGCGGAAGTTATGGGGATTAATTCGAGGGGACAATCCTTTTTGTCTTTGCATACAACAAAAGAAGTTTGTTCTACCTTTATCTCTCCCTTCGCCTAGGTAAAGTCTTATTAAAAATACCCTCCCATGCACCCTTTCACATTTTCCATTTCCTTCGTATTTTTATGATGTTTATTCAACCTCTGATTATCTGTCCACTTCACCCATCTTTAGTATTACGTAACTTTTGAGATTTCACCTAATTTAGTCATTGATTGAATCGTCTACATATACACGCGTATCACTTACTACCTTCGTTGTTCTTATCGCCAGGTGCATAAACCCTAATTATGATTATTTTGTTATCATTATAATCATCGTTGGTGACTGACGTTCAAAACATTTAACACATTATTATTATTATTTGGTCCAAAAATGCACCGTCATTGGTTAAATTGCTTATATTTATATAATAATCTATGGTTTAAGGACTGAATACTGTAGCATATATTCCCATGTTGTAGGTAATTGATCTAAAGCTCCTGATAAATGTATTTTTGGAAACATTTGTTTCCCGATACAAGCAAGAAAGTTTGGTAAAGTTGGATTTAATGAATTCATCGAAAACCGACAAACTGGTCGAAGAAGCAACAAAGACAGGACTCCAGGTGAACATAGACAAGACGGAGGATATGAAAATGACCAACCAACCAACCAACAACAACAGCAGCAGCAACATCCAGCGCCAATCACCATCAACAGGAGGGATTTGAAAGAGGTTACTTCATTCACTTATCTAGCTAGGGAGCATTGTCTCAACTACAGGAGGAGGAACGGACGAGGATGTCAAATCGAGAATCGAGAAGGCGAGAAACACATTCATCAACCTGAAACCAATCTCGAAATCTTCGTTCACTCAGCAACACTCAACAACAAAATTCGGATTTTCAATACAAACGTCAAGTTAGTCAGTTCTTCTATACAGATCAGAAACTTGGCGTGTCACAAAGAATATTTCCAACAGCCTGTTGCAGACCTTTATCAACAGCTGTCTTCGCTCTATACTGAAGATCAGATGGCCGGAAAGAACAAGAACCAACAAGAAACTATGGGAACAAACAAAACGAGAACCAATCGCTCAACAAAGCATCCTTTTATTAAAATACTTTTGTGTGATATTGATTCTGATGAAATCATCGAAATTTTTTCGTTAGATGTTTCAGGAATACTGAAATCAGTATTGAGTACCCTTCTGCTATAATGTTTAGTTATGTTCAAGGTACACAATGTGTGATGACTTTCTTATTTTTACTGGTAAAGCCAACCGTGTACACCAAACAATGGTGCTACACTATTTCGGGTGTGTGGGTGGGTGGAGGTATCATAGACAGAGGGAGAGAGAGCATTCAAACCCACAACGGTCCCCCACCCAGTGTCTGGAGGCGGCGCATTCTAGTCAAGATAGACCACAGCTACACACACAAATCAATCATACTCCCGTAAAACATCAATGAATTCACAAAATTTAGGAGAATTCATATAGGTTGATTACTCTGTATATGTGGTAATTTATGTCAAACCTTCAAAGGCGTTAAATCAGATCGCCGTACTAGAAATCTTGACTTCAGAAAAAAAGTCATGATATTATAAGAGGAAATGTTTATCATTAAATACACTACATTTCTGAAAGGTCAACATAGAGAAGAGGGAGGTGATGAAGATAACCAACCACCATCGCCACCATCAGCAACAACAATCACCATCAACGGGAGAGATTTAACAGAGGTTACTTCCTTCACTAATCACTTATCTTGGAAGCATCGTTTCAACCACAGACAGTGGGAACTTATGAAGATGTCGAAGCCAGTCAGCCTGCCAGCCAGAATCGGAAAGCCGAGATACTCCTTCATGAACCGGGAACCAGTTCAGAAATCTTCTGCAGTCCACTTTAGCATGAAGAAGAACGTTCGGATTTTCAACACAAATATCATTGAAGTCAGTCAGTCAGTCACCTTTTCTATACGGGTCAGAAACTTGCACTGCGCGTGCGTCACGGAAAGCATTTCCAACAGGTTACTACTACAGACTTTTACCAACTGCTGCCACCTTAGCTGGCAGTATGGCTGGCTCCATACTGAAGATCAAATAGCCAGGCGGCCAGCCGGATGGTCAGAAAGAAACAACAAGAAACTGTCGCTGGCAATGAACAATGAACCAGCCAAGAGCTGCCGATTGGTCAACAAATATGTAGGCGAAAACGGAGATGGATTAATTGGGCATACGCGGAGGTGGAGGAGGAGGCCGTTGAATGACATCGCTTGAGTGGAATCCCAATGGGAAGTGACGAGTGCGGGTGGTCGGTGCCAATTGTGGCATGAAGGTGGAGATGAGAGATTACGGGCAATCGTCAGGCTAACCAGTTGAAGAAGACAGCATAAAATAGAAGAAAGTGGAGATGTGTTGTGTTCCACTTGGAACCCATGGGAATAAAAAATATTAAGGGTCTGGATGGAGGGATTAATCATGAATTCATAAGTAAAAACACAGTTTTTTTGTTTAGCGAAGAAATTTCTTTTCAAGGACTTCATTTTCAAGCTGGACAGTCGTATTTATATTACAGAAAAGGTCATTAAGTGGCACTAAATAATTGTTCAGTCAATATACATATATGTGATAAGAATAACGATAATTAAAATGTTATAAGGGGTAGAGTTGAAGTGGATAAATTACAAAATTATGAAAGATTGTTTTATAAGTGAATTGAAATCAAAAATGTTTTTAAAAGGTCGGGTGTTGTCTAAAAATTTTAAAAAATTAGGAGTACGATTACAATAAGAATGAAGATGTGAAGTGAAGTGGAAAGAATTCAAGTGGTAAAATAAAGTAAAAACTAGGAAGAACATTACTACGACCAAGGTAAAGAAAGGGCTTTGACAAAACGTTTTTGAACACATAATTTAGGTTTCTGTTCATGTATAGCTAAAGCTTCGGCTATACATAAGTGAAGAAAAAGCAAAATTTTGGATCGATTCGATTTTGCCATGTAGATAACTTTGAAAGATGAATCACATGGGGCTAAATAACCTGACTCTAACAGGTGATCACAAATAGACGAATTCGCAGTTCTACGTTCGCCTTTCATTAACCAGACTGGATAGTGTTCAGCTACACGTTTTCGGAGATTACGCTTACCACGTCCAATATAAACAGCTCCACAAGAGCAGGTAAAAGAGTAAATACACATGGATGTGGACAAAAGCGGTAATCTATCCTTGACGCATTGTCTAATCATATTACGGCTGGTAAAAACTAGTTGTAAGTCAGCTGCAGGAAAAGTACGTTTCAAACATTTAGATAAACGATTTTTAATGAATTCCGAAATGGTGTCACCTTTGAATGCCAGACTCATAAACAGTTTTTTTTTCTTTGGCACTGTAATTTGTCATGAATTGTTTTAAATTCCTGAATGCTTGTGATATCGTTTATTACCTAGAGGTAGGTAGGTAGATGGTATTTTCTAGTTTGTATTATTATTATTATTATTATAAAGCTTATTAATTGTCACGTGCGTGTTGTCCTTCAACTTTATAGTCTTTTCAACATTTCAGGGTCATCATAAAGAAGGTTATGGACTGTCTTGGAATGTATTACTCAGTGGTCATCTTCTTTCAGCCTCTGATGATCAGACCATCTGCCTGTGGGATATTAATGCAACACCGTTGGACGGTTGTAATCTCAATGCTATGGCCATATTTACAGGACATCATTCCGTTGTCGAAGATGTTTCCTGGCATCTTTTTCATGGACATATTTTCGGCTCGGTGGCTGATGATAATAAACTGATGATTTGGGATACGCGTAGTTCAAATCGTAGTAAACCACAGCATCAAGTCGATGCGCATACAGCTGAAGTCAACTGTCTGGCTTTCAATCCATTCTCTGAGTTTATTATTGCAACAGGCAGTGCTGACAAGGTAGGTAACTGACTTCTACAACTACAACACAATATTTTTTATTTGGTAAAGTATATATATATATATATATATATATATATACCAATCATGGTGTTTTGTCTATAGGATAATACGATGGTGAATATAAATTGTGCAGTTAGTCATAATAGTAATAATAAAAATGGTCTTATCAATAATAAGGATGAAAGAGTGAGGCAATCTGTGATAACATGAACAATGAAGAAACAGTAGGATTAAACAAACAAGTGTTCAGGTCGACGTGGTAGTCGATAAAGGCTAGTAAAAACAAATGAACCGATTAAGTAATGTTAGATTGGTTGTAAGGGAAGTAAATGAAACACGTTTATAATGAAGATATGATAAGATTAAGGGATGATAAGAGGGTGGGGTTGAAAATATAAGTCAAGGGTGGTGTAGAAGTCATCAGTTGGTTATGTCTTAATGGGCCAAGGGAGGGATAATGGCTGTACGAACTTTTTTTGAATACATATTTTAGGTTTAATAGTTCGAATGCCTATCGCCTGCCTCAGCTGTGTATGCAGTAAACGAATACGAAGTCTATTGGAAAGATTCAGTGGGATACGATGAATCACTTTGAAGGCTCTCGTTTTCTCCACCACATGACCGCTATCAATTGTGACAAAATTGAGCTACGGATTGTTTTGTCTGTCCTTTTACAAACCACCGTGATGGGAGATGTTCACTAACACGTTGGCTAAGCTGTGTAGTAATACGCCCAACATAACTGTCACCGCAGGTGCAGTTGAATTGATAAATGCACATAGATATGGCAAAACTATCAAGCTTATCCTTCGTTTGCGTCCCAGTCATTCGTCGGCTAGAGAATGACAAATATAGGTATGCTGCATAAAATGTTCTTCGTATACTCCTTGAAAGTCTTGGGAATAGAATCTCACTTGATAAGTCACCATTAAATTGTAACTTAATAAAATAATAAATAATCACTGTAACCTATCCACTCTCAGGCATACCATATCGTTCACGGTGGGATAAGTTAAGAAGTCGTGCGAATACACCACTGTGCAATAAATTGTGTTCATATTATTTTATTTATTTAAACGCATTAAAACTTGGTACAATATTGCACCAAGAAGGATGCGCCACACAATAATAATAAAACAACATAGATGAAAAAAAAGGAAGGAAGGCAGGAAAAGAAAATAATATCTATAAGTAGAGAACGAATAAAGAACTTCATCTGGAAGGAAAACACTCATTCTTAACAGGTTCAAACAGTGTTCGTTAACTATCATCGGGAATGGAAGAAAGAAGGAAATCGCAACACATTCGCCATTGATTACGATTCTTGGCCATATCCGATAACGTTTCGAGCCATCGATTCGAGCTATCTCTCAGACCCCAACCAGGGAGTCGTGACACACCAACCGATGCTAATCTAGCACAAATATCCTTCATCCCACGACGCCACGTCATGGACTGACCACCTCTCCGCCTTTTCCATCCCGTCCCAGGGCTGGCCAGCGAACAGAGACCTGTACGGAAGCCTCTGCGATGACATTCGCAGCACATGTCCAAGCCACCGGAGCCGGTGTTTCCAGATGACGATATTCAATAAATGGTGATCTCCACTGTGTTCAAACAGGCGCCGCCGAACCTCAGAATTACTCACGCGATGATGCCATCGAACGCAAGCAATCTTGTGGAGACAGTGGGGATCGAACACGCAGAGTCGCCGCACATCCTCAGCCTACCCGGAGAAGGCAGGTTTCACAGGCGTAGAGCAAGACAGCCCGCACCGAAGCATTGTATACCCGACCTTTGACAGCCAGGCTAACGTCGCGACGGCGCCAGAGGTGGCACAAGTTGATGTATGCCACCCTAGCCTTCATTATACGGTTGGAAATCTCATCCGTCACCCCTCCGCCAGCACTCACACAACTACCCAGGCACACAAACTTATCAACAACTTCAAGCGGTTCACCGGCAAAAGTGATTGGAGGTACAGGCTCCTGCCAATCTTGTAACAGTACTTTGCACTTAGACGGTGCAAAGCACATACCATACTTACTTACAGACACTGATCGCCAACTGATTAAGTGCGATTTGGGCAGCCTGCATGCTATCGCACAGTAAGACGATATCGTCTGCATACTCGAGGTCGAAAAGTCTATCTCCAGGTAGCACATCTACACCACCTTCACGCACACCCTTCAGAGCTGACTCCAGAATGTCATCGATGGCAAAGTTAAAGAGAAATTGAGAGATTGGACAACCCTGTCTAACCCCACTGTTGGTTGGGAACAGTGGTGATAGTTGGTTGTATGCCCTCACTCTACCTGAGGTGTTTCTGTATAGGGCTTTCAAGATGTTAACAAATTTCTCAGGTACACCTCTCTCTAACAGACAGTTCCAGAGCACAGTTCTGTCCAACGAATCGAAGACAGCCCTAATATCAAGAAACACAACGATCGTTGGCCTGCAATACGTGTGGCGGTGTTCCAACAACTGACGAAGGGTGAACACATGATCAATGCATCCACGACCTGAACGAAATCCAGCCTGCTGTTCGCGAATCAATCCTTCACGTATTTTGCATAGTCTGCGAAGCATGACAGCAGCCAATATTTTAGACGCAACTGGTAACAGACTGATACCCCTATGGTTGTCACACGAATTACGTCGACCCTTTTTAAAGATGGGGACGATAATGGCTTCGTTCCACATTGATGGTACGCTCTCTGTCTCCCACACCCTCCTGAACAACCCAGTTGGAGGCATTGTAAGAGTCTCGCCACCATCTTTAAAAAGAGCCGGGGGTAATTTGTCTGGGCTGGGCGCCTTATGGCGTTTCAGAACTTGGAGTTCCTTACGGACCTCCGCTTCGGTGAGTGGGTCGGTACTAACCGACCAAGGAGCACTCGGGCTAATGGTAGTAGACAATGAATCTGGTGGCCAGCTGAACTGCTTCCCGAAGTGCTCTGCCCAGCGTTCCAGGCGTCTCTTCAGGCTGGTAATTGGAGTGCCATCTGCCTCACAGACCGTCTCGCTGACACCTTGTTTCTTGCTGCCGGTGGCTCGTATGAGTTGGAACAGCTTCCAGCTGCTGCCAGATGCAGCAGCTGACTCCATCTGACCACCAGGCTTCGCGGTCCTTACGTAAACACTGTCTAATCTTGCGCGTGAGCGCCTTTCGCTGATTGTTGTATTCACTGCCAGCCGGAATGGACCGGCGTTCATCCAGGAGTTGCAAAGAACTCGCAGAAACCCAGTGGTTGTTAGCGGAGCATTCTTTCAAGCCGCAAGCGGCTACACTCGCCTTTTGCATGGCACCTTGCACATGAAGCCAGTGTTCAGCTATACTACTTGGGGGGTTGCTGGCAAGCATTGTTTTCAACTCATTCTGGTATTTCAAAAAAGTAGCAGGTGCTACTAGTTTGCTCACATCAACGCTTAGACGACGGTTTTTACGAACCCCACTAAATTGCAAGACGAACTTGGCACACAGTAACGCATGATTGGAGTCCAGGCATGTGCTCCAGAAGGAGCGACAGTCTTGTATGCATCCTCGCCACCGGAAACTGACCGCAATATGATCAATCTGAGTCCAAGCTTGCTTCGCAGAGGGAGGACGCCAGGTAGCGCTACGGCGATGGCTGTGCCGGAAGTTGGTGCTGGCTAGAAATAGGTTGTGATCCGCGCAAAGCTGCAGAAGACGGTCCCCATTATCTGACCTGCGACCATGTAGTCCCCCCTGACCACCTAGACAATTCTCCTCTGAGCTCAAACGCCCGACCTGTGCATTCAAGTCCCCAGCTAGCACTACGATATCCCTCTCACCCGCCTGTTTCAACAGATCGCTCAGTTGGTAGTAAAACTCATCCTTCATTGCATCCGGGCTGCAATCCGTCGGTGCATAGGCAGAGACAACAAATAGACACCACCTATCTGGCCTACTACTCCTTACTTTCGTATATCCTTCCAGCCTCACAGCACATAAACGACTGTTAATGGGAATCCAGTCGAGCAGTGCAGCTTTGGCTCTAGCGCTCAGTGCGACACCGACACCAGCTACGCCGGATGCCGATGCCACAGGGTCCCCGGATAAGCGCAGGTGGTACATACTACTAGAACTTCCAGATGGAGAGGATAGTCGAAGCACTTCACTGGGATCTTGAATGCGGGTCTCAGAAATGCAGCAGACATCGATAGCGAGGCTTTCCAAAGTTCTTGCCAACCCTGCCTGTTGTCCGATTTGCATCAGCGTCCGAACATTGTAGGTAGCCAGCTTGAACGCAGCACGCGGTTTCAGGATATCTGTGTTAGAAGTCACATTGGGAACAACCATTTTGAGGACTACTCACTAACATCTCGAAATGGCAGAGATAAGCTGGGAATCTCGACAAAGGCGAAAGGCTGTCGAAGGTTAAGAAGCCAAGGTTAGCAAAGGTAAAATACAGGAAACTATGTGTAAAAATAAAAGTAAGATAGGAAGGAAATAAGTTGCTTAAGGGATCAGTATTGCTTGGAATCATTTTTACTAGCGCGCGTTGAGTTTCAATGAGAATTCGTTGCTTCAATTCATTCATTGTGTGCGGGCTGAGATACTGCCCGGGCGCCCAGACCGAAGCAGGTGGTTTTATTAAGGGACCACCCCCCGAGCCTTTGACTTGGAGTCTAATCCGCAAGGCAGCGGAGCAGCGTCAGGTGCTGCGTTCCCATGGTTGCCGGTGACCCATATGGGTTCATACGCCATTCGATCCAATTGGGAACTGGAGCCCATGTACCCCATAATAACTGCTTTTAGTTTAACCGCTATCCAGAAAACCTCCCTGACATGGTAGGACCTGTACAGACAGAGTCCCAGTCAGTTCAGCTTCTTGGGTCATTGCGGTATTTAAGCCCGACCACCACGACAAGGTAGCAGTTATCGGCCGGGATTGTGTTCATAACTTTATTTAATTATTAAAACTTCACTCTGTATTATGTTAGATAAATTCATCTAATATTGAAACTATATAATAGGTGTTCAAGTGTTGGTTTGTAGGGATTTGATTGGTTACAGGATTTTCATCATGAGCTGACATCAGTTAGAGAACCATTGGAAAACCTGGGGTTCTAGTGAGAAGTCGTGACCAGTAGGGTGTAGCAGGCCGGATGTGAGGACAAATACTCGCCCAAGACATTGGCTAGGGGTGAATTGGCAGAAGTTAGTTAGAATTCATGGGCAATTGGATCGGGTCTCAGTGGCTCAATGGTATACGAGTTCGCCTTGTAGCCAGAAGCTCCTGGGTTCAAATCCCGATGGGTGCGTACTGATGAAGAGTCTCAAACTAGGACGAAACAACTGTCCAGTACTCCCCTCAGGTTTTCCAATGGTTCTCTAACTAATGTCAGCTCATGATAATAGGTGTTGTTGATAGTTTGAAGTTTTCTTTGGTACTTGCCGGTCGAACAGATTTATTACTCCTTTATATGTTACTTTCAGACGGTGGCTCTTTGGGATCTACGCAATCTGCGATTGAAACTGCACTCTTTTGAATCTCATCGAGATGAAATATTTCAGGTTAGTACCAGTCTATTGAGACTATCTATAATGCCTATACATATATATAGGCCTGTTTTTAACTATTTGTCTTCAAGCGATTGATTACTAAACAAAGAATATTTACATTTTCAATGATAACCTGCCTGCTCTTTATCATCAGGTTTTACAGTTGTTATATGCATCCATCCATAATAATGAAAGAATGTACACATTTGATCATAGGGAATAATAAAAAGACAGTTGCAGCGAGGAAGAAAATTTTCTTTTCGACGAAATCATCAACGACAAGGTTGTACATTCGTGTATTTATATCAAATGGATGAGAAATTTCCAGAATAATTTCCGGTTAAGGGTCAAATTGATAAAAATTACAATTAGGAATTAGAATGCCATAATAAACAGGGCGGTGGGACGGATAAAGCTCAGACAAAATAGTATCATAATTACTGAGAAGATTGACACTGATTGTGCAGTTGGGGGTTAGAAATGTAGAAATAACAAAATAGATAGACAGGATGCTTGGATAACAAAAAATCTAGTGGGAACATCACTAATTTGACGAATACTTGTTTATGCAATCAGGGATTAAATATGTAGAAATAATAAAATGACAAAATAAACAGGAAGTTCGGATATGAAAATATGGTAGTGTAAATAGGAGGGATTAAGAAAAACTTAAAAATAACATGAATAAACAGGAAGTTTGGATAAGAAAGTCAATTGGATAGTCACTATTAGAAGAATTACCTGTCCACGGCAGGGACAAGGGGTGGACGTATTTCTTTTGGATACCTAGCGTGGGTTTGAGCTTTTGGATGGCTAGTGCCTCGGCTATGCCCAGATGTCTTTATTTTACTCCCTTTGATAGGTTTGATCGAATCTTGTATATTATTTTGAAGGACTTTTCGAATGGCGCTGAATGTCCTAAATTGACCAGATGTTCCGTCACTGAACTATATACCCGTTTTCGTCGTCCTTTTACTAGCCAAGCTGGATAGTGTTCACGAGCGCGTTTTTCAAGTTGGCGCATGGTACGCCCGATGTACTCAGCTCCGCCAGAGAGCAAGTGAACTGGTATATGCACGTTGAAGTGGCCCAATGCTACAGTTTGTCTTTCGCGTTTTTCCACGGAAACATCAGTCGTAGGCTCGCGGCGAAGTATGTCTTCCTCAGAGATTTGCAGAGGCGTTTACGAAGGATTTCTGCTCCAATGTCACCTTTGTATTCTAGATTAAGCAGAAGTATCTTCTTCGGGATGGATTGAACTTGTTCGGAAGTCTTCTTTGACTAACCCATTGACTTTCTTACGCAAACTTCCTGTTTATTGATGGGTGAATGGTGTGCTGTCAAGGACAGGGAGAGGGATAGAATTTGGGGTAGAAGGTTCTGTGCTTTGTGTATGTGTGTGTGCATAGGTCTCAGTGTGTAAGTTAACAGCTACGTCTAAATAGGAAAGCAGGTGTGATAACGAGGGGTACGGGGATTTAAGCGTACAGAATGGAGGGCCATATCAAAAAGGCCAATGTAATAAGGTATTTATGAATCTGCAGACGCCACAGCAGGCCAGGGCAGTAATAGTGATTAGTTGGACCTGTTTCTTTTGTAAACAGATCACTGGTTGCTTCAGGCGAATTGCAATGGCCTCTGCTGTTTGAAGCATGCGGTACCTCGGTGATTTTGGCAATTTATTTGGCACCCGATAGATGATGATAGAGAAGGCTTCTTCAATAATAATAGCTTTGGGCCACTTGGTCTAATATCGAACTGATGGTGGTTTTCACTACACCCTTACTTAGCCATACTGGGAGATGTTCTCGAGCACGAAAAGTCAAAGTTCCTACAGAAACGGCCAATATAACTCGCTCCACAAGAGCAGTTGTAGTTGAATTGGTAAATACAATTAGAGGTGGCCAGGTAGTCTAGGTACTTCATCTTTCAGCCGAGGGATCACCATCGGTTGCATAGAGAATAAGACGTATAGTTCGCCAGCATTAAAAATTCTTTGAAATGATTTTCTTAATTTCTTCGTAATTATTTCGCTTGTTATATAGCAGGCCTTGAATTCTTTTTCTACTTTCTTTGTCATCTGTTTCTTGGCGAACTTTTCTGGATAGCTATTTTCGAGTAGAGGTTTTCATCTAGTTTTCAGTAAATTAAAAAATCCCCGTAGTCTATATAATCAAAACAGAATGAGATTATGAGCGAACAATTGTTTTCCATAACTCCTTCCTCATGCCCTACCGTTATTAATCCATGATTCCATTAGAATACAAATAGCCATCATTAAAGACGTGTGAAAATTATATCGGTAAAATGTCTGTATCGGGGCGATGCTTGACTGTGAAAGGAATGTCGAGAAAATATATTGCACTGATCAAGGCACTCACTCTACTCGAACTCATGTAATCAGCCAGGTGACGGCTTACGGCGAGTTGTCATCTTAAGTGGTGGCGACTAGTGGTGTCCGTCAGGGATGCCCATTATCCCCATTCCTATTCAATTTCGTCATAGATGTACTAACTCACTTCAGAGACTCAGGGATTGACTTGCTACCAGAGAATAATCTCGTTGACTTAGAATATGCGGACGATATAGTCCTTCTAAGTGAGGACTCTGACAAAATTCAGAGTCTTCTGAACGCCTTGAACTGCAATCTGCAAATATTTGGCATGCGATTCGCCCCTGTAAAATGTAAGATGATGTTACAGGACTGGACTACACCGACTCACTCCTAGCTTAGAAATAAGGAGTGAAGTGGTAGAGCATGTTGACCGCTTCACTTATTTGGGAAGTACCATCAACCAGTGCCAACGGGTTGATCTCTGACGAAATCTCAGCCTGGATACAGAGAGCTTGTTTCGCATATGCCAGTTTACGCCGTCTCTGGCGTAGATGCGATATCCGGCTATCGATCAAAGAGTGGGTGTACTGCTGCGTCCTCCTTTATGGCCGTGAGTGAGACATGGCAACTGAGAGTGGAAGATATGAAAAGATTAGCTGTTTTTGATCATAGGTGCCTGCGCTCTATCTCCCGTGTGAAGTGGTACAACAAGGTGAGCAATATTGAGGTTACACATCAGTCGAGCGCTAGATAGGTGGGAGGGGAAATCAATCGACGAGACTGTGAAATTACATCGACTGAGATGGTCAGGACATGTGTTACGCATATATGCCTAGTCATCGCCTTCCTAGACAATGGGTAATGTTAGCTGACATAGGATGGGTCAGGCTGAAAAAGAGCTAGAGGCGGTCAAACGAAAACATGGCTTCACCAGTCAATAAAATCTACAACAGTTAGTCTAAGCCACGTAGGAAGGTGTAGACTGGCTTCCTGACTAGTTGGGGTCCTCGGGACGGTAAAAACCAATGAAGGCTGGAAACAATTGGTGATATGACTAGCTCAAAATCCTTCTTAATGGCTAGCGCAGATGCATCCACTCCTTGTAACTTATGATTTCCAATGAAACTCTTTTGTTCTCCGTTATTACTATTCCTTTGTCTCACACCTCTGTTTACTGTCTCTCTCTATTATGCATTTCATTTTTGCTTTCTTCTGTTGCTTTGTGTGCTACAAGGAGTGGAGGGATTGTGGAGACTTTAACTAACACACATCTGTTCAATATGTAAAAGAAACGCTGAAAATTCCATGGTGTAAATTGTTATTGTTGTGGAATAAAGTGATTATTATTTTAAAAAAAATTAATTGTGATGATTTATCTGCGTGAAATTATCTCGTAAGGTAGCATGCTTCTTATAAAAAATGTGAATAGTTGTATCAGGTTGTACCAATGTGATTTGTGTGATAGACATTTGGTTTCTGGGTTTGTGTTTGTGTGTGTGTGTGTATGTGTCAGTCTTCCGAATTGTTGACCAAAGTAGAGTAATCTCGATGCTTGAATGAAAATGACATCAACTACTGTTGTTGTTGTTGTTGTTGTTACCTACCTGGGAAGCATCGTTTCAACTACAGGCCAACAGAACTGACTAGGATATCAAAGCAGTGAGGATCGGGATAGCAAGACAAGCTTACATTACTCTCAAGTCTGTTTGGAGCAGATCAACAGCACTACTCAGCATTAAAAATAAGAGCCAGATTTTCAACTCCAATGTTATGAAGTCAGTGCGTGGCACGTCATAAAGAGCACCTCAGACAAGCTACAGACCATTATCAACAGCTGTCTTCGCTCAATACCACTCAAGATCAGATGGCCGGCCAGAAAAGATGAGCAACAGAGATCTCTGGGAGCGAACCAATACAGCAGGAACCAATTGTGAAACAAATAGGCAGGAAGAAGTGGAGATGGATTGGATTGTGGCCATACTCTGAGGAAATGAACCATCAAATGAGTGACATCACTAGACAAGCCATTGCTCGAGTGGAACCCGACCGAAATGGAAGCGGCGAGTTGGTCATCAGTGCAAGGGTGAGGGTGACTTGGAGGAGATCATATGAAGAGGAGATGAAAGCATGTGGGCAGACATGGAGCCAGGTGAAGACTCTAGCAGAGAACCGAACTCAACGGAGACGCACGGCTGAAGCCCTATGTTCCTCTAGGAATTAAAGGAAATAATAATAATGATAATCATGGTTTTGAACAGTTTGAGGAAATGGTTTCCAACTGAAACACCAACGCCAACCGTACTTTGTAGAACAACTAAACTCTTTCCTCCGACGCTTCTTCAGCTCGAATGTGGTGTTATGTTTTCTAGGTAAAACTACTTATCATTGATTTTATTCCTTTACGTTCCTCGTAGAACATAGGGCTTCAAGTTTGATCTCCAAAGTTTCTGGAGTAGTGGCTTTGTTAGCCTAACGCCCAACTTCGCCTCTTTACTACCACCAGCTTAGCGGGACCTAGGAGTGCGTGGTTTATTATTATTATTATTGGTTTTATTATAATACTTATTGAATATGTTTATTATTATTATTCTTACACTAACAGGTTCAATGGTCACCGCACAATGAAACAATACTCGCTAGTTCAGGTACTGACCGACGTCTTCATGTTTGGGATTTAAGCAAAATTGGTATTGATCAGTCTCCTGAAGATGCAGATGATGGTCCACCGGAATTATTATTTATACATGCTGGGCATACAGCAAAAATTTCCGATTTTTCATGGAATATTAATGACCCATGGACGATTTGTTCTGTTTCTGAGGATAATATTTTACAAATTTGGCAAATGGTAAGTTGTTACTGAGGTTACTGAGATATTTTACTTGATGAGTTGTTTTTTCTCTTTGTTTTAGGAGTAAATGTGGCACACCTAACTGATAAAACTACTTTTTAGGTGTTAGTGTGACTGTTTTGAAAGCTTTGTCATCATTTTAACTTGTTTTTATCTGTGCGTCGGTGGCACAGTGGTTAGGACTCTCGCCGACCATGCACATGGTCCGTGGTTCAATGCCCTGCTGTCGCACACCTGATATCTCTATGGTCGGCCTGCAAAATTTGGGCTACCGATATCACATGCTGAAAATTCCATACCTGTACCAAAAGAATACTGTGTGGAATCCCCATTATCGCTCATCTCCTCTCCCTCCAACTCCCCCACACGATCTCCACCATGTCACACTCGCGCCGACGATCCATTCGCCCGTCGCCTCTCATTGGGATTCCACTCGAGCCAATGGCCTGCAATGTATGCCATATCATTCGACGGCCTCTTCCTCAGCGTATGCCCGATCAGTTCATATCTATTTCCTCCGATATATTTGTCGAGCGATCGGCAGCTGTTGGTTGGTTTGTTCATTGCCAGCGACAGTTTCTTGTTTCTTTCTGGCCACCCTGCTGCTGCTGGATTCAACATAGAACTTGGCACCGAAGTGCAACAGTTCGAGTTGCCACGTTCCAAAGAGCACACAAAGGTAGACAATAATGTGAGTGAAGAGAATCAATAGAGTTTTGACAGGTATAAGAGTGAAACAGAATGAGTAATGGTAGAAAGGAATATGAAAGATTACACAAGAGACTGAATACATCTGCGTAAGCCATTGACAACGATTTTGAGCCATGTATGTCACCTATTGTCTCCAGTCATTGATTGATTCTTAGGGTCCCGAGGGCGGGCCCCAACCCGGAAGTCTGCATCTCCCTACCTGACTGACTCAGTTTAACTGTCAAGGATTTCATGGATTGGTTTATGCCATGTTTTTGTTTGGCATGGCACCACTTACTCTTTTCCAACCTTCACCTATATCAGCTAGTAATGCCCGTCGGGGCAGGCGATGGTTAGGCATGCGCAGCACGTCACCTAGCCATCTCAATATATGTAACTTAATAGCCTCTTCGATTAATTTTCCCTCTTTGCCCAACACTCTACGCCCAACCTAACGTCGACATTACTTACCTTATTATGTATGCCACCTAACGTGAGAAAGAGATCGTAAACATCTGTGATCAAAAACAGACAACCTTTTCATGTCTTCAACTGGTATTGGCCATGTTTCAGAGCCATAGAGAAGGACGGAGCGAACTGCTGAGCAGTACACACGTACCTTGGTTGATAGCCGGATGTCACGCCTACGCCAGAGATGCTGTAAGTTAGCGAAAGCAGCTCGAGCTTTTTGGATCCGTGCTGAGATTTCGTCACCAATCAATTCGCTGGTGCTGATACAACTTCCCAAATAGGTGAAGTGGTCAACATGTCCTGTCACTTCATTCCCTATCACTAAGCTAGGAGTTGACGTAGTCCAGTCCTGTAGCAACATCTTACATTTTACAGGGGCTAATCGCATGCCAAACATACACACAAGAGACTGAATACATCTGCGTAAGCCATTGACAACGATTTTGAGCCATGTATGTCACCTATTGTCTCCAGTCATTGATTGATTCTTAGGGTCCCGAGGGCGGGCCCCAACCCGGAAGTCTGCATCTCCCTACCTGACTGACTCAGTTTAACTGTCAAGGATTTCATGGATTGGTTTATGCCATGTTTTTGTTTGGCATGGCACCACTTACTCTTTTCCAACCTTCACCTATATCAGCTAGTAATGCCCGTCGGGGCAGGCGATGGTTAGGCATGCGCAGCACGTCACCTAGCCATCTCAATATATGTAACTTAATAGCCTCTTCGATTAATTTTCCCTCTTTGCCCAACACTCTACGCCCAACCTAACGTCGACATTACTTACCTTATTATGTATGCCACCTAACGTGAGAAAGAGATCGTAAACATCTGTGATCAAAAACAGACAACCTTTTCATGTCTTCAACTGGTATTGGCCATGTTTCAGAGCCATAGAGAAGGACGGAGCGAACTGCTGAGCAGTACACACGTACCTTGGTTGATAGCCGGATGTCACGCCTACGCCAGAGATGCTGTAAGTTAGCGAAAGCAGCTCGAGCTTTTTGGATCCGTGCTGAGATTTCGTCACCAATCAATTCGCTGGTGCTGATACAACTTCCCAAATAGGTGAAGTGGTCAACATGTTCTATCACTTCATTCCCTATCACTACTAAGCTAGGAGTTGACGTAGTCCAGTCATTCCTGTAGCAGCATCTTACATTTTACAGGGGCGAATCGCCTTCCAAACATACGAAGATTGCTGCTCAAGGTGTTCAGAAGACTCTGCTGTATTTTGTCAGCATCCTCCCCTAACAGGACTATGTCGTCTGCGTATTCTAAGTCCATAAGACTATTCCCTGGTAACAAGTCGATTCCTAAGTCGTTAAGTTCAGTTAAGGATACTTCCATTAGCATATCTATGATGAAGTTAAACAGGAATGGGGAAAGTGGACATCCTTGACGGACACCACTGGTTGTTATCAATTCAGATGACAGTTCCCCATAAGCCCTTACACGGCTACGTGAGTTTGAGTAGAGTGCCTTGATTAGTGCAATGTACTTTCTTGGCACAGTCAAACATTGCCATATTACCTTTCGATCCACGGAGTCGAAGGCCGCCCTCAAGTCAATAAATATGGCAATTGTTGGACGCCTAAAAGTGTGTCTATGTTCTAGGATCTGTCGGAGAGTGAAGATATGATCTATGCACCCTCTACCTGGCCTAAAGCCTGCTTGATTTTCCCTCATTTTTCCTCCCGAGTTCGACTTAGTCTGTTCATGAATACTGAGCCTAGGATTTTAGAGACTATGTTCGTCAGGCTGATTCCTCTATGATTATCACATGAGGACTTGTCTCCCTTCTTGAATATTGGTATAATAAGTGACTTACCCCAATCTGAAGGAACCATCTCTGATTCCCAGACGTTACCTAGTACCTTAGTTAAACTATGTACTACTATGTCACCCGCATATTTACATATACACGCATATCACTACCTTTGTTATTCTTATCGCCACCTGCATAAACCTTATTGTCATTATTTTGTTATCATTATAATCATCGTTATTAACTACGTTCAAAACGTTTACCACATTATTATTATTATTATTATTGTTATTATCATTATTTGATCCACAAAATCACTGTCATTGGTTAAATTTTGTTTTATATATAAATCTATGTAAATTAGAGTAAAGCCTGAAGAAGGGGATCTAATTGAAAACAACAATATTGTTCGCCTATTATATGTCTTGTTCTAATATTAAAAAATGGGAATATTTTTTAAAAATTTAACATTTTCGTTTGTGTTGGCTTTTTTTTTATTTCTTTTTCTTTCAGGCCGAAAATATATACAATGATGACGAAATCGATTTGGGCAATATGGAGCTTGAACAGCATCGCTAACTCTCTCTCTCTCTCACCATTATGTTAACCTTTGTTAACACCTCTTTGTTTTTCTATTCACTGTTTGTTTCATATTTTTTATATATATATATATATATGATGTTATATTATAAAGAGAACAAGAAAAAATAGAGCTGTGCATTTCCACTTTCTGTGTGTGTGTGCATTTGGCCTTCTCCGTTAATTCATAAGCATATACCCGTTTTGTGCCTACACAACCGCCTTATACATACATGTGTAAGTAAATCCTTTTTTTATTAAAGAAATAAATCTGAGCAAGTTACAAGTCACACACATTAATGTATCACAGATAATTCCTTCGTGTGTTATGTTGTGTTGTTACAGCTAACAAAACCCAAACAATGTTATTATGAAATAATTATTAATGATGACTAAGTGTTCAGATGGTGGGTATATCTTTTTTTTTTTTAAACTTAGGTAAGTTTTGGTGTAAAAACAGAGTTTCTACAGTGGTAGATTATAATTGCCGATTATTATTGTTTCCTTTGATTTCTAGAGGAACATAGGGCTTCAGCCGTGCACGTCTCCATTGCGTTCGGTTCTCTGCTAGAGTATTCACCTGGCTCCATGTCTGCCATCACACACGTTTTCATCATCTCCTCTTCACATGACCTCCTCCAAGTCACCCTCACCCTTGCACTGACGACCAAATCGCAGCTTGCCTTTCGGGTTCCACTCGAGCAGTGGCTTGTTTAGTGATGTCACTCACTTGATGGTTTGTTTCCTCAGAGTATGGCCACAATCCAGTCCATCTCCATTTCTTCCTGCCTATTTGTTTCACAATCGGTTCCTGCTGTGTTGGTTCGCTCATTGCCAGAGATCCCAGCCTGTTGCTGATCTTTTCTGGCCAGTCGGCCATCTGATCTTGAGTGGTATTGAGCGAAGACAACCAGCTGTTGATGAAGGTGTGTAGTTTGTTTGAGATGCTCTTTATGACGCGCTGGCCAAGTCTCTGATCCGTATAGCAAGTAGCACTGACTGACTTCACATTGAAGTTGAAAATCCGGATGTTATTTTTGATGCTGAGTAGTGCTGTTGACCTCCACGCAGACTTGAGAGTAGTGAAAGCTTGTCTTGCTTTCCCGATTCTTGCTGCTTTGATATCCTCGTCAGTTCCGTCGGCCTGTGGTTGAAACGATGCTCCCCAGGTAGGCAGGTAAAAGAGGTTGTTTCTTCCAGGTTCCTCCCATTTAGGCCGACTGATTGTTGTCTGTTGTTGTTGTCCTTGTCCAGGAATCTTCATTACCTCTGTTTTCTCTATGTTCACCTGAAGTCCTATCTTCTCTGGATGCTTCTCCTGCCAACTTGTTGTTTGTCGCTTGCATGTCTTCCAGTTTGTGGGAAATCAGACATATATCATCGGCGAAGTCCAGATCCTCCAAGTCTCTTTTTGTGTGAGTCCATTTTATGCCTGTTCCCTCATTGCCCGCTGTTTGTCGCATTATCCAATCTACTGCAATCAGGAAAAACATTGGCGATAGTAGGCAGCCAGCTTGTCTTACTCCTGTCCTCACTTCTTAGAAGGATTCCGTAAGTTTCCCGTTGTGGATTACTTGTCATGCAACTAACTGTTGGATGGTATGTATAATTGTCGGTGGCACCCCTTGGTATTAGCGAAGTAGTTTCCAAATCACCTCTCGATCGACGCTGCGCTGTCGAAAGCCTTTTCAAAGTCGATGAAGTTGACATAGAGAGGTGACTATTGGATAAGTTTATCTGAAATTACAGGCAGTTTGGTATACATTGTTAATTTAATATAATTGGATGACACTTCCAGCTGTGATTTGGTAGATTGAATGACGACATCTCTCGGTGTGTGTGTGTGTGTGTGGCGAAAATGCTTTAACCTTTTTGCCTACAAATAATAATCCTTGTAGACTGTGTGGTATTATTAGACAAGAGACTAGAGACTTCATACTGGTCACACTCACTACCATCTGATGTCCAAGCAGAGTATTTTTTGTACACTACTACAGGAGGTCAATGGCGAGTTTGAATAGCTGGATGGTGGTAATGCCTCTGACTGCAGCACTGGTTGATACGAGTTCGAATTTCAGAAGGGATATGAGTTCCTTGATGACAGGTGAATGTGCCAACAAGCAAGAGACCTAGGTGTAGAAAGGGCTTCCTGTCGATTTTTGCCTGAACCGTGCAATGACAACAATTCAGAGTGTACTGTGATGTAATCGCCAGCCACTTGGCGTATTAGCCTCATAGCATAATTTGACCGATAGGATTCAGTCTGCAGTAAACAAAGGACTCGACACTTGACGCCAGTCATTTAATAATAATAATAATTTATGTTTCGTATAAACGGGGAAGTTTACAAGAAATGCATGCCATTTTTACAGGCACGATCAGTTATGTTATAAGTCACAATCGTGAAGTATCATAAATTAATACTTTTTCAAAAGTTTAAATTCCTGGATTATTGTACAGGTAATCAGTACACAACTTTATCGATTTTAAGAAGGCCTTTGACCGTGTGTGGCACGAAGGCTTATGGCAAGTCATGAATAACTACAATATAGATAAAAACATAATTGAGGTTATTAAGTCTTTATATAACAAATCTAGTAGTGCAGTATCTCTAAATAATCAAACTGGCGAGTTCTTCAGAACAACTATAGGAGTACGCCAAGGGTGCATTCTCTCACCAGTCCTCTTTAATTTATTCCTCGAACATATTATGACACAAACCCTACATGACTTTACACCGACACTTAGCATAAACGGAAGACCAATTTCCAACCTCAGATTTGCTGATGATATAGGCCTCATTGGGGAAAACATTGATCAAGTTCAGGACCTCACCTCAAGACTTGATGTTGCAACCAAATCTGTGGGCATGGAAATCAGCACAGAAAAAAAAAAATCATTAACGGAGGAAACAACTCAGATAGATGTATCAGACTTGATGGACATGTATTAGAAGAGGTTGAAACTTTCAAATACCTTGGGTCTACCCTAACAAAAGATGGAAGGTCCACTAAGGAAATAAAAATTCGACTAAACCTAGCCTCTGCCACCATGTCCAAGTTAGGGAAAATATGGAAGAGCAACATCAGCGTCTCAGCAAAAATGAAACTCTACTCGTCACTGGTCCTCTCTGTATTCCTATATGGATGTGAGAGCTGGACCCTGAATGCAGAGACAGAAAGAAGAATACAAGCCTTCGAAAACAAAAGCTATAGAAGGATCCTAGGAATAAGTTACCTTGAAAGGAAAACTAATGAATATGTCTTACACCAGGTCCATAGACTGGCAGGAAAACAGGAACCACTCCTTTCAATCGTAAAGAAACGGAAACTACAATGGTTCGGCCACACGGTAAGACATGACACACTGTCCAAAACGATTCTACAAGGCACAGTAGGAGGAGCACGAAAGAGAGGTCGACCGAATAAGAGCTGGCTTGACAACATAAAAGAGTGGACTGAAATGCCCTTGGATACGCTACAGAAAATAGCATTAAACCGAGAAGAATGGCGAAGACTGATAGCGCGAACTGTCATAGCACCCCCACGACGAAAGTCAAGGGACTGATTATGATGATGATGATGAATCAGAACAGATTCGTATAAAGGTTAAATTGTAAGCTTCTCACCATCAAGGTTGAGCGACAATACAAACTTCACTCCGTTGCTTGCTGATAGTTATGGCCAACCGGTGAACAGCCTATAGTTTGTCAAGTACTATGCCCCCACGTGATTAATAGCTATTTCAGGAAGAGGAGAACGTCCTGAGAAACTGTACAATGGTATAAAAAATGCAATTATGGATAGTGCATCATCGGAAGGACATTTTGTGTGCGTCAGTGGCACAGCGGTAGAATGCTCGCTGACCGTGCATGTGTTCGATCCCCGGCCACCGACGCACTCCTTCACCATGCTAAGGCAGTAATAAAACTGGTAAAGAGGGAAGGCATCCCCGTCCCGTAAAAGTAAACACCACTGCTACAGAAACTTCAAGCCTCTAGCTTGAAGCCCTCGCTATGTTCCACTGGGAACGTAAAGAAATGACAAAAGGAAGTACATTTACAAGATATATGCAAGAATGAGCTGGAGACTCCTTGGAATGATAGTATACATTTGCAATGTTTAATGCTAAACCTTATTGGTCTCAGCATGGAAACCATGACATTTTCAATGAAAATAGAGCTCTGTTCAAACATTGGTATTGTTGTGTTTTTCATCAAAGCAACCGCATTTTAAGCAAGCAACGAATATGAACAAAAAGCAAGTTTTAGCTTTAATAAAGGCCTAGGTAGTTAAGATCAGATAGAGTATAACAGTGCGCAAATAAAAAGATTAGTGTGAGGTAGGTAAGTGATATTTAAGTGAGAAGTGAATTCAAAGATCTGGAAGATTAGAACGTGCAGGACAAGCTGACCTGTAAGATATCTCAAGAATTTCTGTATGGCCCGTAAGGCGGCATCATGACAAGGAGCTGAGCAGGCTCCTAGATGGTAGGAGCGAAAGTATGTTTTTTTAAACTTTAGATCTGTACAACCCTTATTACTTCTTTTTTGTTGAGGATCCAGACTAACGTTTAATTCTCGAGTTGTCAAAAAATGCATGTTGCTATCCTACAGATTGGAGCGATTCACATTTGTGACCACCACCACCGTATCTGCCGACCAGCAGGCGTTACCCGCGCTTTTTTATAATTTTATACACTTATCAAATCCAACAATCAACACCTGGTTTTGTTATCTCTTTACCAATGTGCCAACTTGACAACGCGAAAATGCCCCCATGCTGAGGGACTATGATAACACAGCGAGACGTTCAGAAAACTCTTGCTTTGATTCTTTTTCTTGGACACTCTGGGGTTAATTTAAATTGTTTATAATCAACAATGATTAAGTTGTTATATATATAAGCTGAGATTTTTTAAATTCTGGTTTAATAATAATAACTAGGCTAATAGTGAAACGTCAGTAAGAGAAACAATATCGTTTTGTTTGTCATTCATTGGGAAATACAAAAAACCTTTATTATTATTATCATTATGACTAATTGCACAATTTATATTCACCATCTTGTTACCCTATAGACAAAACACCATGATGATTGGTTTACATTTGGATTTATATTTGCAAAGTTATATAGGTGTATTAGAGTTAAGCCTGCAGATGAGATCTAATTGAAAGCACAATGTGGTTCGCTTAAGCAGGTGTTGTTCTAAATTATACTGTTAAAGTTGACGACCAATAATGTGTGAATTACAGTATTCATATAAAGTATCTTTTTTGGCACAGATGCTGTTTCTTGATTTTGGATTTTTTGTTTGATGTTTTTGTCCACGAATCTTGATGGGTAACCATCTTGTATGAAGGTTTCTTTCAGGAAGTTTAGTTCTTCTTCCATGGTATCAGAGCTGCAGATGCGTCGGACGCGAGTGACAAGAGATCTAATTAAGTTTCTTTTCCAACTGACAAGCTTCTACAGCTGGGTTCCAATCAGTCGGAAAAGAAACTTAATTAGATCTCTTGCCACTCGCGTCCGACGCATCTGCAGCTCTGATACCATGGAAGAAGAACTAAACTTCCTGAAAGAAACCTTCATACAAAATGGTTACCCATCAAGATTCGTGGACAAAAACATCAAACAAAAAATCCAAAATCAAGAAACAGCATCTGTGTCAAAAAAGATACTTTATATGAACCTCGACTTCAAAGGAGACCTACTCAGTGACGTCCTTAGAAGGAGAATCTCCACCTCTTTAAGAATTACAGTGTTCACAGAAAATACCCAGCCAGACGTGAGAATAAGAATGGAGAGTCTTTTTTTCGGCAGCGAATTCATTCACTCTTAGGTGTACATTCACATTTATATATAATTATTTTGTGCATTTGTGTGTGTGTACATTAGGATTGTCAAACAAAAATTTTTAAAAAATCAGAATTAGTTAGGGTTATTGTTTTTACGTCATCAAAGTGTTTCCAAAAATGGGATAAATGATGAAATTGTAACCCGGGGGGTGAAGATTGCTAAGTATTGACAAGGGTTGCGTAATATGAAAGACATCCAGAAAAATAGGATGTTAATGAAAGCGCATGGAGATAAGTGTCCAAAGTAAATTATTTAATAGGTAGGGAGAGTAAATAACCCAGTCGGTTCCTTTTTTTAGGACCTGAGATATGTGGGTAAAAACGTGGGCACTTTTTCGTTCGTAACGTAGGTAAAGTGGGAAAACGTGGGCTATTTTCAAAACTGACATGGGCAAAGTGGGAAGAATGGTGGGATTTCGTTTTTGTAGCGCAAACATATCTAAGTATGTAATTACATCTGAAATGCATGAGGTGAAGCACATTTCAGCCTGAATATTATACAATTAGTTTAATATAGCATTGTGCTTCAGTTTTCTTTGAAAAAGAGACATGTCACCGATCCACATTGTATAGAAGAACTAAAAGATTGAAGAGGGAGTTGCTTGGTGAGGTTGCCAAGATAATACTTCCCGATTTCAGCGAGGAGGCTGGTGAATGTCTAATAGATGAAACTCCTTGTAGCGTCGTAAACGTGCAAAGTGACATGCAAATCACTTTACCAAGTGGGTTTCTTAGCATTTCATGAGATGATTGATAAGGTGATGCCTCGGGCGCTCCGTCGTCCCATGAGAAATGTTCCAATAATGCAAAAGGACGCAATTCAAAGGCAGAACTTAGGGCGACAGTGTTAGAGGTTATGCTGACCACTAAAACTTCCATTGTTGATAGTGTGAAGATAATGCGACTGTTCAAACGGCATCTTCCAAGTTAACCAACAAATATAAGACACCTTCTCAAAACTAGCCAGTCATGCCCCTCAACTGTTATTGGTAGTGGAGTTTACTATGATATAGGTTTGCAAAGTATACTTTTGCCTATACTGAGTTCTTGGTGTCAGTTTGCATCTTTTGATCGCGTGAGTCTGCAGCTGAATGTTGATGGATTGTCACTTTAAAGGATTGGTTGAGAAAAAGATGTTACTAAAATTTCATGCAAAAATTCGAAAGAAAGCATTATTAACAAAGTAGTAGAATTTAGAATTATACCTAAGGTAGAAGAAGGGATTGGAGAAGTTTCTTCTGTATACATAAATCAAAGTTTTCTATCCGGATCTCTGACTGTTTCTAAGAGGCTTCTTTTGACTTTATAGATGACTTTGAATGAGTTCTCCCTACACATGGTGAGTGATCATCAGTGTTAAATATATGTTCAGTTATATAGTACTCCTTATTGATCCACTGTTACCTTTTTGTATCCAACAGGGATAATATTCCTTGACTCTTTTAGATAAAACGCTCATCGAACGACCTATCTATCTGTCTCGTTCCATATAAGCAAGTAACTTGGTAGATATACATAGGAGTGGTCAAATGCAATAGTTTATCTTTGTAGCTGGTGAATAACAGTGGACGGCTTAAGAATACCAATCGTAATATAACAGCAGGGGATGTTCTTTTCAGGGCGTTAGATATTGTTCTGTTTAGGATGTCGGCAAGAAGGTCGTCTTTGGACGCCAAATTCATGCATAGCATGCATCTTCTTTGGCACAGAGATGGGTTGTTCTCTGCTGGTTTTCGGCTTCATATGTTTATCTACAAGGCACGATGGATATCCGTTCTCAATTAGTGTCTTCCTCAAAACAGTGACCTCTTCTTCTACTGATTCGCGGCTGCAGATTCTACGGATTCTAGTCAGGGCAACTCTGAACAATAGGAACCCAAAACGAAACGACCTACGACCGCTCAGATGACCTTGAGCAACCGATCAGGTGACTGTTATTTCCAGCAATAGGGGTTGGGGATATACGACACCAGCCTCCAGAAGAAACATATTGAGGCGACCCCTAAGCGCAGGGCATGTGTATTATTGCCTATTATCTAGCACTTAGTGCTGTCTGGGACGACTATTGTCGGTTTATTTGAGCCTTCTGATTGGTCCTTGACAAGGTCATTTGTGCGTTCATAGGCCGTTTCGTTTCTGGTTCCTATTGTGTAGAATTGCCCTAGTCAGTGTTGGAAGAAAAGAACATGAACCACAAAACCAATAATTTACGGAACATTATAATACGGGTAGGTATCCACGATCATATGAATTTGTTAGGTATGTAATATGTTTACTAGTATTCCCTTGAGTTCCGAGTGATGAACACAGCTTCACCAGGACTTTTCTCTTCTACCTTGTTCTCTTCGGACCTCGTGAACTGGCTCCACAATTTGCCATAGAGATTCCATTTTTTCATCAACGTGACTTTTGGACATTCAAATAATCGTCGCTTCGAATTCGACGGTCTTACGTGTAATGTTACTGAACGATCTCCTCAGTATGTAGCCAATCCATCTTCATTTCCTGTGGTATATTTCTTGGGCGAGCGGTTCTTGACAGCTCTGTTGCGAGACATCCTGTTTGCCTATGCTTTCTCGCCAGCTATCCGGCATTCAGTAAAGAACCAATGACGACGGCTGTTGACAAAAATCTGCTTTTGATGAAGTGATAAGTCTCTGAACCATGTAGAAGCAATGACTGGATTTTAGCGTTGAAAATCTGAATCTTGCTCCATAATTATGAGTACAGTGCATTTCCACACTGATTTCAGCCTAATGAATGTCTGTCTTACTTCTTGTATCCTACCTTTGACATCCTCATCTGTGCCATCTGTAGTTGAAATGATGCTGCCTAGATACGTGAAGGAAGATAATTCCCTTAGGTTTCTCCCACTGGTGGTGATTGATGGTTGTCGACATTGTTGCTGGTCTCTTGTTGTCTTCATTACCTCTTTCTTCTGTGTGTTCACTTGAAGTCTTGTCCTCATCTTCGCTTCTGCTAACTTGTTGTTTTTCGCCTGTATAACTTCGAGTTTGTGTGATATTAGACATATAGCATCCATGGAGTCTAAATCTTCAGCAGTCTTTCCGTCGGTCCAATATATGCCCGTTTTCTTGCTCTGTACAGTCTGTCGCATCTTTCGGTTCTCAATAATCAGGAATATCACCGATGTTTTGAGGCGCCTTATTGCCTCTAACCCTGTTTTCTAATGTTCGGTAAAGGCCTTGGTGTGAGTCCCTGTAATGGGATCCATAAAGTTGTAGCGGTAAATAATTCCGCAAAATTATTAACCACAGCAATCATCACTCAACACTGGATGCTGACCATCACTGTTTAAGTCGACTTGTTTAGCTAAAGGCTTACGGTCAAGCATCCCCACCATTTGGTACTCCGTCGTGTCACGTGCATGCACGATTACTAGCTAGCTAAGCATTCATCTCTACCCGCGGTTTGGTCCCGAATAATAATACGTACTTTGGACGACAAAATCTGGTCTTTGCTTATCTTTGGTACTCGAAGTGAGAAGTTGTTGGTATAAGATCTTGCGTTAGTATAATCCGTACAACTCGCGAACGTCGATACCCTCCGCCCCAAAACTGGTGAGCCCAACCACAAACTTCATCTTCAATAAATATGCAGATAAACCGGGTGAGTTCGTTCCTTTTTGTGTTTGTTCCTGTACTCTTTTGTAATCGGCATTTTCGTCATGAGTGATCCTAGCCCCAAGGTTATTCGAATTCGCTCAACCGCCAAAACAATCCAGCTAGTACCATATTGGCCAGATAATGCTGAAACGTGGTTCCAGATTGCTGAGTCTGATTTTTGTGAGCATGGCATAACTGATCAACGTTCACAGCTCCTTGCAGTTATTCACGCCCTACCGCGGGAATTCAGCAGGTGCGTAACTCTGCAGACGTCGGCAAGTAACTCGTACGAGTTGCTCAAAGCATCCGTCCTCAAGAGAAACGTTCTCACGGATCGACAACGTCTGGATGAGTTATTTCGTAACATCGAGTTAGGGGATCAGTCAGCCGTGAGCATGCCGGCAAGAATGAAAGAGATTATTGGCCAAAGTCAGTTCGATGAAGGACTGTTCAGAGAACTATTTTTATCCAAACTGCCACAGTCAGTTCAGACTGTACTTGTGACACTTCGGGGTGTCCTCATGGATGACTTAGCTGTCTCTGCAGATAGAATTCTAGAGATAACGAAACGGCCAGTTACCGAAGTATACTCAGTTACCGAACAGGCTTCGAAGAAGGATTCTGCAATGATAGAGTTAATCAACTCCGTCCAGCAGATGCTTAGGTCAAACAAGCCCAGCAATTCCTCCTGCCGTCGTTCTAAATCCCCTCAACGACTAAACGCACGTGGACGATCTAAGTGCAACACACGTTCTCTCAGAAATCCTGACTGGTGTTGGTATCACAACACCTATGGCAAGGAAGCGAAATGTTGTCGAAAACCTTGTGATTTCGGCAAAGCCTCCAAGTCTGTGGGAAACTATCCCGTCGGCACGCGTCAGCGGCAACCGTCGCCGGTGGCACTAGCCGCTTACTTTACATCCATGATGTAATGAGCCAGACTAGATATCTAGTCGACACAGGCGCCGAAGTCAGCGTCCTTCCTGCTACAGCAGCAGATCGACAGAAGGATCCTAACTTCAACCTACAGGCTGCAAATGGAAAACCAATTGCAACCTATGGTCGAAAATACGTCTATCTGAACGTAGGTTTACGCAAACCTATTCAGTGGATTTTCCTAATCGCTGACGTCACAATGCCCATCATTGGCACGGACCTACTTAATCATCATGATTTGCTCGTAGACGTCCGCCGTAAACGATTAATTGACAACACTACTAGTTTGTCAATCAAAGGCATAACTTACAGTGGCCCCAGCTTGTCAATCGTTAAGATGAAAGCAATCCTCGATCCAACTTTTCAACCGATTGTTGACAAATATCCGAAACTGAATTGCCCATCTAACGACCTCCCGTGTATAACCAGCAATGTTATGCACCACATCATAACCTCAGGACAGCCCGTGACATCTAAAGCACGACGACTGGCACCTGACAAACTGAGAATTGCCAGAAATGAATTCGATCATATGCTCACCCTTGGCATCATTCGGCCATCGAATAGTCCATGGGCATCCCCATTGCATATGGTTTCGAAAAAGGATAGTAACGATTGGCGACCCACTGGTGATTACCGGCGAGTGAACGCCAAAACAACTCCTGATTGCTACCCTTTGCCTCACATACACGACTTGACGGCAACGTTATCTGGAGTATCTATATTCTCAAAAATCGACTTGGCTAAAGCGCATAACCAAATCCCGATGGCAACGGAAGATATTCCGAAAACGGCTATCATCACACCTTTCGGACTTTTCGAATTCCTACGTATGCCATTCGGCCTCCGGAATGTGGCCCAAACATTCCAACGCTTCATCAACGAAGTATTTCGCGGTCTCGACTTTGTATATGCATACTTAGACGACTGCCTCATTGCCAGTCCAGATAAGGAAACTCACCTTAGACACTTGGACTTGGCATTTGAAAGGTTACGCCAACATGGTGTTACCATCAATATCCAGAAGTGTCAAATAGGCGTTGACTCACTCGACTTCCTGGGTCACACTATTGACTGTCAGGGCATTCGCCCACTGGCTACTTCGGTCGATCACTCTAAAAAAACGCGCTCTGGACGTCACGTTAGATTACCAGAATACCTTCACACCTATTTCACATAACTGAGTGACACATCCATTTTTTTTGTTGCATCATTTAACACAAGTAAATGATATTTTTCCTATAATCGTACATAAAATTAAATTCGATGTATATTTTTTTCCCGATATTTTGAACTTTACATTATTTTACTGTACAGTAGATACATGTCATATTTTTTTTGGTAACAAAAAACGTTTATTTGGTACATTTTTCTTGACAAGGTTCTCAGCATTCTTGTTTTCTTTTCCAGGTGCAACGGGCACTGGACAGGAAACAAACGAGGCACGGGATCCAACGAACAACATTGAGGAAGCTATGTACAGACACCATATTAGCATAGGCAGACAGACCAGCAGGCTCTCCATCAAGCCGCCCGGAAGATTCTTTTCACTCATCAGGGAACCATCGAGATTTTTTTACTTCCGGCTGGTTATGACTTAGGGTCCTCACAAACCCACTAGGGGGGAGTGAGCTGTAGTGGTAAATAATTCCGCAAAATTATTAACCACAGCAATCATCACTCAACACTGGATGCTGACCATCACTGTTTAAGTCGACTTGTTTAGCTAAAGGCTTATGGTCAAGCATCCCCACCATTTGGTACTCCGTCGTGTCACGTGCGTGCACGATTACTAGCTAGCTAAGCATTCATCTCTACCCGCAATTTTGCCCCGAAATATACTACGTACTTTGGACGACAAAATCTGGTCTTTTGCTTTATCTTTGGCACTCGAAGAACGAACACTATAGAAGTTGTTGGTATAAGATCTTGCGTTAGTATAATCCGTACAACTCGCGAACGTCGATACCCGCAGTCACTAAAAAGTCATTAGAACAGTTGACTCTATGGTGAGTGTGTCCAGGAGATGACAAGGAATTATAACCTTTCCACTCATCTGTAGATCCTTGCTTCACCAGTCGAGTAATAACACGTATTTAAGTACTTGACTTTCCACTTGCTGTCCTCTCCACGGATCCCTTCCGTACAGAGGTATCACATAAACCAATCACCTAAACATTATTCACTCGTTCTTGACTGGGGTTGTATTTTCTTTTAATACGACAGTTTCATTTAAATGTACGACGACACCTTCTCCTCCTAATAAGGAAGTAAGTCTCTCCATTTTCCAGGATACGACATCCCTGAAGTGCTGTTACCACTGGATTTTCGATACAAAAATATCTTCAGTTTCAGCAACTGCACCTGTCATGGGCTGTTTTAAAACTCAGTAATTACAGATATACAAGATCTGGGCTAAGGAAAAATGGGATTTGGCAAATATGTTCCTACGAAATACTAGAATCCTCAAGTTACCTCCCCTGACAATAACTCTTCTCAGGCCAACTGCACAACGATGCAAATATCTATCAACAGACCTGCTGAAGCTTTTTATGGTCAATATACCTCCGCATGAACAAGTCCTCTCTTTCCTAATCAACCACACATCTAAGCAATGCTTGGAGACTTGCTCCTCATCAAATTGCAAACGCAACTAATTTAGAACAGGCATTTGACTCGAATCAAGTGGAACAGAAGCTTCAACTAACGCGAATAAATCTCATTGGAACATTCAAGGTCAGTGGTGCGGATGTACTCCATTGGTGATTAGTGGTGCTGAAAGTTCAACTTGACCAGGTGTTGAATGGGCTTATAATGGTTTGTGGCGCTCTGCAGTGTTGAAGTAATTTGACAATTACTTCGTGGTCAACATTGTAGAAGGTTTTTCCAAAGTCGATGGAGTTGAGGTGCAGAATTGACTGCAATCCCAAGGACTGTTCAATAAGCTTCTCAGTGTAGTCCACAAGCAATTTAATTTTGCTCGAATCCGCCTTGCCCTGGTAGATTTCTGCATCCATGGAACCTTTTAGTTTTTCCAGAATGATGTGGCTTAATTCTTTGATTTGAGAGGACATGGAAATGATTCCGCGCCAGTTCTTGCATATATTTAGGTCTGCCTTTGCTAATTTGACAAAGTAGCCTTTCTTCTAATCGGTAGCTACCTTAATATTAGTTTTTTATCATTTTTGGGATTCTTCAATGTATCCGGCGGCCTGCTTAAATCCATGGGCTACCAGAAATTTCATCCTTCAAAATGATTTAAATCTTCTGCAATGCTCACTGTTTTCGTGGATCATATGCAAGAATGTCATTCTGTGTAATCATTTTTTAACGTTGCATCACCTGTGTATTGACGTTTATTTCAAATCATGCGTCCTACTTGGAACGTATCTGTGGAGATTTGCCAACCTCCCGCTCTCCCACAGGAGTCCTCATAGTCAGATTAAACCAATTTCTGTACATAAATTCGTCGAGATAACTGTATATAACTGTTTATCACTCATCAACTCTTTGGATGGAATTTTCGTGAGTCCTATCGAAAGGATCAATAAAATCACCCATATGATTGATCACGTTGAGAATATAGCCCAGAGATGACAGATAGCTACACGTTTTCTCCCTTTCAATTAGCCTGTTGCCTTAGTAGCGCTTAAATACCAGATATGGGTGAAATTTATTGTGTAATTCGTGTAAAGTATCCATAATTCCCTCTGTCTACTTTGAACTTATCTAGCCGGTTACTCAAGGTTTTTTGGAGGCTGACGCTATCGACGTTTGCGGATTGTACGGAGTATACTGACGCAAGATCTTATACCAAAAACTTCTATAGTATTTGTTCGTCGTGTATCAAAGACAAAGCAAAAGGCAAGATTGATCGTCCAAAGTACGTGATATATTTCGGGACTAAATAGTAAACCGTGTTGAGTGCTTAACTAGCTAGTAATCGTGCATGCACGTGACACGACGGAGTACCAAATAGCGGGGATGCTTGACCGGAAGCCTTCGGCTAAACAAGTCGACCAAAACAGTGATGGTCAGCATCCGATGTCCAGTGATGATTGCTGTGGTTAATAATTTTGCGGAATTATTTACTATTACAGCTCAATCTCCCCCTAGTGAGGCTGTTGCAGTGAGGGTGGGGACTGCCATTCTGATGCAGGACGTCACAATTATGTGTTTTCTGAAAACACTTCTGGGAAAGAGGCATATGAGTTCAACCCTGCTATGATTTTTCCAAGTATCATGACCAACATGAGAGTATTGTTTTCAGGCTTGAGATTCTCTGAGTGGTAAGTCAAGAGGTAGCCCACAAAATTGGATTTACTGTCTATGTATTTGCCGAGAGTGTGGATTCACTATACTTTTTGATTTACTTTGCTCACTTATATTTATTCATGTTTCTAATAATTATGAGCAGGCCCTGCCTATTGTTTACATCCTCTGTGAAATGTATATATATTCTGGCCGCCAGGGTAGAACAAGTAGCTACAGGGATTTTTGTATCATGTTATAATGCACACATTCTACTGAAATTTTACCACATTATCTTCTGAAGTTGTTTAAAGTCTTCTCAGTTAACGCTAGAATTGAATGATGATGGGGCTAAAAGTGTCGAATGCCACTAATATAGACTAGGGCTGAGATTTCGGCTATGTAGAGGTGCAGATGCATCTAGTGTTCTTCACCACTACTGAAAAGGGTGTGGAAAGAAAGCAAGGTATCTACGGATTGGAAGAAATGCTACATAACCAAACTGCCGAAGAAAGGAGAATAAGTCAATCCAAGAGGTGGAGCGGCATCATGCTCCCGTCCCTTCCAAGCAAAATACTAAGCCGCATCATCCTGGAGAGAGAATCAAACATGCCAACCTGGATGAAAAACTTCGACCACGACAGTTTGGATTCAGGAGGAACAAGTCATGCATCGATCAAATCGCAACACTACATATGATCATTGAACAGAGCTTGGAATGGCAATCAGCTATCTATCCCGACTTTATTGACTTTGAAAAGGCCTTCGACAGCGTTTATCTAGAAATTTGATTTGGCAACTAATTCGCTACTACCAAGAAGTGCCGCAAACAATTTCACATCTCATCCAAAAGTTGTACGACAATGCTGCATGACAAGTAATCCACAACGGGAAACTCACGGAGTCCTTCGAAGAAGTGAAGACGGGAGTAAGACAATACTATTTCCAATGATTTTGCTGATCGCGGAAGACTGATTAATGAGATAGACACACAGCGTGCAACGAGGAGACAGGCACAGAATGGACCCACACAAAAAATTGAGAGATCCGGACTTTGTCGACGACAAAAGTCTGATTTCCCGCAGAATGGAAGACACACAAGTGAAATGCGATACGTTGGCGGAAGAAGCATCCAGAGAAGATAGAACTTCGGGTGAACAAAAAGAAAACAGAGGTGATAAAGATTTCCGGCCAACAGCGATAGCAACAGCAACAACGACAACAGACAACCAATGGGAGGAACCTGAAAGAAACAACCTCTTTTACCTACCTGGGAAGCATCGTTTCAACTACAGGCGGACGGAACCGATGAGGATATCTAAGCGAGGATCGGGAAAGCAAGACAAGCGTTAGTTACCCGCAAGTCTGTGTGGAGTGGATCAGCAGCAATCAGCGTGAAAAATAAGGAGCCAGTGCTTCTATACGCATCAGAGACTTAGTGCCGCGCCACATCACGAAGGCACTTCAAACGAACTGCACACCTTCATAAACAGCTGTCTTGGCTCAATACTTCGCTCATGATCAGGTGTCCTGCCAGAAAATATCAGCGACAGGGATCTCTAGCAATGAACGAACCAACTTAGCAGGAGCCAATTGTGCAACAAATATGCAGGAAGAAATAGAGGTGGATTGGCCATACTCTGAGAAAACCACCGAGTGATTGACATCACACGCCAGGTTATTTGTCGAGTGGAACCCGAATTAGAAGTGGTGAGTTGGCCATCAGTGTGATGGTGGCATTAAAGGAGTCCTGTGAAGAGGATACGAAAGCATGTGTGCAGACGCGGAGTCGGGTGAAAACGTTGGCGGAGAACCGAACGCAGTGGGGACATGCGGTTGAAGCCCTATGTTTCTCTGGGAACTAAAGGAAAGAGTAGTAATAATAAGCATGCATCTGGAAGGACTACTACCGAGATGTGCGTTAAATGTGCATTTCATATGCAGTGAAGCAATCTGTAGAGAAAAGACCGTATCCAATATCCACTATCGTTTTTGCGAGCTAGTATGAACCAATTTGATCTTTTTGTGTCCGCTTCTTGATTGTGAGGCAAAGGTTCCTGACCTTTGGTAAACTTCTGCATAGTCCGTGCTGCCACTTGATTGTCATAGATTTGGTTAACTCCAAAAGGAGTAGTGCTGGGCCTAGTTAAATGTTGTTTGTAGTATGCAGTGTGTTAAGACTTTATTACTACTGTGAATGGAGTTGATCCCTTCACCGGTTGGTCCTCCGGTATCTTCGTCAAAACAAAAGAGGTAATAATAATAGGAGATCAAAATAAAAGACAGAAAAGGAAATAAAGAATACGCAAAAACAGAGAACTAAGTATATTTGAAGTTGATATATATATATATAATATCAGTAATGATAATAATAAGGTTAGTAGTTGCATTTATCAGGAGAGTAAGACGGGAGAGAATCTAAAGAAGTAAAACGACGACATTGGTTGCCTACCCATGAATGGTATTTGGGATTTTAGGGGGATAGGCCATTTGGACGCAGTACTTGTGCCGCTGCACGATTTTCCAGCATTCGCCTAAAGGTGACCACAGACGGTACCATAGCTACATCTGCCGGTAAGGAGTTCCAGGGACGGTAAACTCGCAGTGAAAGGAAGTGGGAGCGCACTCAGATCCCCGCTCTCCGATGAGCTATCCTTCTTCGATTTCCACCAAGAAGCCTATGCCTACTCAATCGCAGAACACCTTTGTTTGGGTGATTCCGGTCATTTTTTATTTTGTAGGCAGTAATCAAATCCGCATCTAAGTCTACGGTAGCTAAGTGTGAATAGGCCTGATTTATTTAGCCTTTCATCATACGGTTTATTTCGAGACTAACCACTCCTTTTGTTGCCCGTCTTTAAAATTCTTTCCAAGAGGTTGGCATCTCTTCTAAGCAGTGGGGGTGCAATGACATTATGCACTTCAAGGTGCGGTCTGACGTATGTTCTGTACAACTTTAGAAAGAGCTCAAGAGGGAGTGCACCTAACTGTCTATGCGTTAAGTGTATGACTATATATGCCCTCGCCACCTCTCCCGTTTAATTCAGTCTTGTGTCCATTTTTCCGTTAGAACTAGATCTAGGTCGTGCTCCGACGTTGTGCAAGACAAGCTTTCGTTGCACAGGGTGCAACTTGCATTCTGCAGACTAAATGTGAGTAATTTCACTACTTTGCACTTTTCCAGGTTGAAAGTCGTACCGTAGTGTCATGGCATCTTCAGTCGGTCTGCTCACCACCAGTCCCGAATACATTCGAATGAAATCAGCACTACAGGGTTTCCACTTATATGAAAAGCATGCAGATAGTACGTTTATCATTTGAGGTGATTATTGTGGTATGAATACATTATCGGATACATCTAATGACTGTCATCCAGCGGTAGAATTCATACTTGAGATGTCAAACAAGTCTGTTATTCATTTTCTTGATGTGAAATTGGCAGGCACTAGTGACAGAACTCTGAAGAGATGAGTTGATAAAAGGCTGTTGTGCAATGACAGATTTCCACAGATAAACAGCCTCTTGTGGTTGACGGGACTTGGTTCAGTCACTCGAAACTAGTATTCGGTCAATCAGTAGTCTTGATGAAGCTCATGAAAAATGAAGTCTTCTCAAAAAATGACAGAAAATGAGTATTCCTCATGTTCAACAGGCTGAAATATACAGTCGAAACCTGTGAAATGTTATTTGACGTCCATATCCGAAAACATTGACACAAATAAACCCTAAATACGAATGTGACTTAGCTGCCAGAGTCTCGCAGCTTGGCTGAGAATAGTGCTTTTCGGATGCACACCACCGTTTATTAACCTGGAAGAGGATTTCCGGCAGATGGCTAACTCTGTGGGCATCTATCAGTCCAGTGGTTCCTATGGTATATCGGCCGTTCAACGCCAATTTCAGTTTACAGTTGACAATTTATTTAGGATAGTAGGCTATATGCCTGTGTTAATCCTTTCGATTTGTTACACACAGGAGGTCCAATCTCGCCTTGAATGAATCAACGGATGGCGCCGATACGACGTGTTCTGGTAGGAAGTTCCAATGGTTCGATGCGAAAAACGGATCTCCAAACGCAGACGATTCGACCGTGGCTTTTGAACCTTGAGGTGATGTCCTCGCAATTGGTTGGTGCTAGAAGGAAGAAATGATTTAGACAAATTCGCTCCAAAATCATTTCTCAGGATACGGTATGCTAGTATTAAGTCACCCCTAAGTCGTCTGTATGACAGTGGAAATAAACCCAGTCGACTTAACCTCTCCTCATATGAGAGGGTTGAGAAACTCTTGATTAGCTTAGTTCCTACTCTTTGCACCCTTTCTAATAAGTCTATTTCGTATTTGAAACACGGGCTCGCTGCCTGGATCCCATATTCCAAATGAGGTCTGATATAAGTCGGATATAATATACGAAATATATCAGCGTCACAGTTCGCAAAAGCCTTGAGTATGGCCCATCCACGTCATCGTTGTCATGAGTAAGCACTAAGTCCAGCAAGGAAGATCCTTGGGTAGAACCGAATCTTGTACTACCTAATAATGTTGTGCCAGGGCATTTTCCATGGTAGTCAAGAGTAACCGGCTGTCAAACTTATTAGCGGATCCTGGAGATGTGACAGCTACCCAGTCAATATGACGTGCATTAAAGTCACCTAGAATAAGACAGCTACTGTGTTTACTCCATTATTTGAGGTGATCTAAAATAAAGTCATCACACTGACAAAAAGGACTTCCATACAGAACACCAGAAGTATGGAATGACGCCGCTCCGTTTTGACAAGGAGGAAGCAAGACTACAAGAAGAGCTACAGATAGTCCTAATATGCAAGAGCTATACGATTTTGATCGCCATTACTATCTCAGTCGTGTTGAGTTCTGCTTCAGTCAATTTACTACACATGTCCACTTCCTACAGAGTCAATTTTCATTACTTTTTGCTTTGAATAATTCCTGGTATTTTTCACTTGTCACGTTCATCTATTCAATAAACTAAAGCTTTTTTCAGTGTTGTATATTCATGATTCTCACCTTGTCGTACAATACTTCAATTGCCTAATAATACTCCTATTTCTACAAACCCTCTCAAAATTTAAGCTTTACATAAACCATCCTATTAAAGTACGTAACTGATTCTTTGTTGCTTGATGTTTAGTTACAGTTATAATGCAAAATATTTTGGTGAAATTCACTGGGCTGTTAAAAAATCATATGGAAACGATTGTACACCTCGACAATCGACTGACTGAAGAGAGTCTGCTCCCCAAACCACATGTCTTAAGTGTTAGTTTGTATGGAAATGATTTGTTACAAACTTTGATTTTCCAAATACTAGTTGTTGTGTAGCTATTGAGAATGTTAGCATGTTCCTGTCCAAGTTTGTACACTGTCACGTCTACGAGGTAGGGGCTCGCTCGTGTGTCACCACTATCCAGCCCCAGGTAGTATAAGTGACAGGTGGTGACCTTGACTGGTTGTGCTGGAGAGTGCTGAGGAATATCCCAAAAAAATCATTCCGGCTTCTGCGGGGTCATTGAGGAAGATGTGAGAGTTAGAGGTTCGATCTGTTAGACTGTGATAGAATTCACTGATCATCTAGTTGTTGTCGTCGAAGAGTGGGGATATTACGCGTATATTTGTGCTATTTTCCCTTTTTATTCATCCTACATTTCAGGCCTGTCTTTGCAGACAAAAGATCATTCTGGAGATTTTCATAACTCCTTTGCGAAAAGGCTATAACTAAAGAATATTCACACGCATAGTATTATTACTGGTGGTAAAAATCATAAAATTTCTTAAGAAATTTCTCCAAACAGAACTGGTAGTTAAGAAAGTGCATTCGATCACAAGCGAGTACATATTCGATGGAGCAGGCGACAGATAATTCTAAAATTGCAGTAACAGCAATCCTCGTGTGGCAACAGATGTCGAGTATGAGGTGATTTTGTCAAAGTAGCGAAGTGTGGTTGTCTGCACTGGTTGTTCAATGCGGAATAACCACTGCCATTTCTCTAGTCCTTGAGTTTTAGCCGGCGGAACTTTCTCGAGGAAGTTTGCAGCGTGACCATCAAGCTAACTGATTCATTATTAGGATGCTTGCTGAAACGAAATTCTTTGGTTGATCTCTAGTGAACACTCATGGAACTAAATGGCTTAGTGGTAACATTTGTGACTGCAGGATTGGGCGACATGCTTTCAAATCTCTAAGAGCGAGTGGATTCGGCCAAGGCTCCGGGTAAGCCTTGTTGACAAGTTTCAACGAATACGAAGTCCAAATCCAAGGCTTCCTAACGATTATATCTAACTGGAGTCGATTCTGACTGGTCATTCTTTTGTCTAGTTGGCAGATAGCCATTATTGGTGCAACACAAACTCTGGTTGAAAGACAATCAGCATAATAAATTGTTGTACATAAGGCCAATAGGTAAAAACTGTTACTATGGCATCAGGAATACCAAGCATACTACATTCCCAGGTGGCCAACAACTATAGTGATGGTGCAGTGTTTGGTATTGCTTGTGAATACAAAGCGACTTTCGTATAACTTAAAAGATATTATTATTACTGTTTTTAAAAGAAACACCGTGACTCAAGTTCTGTAAGTTGTCATAATTTTAAGACAATAGTGCGTTCCATCGCTGCTGAGGTTGAGGTATTTTGTATTCTAAAACCACTCTTATTTGTTCGTGTTTTTATGTGAGGCTATTCTTTCCAATATGAATAAGTGATCTGAATAACTCGATCATATCAGTAGCTGAAACCTGCTTCAACTATCTGAAATGGACTTTTACTCTAGCAGTTTTAGTTGACATAAAAATTTGGGAAGCCTTTGTTAATCATATTACATTATTTGCTGTCATTGTCATAAAATCCACATTTATTATTAGACCATCTAGCTGTTGTCGCTGCCTAGTATTCTGTTCATGGTGTGATTTTAGAGTACTATAACCACTATCACATTTTTCTCCACATCGGCTGTGAAATGGAGGATTACATACAGAGCAGGGTCGAACACGTTGGAATAAATGCATGTGGTGGGTACTGAGAGGGTAACAAGACGTTACTATCCACTGAAAGAGCCAGCACAAATGTGTACATTTTTCCTTTCCATTATAATATGTTATTTTTGTGCATAGCATCTTGTACGAACTTGAGTATTGAGTTATTTAGTATTTTTACCTTCTTAGAGTGAGATGTCATCAAGAGGACTTGAAATCTGGGAGCAATGTAGTAGTGATGTAGTGATCAGCGATTGATAGCTGGTGGTAGTGGGTGCTGCAGCGAACACCTTTGAGAGCAACTGAATCATCTCACTTGAATCTACCACCAGATAAGATAACCAGTCGGTTATCTCTGTTTCAAAAGCTTTTATATCCACTGTCCTTGTTTCTAAGATCGGACAGTAGATTTTGGTTCATCCCCGAAATTTTATTATAGGCTAGTTAAGGCGCGTCATACAGTCGGTTGCGTTGTGCTACGGAAACTTGGTACTCATTTGTGGTTTTCTGAATTACATAGAATTGATGATTGAGAAATTTGTATTTTAAATGCATAGGGATAGCTATGAACAAAGAAAGCAAGAATATTAGGAAAATATATTCGAAATCTCGTGACGCCTAGATTTAGGATATTTTAAATAATATTGGGGTAATTTATGAAAGTTTTGAGACAATGCTAATTTTGTGGCGTTTGCACGAAATTTTCAAATTTTATTAACACTTAAATACGTTGAAATTTATTATTTTGGGTAAGGTCAAAGCTTCTTAGCTATCAAAATTAGCGGGTGCACTACAGAAACGTCAGGTCCACATTTTTCTGTGAGGAGTATTTTCTTGCCTTTGGGGGACATTTTGCAGTGTATATGATGTCTGCTACGACGTTTCTGCAGTGCACCTGATGTCAGTTGTGGCGGGTTTAGAAAATTCCACCAAATGTACAACACACGCCCAAGCTTACAATAATGCTGAATTAAATCTCAGTAATTCTGAAATAATTCTAGCATCCTATAGTGAGTAAATTCTGAATCTGTTCTCGAGTGGTTTGTTTAATGGCACAGACTAGAACTCAGTCCTGGTTTTCTGCGTGACTAGAACTAATTCAGCACCGTGTTCTTTTTCTCGGCATTTTTAGGAATAGATCAGAACATACTGGGTTTGCTTATCAGCGCTGTTCCAGCCCTTATAGGAAATATTAAGCACTGACTAGCATCACTTCAGGACGACAAGACTTAATTCAGCACTCAGCTCTCTTTTTAAGTACGACCAGCGTTATTTCAGAACATAGTGGGTAGATAAAATCTTCATTTACCATAAAAAGGCATTATCGACGCATAGGTTAGAATAAGTTTAGAATTGTTGTAAGCTTGGGACTTGCTAGCCTTTTAAAATTTCATTAATTTTCTACTGTTATTACATTCGTCTTATCAATTGAAATTCTAGGTGTTGGTGCTACATTGGCACTGGAGGAGTCTAGATATCTATCACAAATTCGTTTATTCACTACTGTCGGTTGATACCTAAGATGCAAATTCTTCGCTCACGATTTCCAGCTCTTCCTCTATTCAATCTTTCCTGTCCTTAGAAACTCTTAATAATGTTTGATAAAGGCACAAGTACTGAAAACCCCAGGCAATTTGATGTAAGTGCTCTCAAAGATTTTGGTGTCTGGTTTTATTAGTAACGATATTTGTGGTATCTGAATTTCATGTTACTACACCCAATTGATTTATAGTGGGCGTCTGCCGTGGTTATCTTTTTATAGGTAAGGACTCAGCAGTCATTTCCTTTTCCTCCTAACTGTTGTGGACCTTGATTTTATACCTATCATCAGTGTCAACGTCTGTATGGTACGTGCTTTGCACTTTCTAAGTGTACAGTTGTTTTACGTAATTGTCCCCCCCCCTCATTATCAGTGGTGACTTCTTTTAACTAGTCTAAAAATTTTTTGTATGAGATTGGGTGCGTGAGTGCTGAATGAGTTGTGATGTGTAAAAATTCATTTGGTTAGTAAAAGACTGGCATACTCCTTAGAATTGTTTTCAAGCATGTGAGTAATTCTGAAGTACATCTCTGAGGGCCAGGCTGGAAAAGAGCAAGCGGCGGTCAAACCAAAACATGGCACCAGTGAATGAAATCTACAACAGTTGGTCTAAGCCAGCCACGTCGGAAGGTGTAGACTTCCTGACTGGTTGGGGTCCTCGGGACGGTAAAAACCAATGGTTGGAAGCAATTGGTGACATAGCTCAAAATCGTTCTCAATACCTGGGTGGCGCAGATGCATCCACTCCTTGTGACTTATGATTTCCTATGAAACTGTTTTGTTCTTCGTTATTACTATTTCTTTGTTTCACACCTCTGTTTACTGTTTCTGTATTATGCATTTCTTCTACTTTCTTCTCTTGCTTTGTGTGCTACATGGAGGGAGTGTGGCGACTTGAACTGCTGCACATATGTGCAAAGTTCTATGTCAAAAACCGACCGACTATGTGATGAGGTATATATTATGTTTAATTTGAGTGTATTGTTTTGCTTCACAGTTCCGTAAATGGAATGAGGTATTTCGTGACAATGCACGAGATGTTATCAGATGCAGGTGAAAATTAAAATCACTATCAAGGAGGCCACAGTTTCCCTATTTTTCTCTTCCTGAAAGTAACGTGAAGTAATGATCCCTTCAAATACTTTTGTTTTCATTATATTGCCTTCAAACTATTTTATTTCTGTTATATGTGCTCACACACCTTGGTGCCTATATTCTATTAAGTTTACATTCACATCAGGTGACAACTAAATTTCACTCAGTTGTGGTTGATGTTTAGACCAACTAATATGCAGCATAGTCCAGTGCCTCAAATATTCCAACAGAACGTTGTTCTTCATATTTGCAAAGCAACTGTTAATTGTCAACATGAGATGTGAACACGATTCATGAACAAATCGACAAAGATGCCAAATATGTTCGTGGTGCTTTCCTAGACTGCACATCTGCTTTTAACTCTGTACCTAGGGACCTTTTATTAAATAAGCTTTCGTTGACGCACACAGGATCATGGGCTAAGAGTTAGTTGCATTCTTATTTTTCTGATAGAATGCAGTATACTGCATATAATGGCAAATCTTCTTCTGCCTCGCTTACAGAAGCTGGTGTTCCTCAAGGTGCTGTCCTCTCTCCTTTTCTTTCTTCTTTCTCCCTACACGACCTGCCTCATTTAAACGAAACCAACTTTGTCAAATATGCAGATGATCTGACTGTATCACTGCGTATCATTTTCGAGTCTGACTGCTCCAAACTCAATAGCTTTCTGTTGGACATCACCAAGTGGTCTAAGTCAAATGGTCTTATGTTAAATCCTTCCAAATATCAGGCAGTTAACTTTACTTTCAAGCATCGACTTGACATACATGAACTAGTTAGTTCCTATGATGCCTGTAGCATAGATGGCACAGAAATCGAAACCAAGTCAAGCATTAAATACCTTGGATTGGTTATTTTCTCTGACCTTTCATGGTCATCCCACATCTTATTAATCTCTAAGAAAATGTTTCGTCTTACCTTCTACATTAAAAAGTTAAGGCAATCAGGTATCAACCAACGTTTAGTTCTGCAATTTTTAAACTCCTGTATTTTACCTATTGTACTCTATTGTTCTCCATTAATCTTTCCTGGGCTTCTTATAAAAGACTATGTCATATTACGAAGGGTATTAAATGCTGTGAGTAGGGCTTGTGGTTTGCCACTGCGTGAGCTCGCCAATATTATAGTTGAGAGACACATAAATTCCTGTACAAAGTGGGAAAAGGCCGTACTGTCAGACCCTCTGCACCCCCTTTATTCACAACTATCCCCTTGTATCTCATCAGGTAGGACGAGAAGTCAATATAAGAGTTATATGCTCGAACCACTAAGTACAAAAATTCTAGAATACCGTATTTTATGTGATAAAGACTCTGTTAGACGTAAAACATATAAGTTACTATGTAATTAGCATAGTGAATCGACCCTTTCATCGTTCGTTCATCTTTCTGTAATTTTATGGTGTCACCCTTTCTATCGTTTAATTATAACTTTGCTATTTTTATTTTAGTTGTTATTACTATTATTACTATAATTTTATACTTTATGCGTATTTTTCTCCGTACTGCTTACAGTAATTTGCTAAATAGCTGGTATAAAATCGTTTTGTTATTATTAATATTATTGTTATGTAATGATTATTTATTTTATTTCTTTTTTGTTGTTGTCGTTTTTGAGTAAATTAGATGCAATATTGTAGTGAATGCTGAAAATTCCTTGCTGTATCATTAGTACTGTTTTTGGAATAAAGCAAAAAATTATTATTATTTTACGTGTATCACTCACTCATATCTGAAACTATAAGACATCTCACTGTCACCCTTCTTTCCCTTGACCACAATTGTACCCAGATTTTTCTTGTGAGAGGAGCCTAAAGACAGTGTATAGTCTGCATTAAAATACCTAACTTGAATTAGTATACAACAGCAAAGTGCAATTGGTACTTCTTTTTTCCAAAACTAGTAGCTTTGTATTATTGATATAATTATAAAACTTGGGCACTGTGGTGGTAGAGTATAACTCCATTATGGATAATCGCTTCAAAATTTGAGAGGTGATTGACAGTCAATGTTTTTAGCATAATTTATTTAAACGCATTAAAACTTGGTACAATATGGCACCAAGAAGGATGCGCCACACAACAATAATAAAACAACATAGATGAAAAAAAAGGAAGACAGGAAAAGAAAAAATATATATAAGTAGAGAACGAATAATGAACTTCGTCTGGAAGGAAAACACTCATTCTTAACAGGTTCAAACAGTGTTCGTTAACTATCATCGGGAATGGAAGAAAGAAGGAAATCGCAACACATTCGCCATTGATTACGATTCTTGGCCATATCCGATAACGTTTCGAGCCATCGATTTGAGCTATCTCTCAGACCCCAACCAGGGAGTCGTGACACACCAACCGATGCTAATCTAGCACAAATATCCTTCATCCCACGACGCCACGTCATGGGCTGACCACCTCTCCGCCTTTTCCAACCCGTCCCAGGGCTAGCGAACAGAGACCTGTACGGAAGCCTCTGGGGTGACATTCGCAGCACATGTCCAAGCCACCGGAGCCGGTGTTTCCAGATGACGACATTCAATGAATGGTGATCTCCACTGTGTTCAAACACACGCCGCCGAACCTCAGAATTACTCACGCGATGATGCCATCGAACGCAAGCAATCCTGCGGAGACAGCGGTGATCGAACACGCAGAGTCGCCTCACATCCTCAGCTCGGAGAGGCCAGGTTTCACAGGCGTAGAGCAGCGCAGCCCGCACCGAAGCATTGTATACCCGACCTTTGACAGCCAGGCTAACGTCGCGACGGCGCCAGAGGTGGCTCAAGTTGATGTATGCCACCCTAGCTTTCATTATACGGTTGGAAATCTCATCTGTCACCCCTCCGCCAGCACTCACACAACTACCTAGGTACACAAACTTATCGACAACTTCAAGCGGTTCACCCGCAAGAGTGAGTGCAGGTACAGGCTCCTGCCAATCTTGTAACAGTACTTTGCACTTAGACGGCGCAAAGCACATACCATACTTACAGACACTGATCGCCAACTGATTGAGTGCGATTTGGGCAGCCTGCATGCTATCGCACAGTAAGACGATATCGTCTGCATACTCGAGGTCGAAAAGTCTATCTCCAGGTAGCAGATCTACACCACCTTCACGCACATCCTTCAGAGCTGACTCCAGAATGTCATCGATGGCAAAGTTAAAGAGAAATGGAGAGATTGGGCAACCCTGTCTAACCCCACTGTTGGTTGGGAACAGTGGTGATAGTTGGTTGTATGCCCTCACTCTACCTGAGGTGTTTCTGTATAGGGCTTTCAAGATGTTAACAAATTTCTCAGGTACACCTCTCTCTAACAGACAGTTCCAGAGCACAGTTCTGTCCAACGAATCGAAGGCAGCCCTAATATCAAGAAACACAACGATCGTTGGCCTGCAATACGTGTGGCGGTGTTCCAACAACTGACGAAGGGTGAACACATGATCAATGCATCCACGACCTGAACGAAACCCAGCCTGCTCTTCGCGAATCAATCCTTCGCGTATTTTGCACAGTCTGCGAAGCATGACAGCAGCCAATATTTTAGACGCAACTGGTAACAGACTGATACCCCTATGGTTGTCACAGGAATTACGTCGACCCTTTTTAAAGATGGGGACGATAATGGCTTCGTTCCACATTGATGGTACGCTCTCTGTCTCCCACACCCTCCTGAACAACCCAGTTAGAGCCATTATGAGAGTCTCGCCACCATCTTTAAAAAGAGCCGGGGGTAATTTGTCTGGGCCGGGCGCCTTATGGCGTTTCAGAACTTGGAGTTCCTTACGGACCTCCGCTTCGGTGAGTGGGTCGGTACTAACCGACCAAGGAGCACTCGGGCTAATGATAGTAGACAATGAAGCTGGTGGCCAGCTGAACTGCTTCCCGAAGTGCTCTGCCCAGCGTTCCAGGCGTCTCTTCAGGCTGGTAATTGGAGTGCCATCTGCCTCACAGACCGTCTCGCTGACACCTTGTTTCTTGCTGCCGGTGGCTCGTATGAGTTGGAACAGCTTCCGACTGTTGCCAGATGCAGCAGCTGACTCCATCTCATACGCACGTTCTGACCACCAGGCTTCGCGGTCCTTACGTAAACACTGTCTAATCTTGCGCGTGAGCGCCTTTCGCCGATTGTTGTATTCACTGGCAGCCGGAATGGACCGGCGTTCATCCAGGAGTTTCAAGGAACTCGCAGAAACCCAGTGGTTGTTAGCGGAGCATTCTTTCAAGCCGCAAGCGGCTACACTCGCCTTTTGCATGGCATCTTGCACATGAAGCCAGTGTTCATCTATACTACTTGGGGGGTTGCTGGCAAGCATTGTTTTCAACTCATTCTGATATTTCAAAAAAGTAGCAGGTGCTACTAGTTTGCTCACATCAACGCTTAGACGACGGTTTTTACGAACCCCACCAAATCGCAAGACGAACTTGGCACACAGTAACGCATGATCGGAGTCCAGGCATGTGCTCCAGAAGGAGCGACAGTCTTGTATGCATCCTCGCCACCGGAAACTGACCGCAACATGATCAATCTGAGTCCAAGCTTGCTTCGCAGAGGGAGGACGCCAGGTAGCGCTACGGCGATGGCTGGATATCTGTGTTAGAAGTCACATTGGGGACAGCCATTTTGAGGACTACTCACTAACATCTCGAAACGACACAGATAGGCTAGGAATCCAAACAAAGGCGAAAGGCTGTCGAAGGTTAAGAAGTCAAGGTTAGGAAAGGTAAAATACAGGAAACTAAGTATAAAAATAAAAGTAAGGTTGGAAAGAGATATATCAACTGGGACATCATTACTGCTTGAGAGCATTGTTAAGAGCGCGCGATGAGTTTCACTGATAGTTCGACCCGGCCGATAACTGCTACCTTGCCGTGGTGGTCGGGCTTGAATGCCGCAGTGACCCAACAAGCTAAACTGGCTGGGACTCATGTCCCTGCAGGTCCTACCATGCCAGGAAGGTTGTTTGGATAGCGGTTAGACTAAAAGCAGTTACCATGGGGTACATGGGCTCCAGAATCCAATAGGATCAAATGGCGTACGAACCCATATGGGTCACCGGCAACCATGGGAACGCAGCACCTGACGCTGCTCCGCTGCCTTGCGGATTAGACTCCAAGTCAAAGGCTCGGGGGGTGGTCCCTTAAGAAAACCACCTGCTTCGGTTTGGGCGCCCGGGCAGTATCTCAGCCCTCACACAATTAATTAAACAATTAATTTTTAGCATAAACTACGAGAACACTTGCTGTTCTCGTTATGAATATCTAAGCTTACTGAAACACGCTAACAAAATCACTCCAGTCAACAGCGAAAGAAGATAAAGTCAACATAATCTACACAAACACTACATTGACCAAAGTGGACGTCCACTTTATCTGCGTATCCATGATCATAAACTATCCGTCAAAAGACATGATATCCACTCCCTCGCGCATATCGCCTCACTGCATACAGACCATCACGGACATCAATTTGACTGGGACACCAAGAACGCCAGAGAATTTCTAGAAGCCTGTTGTTCCAGTGAATTGTCAATTAATAGACATATTGACATGGACAAAAATTTACCAATCCATGAGCGGAAAATCCCATCCACGAAAAGTCAAACTTCAGGTCAAGGAAACAATCAGTACGAATGCATGTAGCCTAGAGGGTGTGAAAGCACCCACCGGGAGAGATCACTAATAAAAACTCGTGGAGAAATCTAAAAGCTCATTTCAAATGGAAGTTTGCTCTGAAGATGTATCCTAGTTGGGCAATGAAAGACTCGAAAATAAACTATCCGACTCAGAGAACACAACTACATCAGAATGCCTAATTCCATCTAGAAATCAAACATAGTAATATAGTTTTTAAAGTAGAGGTCTGTCTGTCTGTTTTCGACATAGAACTTTGCACCGATGTGCGGCAGTTCGAGTGACCACACTCCATGTAGCACACAAAGCAAGAGAAGAAAGTAGAAGAAATGCCTAATATAGACAGTAAACAAAGGTTTGAGACAAAGGAATAGTAATAACACGAAGAACAATATAGTTTCATTGGAAATTATAAGTCACAAGCAGTGGATGCATCTGCGCTAGCCATTGAGAACGATTTTGAGCCATATCACCACTTGTTTCCAACCATTGGTTTTTACCGTCCCGAGGTGTAGGAAGTCTACACCTTGCTACGTGGCTGGCTGGCTTAAACTAACTGTTGTAGATTTCATTGACTGGTGCCATGTTTTGGTTTGACCGCCGCTAGCTCTTTTCCAGCCTGACCCATCCTATGTCAGCTAACATTGCCCATTGTCGAGGAAGGCGATGACTAGGCATGCATACGTAACACATGTCCTAACCATCTCAGTCAATGTAATTTCACAGTCTCGTCGATTGATTTCCCCTCCCACCTACCTAGCAGTCGACTGACGGCTAACCTCAATATTGCTCAACGTATGATAGCACTTAAAACGGGAGATAGAACGCAGGCACCAATGATCAAAGACAGCTAATCTTTTCAAGTAGAGGTAAACTGCGCTTATGAATAGTTTTCTAGATATTGAGTTTCACAGTTTTCTGTTAGCGATCTAAGAGTTCAGTAACAAAATCTGATATTTTTCCTTCACTGGTTCTCTATGGAAATTTGAACGTATATAGTAGGTGATATTTTACAACATTGCTGTTCCATTGAAATTTTGTCACTGATTGACTCCTAGAATACCTCTGTCTCTTTCTTCCCAAACCATCCAGGTTTTTGTTTTCCTATTCGACAGAATTTTGTTACAAAAGAGCCGCTTTTCTGGTCTACACTTTGTGCCACCACAATACCACATGGCGGGATATGATATAGGATATTGATATTAGGTGGTTGGAGGCAATCAGCCACAGGAATCCCTGGGATCCTACACTTGACCGATAGAATTCAGTCTGCACCAAAAACAAAGGACAAGACACACTACACTAAACTAGTTACTAACTAGTGTCCAGTCGAAACAGAGGATATTCTTCTTTGCTAATATGACTGTATATACTTCTCAATGCATTGTATATCAGTTTCCGTGTCCTTTTTGGATACAAAGTTCCGGTTTAGTCGATCCTATTACAACAGCCTCAGCTATGTGCAGGAGAGACGTAAGCGTGCTGTAGGTGATAACGACTTCGGAATTTCTGTATATAACCCTGAAGGCTGTGTTGACATCGGTGCGATGTCCAGTAGTCTCGACCAAGTGTGACAGGATCGAGCTTTTTATGCACTTAATTTCTCGCCCTTCTGCTGAACAAAGCTGGTAAATGTTCTCGAACCCGTAGACGAACCTGCCTAATCGTGCGCCCTATATAACTTGAACCACAGGAACAGTTGAAATGGTATCTGCATGAGGAAGAGCTAAGCTTAGGTAAGACATCTTTGAGTTGCTGGGTGAATATTGGAAGGCTACTGAAGGATAGACACAGACGTGCAGAGTAGAAAGTTTTCTCGATCGCCCTGGCTAAACGTTGCGATAGAATCTTCACAGGAGTAACTCCACTGAATTGTAGACATAAAAGTTGAGGCATTTTCTCCACCGTTGCCAGTTCATGTTTACGGCTATTGTTACATGTCTTGGCTTGCATGAACTTCTTTGGATATCCGTTCTCGCTCAGAATGTCTCGAATGACTTGGAGTTCTTTCTCTACGCAGTCTTCTCAACAAATAGACCTCACTCTAAATGCTAAGCACCTGATCAGATTACGTTTGTATTTCATCGGTACAAAGGTAAGGAAGTGTGTATACTGAGCTTTGGTCTCTAGCTTTCTAAATATATGGTTCTTTTAACGGAACCATCCTCTCTTCTCGTTAGTAGGACGTCGAAGAAGTGTAGAGAGTCGTTGTATTCTCTCTCCTTCGTAGATGAAATGGACCGCATAAACAGGACTACGTCGCCTCCCTCCCCCTAAACTTTTAAAGACTATAAAAATTATAATTGTCCAAATTATTTTATTTATTTTTGACCACTTCATGTTTAATTACATGTTATCCTTGTAAAATTAATTTATTCTAACCATTTCTACCTTTTAATTGAGTGTATGCTAATTTTCTTCGTTAATTATCAACCCACTGCTTGGCATTTTGACACTGACTGGCTAATTATTGTTAACAAACAAACATATCAGTGCCACTTGATGATTGGTAAATTGTTTGTTGTGTATTGTAATAAAAATGCCAAACTTGTATATTAGAGTAGAGCCAGAGTATAGTGAGATGAGGATCTAATTGAAAAGTGTAAATATTTCTTCGTTACTCAATCTTTCTGTTTTCTAAATGTCTAAATGGGGATTTTTTTTCGATATTCTTTTTTGCTAATATGATTGCATATACTCCTCAATGCGTTGTATATCAGTTTCCGTGTAATTTTACACGGTCGTTTTCTATGTGATGATTATACTATGCCGTTCTCATGTTCTTAAGATTACCAATTAGTTGCCCAATATTAATTGAAACAGCTTTGTTCTGTCTTAGACTCTTCACATGGAATGGTGATTTTCTTTTCGACGAAGTCATCATCTAGGCTGTTTATGATGGACATGGCAGGGACAGGGGTTGGACGTATTTCTTTTGGATACAAAGAGTGGGTTTGAGTTTTTGGATAGCTAACGCCTCAGCTATGCCCAGATGTCTTAATTTCACTCCCTTTGATAAGTTTGATCGAATCTTGTATATTACTATGAAGGATTTTTCGAAAGGCGCTGAATGTCCTGAATTGACCAGATGTTCAGTCACTGAACTGTTTACACATTTTTGGTCTCCTTTTACTAGCCAGACTGGGTAGTGTTCACGAGCGCGTTTTTCAAGTTGGCGCATAGTACGGCCGATGTACTCAGCTCCGCCAGAGAGCAAGTGAACTGGTATATGCACGTTGAGGTGGCCCAATACGACAGCTTGTCTTTCGCGTTCTGGCTGAACAGTGAAGAAGAAAACATACTTTGCTGCGAGCCTACGACTGACGTTTTCCTGCAAGAAACTGCTCAACCAGAACGCGAAAGATAAACTGTCGCATTGGGCCACTCCAACGTGCATATACCAGTTTACTTGCTCGTGTGGAGCAAAGTATATTGGTCGTACGCAACGTCAAGTCCACAAACGTATTCTGGAACACTGCCCAGCTTGGTTATCCAAAGGAGAAAAGAAGAACAGCAACAGCTCGATCCTCGAACACCTTGTCATCTCTGGACATCGAGCACCCCCACAAGAATGCTTCACAGTGTTACACAGAGTCCCTCAATATCGTACAAAGGGACTTCGGATACGCCATCTGTACATAGCTGAAGCATTAGCTATTCGTGATCTGAAAGCGGACCTCTGCATCCAAAAGCGATACCTACATTCTCTTGCGCTACCATGGCCAGAGTAAAGTTCTCACCACAATTTTGGTTCTTTCCTTTATTATGAAGAACACAATATTCAGAGAAGAGACTCTTTTCAACAACGAATTTATTATCAAGCTGTACAATCGTATATATATATATGGTTTTTAAGAAGTTATATTTGGTGAGGGAATTAGGTCAAAGGTGTGAATACATGAAATAATAATAGTATGAAATGCAATTAAAATGTTTGTCATTATAATCATAGTTTAATGTCAAGTGGCAAAATAATTAATGCCGTATATACGATTGTACAGCTTGATAATAAATTCGTTGAAAAGAGTCTCTTCGCTGAATATTGTGTTCCTTTATTATGTAAGTTCACTATTATTATTATTTTATTAATACTTTTATTACCATTATTATTCCCATCATCCACATTTTATTACCACTCTATAACTGTTTATTAATAACATTTGCTTTTCATACATATTTTATACAAAACACTTTATAGCCTTTCCACTAGTTTCAGTCCTCTCTACACGAGTTTATTGATTATTCATTATCTCACACTTATTACGTCATGCCAACTTCTGTCTCCTTTCTAACTTACAATTAGTCATCCCTTCTAGGTTACACCTTACATTATGTAATACAATTTTCCAAGGACGAAATTGAGAAATCCTGAACAGGATCAATACAGCACAGAACAGCATATCACTAACATACGTTAAAGAGAATAATGGATGCCTGCCAATTTTAGATGTAGTAATAACCCCCTGAGAAGATGGGTCATTAAAACGATCTGTCTACAGAAAGTCCACATGGACGGGACAGTACCTAAATTATCATAGTTTCTGTCCACTACAGTATAAGAAGGCGTTGGTTCAATGTTTGTTCAAGCGCATTCACCGTATATGTACTGCCGATACAATTGAAGAAGAAAGACAACACCTCACTGAAATATTGTTAGACAACAATTACCCACTGAGATTTATTAGACGTTTCGGAAGTGTCAACCATAGAGCTTTACCAATCCAATCAGCTCCAAAAAGGAATGTTTACATATCCTTACCGTTCAGAGGTGATCAACAAAGTCTAGTCACTAGACAAAGACTCAAGGCCGCAATTAATAGAACCTATTATGCAGCTAAACTTATCTTCATAGAGAAAACGAGAACCATGCTGTTCTGTAAACCCTCACATTATCCGAACGATAGTGTCACATCCCACTGTGTTTATCAATTTACATGTATGTGTGGACGGAGACACGTACATAGGGAGGACCCATCGTTCTCTGCAGGTTAGGGCTACAGAACACATTCCAAAGTGGCTGCAACAACAAATGAAATCGCCAGACACAAATGAACCCGGAAATAGATGTCCAACATCATCTATAGCCAAGCATATTATAGAGACGGGTCATAAGGTTGATTTCAACAATGCCTTTAAGCCGATATATAAAACAAGGTTGGGCCACATACTTAAATTCATTGAAGCCTTAGCCATAAAGAAACTTAAACCTGTCTTATGTGTCCAAAAATTATTTGTTATCACCCTAAACCTGCCTTGGTAATCCAATTTAGAACCAAGGACCAATTTACTTCCTAATATTTTCAACCCCTTCTTTGCCTTGTTTTTTTCTCCTTTTATCTTCCTTACACACACCTTTTGTGTCTCCCTACCCATTATTTGTGACCTTGACCTGTATACAATCTGACCTGTATTGTAATTATTCATGCCTTCTTGCATTATATATAAACTGTGTATGACAAGTACTGGTGTGTGTGATCAGAATGTCCGAAATGTGTTGCGCCAATACATTACACGTTTCAGATAAACTACGTCTTCTTATTGTGTTGTCGAAGTATCTGATTGGTCTAAAGATTTCTTTGTTAATTATATAATTACGATTGTACAACAGCTCATGAAAATGAATGAATCGTCGAAAAGGGAAAATTTTCTTCTTCGCTGTTTGTGCCTTTTTCTTTAACTAAGTAGTCTGACCATACCAGGAGGAGGAAGTCTTAGGTCATCCGTGTCGGTCATGAAAAAAAGGTATAGATATACTGGCTGGTCAATAATTGTCGGGAACATTGCTTGAAAATAGTAGTTTGTATTGTTTTTTTAGATTTATCTATTCGTTACCTTTAGGAAATCTGGACATTTCTATTGGTTCTCATCAACTTTTCTCTCTCTCTTTGTCTCTCTCTTTCCCTATATTTATGTTTTTCATTGTTTATTTATCGTTTCTGTTTACACTTTCTCGATCAATTATGACCGGCTTGGTAAGATTGATTTCTATGCAAAGTTTAGCGTCAACATATTGTTAGTCTATCGATCGTTTGTTGTTTTACTGCTAATATCCCGTATATATAGAAAATATTTTGTTTTTTGTCCCAGTTTAATGCAAAATAAGTAATTTCTGATTGATTGGTTCCGACACATAGAACTTTTGGAAACATTTATTTCCCGATACGAATTTAAAACAAGCAATAAAGCAGGTTAATAAAGCAAGATTTAATGAATTCATCAAATTTAGGTAGAACTCGTCAGCTGAATACTCTACATACACGGATATATATATATATATACTTTTGAAATTACATTGGGAGATATAGGACTGATAAGTAAACAAACTATGTTGAATTAGTCATGCAGAAAGACAGGTGCGAATGTTTTCCAGGTCATGTTCAATTAGATAAGGGGAGAGGGAGAGAGTATGGGAGATCAAAATTAAGATAAATTGCATTACGCTTCAATTACCCATCAATTAGGTGAACAATTAGACATTAGAGAAAATAACAAGAATTGCAACCAGAGGGATGTCAATAGTAATAGTTATAATAACAATAATAATAATAGTGTTGAAGGGAGTTAGGATAATGCTACTGATAAAGGATAGTTTTAAATGAATCAAGAATAATAATAAAAATAATAATAAGAGGTAGAATTATAAGTAAAACGTATTACCATGGTAGATTCTGAGTCACGACCATCTCCTTTTGTACACAGAGACCTGGTTTGTAAACTCGAATTGCACAAGCCTCTGCAATTGCAAGCATCTTCCTGTTTCTTTGTTTGCTGACAATGGTGAATGACTTGACAGCGTCGATATCATGTCCATAGTCCACAAGATGCTTTGTTATTGAGGATTTTCACACTTTGAACTCAGCTGTTTTCAACCATTTTGGCAAATGCTCCATCATGCGAGTAGACAATCGCCTTTCCGTACGACTTATGTATGTGCTTCTACAAACACACTCATCAAATTGATATACGCAGTTTGAAGTGTCCAGGATTGGCGACTGGTCTTTCCCAGATTGTTGAAGCACTCGCTTAGTGGTGGTGTTAAGGAAAACAAGTTTTGCAGCATAATAAGTTCTCTTGATGGCTTTGTCTAGTCTGCGTTGGACTACTTCCTGTACATCATGTCCTTTGAACGGCAAACTGATATAGACAGGTTTCTTCGGAACTGTTTGGATTGTTTTTCAGGGGCTAATTTCTTTAGATTATTTTTATTAATGAACTTCTCAGGATATCCATTCTTAGATAAGATATCCTTCAGAGATTTTATTTCATGCTCAACAGTACTGTCAGAAGAAATTTTTCGTGCTCTATTGAACAATGTTCTAACTAAGTTCTTTTTATACTGGATTGGAACAAAACTCTTGAAATGCATGTACTGTCCTGTCCATGAGGACTTTCTAAATATAAATCTTTCGATTGTGCCATCATTCATTTTCGCCAGAAAAACGTCTAGGAATTTAATAGTATCGTTTTCCTCGTGTTCTACTGGGAAATTGAGATTTGGATGGCATGAGTTGAATTGTATCAACATGTCTTCGGCTTTTGATTTGCTTCCACAGGCAATAAAAATGTCATCAACATATCTTAGGTATAGATCCGTTCCTTGTATATGTTGTTGCAGGGTACCGGTTTCTAGGCGTGACAAGAATAAGTCAGTGAAAAGTGGTTCCAAGGGGCTTCCCATTGCGACACCATCCTGCTTTATTAACCTTTATTGCTTGTTTTATATAGAGCCTTGCACAGAAGTACAGCTGTTCGAGTTGCCATACACCCTCCATGCACACAAGCAAGGGAAGAGAGTAAAGAGAGATTCAAAACAGAGAGAGAGAGAAAAAAAAATAAACGGAAGTGTCAGTGAGGGAATGGAAGAACAACGGCAGAGTTTTATTGGATATGATAAATTATCACGAAGAGTGAATGCATCTGCGCCAGCTCCAGCCATCGTCGACAACTATTTTGAGCTAGCCATATCACCAGTTGTCTGAAGCCTTCATTGGATTTTAGCATCCCAAAAAAGAGCCCAACCATGAAGTCAGTCAGTTTACATCTCCCTACGTGACTGGCCGGCTGGCTGGCTGGCTTAAACTAACTGTTGTGAATTTCATTAACTGATGATGAAAGCATGTTTTAGTTTGACCACCGCCCCATCACCACCACCACTGGCTCCCTCTTTTCCAACCGAATGCATCCTATATCAGTGGCGGTGAAGGTGATGGCTAGTCATGCATGCATGCGTAACACATGTCCTAGCCATATATCTCAATTGATGTAGCTTCTCTCCTTACCTAACAGTCGATGCTCAACCTGAATATTACTCACCAACCTATTATACCACCACGTAACATGGGAGATAGAACGCAGATATCTATGATCAAAGATGATAGCTAGTCTGACTTTTCATAGCTTCCACTTTCAATGGCCATGCCTCACTCACAACCATAAAACTAGATAAGGAAAACTGCTAAGCAGTACTTTGATTGATGGCCAGTCGGATATCACGTTTAACAAGCCTGAAATGGAGTATTATTATTATTGTTTCCTTTATTCCCTAGAGGAACATAGGGCTTCAGCCGTGCACGTCTCCATTGTGTTCGGTTCTCTGCTAGAGTATTCACCTGGCTCCAAGTCTGTCCACATGCTTTCATCATCTCCTCTTCACATGACCTCTCCTCCAAGTCACCCTCACCCTTGCACTGACGACCAACTCGCCGCTTCCCTTTCGGTCGGGTTCCACTCGAGCAATGGCTTGTCTAGTGATGTCACTCACTTGATGGTTTCCTCAGAGTATGGCCACAATCCAATCCATCTCCATTTCTTCCTGCCTATTTGTTTCACAATCGGTTCCTGCTGTGTTGGTTCGCTCATTGCCAGAGATCCCACTCTGTTGCTGATCTTTTCTGGCCGGCCGGCCATCTGATCTTGAGTGGTATTGAGTGAAGACAACTGTTAATGAAGGTGTGTAGTTTGTTTGAGATGCTCTTTATGACGCGCAGTGCAAGTCTCTGATCCGTATAGCAAGTAGCACTGACTGACTTCACATTTGAGTTGAAAATCCGGATCTTATTTTTGATGCTGAGTGCTGTCTGTTGACCTGCACACAGACTTGAGAGTAGTGAAGGCTTGTCTTGCTTTTCCGATGATCCTTGCTTTGATATCCTCGTCAGTTCCGTCTGCCTGTAGTTGAAACGATGCTTCCCAGGTTGGTGGGTAGGTAAAAGAGGTTTTTTCTTTCAGAAATGGTGTGGTTTGGCAAATTGTACAAGAAACTTTTGTATACCTGCTGAAGTTTCTTTCGCATGTGTCAGTAAACGAGTTAACTATCACTATAACTGACTACACAAGCTTAAATTAACAAAAACCGAAATGATTTAAAATCAGTCAAGAAATTGTTGTATTCTCAATAATCATTAACATTTTGATATAAGTATGAAACTTCTGCACTGTGGTGGTAGAGTGTAACTCCATTATGGATAAGATTTTATTTTGATAAAGCGTCACACAGTGTTATACAATGATATTTACTGATGACGTTTCGAGCACAATTTATTACTGCTCATAATCATATCAAGGTAATCACACGACTTCCTAAATTCATTTATATAGTTCCGTTGTTTTTCACTTGATTTGATTGGTAGTAGTGGTATTTTCCATATTTCGGGTATGAGTGATGAATCATTCCTATTGCATGTGTTGGGTGTAGATTCGATGAACAAGGATTCAGTAATCAACCTCTGTCTGTTTACACCTACCTAGATTACTTTTTAGAATTGTAACCCTCTCCCACCATGCTATTGTGTGGTTGTGTGTTAATGCATGCATTGCAATTGAAGAACTTTCTTTTAAATTACTTAGTAGTTTCGTCCTACCCATTAATGAAATTATTTTAGGAATTCAGTTGTGCCTCACATCTACTATCTTTAAATTCCAAGGCAAAATATATAGACAAACTGAAGGTGTAGCAATGGGATCCCCAACATCCCCTATCGTGGCAGATATATTTATGGATAGCTGGGAAAATATGGCTCTTAATACGTTTTATCCTACTCCAGAAATATGATGGAGATGTGTGGATGACACTTTCACAGTGTTAAAAACAGAACATATCTCTCTCTAGCTTGTTGACACACATAAACCCACTAGTGGAGGGAATAAAATTCATATTTGAAGCCGAAAATGAGCAAAGAGAATTAGCCGTGATGTTAGATTGTAAAATAAAACGAATAGAAGAAGGCAAACTACACACTAGTGTTTATAGAAAACCAACGCATTCTAATAGATATTTAGACTTTAATTCATCTCATCCGTTAACTGTTAAGGCAAGCTTAGTTAAGTGTTTAACAAACCGAGCAGTAGCTCTAAGTAGCACAAGAAAAGACCTAAATGACGAAATAAAACAGATAGAAGAAGAGGCGTTGGTGTTAAATAACTATCCCATAAAATCCATTAGGAAGATTGAAAAACGCCAAAAGCAAAATAAAAATAATTGTGAAACTAGTAATGATAACATAAATAAGAGAGAATATAAGTCATCTACAGTTATACCATATGAAGAGGGGACATCTGAGATCCTACGTAGGATTCTAAATAAAGCAGGAATTAGCGTGGCATTCAAACCTACAAACTCACTCAGGGACAAGCTCTGTAGGTTAAAGGACCCAGTTGGTTGACCCAATTAGGCAAAATAATATAATTTACAAAATACCCTGCAATGACTGTGAGCTACGTCAACTACATAGGTCAAACTAGTAGGTCAGGCATAGTCAGATTGTCAGAACATAAGAATTTAGCCAAGGTAAGAATGGTTGACCCCACCCGAGAAGATAAGTAATTTAGAAAAAAGCTCAGCAATTGCAATGCATGCATTAACACACAACCACACAATAGGATGGTGGGAGAGGGTTACAATTCTAAAAAGTAATCTAGGTAGGTGGAAATGGAGAGAGGTTGATTACTGAATCCTGGCTGGTTCATCGAATCTACACCCAACACATGCAATAGGAATGATTCATCACTCATACCCGAAATATGGAAAATACCACTACTACCAATCAAATCAAGTGAAAAACAATGGAACTATATAAATGAATTTAGGAAGTCGTGTGATTACCTTGATATGATTATGAGTGGCAATAATAAATTGTGCTCGAAACTTGGTCATCAGTAAACATTACTGTATAACAACACTGTGAGACTTTATCAAAACAAAATTTACCCATAATGGAATTGCATCAACATTTTCTATTTATTCATTCATTGTTGTTGTTGTTGTTGTTGAATAATTTCGCTTTTATCCTAACCCCTTATTTTTCGTTTTGTTTTTGTTTTCTACACAGATAACTGCTGCAGCACCAACGTATTCATAATGCGTTTAATAATTCTTGAAGATCCGGAAGCAGTCACAAATTGGGCTGCAAAATATATCATGAAAAGGATACTTGAATTTCAGCCTTCAGAATCTCGGCATTTTACACTTGGTCTACCAACTGGTTCCACTGTGGTCGGTATGTACCAGCGATTGGTTGACTATCATCACGAGGGCAAGCTTAGTTTTCGTTATGTGAAAACGTTTAATATGGATGAATATATCGATTTATCGCATGAACATCCACAATCTTATCATTATTATATGTATCATAATTTTTTCAAAGTAAGATAATAATTTTAAGTTTTTAATTCTGATGAGTAGTGTATTTCTATACCCTTATTATTATTATTGTTTCCTTTAATTCCTAGAGGAACATAGGGCTTCAGCCGTGCGTCTCCATTGCGTTCGGTTCTCTGCTAGAGTATTCACCTGGCTCCAAGTCTGCCCACACGCTTTCATCTCCTCTTCACATGACCTCCTCCAAGTCACCCTCTTTCGCACTGACGACCAATTCGCCGCTTCCCATTCCGTCGGGTTCCACTCGAGCAATGACTTGTCTAGTGATGTCACTCACTTGGTGGTTTGTTTCCTCAGAGTATGGCCACAATCCAGTCCACCTCCATTTCTTCCTGCCTATTTGTTTCACAATCGGTTCCTGCTGTGTTGGTTTGCTCATTGCCAGAGATCCCACCCTGTTGCTGATCTTTTCTACCGGGCCGGCCGGCCATCTGATCTTGAGCGGAGTACTGAGCGAAGACAGCTAGCTGTTGATGAAGGTGTGTAGTTTGTTTGGGATGCTCTTTATGACGTGCTGGCCAAGTCTCTGATCCGTATAGTGAGTAGCACTGACTGACTTCACATTGGAGTTGAAAATCCGGATCTTATTTTTGATGCTGAGTGCTGTCTGTTGACCTCCACACAGACTTGAGAGTAATGGAAGCTTGTCTTGCTTTTCCGATTCTCGCTGCTTTGATATCCTCGTCAGTTCTGTCCGCGTGTAGTTGAAACGATGCTTCCCAGCTAGGTAGGTTCCTCCCATTTATGCTTATTGTTGTCTGTTGTTGTCGTTGCTGTTGGTGCTGTTGCCCAGGAATCTTCACCACCTCTGTTTTCTCTATGTTCACCTGAAGTCCTATCTTTGCTACTTAGGTATTATGATAATTTCATCATGAGCTGACATCAGTTAGAGAACCACTGGAAAGCCAGCTGCGAGTACTGGACGGCTGTTTCGTCCTAGTTTGGGACTCTTCATCAGTACACACCCCCTGGGTTTAAACCCAGGACCTTCTGGTTGCAATGCGAGCTAGCTCGTAAACCATTGAGCCACTGGGATTCGATCCAATGGCCAGTCAGTGCATGAATTCTAACTTCTGCCAATTCACGCACGCAGTGTCTTCTTCGATGAGTGAGTTACTGCCTCATCTTCAACCTGCTTGCTGTACCCTATGGTGGGTGCGTACTGATGAAGAGTCCCATACTAGGCTAAAGAAACAGCTGGCTGTCCAGTACTCCCTGCAGGTTTTGCAATGTTTCTCTAACTGATGTCAGCTCGTGATGAAATCGTCCAGTTTCTTTTCGGCGGCGAATTCATTCACTCATCTGTACACTAGCAATTATATATACATGCTTATTTTTGTATGTGTGTGTGTACATTGAGTTTGTCCGATAAGAATAAAAATAAGTTAGCGTTATTGTTGGCAAGACATTTCAAATATGTGATGAGTTATAAAACTGTAGCTAGGGGGTTGCGGGGGTAGATTGGTGAAAGGGTAATGGTTAGTTGATGTCAAAAAACATAGTTATTAATCTAAAAGAAACCGTCATCCAAAATGGATACCCAACAAGACTCGTCTACAAAAAAAAAAAATCAAATCAAAGGTTCACCGGAACGAAATATCACTTCTTCCAGAAGAGATACTTCACATGTATATGGAAAGGCAAACTTAGCTTGGGATATCTTCAAGAGAAGAATTTCAGCGACTTTCTTCTCAGAAACACCAACAGAAACCTCAAGGACAAGATCTCTCATCTGGCCACCTCTACGTGCGTACATCAGTTCACCTGTTGTTGTGGAACCAGCCAGGTGAATTGGTCGTTCGACGTGTATCCTGTCCAAAAAGATTCAAGAACGCTATCCCACAACACAACTGAAAAATCGTCATAGTGGATACATCAAGAGTGCGACCGACGAACACCTCATCACCAACACTGGTTATTCCATCTCAACAAACACCTCCTACTGCTTCAAAGTGATCTCCAAAGTGGTGAAGAACAACCTACCAAAAACAATACTCTTTCTTCATCTCCTCTGTATTGTGCTGAAGTCTTAGCCATTCATTCATTCACTTAGATAAAAACCAGAGTTATGCAGGCATAAGGAAATCATTGAACCACCTCTACTATCATCGAAACAACCGTGTTGACTTCTACTCACTTGATGTTTGTTTGTGTGCTTATTTCCTTCTCTTCTAGCTCCTCATAATATTTGTAGGATTTCGTCATGAGCTGACATCAGTTAGAGAACCACTGGAAAACCAACAAGGAAGTACTGGACAGCTGTTTCGTCCTAGTTTGGGACTCTTCATCAGTTCGCACCCACCGGGATTCGAACCCAGGACCTTCTGGTTACAAGGCAAGCTCGTAGACCCTTGAGCCACTGGGACCCGATCCAATGGTCCATATTTTCCTTTGTGTCTATGTGCACACTAATCACACTTCACTCATTGAACTATTTATTGATCTTACTGCGTTACTGTCTTGAGCTTATTCAACTTTTGTTATGTGTTGATTAACAGTAATAACAGTAATAATGACAACGCATCACCTGTTAACCTCTCACCAATCTTCACCTTCAACCCCCAACTAGTGTAAACACACACACACACACATACAAAAATAAACATACATATCATTGTTATTGGAGAGCTGAGTGAATGAATTTGCCGCCGAAAAGAGACTCTTGACTGGACTACGTTTTTCATTTTTTTTTTTAAATTAATGTCTGAATGGGGATTATTCATGATTCAACTGATAATTAGTCCATTCCTTTAGGATCTTAGATTTGTCCTTACAGGTAGGGTTCTCAAAAAAGACGTATGCTTAAGGTTAGTTTGTTCACAATAGATTTCAAGGTTGCCAGAAACTAATCTAGTCTTTGAGAAGCCTTTAGCAACACTCGGGAATTTCATCAATTGATCAAAGTGTAAAATCTTCTAGTTAGTCGTTTACACATTGTTGTTTGACGTGTCAAATTCAGTGTTCTTTGGTTGCTAGGTTTCTCTGTTTCGCCTGCTCAAGATTTTCAATCGCTATATTATTCATTCATCATGTTTTTGTTGTGTTTTTTGAATGGAATCGTCCTCCATTGGCCTAAGTACTGGGTTCGAATCTTTCTCCTTTTTTTGGTTTGGGCAGCTCGATAGTGTACCATCAGCCGGGTAACATGAAAGATCCACTTCAAGTTAATGAAATCAAGGAAATGAAAACTGAGTTATTATACAGTTAGATTGTTTTCACTATATGTGTTTGTGTTTGTGTGTGTGTATGTGTGTGAAAATTCATGTATAATCCCCCTATCCAGGCATTAATGAAAACAAAACACGTAGTGTTCAGCAAAGAGTCTCTTTTCGACGGCGAATTCATTTTCTTAGTTGTACAGTCGCAAATATACATGGGTTATTTTGTATGTATGTGTCTGTCTGTCTGGGTTGTGAGGGCGATTGTTACTTCCCGGCTGCCCACACCGTGGAAGTTGGTTGCGTGACCGCAGAGCCCAGGGGACAACTGCTTGAGGCCGGTCACACACGGCCTGTTTTTGTTTGTTCTTTTTTATTTGGTGTGTCTCAGTAGCGTATTTATCACTTCTGCCCTGTGACACGGCAGCAGAAAGCGCGGTCGTTGTTAATCCGGGCCCCGACCGATCCGGCATGATATTTTGTGATTTGTTTGAAGTCATAGGATTGGATTGGGTAACTGCTTTTAGTCTAACCGCTATCCAAACAACCTTTCTGGCATGGTAAGACCTGCAGGAACATAAGTTCCAGCCAGTATAGCATGTATGTGTACAATGAGTTTATCAAACAAAAATACAATTGGTTATAGTTATTTTAACTAAACAGGTGAAGTTTGGTAATCGCAGTTACATAATACAAAATCAGTCAAGAAAATTAGGTGTTAATGAAATTAGGGTAGTAAGTAACAAAGGTGATGAGTTGTCACAAACAGTTGTTGAAAAAAAGAAGTTATGTAATAATATGAATAGTTTGATGAGTGAGTTTTACTCAGGATGCACATAGGAACAAAATAGATAATACGAAATTACGTAAGAGTTCTAAATGAATACAAGGATCATAAACAATTAAAGAACAGGCAAAGAAACAAAATTACGTCATCAAAATAAAAAAAAAATCAAATCAAAAAAGTTGTTACCAAGACAGTAGAAGTGGTTGAGTAATCCTTTTTTGTATGCACAGCTCCGGTTTTTCTATGTGAATGGCCAGAGCTTCAGCGATACAAAGAAGACGAAAGTGTACTGCCTTTGATAGGTTGTTCTTGACTCTGTAGATTACTTTGAAGCAGGATGCGTTTGTTGAAATGGAATGATCAGTGTTGACCAAATGTTCAATTATCGCACTCCTTATTGCACCGCTATTGCCTTTTCGCAAGCATACTGGCTGAATAGTGTTCTTGAATCCTCTTGGACAGGGTGCGCGCCGAACGACCGATGTACCTGGATCCACAGCAGCAGGATTTGCATTACGTAACTCCAATTACCAATCTTCACATGTTTAGTTTAAATAACTATAACCAATTGTATTTTTGTTTGATAAACTTATTGTACACATACATACAAAATAACACATATATATTTGCGATTGTACAGCTAAGAAAATGAATTCGCCGTTGAAAAGAGACTCTTCGCTGATCTATGTGTGTGAAAAGTCCTTTGTTGCTCCAGTAATTATAAGCTAGGGATGCAGATCATCTGTACTACCTAAAGTCACGGAATTATGAGAATTATTAAACAGATGGTTACAGTGGAGAAAATTTTCTTTTCGATAAAGTCACCGTCATCTAGACAGGCTGTACATTCATGGATTTATAAAGTGAACGTGTAAGAAAGTTCCAGAATTATTTCCGGTCAAAGGTCAAATTAATAATTAATTACAAAGTGTAATAATCAGGAAGATTGGGTAGAAAAGACGTAATTGGATCACAATTACAGAAAGAACTTGACTGTTTTGTACAAATTAACGACAGATTAACGACGTGATAGTGACAGCATAGGGAGAAAGTTCGGATATAAAAAGAAGAGAAAATAAAAGCGTAAAAATAGCATTTTAATTCATTAAAGATGCCCATTGGAAATTTCAAAAGATTAATTATTGAAGAAAGAACATTCTTTTCGATAGCTTCATCATCAGGTTCTACAGTTATATACATAATCACATCGAATCACCTAGATCAGACTTTAAAAATTTGTGTGCAATTAGATTGGTATAATAGATTATATCTCTATAGTTTGGTTTGTAAGGGTTAGTTTTGTTTTTACGGGTTGATCACGGATTCATATCGATCACTTAGAGAACCATTGAAAACCAGCAGTGCGGGGAGTACTGGACAGCTGTTTCATCAGCCTAGTTTCAGGGAATCATCGGCAGTACGCTAAATCACGAATTGGTAGAAGTTAGAATTCATGCACTGGCCACTGAATCGGGTCCCAGTGAATGGCTGAATGGTATACGAGCTTGTGTTGTAACCGGTAGGTCCTCGGTTCGAATCCCGGTGCAGTGGGTGCGTAATGCCGATGATTCCTAAAGCTAGGCTGATGAAACAGCCTGCTGTCCAGTACTCCCTGTGGCTGGTTTTCAATGGTTCTCTAACTCATATCAATCCGTAACCAACTAGTAAAAAAAAAATAATGGATTATAGTCTAAAATATATATGTATGTGGTAATAATATGTAAAATTGTAATACTAAATTGAACACCAATATTACAAAGTAAATAGATATGAGTGAGTGACAACGAAGGCATAGTGATAAATTCTCATGTTTCATTGATATAAGAATAGAACTTGGGCACTGTGGTAGAGTGTAATTCCATTATGGGTAAATTTTTATTTTGATAAACTGTCACACAGTGATGTTTACAGTAATATTTGCTGATGACGTTTCGAGCACAATTTATTACTGCTCTTAATCATATCAAGGTAATCACACGACTTCCTAAATTCATTTATATAGTTCCATTGTTTTTCACTTGATTTGATTGGTAGTAATATTTTCCATATTTCGGGTATGAGTGATGAATCATTCCTATTGCATGTGTTGGGAGTAGATAGAAGAGGCGTTGGTTTTAAATAACTATCCTCTAAAATTCATTAGCAAGATAACTAAAGGCCAAAAACAAAATAAAAATAATTGTGAAACTAGTAATGATAAAATAAATAAGAGAGAATATAAGCCATCTACAGTTATACCATATGAAGAGGGGACATCTGAGATCCTACGTAGGATTCTAAATAAAGCAGGAATTAGGGTGGCATTGAAACCTACAAACTCACTCAGGGATAAGCTCTGTAGGTTAAAGGACCCAGTTGACCCAATTAGACAAAATAATATAATTTACAAAATATAAGTATAAAACTTGATATGATTATGAGCAATAGTTTGTGCTCGAAACGTCATCAGTTAATATAACTGTACTACACTGTGTGATTTATCAAAATAAATTCTTATCCATTTTGGAATTTACAAAATACCCTGCAATGACTGTGAGGTCAACTACATAGGTCAAACTAGTAGGTAGTCAGATTGTCAGAACATAGGAATTTAGCCAAGGTAGGAATGATTGATCCCACCCGAGAAGAAATGTAATTTAGAGAAAAGCTCAGCACTACATTGCACTGCATGCATTATCACACAACCACACAATAGGATGGTGGGAGAGGGTTAAAATTCTAAAAAGTAATCTAGGTAGGTGGGAATGGAGAAGGGTTGATTACTGAATCCTGGCTGGTTCATGGAATCTACACCCAACACATGTAATAGGAATGATTCATCACTCATATCCGAAATATGGAAAATATTACTACCAATCAAATCAAGTGAAAAACAACGGAATTATATAAATGAATTTAGGAAGTCGTGTGATTACCTTGATATGTTTATGAGCAATAAATTGTGCTCGAAATCTCATGTTTCATGTTCATATTGATTATAAGCTTCAGATGGATGAGTGATCATGTCAGAGATCGGGGTAGGGTAAAAGCGTTTTTTTGCGGGGGGGGCAGGGACTGAAATTTATGTGCGTTGTGTGTGTGTGTGTGTCAGTGTGTAAGCTAATAACAGCAATCAACAGGAAGACTGGATAAGAACGGCAATAGGATAATCATCTCATTGCCATCAAGAAAAGTCAGTCCCACCAACAATGATTACCCACAATGCCTTTCTTATCTAACCTTCGTGTTTATTTCTGGTATATTTTACGTTTCTAATTCCAATCTCCATTAGTAGGTCTGGTTGCTATCTTTTATTTTCACATATGTATATCCGAACTTCCTACCTATGTTGTCATTACCACGTCATTAACCTGTAATTTGTACTAAACAGTCAAGTTCTTTCAGTAATTACGATCCTATTATGTCTTTTCTATCCAATCTTCCTGATTATTACACTTTGTAATTTTCATTATAATAAAGGTTTTTGTATTTCCCAATGAATGAAAAAGAGCAAAACGATATTGTCGCTTTTACTGACGTTTCGCTATTTAATGCTGATGCTAAGAGCTTTATCAAAGCAGTACTATTAAACCAGAAGAATTTACAAAATCCACTCAGCATATAACAAAGAGTTAAGAGGTGGGTGATAAAATAGACCACTTAGGTCAAGTTAAAAGGAGGACATATTGAAAGTCAAAATAACAATGAAGATCAATCACTAAACCAAATAACAAAGGTGGTAGTACATCTGTTATGATATCAAAACAAAGTTTACTAACTTGATCATGGTTCGTCTGTCTGGGGTCATTTTTATTTGTCAAGTTGGTCAATTGGTAAAGATAACAAAATCAAAATCAAGTGTAGATGACTGTTGGATTTGATCGGTGTGTAAAATTATAAAACAGCGTGTGTTTATACACTGAAATTGCTTATCACATTCGTGTTGATTTTGTCACTCTTCGACCACAGAGAAATCCTGTTGAACTACAAAAACTTGAAAAATCATCAGCCATAGGTGTACATGCTATAGAATCAGGCCACAAAATTGATTTTCACAATATTGAAATCGTCATCCAGAAAAAGCATTTCAGAAATCACAAAGAACGTCTAATATCATCAGAAGCACTTCATATCAAGTGGAATCCAAATTGTCTGAACTGAATAGGAATGATGGACTGAAACAGAATTTGACCTGGTTACAACACCCCCAACGCATCCCACATGAAGTGACGATATCAACACGAATGTGATAAGCAAGTTCACTATGTAAACACACACTGCTTATATAATTTTACACACCGATCAAATCCAACAATCTACACTTGATTTTGATTTTGTTATCTTTACCAATTGACCAACTTGACAACTAAAAATGGCCCCAGACAGACGAACCATGATCAAGTTAGTAAACTTTGTTTTGATATCATAACAGATGTACTATTACCTTTGTTATTTGGTTTAGTGATTGATCTTCATTGTTATTTTGACTTTCAATATGTCCTCCTTTTAACTTGACCTAAGTGGTCTATTTTATCACCCACCTCTTAACTCTTTGTTATATGCTGAGTGGATTTTGTAAATTCTTCTGGTTTAATAATACTGTTTTAATAAAGCTTTTAGCAGCAGCAGCATTGAATAGCGAAACGTCAGTAAAAGCGACAATATCGTTTTGCTGTTTTTCATTCATTCACTGGGAAATACAGAAACCTTTATAATAATCAATATCATATGCCCAAATCTTTTCGAACCGTTAAAAGTGAACTTGTTTTGGACATATATAACTGTGTAATTAATTATTAATTTGACCTTTGACCGGAAATAATTCTGGAACTTTCTTACACGTTTACTCTATAAATCCATGAATGTACAACCTGTCTAGATGACGGTGACTTTGTCAAAACGAAAATTTTCTTCGCTGTAACCACCTGAAGTGTATTAGGTCGAGAGGATATACCATCTAGTATTAACCACTTGTTATTGTCTCATGTGGATTTTACGGGAGAAGACAAAAGATTTGCTAAGGGAATTTCTCTTGTACTAAAGGAAAACTCGCCATATGTATATATCTTAATCCATATTAAAGGTTGGCTAGGTGAGTTGATAATAAAATTGTTCGGAATAAAAAATTCGCTAACGAAGTAATTTCCTGACGGCAGGTTTAAGGAATGAACACTGCTACCTTTCCCCCAACGGGTTGATCTCCGACGAAATCTCAGCACGAATACAGAGGGCTAGTTTCGCATACACCCGCCAGTTTACGCCGTCTCTGGCTTAGTAGACGTGATATCCGACTATCGACCAAAGGGCGAGTGTACTGCTCAACAGTCCGCTCCGTCCTCCTTTATGGCTGGCTGTGAGACCTGGCTATTGAGAGTGGAAGACATAGGTGTCTGCGTTCTATCTCCCGCGTGAGGTGGTATGATAAGGTGAGCAATACTGAGATGGTTAGGACATGTGTTACGTATGTCTAGTCATTGCCTTCCTCGACAATGGGCAATGTTAGCTGAGATAGGATGGGTCAGGCTGGAAAAGAGCTAACGGCGGTCAAAGCAAAACATGGCACCAGTCAATGAAATCCACAATGGTTAGTTTAAGCCAGTCAGCCATGTAGAAAGGTGTAGACTTCCTACACCTCGGGACGGTAGAAACCAATGGTTGGAAACAATTGGTGACATGGCTCAAAATCGTTCTCAATGGCTAGCGCAGATGCATCCACTGCTTGTGACTTATGATTTCCAATTAAACTGTTTTGTTTTTCGTTACTACTATGCCTTTGTCTCACACCTCTGTTTTTGCTGTCTATATTTTTATACATTTCTCCTAATTTCTTCTCTTGCTTTGTGTGCTACATGGAGGGAGTGTGGCGACTTGAACTGCCGCACATCGGTGCAAAGTTCTATATCGAAAACCGACCGACCAACCTATGCAGTCACTGACTTCAAATTATTATTATTATTGTTCCCTTGGGTTCCTAGTGGAACATAGGGCTTCAACTGCACGTCTCCACTTGCTTCTGTCTTGTGCTGTACTTCCCACCTGCATCCGTGTTAGTCCATACTGTTTCATCTCCTCCATGTCACCCTTGGACGTCCTACTCGCCGCTTCCCTTTCGGGTTCCACTCGAGGGCCTGACGCGCGATGTCACTCAACGGCCTCCTCAGCGAATGTCCAATCCATCTCCACTTCCTCCCGCATATTTGTTGGGCGATTGGTTCCTGTTTCGTTTGGTCCCATAGCTTCTTGTTTGTGATTCTTTCCGGCCATCTAATCTTCAGTATGGAGCGAAGACAGTTGTTGATAAAGGTCTGCAACCTGTTGAAAATATTCTTGGTGACCCGCCAAGTTTCTGATCCGTAAAGCAAAATTGACTTCACGTTTGTATTGAAAATCCGAATTTTGTTGTTGATGCTGAGTGACGAAGATTTCCAGATTGGTTTCAGTTTGATGAATATGTTTCTCGCCTTCCCGATTCTCGAATTGAGGCTACCAACATTATCTGCAATAAGCAACCGACCGGCGGAATTGTTTTTAACTGATTAGAAATGCCCATTAAAAATTTTTAAAAGGAATAGACACGGAACAAAGAGTACCCTTTCCGATAAATTCATCATCAGGTTCTACAATTACATATACAATATATTGAATGAATGAAGGAATTAGTCTTATGAACGACATTAATGTTTAAATAACATCAAATCAATAATGTTGATAGATTACAGCTGAACAGCATCAACATAAAATATGCTGAATGTCAGAAGAATTAGGAAAGGTTATGGTACAAATTCATTTGTTTATAGTCTTTACTGAGGGCTGGCCAGGGCAGTAGTAGGGGCTGGCTGGACTTGTTTCTTTTGGACACAGAGCACTGGTTGTTTGAGGCGAATTGCAATAGCCTCTGCTGTTTGGAGCAAGCGGTGCTTCGACGATTTTGGTAGTTTGTTAGGCACCCGGTATATTATGGAGAAGGATTCGTCTACGCTGGCTTTGTGACCGGTTTGCACCGGATGGTCTAATATCGAGCTGTTAATAGTTTTAACTACACCTTAACTTAGCCATAGTGGGAGATGTTCTCGAGTGAGCACGAAAAATCAAGTTCCTAGAGCAACGGCCAATATAACTCGCTCCACGACAAGCGCAGTTGAATTGATAAATACAATTTGAAGTGGCCAGCTAGTCTAGGTACTTCATCTTTCAGTCGAGGTAGCACCATCGATCGTGTAGAGAATAAGACGTGTAGTTTGTCGCCAGCATTAAAAGTTCTTTGAACTGATTTTCTTAATTTCTTCGTAATTAACTCGCTTGGTATATATCACCCATGAATTGCAGTCGTATATAAAGTGGCTTCTTGTTTACAGATAGTGGGTAGTCCTTTTCGGCTTTCTTTGTCATATGTTTCTTGATAGCTATTTGTCAGGATAACCATTTTCGATCAAAGTATCATATACAATGCTTAATTCATCTTTAATTGCTTCTTCAGAGCACATAGCTCTAACTCTGTGGCTAAGGGTCTTCACTAAATTTCTTTTGTACTTGATAGGAACGAAGTTGTGAAAGTGTGTATAATGTCCTGTCCAAGTACTTTTTCTATGTGAATTTCTTTTTATGCTACCATCTGGTTTTCTCGTAAGGAGGACGGGTATCCACAAAGGCAATTCTGTCTTGGGATTGCTCTGCGTATGTGAATTTCATAGCCGCCGAATGTACTTCATTGAATTCAGTAATTATTGTACTCCTATCGGAACGATTATCACAAAGAATAAAGGTATCATCCATATATCGGCAATAAAATGAGAACTTTCTGATAAAGTGGTTGTTCATAGGTCCATTTTCTAGCTTACTTAGAAAGAAATCAGCCAGAAATTGTTTTTTAATTCTAGATTGTGAAGCAAACTGTGCAGAATCCATCTGTGCTTGAATTCACCTCATGCTATCTGGAATAAGGTGAAAAAAAGGCTTAAGAATAATTCGAAATAATAATAACACGAATTTTTTGTTTGTTTAGATAAGTGAACTATATCGATCAGTTATTAGGGTGTGGCCATTCTTTTTTTGTCTCACTTGGACTCCTCCCTAGTGTTTCAATAGCATTACTAGGCGTCAAATCGGTGTCAAATCTAAGATGGGATACAAGTTTCCCCAGACTACGGATACTAATGAAAATCAAATACTTAGTGTTCAGTGAATAGTCAGTCTCTTTTCGGCGGCGAATTCATTCACTCAGCTCTGCAATAAAAACTACATATATGCTTACTTTTGTATGTGTGTGTGTGTGTGTTTACACTAAGTTTGTCCGATAAGAATAAAAATAAGTTAGGGTTATTGTTGTGATGACATTTCAAAAATGTGATGAGAAATCAAATTGGCGAAGTACAAGAATAGAGTCCCAGGATTGTAAATGTTCTAATGACATTGTGAATGTTCCAGTGACCCTGAACTCATGCTGGTCATTGGTTGAGGAAGCTTACCATTATTCTAGCGCGAATAAGTGTGCGTACTGGTAAGTGACACTCTGAATTAATTGTCTTCTAGGAACTTTTATTGAAAAGTCGAAATTGTCTTTGATGAATATCTCGTTTCTGTCCAATTACTGGGTTTTAAAGTCCGGGGTGCGATCTACTGCGGCTCAAACAGCTAATACGTTGACGTCTACTGTGCAATGGTTTTAATTTTGTCGGGATTCAGCCTCGTGGAAGATGAATAGTATTACTCAGGTGTTTGGAGGAGTCGGTGTAGTCGTCCATGTCGTTGGAACCGTTCTTATCAAGAAGAAGTACAATCGGGGACGTGCTAGAGCGAATAACGTTTGGGTTTTAGGAATTTATGACGCCCAGATTCCCAAAGGGTTTATCAAGCTGATTCTAGATAGGAGTGCTGATACACTCCTCCCTATTATTCACCACTATTCACACAGATGAATGGGCAGGATACAACCGATTATCGCAAGTGGGTTATAGACATCATCGAGTCGACCATTCCGATGACTTCGTCGACCCCAGGACCGGTACTCATACCAATGCGATCGAAGGCTTCTGGGGAAGACTGAAAAACAGAATCAGAGTGATCAACGGATCTCAAAACGAAGTTGTTTTCAGTCACCTAGATGAATATATGTATAGAAATTGGTTCAATTTAAAAACTGAAACCCCTCTACAAAATTGGGAGATTTTTTTACCTCATATTAGAGAAAAATATCCTGTTTAATGTTCTTTTATGCTTTTTTGTGTAAATATACGTAAAATTTTATGCAAAAATCGGCATTTTTCCTGATTGGTCGGCTCAAGGTCACTCGTGCGTTCGCATCCCATGGGACTGTATTGTAGAACTTTGCCATCAAATTGTAGATAGAGGGTTGGGGGTGAAGATTATTGTTGTTACTGTTAATCAACACATAACAGAAGTTGGATAAGCTCAAGACAGTTACGCAGTAAGATCAATAAGTAGTTCAATGAGTGAAGTGTGATTAGCGTGCACATAGAAACAAAGGAAAATATGGAATTATGTAAGAGTTCTAGGAAAACTACAAATATTATGAGGAGCTAGAAGAAAAGGAAATAAGCACACAAACAAACATCAAGTGAGTAGAAGTGAACACGGTTGTTTCGATGATAGTAGAGGTGGTTCAATGATTTCCTTATGCCTGCATAACTCTGATTTTTATCTAAATGAATAAATGAATGGCTAAGACTTCAGCACAGTACAGAGGAGACGAAAGAGTATTGTTTTTGGTAGGTTGTTCTTCATCACCTTGGAGATCACTTCGAAGCAGGAGTGTTGTTGACGAGGTGTTCGCTGGTTGCACTCTTGATGTATCCACTATGACGATTTTCCAGTTGTGTTGTGGGATAGTGTTCTCGAATAGTTTTGGACAGGATACGCGTTGGATGACCAATGCACCTGACTGGTTTCACAACAACAGGTGAACTGATGTACGCACACAGAGGTGGCCAGATGAGAGATCTTGTCCTTGAGGTTTCTGTGGATCAATGGGTCATTGTGGAGCAGTGGTGTTGGTGCTGCTGTGATGAATGTTCTTCACACAGATGATGAAATTCTCCTCTTGAGGATATTGCAATCTAGTTACATTTCACTTACTGATAACATTTTTGAAATGTCTTGAGAACAACACATAGAAAAATAATTATTATTATTATTGTTTCCTTTAATTCCTAGAGGAACATAGGGCTTCAGTCGTGCGTCTCCATTGCGTTCGGTTCTCTGCTAGAGTCTTCACCTGGCTCCAAGTCTGTCCACATGCTTTCATCATCTCCTCTTCACATGACCTCCCTCCAAGTCACCCTCACCCTTGCACTGACGACCAACTCGCCGCTTCCCTTTCGGTCGGGTTCCACTCGAGCGATGGCTTGTCTAGTGATGTCACTTGATGGTTTGTTTCCTCAGAGTATGGCCACAATCCAATCCACCTGCAATTCTTCCTGCCTATTTGTTTCACAATCGGTTCCTGCTGTGTTGGTTCGCTCATTGCCAGAGATCCCACCCTGTTGCTGATCTTTTCTACCGACCGGCCGGCCATCTGATCTTGAGTGGTACTGAGCGAAGACAGCTAGCTGTTAATGAAGGTGTGTAGTTTGTTTGAGATGCTCTTTATGACGTGCTGGCCAAGTCTCTGATCCGTATAGTGAGTAGCACTGACTGACTTCACATTGGAGTTGAAAATCCGGATCTTATTTTTGATGCTGAGTGCTGTCTGTTGACCTCCACACAGACTTGAGAGTAGTGAAAGCTTGTCTTGCTTTTCCGATCCTCGTCAGTTCCTCCTGCCCTATGACACAGCAGCAGGAAGCACGGTCGTTGTTAATCCGGGCCCCGACCGATCCGGCATAATATTTTGTGATTTACTTTGAGTCATAGTATTGGATTGGGTAGCTGCTTGGTAGGATCTACAGGAACATAAGTTCCAGCCGGTGCAGCTCATTGGGTCATTGCGATATGCAAGCCCGACCACCACGTCACGGTAGCAGCTATCGGTCGGAAAGGTGTACTATTTTAAATGTTTACTAAATAGTGTACAAACTGTGATACCTAGCTTACTTATCCAGTAGCCTATTTTTGCGTGACATACATATTTATTTTTGAAAATTATTCACTTTATCCAGTCCTTATTATTATTTTCTCAGCACATAGATATAGATCCGAAAAATGTCCACCTACTCGATGGAACAACCGGTGATCCTGATAGAGAATGTGAATCTTTTGAAATGGAGATCAAAAACGCTGGTGGCATTCATCTATTTGTCGGTGGAATGGGCTCAGATGGTCATATTGCTTTCAATGAACCTGGTTCTAGTCTAGTGTCACGTACACGTGTTAAAACATTGACAAGAGAGACTGTCGCTGCTAATGCAAGATTTTTTGGAAATGATATCACTAAGGTAGAGTGTTATAAGCTTCGTTTAATATTAATAATAATAATTTGCTTTATTCCAGAAACAGTACTAGTGGTACAGTATGGAATTTTCAGCACATATCTACAATATTTGCATCTAATTTTATTAAACATTTAAAAGGAGTATTTCAAAAAAATAATTAATATAAAGACACCAACAGCAAAAAAGGACAGGAAAAACACAAAATAATCTTTTAAAAATGCGAAAAATTACAAAAGTCTACCAAAGTCTAATGCAGTGTTTCTGGTGGTAGTGTGAGTAATCCTGAATAATACAAAATTTTTAAGGTGGTGACAATGGCGTTCACAACCAAGATTGTCAGTTTAATATTGCCGAAAAGTATAGAAAAATAAGAAAAAACAGCCACAAAACTAATAATTACATGATGGTTAATGACAGGACAATTTTGTACTACTCATAGTGCTAATATAGTCGGAACCAGTGGATACACAAAAGAAGGAATACAGTAGAGCACAAAAAAGTAAGCCAATGTTATTAATTTAAACAAAGCAACAACTACAGATTTAGCAGAATAAGTTAGGTAGCTAAATGTATTTAGGAAGGAGTTCACTATAGAATGCATAGAGAAACAAAAGAGCCTAAAACTATGGTATTAACAACAGAGCAAGTCATAGGTTTCGCGCTTAACATTGTCTCTGTCGCTTAGAACACGGGCCAAGTATGGGATCGTTGAGTTCCTGTACTTGGTTGCACGAGCATAGATTATTTTATACTGATTTCTGGTTTTACTTGATGAGATACAAGGCGAGAGTTGGGAGTAGAGTGGGTGTTGGTGGTCGGAGAGTATGGTTTTTGACCATTTTTCGCATGTATTCAGATGCCTATCAACTAAAGTAGTGACGAGCTGACTGAGTTTTACACCACTAGTCCTACTGACTACCTTCAACATCCTTCTCAGGATGGTATAGTCCTTTTTCAGTAGACCAGGAAAGACTAACGGGGAGCAGTAAAATAGAATAGGTAAGATACAAGAGTTGACAAATTGTGAAAGTATAGGTTGGGTGATTCCAGATTGTCTATGTTTCTTAATATAGTAGGTAAGACAGAACACTATCTTAGAAATCGTTAGGATATGAGATGTCCAAGTAAGGTCGGAAGAGGTAACTAGACCGAGGTATTTTGCATTAGACTTAGTTTCAATTTTAGTCCCCTCAATGCAACAGTTTTCATGAGAACTTACTAGTGTTTGTAGATCTCGTTTATGCCTAAGGTAGAAGTCAACAGTCTGTCATTTTGAGGGATTCAGCATGAGACCATTTAGTTTGGACCACCGACTGATGTCCGACAGGAAGCTATTTAATTTGAGACAGTCTGACTGAGACTTAATAGGAAACGATACAGACAGGTCATCTGCATATTTGACGAAGTTGATTTCATCTGAGAGAGGTAAATCATGTAAGAAGAAGGAAAAGAGAAACGGAGAGAGAACAGCACCCTGAGGAACTCCAGCTTCAGTAAGCAAAGGAGAGGAAGATACACCATTATATACCGTGTACTGCATCCTATTAGAGAAGTAAGAGTGTAGCCAGTTGATAGCCCAGGACTCAGTTTGTGTAAGGCTCAGCTTGTCTAACAATAGGCCTCTAGGTACAGAGTCGAAAGCAGATGTATAATCAAGGAACGTACAACGTTGCTGATAATTGTGAAAAATTTCCAGATTGTCTTAGTTTCTTAATGTAATAGGTTAGACAGAACACTTTCTTAGAAATCGTTAGGATATGAGAGATGTCCAAGTAAGATCGGAAGATAGAATTAGACCGAGGTATTTTGCATTAGACTTAGTGTAAGCGCAATATCGCTTGAAATTAAGTCACGCGTAGATAAAGGCTGTCCCGGCTGTCCAGAAGCCGGTCACTATTTCTACGATACTATTAATAAACAAATCAATAATTATATATATATATATATATATATATATATATATATATATATAAACAAACCTTAACGGTTTCAAGAGTACAAAGCACACCGCTTAACAGAAAACAAGGTACCGCGCTATCAGAGCGGAATAACGTTAAAGCGAAAACTGCGAACTAGCCGGAATCAGACACGACCGTTCAGGTAAGCAGTCAGTAGAAGAATGAACCCAAGTAAGAGATAGACAGAGCATAGGCACAAAGATAGAATTTTCATTGGCTAATTAACCAATCAATAAATAAAATAAACTCGACAGAATAGTACAAAGTAAGACATCGGTCAGCAAAATAACAGTTAACAAAAATACTCTGATTGGGTCATGAGTTCAACTGTCTGACTAAACGGATCGATGTAAAAATCACACACACACACAGTTCATTAAACAAGGTGAGATAGACACGTTAGGCATCGATAATTGGGTTGCAACAACACTAGGCTGATCCGGGACAGGTTGACTTGATTCAAGGATGGGAAGTGAATTGATCTTACACCATGGATTGATATCAGTCAGTTACAGGATCATGAAAAAACTAACTGGGAGTAATGGACAGAGCTGTTTCGTCCTGTTTTGGAACTTATCGGCAGTACGCACCCACCGTCAAGGTTCGAATTCAGGACCTTCCAGTTACAAGGCAAGTTGGCTCGTATACCATTCAATGACTCACTGAGACGCGATTCAGTGGCCAGCCCATGAATTCTAACTTCTACTACCAATGTCATCGGCGAGAACTGAATCATCATTCAGACTGGATGGACTCCATTGGTCACCACTCTCACTAGGAGTACAGGCAAGTTCGTCCCGTAACCAGTCGCGCTAAAGTCACGAGTTTGTAGAAGTTAGAATTCGAGGGCCATTGTGAATAGGGTCCCAGTGAGTGGCTGAAAGGTATACGAGCTTGCCTTATAATCGAGAGGTTCTGGCAGTGGGTACATGCTGCCGATGAGTACCAAACTAGAACAAAACAGCTGTCCAGTACTCCCTAGTTCCCAATGGTTCTACCCAAATGATATCATTCCGTGATCAAACCTGAAATCGACCGAATTCCTACGAAGTGACTCTTGAAAAATGCATTTAGGTTCATTTAGGTAATGTGTGTATGGTGTAAAACATTGCCCACCAGATTACTACTGTGAATTCCAATGGAAACCGATGAATGAGTCGTTAGTGATAAGATGACACGGAGGAGATTGTGTGAATTGGAGGAGTAGATGAGAGATTATGATCAGGCGTAGATCCCTCTGAAGAGGACAGTAGAAACTAGAAGGAAGTGAAAATGTGTTGTTGAGGCTGTATGTTCCACTCGGAGCCCGACAGATTGATAGTTATAATTATTTACTGGTTACTTACTCATCATCTTATTCATATCTTGTCTTTATTGCGTAACTCTTTTGCCATTTTATTCTGGCATGAATTACTTCATTCAAACTTGAACTTCCTAAAAACAGAAGCTTTCATTACAAAGGTAATTTCTGAGTACTGTTTGTTTGCTCAGTTTGATGCCTGCTGTCAAATGCTGTTAATTATTGTGACATTTACAATAAATTAGTAGTATTTAATTGGTGGATGGTGACTAGCAGTGGAATACAGCCAGGATGCGCGTTTCGTCCTATTTGGGACTCGTCAACTGCTGCATATACCTGTATTCCGCAGTGAGTGATTATGTTCCCACAAAGGCTTGAATCCAGTAGTGTCCATAGTTTCAAACGTCAAAGAGTTATTCCCTAGACTGCTTGGGCAATTTTAGATTTTCCCGTCGATTGATTGATTGGACCGAAGTGCTTGGTCTCAGGTTGACATGTCTGTCGGCTTCTTGTGTGTACATGCTCCCACGATGTTGGGGCATGGGATTAGACTCCTGAATGGGATGCATCCTGGACTCCACTGCTAGTCACCATCCACCAGTTTTACTTATAATACATCGCCAGACATCGTCGAAGCATCTGAAGCACAAGAAGCCGACAGACATGTCAACCTAAGACCAAGCACTTCGGTTCAATCAATCAATTGACAGTAAAATCCAAAGTTGAATTAAACAATCTGCAAGTATGTTAACATTGTTTCTGTACGTAAAGTTAATCATTATTATTATTATTCCAGACGCTGCTTAGCTAACCTGATGAGAAGCCAACGAAATAAGCGATGATGGCTTACTGACGTATACTCGACGCTAGTAGCAATAACACAATAAATTTTCTTATGAATGTGTTATATTATTAATTCTGTTTATATTTTAGATAGATAGATATAAAATTTACGCGTTTGTATTTCATCTGATGAAAGGAATTGTCTCCCTTCTATCTATCTATCTATCTATCATGCAATAAATCAGGTTCCTAAACGCTGTTTAACTGTTGGTGTTGGAACTATAATGGATGCAGAGGAAATTATGATATTGGTTACTGGAGCCTCGAAAGCTCTGGCCTTACACAAAGCGATTGAAGAAGGCGTTAATCATATGTGGACAGTATCTGCTCTACAGGTGAACACTAATTTCAGCCATTAATAATAATTAATCCATTATAATAAAGGTTGTTTTCTTGTATTTCCCGATGAATGAATGAAAAAGAGGAAAACGATATTGTCGCTTTTACTGACGTTTCGCTATTTAATGCTGCTGCTAATAGCTTTATCAAAGTATTATTAAACCGGAATTTACAAAATCCACTCAGCATATATATATAACAAAGAGTTAAGGGGTGAGGAAACAGACTACTTAGGTCAAGTTAAAAGGAGGACATATTGAAAGTCAAAATAAAAATGAAGATCACTAAACCAAATAACAAAGGTGGTAGTACATCTGTTATGATATCAAAACAAAGTTTACTAAATTGATCATCGTTCGTCTGTCTGGGGTCATTTAACGTTGTCAAGTTGGTGAATTGGTAAAGATAAGAAAACCAACTGTAGATGACTGTTGGATTTGTTCAGTGTGTAAAAATTATAAAAGCAGTGTATGTTTACATAGTGAACTTGCTTATCACATTCGTGTTGATTTTGTCACTTCATGGGGGAGTGGGAGGGTGGGTGTTGTAACCAGGTCAAATTCTCTCTTAGTCCATCATTCCTATTCAATTCGGACAATTTGGATTCCACTTGATATGAAGTGCTTCTGATGATATTAGCCGTTCTATGTAATTTCTGAAGTTTTTCTCGATGACGATTTCAATATTGTCAAAATCAATTTTGTGGCCTGATTCTATAGCATGTAGATCTATGGCTGATGATTATTTTTTTTTCAAGTTTTTGTAGTTCAACCAGATTTCTCGGTGGTAGAAGAGATGCTCTACGGTGTTCATTTCTTCTGATTTTGATTTCTCGAGATGTTTTTCCGATGTATATAATTATTATCATTGTTTCCTTTAATTCCTAGAGGAACATAGGGCTCTAGCCAAACGTCTCCATTGCGTTCGGTTCTCTGCTAGAGTCTTCACCTGGCTACAAGTCTGTCCACATGCTTTCATCATCTCCTCTTCACATGACCTCCTCCATGTCACCCTCACCCTTGCACTGACGACCAACTCGCCACTTCCCATTCAGTCGGGTTCCACTCGAGCAATGGCTTGTCTAGTGATATCACTCACTTGATGGTTTGTTTCCTCAGAGTATGGCCACAATCCAATCCACCTGCAATTGTTCCTGCCTATTTGTTTCACAATCGGTTCCTGCTGTGTTCCTTCGCTCATTGCCAGAGATCCCACCCTGTTGCTGATCTTTTCTGGCCGGCCGTCTGATCTTGAGTATTGAGCAAAGACAGCTGTTGATGAAGGTGTGTAGTTTGTTTGAGATGCTCTTTATGACGCGCGGCGCAAGTCTCTGATTCGTATAGTAGCACTGACTGACTTCACATTGGAGTTGAAAATCCGGATCTTACTTTCATTTTCATGCTGAGTGCTGTCTGTTGACCTGCACACAGACTTGAGAGTAGTGAAAGCTTGTCTTGCTTTTCCGATTCTTGCTTTGATATCCTCCTCAGTTCCGTCGGCCTGTAGTTGAAACGATGCTTCCCAGGTAGGCAGGTGAAGGAGGTTGTTTCTTTCAGGTTCCTCCCATTTATGTTGATCTTTGTCAGTTGTTGTTGCTGTTGGTAGTGTTGCCCAGGAATCTTCATCACCTCTGTTTTCTCTATGTTCATTCATCCTATCTTCTCTTGATGCTTCTTCTGCCGACTTGTTGCTTTTCGCTTGCATATCTTCCAGTTTGTGGGAAATCAGACATATATCATCGGCGAAGTCCAGATCGTCCAAGCATTTTGTGTGGGTCCATTTAATGCCTGTTTCGTGATTGCCCGCTGTTTGTCGCATTATCCAGTCTACTGCAATTAGGAAAATCATTGGCGATAGTAGGCAGCCAGCCTTGTCTTACTCCTGTCCTCACTTCGAAGGAATCCGTAAGTTTCCAGTTGTGGATTACTTGGCATGCAGCATTGTCCTACAACTAGCTGTTGGATGAGATGTATAATTGTCGGTGGCACCCCATACTAGCAAAGTAGTTGCCAAATCACTTCTCGATCGACGCTGTCGAATGCCTTTTCAAAGTCGATGAAGTTGAGTGAGATAGAGAGGTGACTGCCATTTCAAGCAGGCTTTGTTCAATGATGATCCGTAATGTGGCGATCTGATCAATGCATGACTTGTTTCTCCTGAATCCAGCCAGTCTGTTCCGGTCGAAGTTTTTCATCCAGGTCGGCGTGTTTGATTCTCTCCAGCAGGATGATGCGGCTTAGTATTTTGCTTGGGATGGATGGACAGGAGTATAATTCCGCGCCAGTTCTTGCATTGACTTGAGTCTTCTTTCTTTGGTAGTTTGAATAAGTATCCTTTCTTCCAATCCTCGGCTACTTTGCCTTCTTCTTTGCCACCTTCTCCAGTAATGGCGTCATCAATTCCGCTGTTGTCTCTGAGTCCATTTTCAATGCTTCTGCTGGGATTCCATTTGGTCCTGCTGCTTTTCCAGCTTTTAGCGATGTATATAATAATGTATATGTATATATAATGTATATAATGATTAACTTTATTTCAATTTTACCCTTTTATTTATTTATTTGTCTAGCTTCATAAAAATGTTATATTTGTTGTCGACGAAGATGCAACTATGGAACTTCATGTGAAAACTGTTCGCTATTTCAAGGATCTCGACTCTACTCATCTCGCGCTTTAAATGAAACATCAAACTAATCTCGCTTGCTTCACTTACCTACACACATATTTATTTGATATACTTACATACATACGTGCAATAATATTTTAGTGGTTGATTTTCAATAAACTTATGTTTTAGAGTTAGAGTGTTTGTTTTTTTTTAATTATCAAATTCTAAGTCTTTTAGCTGGCTGTATTATGCGCGTAACACTGTGTGTGTATAATGTTTCACCCACTGAATTGTTGTCATTCTTCATTGAAAATTTCCCATTTCAAAGTTTCTCTATATTTATTCAGACATTTATCAAAGACAAAATATAATTGAGTCAGCAAAGAATAAATATTTTCTTTATCGAGAATTTCCTCCTCTTCTGGCTCTGCAATTATATCTATATATGCATGTTTATATACATAGAATATTCTAGATTAGTAGTCAATAACACTGGTATTAGCAGTCGCCGATGCCTTTTCCATCTCTTTCGCTTTTGTCGCCCACCACTGTTCACGGTCGTTACGAAAGCCTCTTGTTAGTTTACGTTTGAGTAGCTTTCGTTCCTCATCATAATCGGAGCTCTTATTGATATATGTGTAAAACTTGGGCACTGTGGTAGTAAGTAATTCCATATTAGTTTGTTTATTAGGTATATCACACAGTGAAACAGTATTATTTACTGGATGACGTTTCGAACAAAATTTATTACTGTTCATAATCATTTCATCAATTATAATCACACGACTTCGAAACTTGAGTTTTATAGTTTTCTTTGTCCTCTCTCCTATTTGTCGTAGGGGGAGTAGAATTTTCCAGATATCTGGGTGGACAGGTGTGGAATCATTCCTATTACATGTATTTGTAGTTGATTCGATATACAAAGCTTCTGTTATCAATCTCTCCCTATACCCTGTGAGATTAGATTTTAAAACTGTCATCCTATCCCATCATCCTATTGTATGGTTGTGTGCAATTGCGTGTAGTGTTTGCGATAGCTGAACTATTCTCTAGGTTTTTTATCTTATTCGGGTCAACCAATATAGATTCAACCAATATGGGTTCAACATAGGCTGAAGAGACCGCTGAGCGATAACACCACATGCCAGACCCTTAGGTGGGAAGCAACGAGTCGGAGGTCCGAGTGTGACATGGAAATCATGTGTACAGGCAATAGAAGTTTGTGGGAAGTCCTAGAGTCAATAGTAAGTAAATGATGCCGAGTGTAATGGAGACGTGCCGCTGTCGAGACCCTATTCCACTTAGAACACTAATTATTGTTATTATTATTATTATTAAAATATTGACGGTACTGTAGTTAATATTTTAGAAATTCTTTGTTTTGGTTCACATGGATCCTTTTGTCTTTATTGATTCTTTAATGTCTTAGCAGATGCTGAGAAAACTCTTCAGTTTGACATAAACATAATAGAGCTGCAAATTTTCAGTTTCCAACTAATGCATTTCATCATTCCTCCCTATACACTTTCATAGCTTCGTTCCCATCAAATACAAAAGGAATTTAGTGAAGAAACTCCTCAGCCACAGAGTTCGTTAGAGCTATATGCTCAGAAGAAGTAATTGAAGATGAATTAGACATTGTATATGATACTTTGGTTGATCGAAAATGCTTATCCTGACAAATTTATCAAGAAACACATGACAAAGAAAGCGGCGGAAAAGGACTACCCACTATCTGTAAACAAGAAGCCACTTTATATACGACTGCAATTCATGGGCGATATACCAAGTGAGTTAATTACGAAGAAATTAAGAAAATCAGTTCAAAGGACTTTTAATGCTGGCGGCGAACTACACGTATTATTCTCTACACGATCGATGGTGCTACCTCGACTGAAAGATGAAGTACTTAGACTAGCCACTTCATATTGTATCTGCCAATTCAACTGCATTTGTGCTGGAATGAGTTATGTTGGCCGTTGCTCTAGGAACTTGATTTTTCGTGCTCGAGAACATATCCCACTATGGCTAAGTAAAGGTGTAGTTAAAAGTATTAACAGCTCGATATTAGACCATCTGGTGCAAACCGACCAGTCACAAAGCCAGCGTAGACGAATCCTTCTCCATAATATACCGGGTGCCTAACAAACTACCAAAATCGTCGAAGCACCGCATGCTCCAAACAGCAGAGGCTATTGCAATTGGCCTCAAACAACCAGTGCTCTGTGTTCAAAAGAAGCAAGTCCAGCTAGCCCCTATTACTGCCCTGGCCCTCAGTAGAGAATATAAACTCATGAGTTTGTACTATTACCTTTCCTAATTCTTCTGACATTCAGTTTGTTTTATGTTGATGCTGTTCAGCCGCAATTTATCAATATTATTGATTTGACGTTATTTAAACAGCAACATTAATGTCGTTCATAAGACTAATTCATTCATTCCCTATAATGTATATATAATTGTAGAACCTGATGATGAATTTATCGAAAAGAGTACTCTTTGTTCCGTGTCTATTGTGTATTTACCGAAATTCGATACAATGCGTGGAACTATAAAGGGTATTAGCGGAGCCCAATAAATCCTTATTATGGATGAACATTCTAGGTAATAGTGGCGACTACCTGCAATTCCACAGCTGAATAGCTAAACCTACTCATACTTTGCTCTGTGTTTGTTCAAGCTCAGTTACCCGGAACAGATTTTTCATGTATCAGGCTAACAGCCACACTTTTCATGAGATGGCTGGTGACACTACCCGGTTGTCCAGGCTGAAGTGAGCAGAAAAGGAGTCGACTCTGTACCTATCGGCTAGAACCTGAGTGTCTAGCCAATGAGCTTAGCTTCATCTCCAACTTTGTTCTGTGTACATTTTCTAGGGGAAAATTGTTACATTTTCTTAATTATTTGCCCACTCATTTCAACGTTATTAATCTTTTTAATTTTAGCATGTCTTTGGTGACGACTGTTTTCCGTGAAGATGTTTTTCAAGGAGTAACTTCTCAAAATATTGTTCATTAATTGGAGGATCCTATACTTCACTCAGCTGCATTGTACTGAGTAAAGTTATCGTTAGTGTTCAACAGTTATTTCATTTGAGTGAGCATCGTAAGAAATCAGTATTAAATCAGTCTTCTCGCAGAGAAGTGGAACACCAACTGATTACTTCCCTGATCAACCTTCCACATTTTTATTTCTAAAACTAAACAGTACTTCTGTTAGTTTACTGAATACGTGGTGATTATATTAAAGAAAATATGCAACGAAGAGAGCAGCACACTTGCAGAAGTGCTAGGATAAATCTTGCCTAAACAGAAACGTGTATGTCTAGATTGGATAGTGTACGTCCATGCATCACGCACTATTCTTTCAATTTAGGACCGGGAAATTTCTCAACGAATACTCGAAACACAAGTAGACAGCGAAAAAGTAAAACGGAGATATTTTTATCTGTAGTTATAAAAAGCAATGAGACGAGAGAGATTAACTCCTAATAGTATCATACAGGAACTTAATGTCATTTTAACAAATACCACTCCCCATCCACGTACACTGATTTCATTCCTTGGAGGGTTCCTAAAAGGCCAACAAATCGGCCACCATGGATAAGTAGAAAAGCTATAACACTCCTAAGACGGAGAAAAAGGTTCTGGAATCTCTTTGTTTCTACTGGGCTACAGCAGTTCCAGCTGAAATACTGTGTAACCAGAAACCAGTGTAAAACTTTGATTCACCAGTCAAGGATAGCTTACGAAACCTAGTTAGTTAAAAGTTCACCAGGCTGCCCAGAAAGACTCTTTTCATATATCAAGAGAAAAACACGTAAGAGTGATGCTATCCCACCTCTTATGCTTGAAGATGACCAGACAAAAATGGCTGAGGATAACTTGACTAGGGCTGAGGTTTTGTCCAAGCACTTTAGTCAAGTATTCTTTGATAATATTGATACCAGCTTTGTAACTTTTCCAGAAGGTAACTTGAAAATAGCACCCTTATACATTGGAAAGGATACTGTCCTAAAGTGGCTTCTAAGGCTCAATCCTGGTAAGTCCAGTGGCCCTGATGAACTCCACCCACGTATATTAACAGCTTTGGCTGAAAACATAGCCGAGCCATTTTCGGTAATCTTCAATATGTCTCTGGACCAGTCTAAATGTCCAAGAGACTGGGAAGATGCCATCATTAGTTCGGTCTTAAAAACTGGATCTAGAAACTTAGTTCAGAACTATCGTCCTGTTAGTTTGACTAGTATTGTTGTTAAACTACTAGAAAGAATAATTCGTGATGCCATCATTCAGTTCATTGAAGGGAACAAACTTTTCGCTGTGGAACAGCATGGTTTTAGAGCAAGTCATTCTTGCTTGACCAACCTTCTTTTGACCAGAGAAAGTTGGGCAAGCTCAGCTGATACTAATATACCGGTGGATGCCATATTCATCGACCTTAGCAAGGCGTTTGACAGGGTTTCTCATTCAGGTCTTCTAGTAAAGTTAGGTAGTCTGGGAATCAGTAAAGTGATTGCCAACTGGATTCAAGACTTTCTAAAGGACAGAAGACAAAGAGTACGAGTTAACGGGGTTTTATCAACATGAGAATCGGTTAAGAGTGGCGTTCCTCAGGGTAAAATTCTAGGCCCACTTCTTTTCCTGATTTATGGTAATGAGATTCCATCGGTAGTTAAGTCATCCTGCTTACTGTTTGCTGATGACATCAAGATATGGAGGCCTTTACACGATGACAGTGATCAACTTGCTTTGCAGGAAGATTTAAACTTGTTAAGTGATTGGTGTAAGCACTGGGCCTTGGAGATTAACTTAAGCAAGAGTGTAGTTATGCATGTATCTCATAGTCACGTGCGCAATTACTCAATGAATGGCATTACTCTCCCAGTGGTCACTGAGTACAAGGACTTGGGAGTGGTTGTGCAGCATGACTTGAAAACAGCAACAAACTGTAGAGCTGCAGCCACTAAAAGTTTTCGAATATTATGGGCCATACGCAAGGCTTTTGCGAACATTGACGCTGATATATTTCGTATATTATATCCGACTTATATCAGACCTCATTTGGAATATGGGATCCAGGCAGCGAGCCCGTGTTTCAAATACGAAATAGACTTATTAGAAAGGGTGCAAAGAGAAGGAACTAAGCTAATCAAGGGTTTCTCAACCGTCTCATATGAGGAGGAGAGGTTAAGTCGACTGGGTTTATTTCCACTGTCATACAGACGACTTAGGGGTGACTTAATACTAGCATACCGTATCCTGAGAAATGATTTTGGAGCGAATTTGTCTAAATTATTTCTTCCTTCTAGCACCAACCAATTGCGAGGACATCGCATCAAGGTTCAAAAACCACGGTCGAATCGTCTGCGTTTGGAGATCCGTTTTCCGCATCGAATTGTGAACCATTGGAACTCCCTACCGGAACACGTCGTATCAGCAACATCCGTTGATTCATTCAAGGCGAGACTGGACCTCCTGTGTGCCACAAATCGAAAGGATTAACACAGGCATATAGGCTACTATCCTAAATAAATTGTAAACTGTATGCTCTAGTTGTGTTATATGTGATTTCCACAACATACGACTAACAATGTTTCGAAAACTTGTAATGTAAACCTTAGAGACTAAGCGAACCCTGGACAAAATGTATTTCCTGTCAGGCTAATTAAAAAAAATCCATATCCGTAAAATCCAAAATCATTCAGTGAGAAGAACTGAATCATGGGGAAACAGAGCAGAGCAAGACTTCCTTTACAGCTCAAAAATCCTCGATCTACCCTTAAATGATAATAGGTATCTCACCTCATAGGAAAAATGACTGATCATGTCGAACAGTGAACAGACAGGCTCATATCCACACTTATGAATTTATCTTAGGGACGCACAGACATATTAGCAACTCCGTTCCTGCTGCTAAGGCCAATATGGTATTCATGGAATAATCACATACACACATTAGGTTTACCATAAAGTCAGTGACTACGATTCTAGACAGTGTAAGTGTAAACTACCGAAAGTGATCTGATGCAATCAGCGGCGTTCATCTCTTCATATCGAAGTTCTTGATGGATAAAACAACAGGAAAGCAAGCAGACCTCAGACGAACTCAATGCAATTAGATCCCTATTCTTTTGGTCACTTGACAAATATGTTGTGCTTGGATTTCGTAAACAGGTGTCTTAGGACGAGTAAATCAAGCTTGTCGCAAACAATGCATTAGTGTCCGCACGACTAGATACACTAGGTCACACAAATTCATACCTATCAGTACTTCTATGACAAAATTGAGCGAGAGCGGTGACACTTCACATCTATGTTGGACAATGGTCGTTACCACCCAGGCCTGTTATAGCGCCGCATGACCAAGATTAACACTGTGCCCTTTGTCAGCACCCACTTTAACATCAACACCTTCGCAGATAAGATAACTTTGAGCAAATCTTAGTGTACTTTGAAAATTCCTGTGGCTTTTAGGGAAAATGTCGATATTTGGCTGCATTTCCTCAAAATTACTATACTAATCTGTCTTGAAATTTCCTGTCTGCACTTCGACTTATCGACATCGAATACCACCTTCAGGTTTAGGCATGTGATGAGTTCCTTGAGGTCAGGAAGTATTTTCTGTTCTACAAATCACCCCACCCAGTTCCATAAAAACTTTCGCGTTACCATGCAAAACCAGTATCTGAGACATCGATTACTACCTACCAGTACGTTGGCTGAAGTCCTAGCCAGCTGTCGCAACTTTTAGATTCGTAGCCACGCGTCACACATTCAACTATCCTTCCGAGTAGCCTGCTCAATATTCCAGCAGTCTAACAGCACGTAGTACTTCAGGTCCTCTCAATCATGGAAATCGAATGACTAGCAACAGCTTTCCTAAGACATCTGTCAGCTAACGTACAATTCTACCACCTGCTTTTACGGCTACAGAGTGAACTGATACGAATCTACAAGATTTTAACTAGACTTGTGTCTTCTGGGACCTAGTGAATGGGTTCGCCACTAATATATAACTCCAAAGACACATCAAGGCGCACGTTAGTATAAGTGAAAACAGTTATAAACATATCATCATTTTATTTGCCACTTGTTTCATTTACACATTCGGTATAACCTCAACGCTGAAACCAACAGACCTGAAAAGAACAGAAAGAAACCAATCAGTGGACATGTCAGATAATAGAAATAACAGTAGCTTCCAATCTGTGATTGAAGCTTCATATGGCACCTACGAAGTCATCACATTGATAGTTAAACTCACTTGGTTTCCGAAACGACTTCACTCCGCAAAGAGAGTCGACTCATATAGAAGGTACTTTGAATGGTTTGGAGACACTTTTCCACCCAGTCACCTGTAAAACACAGGAAGCACTTGGGGGAAATGTTGCATTTTCTTGAAATTACTCCATTACACTGCATCAAATTTGTTTTATTTGGGTGATCACCACAAACAAGCATCAACACTGTAGGGCCAATCGCTACGTGATGTGTGTTGTAGGGCCAATTGTCAAGCAATGATCTGAAACAGAGAGCAAAGCGCACGTTAGCAGGGTGATCACACAAGTTCGTTAGATGCTGTCTCCTGGACAGGAGAAGTGCTCTTGGAAGCCTCAGTGAGTCGAGACTTAGACGAAGAAAGGTCTTTCGTTTGCAGGCTTTCCAGTAGACTTGCCCTGTTTTCCGCTTCTTCCATGGATGCCGGAGTATGCAAGATGAAGTCTTTCCTGTAACGGAAGTCGACACCTTGCAGGAACTTGCTGAAAACAACTTCTTCGACCTCTGTAAAAGGGCTGCATACTCCGGCATCCATGGAAGAAGCGGAAAACACGTCTACTGGAAAGCCTGCCAACGAAAGACCTTTCTTCGTCTAAGTCTCGACTCACTGAGGCTTCCAAGAATACTTCTCCCGTCCAGGAGACAGCATCTAACGAACTTGTGTGATCACCCTGCTAACGTGCGCTTTGCTCTCTGTTTCAGATCATTGCTTGACGCTTGGCCCTACAACACACATCACGTAGCGATTTAGTTTGAGCAACCGCCAAAAACAACTCCAATATACAATATTGTTTTTACCAATTTACAATATCCATTATCGTTTTTGCGAGCTAGTGTAAACCAATTTGATTTCTTTGTGCTCGCCTCTTGATTGTGAGGTAGAGGTTCCAGATCTTCGGTGAACTTATGCGCAGTAAATCTCGCCACTCGACTGCTTTAGCTCTGGTAGACTCCAAGAGGAGTGGTGCGAGGATTGGTCAAGATGTGGTTTGTAGTGTGCAGTATGTTAGGACTCAGTTGCTGCCGTGAATGGAGTTTGACCTAACACCCGTTGGTCATTCGGTGTAGTCATAAAAGTAGAATAGTAATAATAATAGGTTGTAGTGTAGATAATATAGGTTGAGATAAGTAAAATAATAAAGGTGACCAAAGAAAAGATAGAGTAGTCGTTACAGTGAGAGAAGACAGAACGGGTCGTGGGAATTTAGCTGGTATGCTTATCCATTGACAATGTGGTTTCAAATTTTAAGAGGATAAGCCATTGAGACACAAACCATGCATTTCTGCATGATTGTCCGGCTTCCGCTTGAAAGTCTCCACAGATGGCGCTGTAGTCACGGCCGCCGGTAAGGCATTCCAGAGACGGCAAACTCGAAGCGAAAAGAAATGTGAACGCACTCGAGTCTTTGGTCTCTGGTGTGCTATCCTTAGCGGGTTACCTCGTGGAAGCCTATAATCACTTAATGGCCGGATGCTTTTATTAGGGTGGGCCTGGTCATTTAAGATCTTATAGACGGTGATGAGGTCTCCCCTGTGACTACGGCAACTAAGTGTGAAAAGACTTAATTTCTTCAGTCTTTCCTCGTATGATTTGTTGCGGAGGCCGACCACCCATTTTGTCGCTCGTCTCTGGACACTTTCTAGAATGTTAGCATCCCTTTTGAGTAGCGGAGGAGCAATGATATTATGCACCTCAAGGAGTGGCCTCACGTATGTCGTATACAACGTTAAGAATAGTTCAGGAGTAAGAGCTCCCAGCTGCCTATGCATAAAGTGTAAAGTAGCGTAAGCTTTGGCGACGTCCCTCGTGTGATTTATACTGGTGTCTAGCTTTTCTGTTAAAATAAGACCTAGATCGCGTTCTGATGACACACAACTCAAGTTCTGGCCACCAAGGGTGTAATTTACACTCTGTGACCTGCCGGAATGAATTTGCACTACTTTGCACTTCTTTAGGTTGAAAGGCATTCCGTTAGTCAGAGCCCAGTCTTCCAGAGTTTGCAGGTCAGCCTGCAATCTGTCTGAGCCTTCCGATGAGTTTATTGCTCTCCAAATCTTTGCGTCGTCAGCGTAAAGAAGCGCAGAGCAGTTCAGTTGACAGGGCAGGTCGTTGATAAAAATCAAAAACATCAACGGCCCTAAGATAGAACCCTGAGGAACCCCTGATGCCGAGGTGTGCCAGGGTGATCGGATGCGGTTGACTTCGGTCCAGAATTCTCTCTCGCCTAAGTAATCTATCAGCCATGCGAGAAGTGCTCCAGAAACACCCGCCTTGCTTATTTTTTGAAGGAGCATACCATGGTGAACTGTGTCAAATGCTTTCGCAAAGTCGAGAAAGATCACATGGACTGTTACCTTTACATCCCAGGATAGTGTCCAATCGTTCCAAGCTAGTAGAAGATTCGTCACACAGGATCTTCCCCTCCTGAAACTGTGCTGTGCTTCATGGAGTAGGTTAGTCCCGTCGAAGTGTTTTCTCATGTGGTCGTCAATGAGACTTTCCAATATCTTCGATATCACTGGAAGTAGCGCAACTGGTCTGTAACTGGTCGCATTTTGCCGGTCACCACCCTTGAAGATAGGGGATAGGATGGCTCGTTTCCATTCGCATGGAAGTTTCCCTACATCAAAGGAGTGTTGAAACAGATCACTTAGGGGTTGGCAGAGACTTTCTGAACACTGCTTCAGGACGGATGGTCTTATGTCATCGCAGCCTGCAGACTTTCCCGAAGCCAACTTTCCCAATTTTACGAGTACCGTAGCCGGGGTAATTTGAAATGTACCCAGCAGGTTTTCGCACGTTGGTCTTCCATTGTAATCTTGATGTTTTGTGGGGGTAAAATCCTCGTTACTGTTTAGTTGCCTGTGAAAGGCTAGACTGAATGTCTCTGCCATTTCAAGACTAGTAAGAGATTTCCCATCAGAACCCACTAGATTGCAAGCTCCCTGGTTGGTCGGTTTTCTTTCAGACATAAACCTGTGTAGGCTTTTGGGGTTCACGAGAAGCTTATTGGCGAGGTTTCTCTGAAATGTCCTTCTATCACTCCGGACTCGTATGTTACATCGATTTCTGAGTTCAAGGTACACTTCATGTTCGGGTTGACTCTTCGATACTCGCTACGCAAACCAGGCTTTTCGCTTCGCCTGCAGAAGGCGTTGTGTCCCCCTTTTTAGCCATGAACGTTGCTTTCTAGCTTTTGGTATGACTAAAGGAACAGTGTCTGAAACCGCCTGGTGAATGATCTCCTTTACCATTCTCCAGTGTTCTTCTACTGTAAGCTCTGTCCAATTTTTTGGCCAATTTGCTTCAGACAAAAGTCTTCGTATTTTGGTGTAATTGGCTTTGTTATAACACAGATAGGGCTGTGTATTGTCCCACTGTAAACGCTCGCGGAGGACTATGCCGAATATTATGACCGCGTGATCACTACTACCGATGAGAGTCATGATCTGAACGTTTTCCACTAGTAGCTGGTCACTAGTGAGCACATAATCCAGTCTAGAAGACTTCCCATCTGGGCCCCATCTAGTATCCATTCTGACATTTTCAGTGAAAGCGGCCTCCCTGATGGTATGCAGCAGATTTCGATCAAATCTATCATGGGCATATCCCGTCATCAAGTTAAGAGATGGGGCATTGAAGTCGCCAGCTATGACAATTTGATCATAACCCATGTCTTGTGTCGCTGAAATTGTATTCAGCAGCACCTGTTTGTGGTCTGCTCCACATGAAGGTGATCGATAAATGCTGCCCACTAGATATTTGCAGTACCCAACGGTGAAATGGCACCATATGGAGTCAGGGAGCTCAGTGAGGGGAGGGTGCCTTGCGTGGACACATCTGAGCTGTTTGTCGACGTATATGGCGACTCCACCTCCTTCTTTCAGGTCCCTATCTCGCCTGACTAGGATCATATCATTTATACTGACTTCGCTGTCTGCCACCGTAGGGGTTAGCCAGGTCTCCGTCAGTATTATGATTTTGGAGTTCAGCTGTGATTGTAGGTATCTAAATTCAGCTATTTTTCCTCTTAGCCCTCTCACATTACTGTACAGGCAACTGGTAGTCAGTCTCACCACGTCCCCGTATTGGGGGTTGGTTGACGTGATGTGGGCTGTCGGTTGAGGAGTTATCCTACGAACTAGTTGGCCGATTCCCCGGGAACCGGCCTGTTGGAGTTTTTTTCTTCTGGTTCAATCGGAGCACTTGGATGACACTGGCTATCATCGTCCGTGCTGCACCGCTGTATTGTGACTAGGGGTTGGGGATTTTCTTTGACAACGTTTTGTTCTCTCCCTTGGATACGACTCTCGCAGCAGCGAATGTGTCTGCTGACCTTGTCCTTGGTCTCGTACCATCTCTGGAGAGCAGTAGTCAAGTGGTCTCGGGAGCTGAACTTGACAGCTAACAGACGTGGCGTGTTAATTGACATAAGGTGAATGGGTCGAGGCAGTCTATAAATGGAGACAGCCCCTGAACTTCCCAGAGCCATCTGGGATGCCAACCATCTCCATTGCTGTACATCGTGACAGTGCTTCTCACAAATGTTCCCAGTTACCAGTTCGGGAATGCCGTGAACAACCATGGAGGCAGAAGGAATAAGCTCTGGTAACTCTCTCGCCATCTGTCTTTCCTTCCATGGCCCATCTGGCCTAACACGCATATTGCAGGTCCTCCCTATAGAAAGGACTTGGGAAGTCAGTAAAACTTTTTCGGCATCCTCGGTAGAGCCCAGTGTTACCCTCAGTGGGGATGGTTTGCCTTGAGGAGCAGCAGTGCCCTTATACAATCTGCATAGTTTTACTGGTTGGATGTCCAGACCCAGTGTGTTACATAAGTTGGACCACTGTTCCTGATCAAACAGGGCCCTGTTTTCCAGCAGACTACTGCTACAGTCTGGTACATTAAAGAGGATTACGCAGTTTGATCTACTAACCGTGGATTTAGGTTCGGTCCTCGCACATTTGTCATCCCCTTTAAGACCGTTTTGTTTCGTCTGGTGCGACTGGATATTATTATGTGTCGCAGTGCAGTGGCCACTATTACTGGTGGACGGTAAGGGTCTTTTCCCAGCGACAGATACCCTTGGTGCTTCAGCCTCTGTGTCTGGGGCAGTTATGGCAGGAATTGCAAGTTTAACCGGTGTGGATTTTGGTATCCCCGATTTACGTGCAATTGTGCTGTTTTCCGAGTTGGTGGGAGTAGAACATTACACGTTTTTCCCTGATACCTCTATGCCATCTTTAGCTTTCGAGGAACTACACGAGGCTGCATCAGTACGGTGACTTGGGCATATATACCAGAACCATGGGCATGGATTCTTACGCATAAAATCGTAATATACTTTTGGTACCCCGGTGTCACATCTACGGTGTACCCATTGCCTGCAAAAGTTGCATTCGAAGGCAGAGTCTGCTTGTTCGACAACAGAATCACAGACCTTACAATCGTCTGCCATTTTGGGGAACGTTTTTGCCGTCTTGCGACGTCATGAACGTTTCTTATTGGCCTTCCTGTTTGTTTCAAGGCCCACCATGGAGATGGGTGTTATACTATTCTCACTTTGTGCAGATTTACCACTCAGGTCTATTAACCTAGTCGTGTTAACAGGGATGGAGCCACATCCGCTTAGTTGACTTTTCACAGTTTCACTGTAGGACTGTGGCGACATGGGCAATCTGTCCACGCAGGGAATATTTACCCTGATCTTCAAGACCGGTATGCGAGAGTCCATCACCTTCACCTGTTTGCCTAATTTGGCTGAAGCCCTGGTGACTACGGTGTATGGTCTCCCATTACTTATCTTGGGGTGAGAATCTATAGTCATATTACTCCTAAATTAATACGAATGACTAAATAATAAGAGACAGTGGAGTTTTGTCCAATAGACTGACAGCAAAAGACAGTAGAAAGCACAGAACAGAAAGATAAAGTATATAAGTAAAAGCTTTTGACTTTACCTGTAACTTTCGGGTTATTCGGCTTCACAACAATCACGTAACAGACCAACAAGTCCTGTATATTTGAAAGAGTGAGGGGGATGTTGCTACAGAAGTAGCACCTGAAGCTTAGGCAGTAGTTCGAGACAGTGGGAAGTACCAAACACAGGCTCGGTGAAGGAATGGTTGGATAAAATTCGCCGGATAGGAAGATCAGGTTTCCCAAACGAATTATTCACAAAAGTGGATATTTCCTGTTAGAGAGGAAAATGCACGCCGTATTCAAAGCGCGCGCGTTAAGATTGTTACTACTGTGAATGGAGTTGATCCTTCCACCAGTTGGTCCTTCGGTATCGTCGTCAATAGAAAAGAGATAATAATAATAGACATAATTGGTGAAGGTATTCAGACTAACAAACAGAAAAAGAATAAGAAAAAGTAACAACAGTCAGTCAACCGGTGTATATATATACCCGTAATAATGATAATAATAATAATAGGTGTAGTCAAAGATCTCAGGAGAGTAAGACGGAAGAGAATGTAAAGAAGTAAAATGACAAGTTTAACTGTCTACCCTTGAATGGTGTATGCGATTTTAAGCGGATAGGCGAATTGGATGCAGTCCTTGTGTCGCTGCATGGTTGTCCAGCCTTCGCTTAAAGGCGTCTACAGACGGTGCCATAGCTACATCTGCCGGTAAGGAATTCCAGGGACGGAAAACCCGCATCTCTGTGCCCGCTTTTCGATTGTGGTATGTGGCTGCTAGTGTGAATGGAGTTGATCCCTTCACAAGATAGTACACCGGTATCTTCGTCAAAACAAAAGAGATAATAATAATAATAGATGTAATTAGTGTAGGTTGTTCAGACAAAAAGACAGGAAACGGAATAAATAAAACGTAAAAACAGACAGCTAATTAAACGCGAAGTTAATATATGTTTATACATATAGAAATAAATAAAATGTATATAATATCAGTAACAATAATAATAAGTGTAGTAGTTGCAGTTGTCAGGAGAGTAAGTCGCCAGAGAATCTAAAGAAGTTAAACGACGAGTTTGGTTGTCTACCCATGAAGGAAGTTTGTGATTTTGGACGGATAGGCAAAAAACACTGTATGTCTGCATTGGCATAGGCACCCAGGCCTGTACTACGGATTCGGGATCTCAAAATTTTGATCCATTCGGCCGGGGTGGTATTTTGATGCGTGCTCATAAAACGCTGTCCACAGACACATTTGCATTTCTGATGGAATGCATATTTGTCCTGTGCTTGTTTACAAACAGCCAATGGTAAATTTCAAATCTATCTGACTGGATGCTTGGGACGACCATCCACCACAGAGCGTTTGCACATATAACAATCTAAATAATACAAAGGGTGGAAGTTTTAGAGGCCGACGGTATTGACGTTCGCGAGTTGTACGGATTATACTAACACAAGATCTTATACCAACAACTTCGCACTTCGAATACCAAAGATAAGCAAAAGACCAGATTTTGTCGTCCAAAGTACGTATTATATTTCGGGACCAAACCGCGGGTAGAAGTGAATGCTTAGCTAGCTAGTATTCGTGCATGCACATGACACGACGGAGTACCAAATGGCGGGGATGCTTGACCGGAAGCCTTCAGCTAAACAAGTCGACTTAAACAGTGAGGGTCAGCATCCAATGTTGAGTGATGATTGCTGTGGTCAATAATTCTGGGGAATTATTTACCGCTACAGCTCACTCCCCCCTAGTGGGTTTGTGAGGAACCTAAGACATGACCAGCCGGAAGTAAAATATCTCGATGGTTCCCTTATGGATGAAAAAATTCTTCCGAGCGGCTTGATGGAGGGCCTGCTGGTCTGTCTGCCTATGCTAATATGGTGTCTGTACATAGATTCCTCGATTTTGTTCGTTGGATCCCGTGCTTCGTTTGTTTCTTGTCCAGTGCCGGTTGCACCTGGAAAAGAAAACAAAAATGCTAAGAACCTTGCCAAGGAAAATGTACCAAATAAGCGTTTTTTACCAAAAAACGACGTGCATCTACTATGCAGTAAAATAATGTAAAGTTCAAAATATCGGAAAAAAATATGCATCTAATTTAATTTTTTTCTAAGTGCATGTTCAATGTACGGTTATAGGAAAAAAATCGTTTACTTGTGTTAAGTGATGCTACATAAAAAATTGATGTGTCTGAAGAGAAATAATGAGTTGGGTGAAACGCACCACTCATTTATGTGAAATAGGTGTGAAGGTATTCTGGGAATCTAACGTGACGTCCAGAACGCGTCCTCTTAGAAGGTTCGACCGAAGTTTCGGTGGCTTTCGCCGTGCTAGGAAGTTCTTCGAAGACTAAAGGAGATTCAATTACTTGTGGATTATGGGGTACGTTTAGCTCTAGGCTAATAGGATTACCTTCCAAGTAAGCCGGTTTCAGACGGTCGATACTGACGGTGTCTTCGCGGCCTTTCTTGTCTAAGACGAAGAATTTATCCGTACGTTTAATTACTTCATATGGTCCGTCATACGGGGGTCCTAGAGGGCGACGCACAGAGTCGCGACGAACAAATACATGTGAAGAAGTTTTTAAACAGGGGTGAACGAAGACATCTATGGACTGTGGTCGGAGAGGAGCAGGTTTAACTGAACGCATTGCGTTTGTAAGCCTACTGACGCATGAGGAGTGATCTACTGCTGGTGGGAAGCTCGAGGGAGAAACAAACACACCTGGCAGTCGTATTGTCGTGCCATATACTAACTCAGCGGTAGTACAACCAGCATCGGTTTTTAAGCCGTTTCGTATCCCTAGGAGAACTAACGGAAGGGATGCAGTCCAATGGGTGTTATTTGCAGCTGATAAACCAGCTTTCAACTGTCTGTGTAGACGTTCTATTATACCATTAGCTTGAGGATGGTATGCTGTTGTTCGAAAACGCATGCAACCAAGGATTTTAGTTAGAGCGAAGAATAAACCGCTTTCGAATTACCGCCCGCGATCAGTTGTTATGGAAGATGGGCATCCAAAGTTTGCGATCCATCTTTCTACAAAGACGCGTGCGACGGTTTCAGCAGATATATCCTTGAGGGGTACTGCTTCAGGCCATCGTGTGAAGCGATCGATGCAGGTTAACATATAGGTATATCCATGAGATTCTGGAAGGGGGCCAACTAAATCTATATGGACGTGTTCGAAACGAGCATCGGAGATAAGAAAAGTGCCAAGAGGGCTTTTGGTGTGTCTTATTACCTTGCACTTTTGGCAATCTAGGCACGTCTGTGCCCATTCCCTTACTTCCTTGTTAATACCAGGCCAACAAAACCGACTAGTTACGAGCTTGACGGTAGTTTGAATACCTGGGCGTGATAAGCCATGCAACGTATTGAAGACGTTACGGCGATAACTTTTAGGCAATGTAGGGCGAGGAGTACTGGTGAAAATGTCGCAGAGAATAGTATCTTTTCCTATATATTTATTCTCATATACAGTACTATGAGAATAAATTTATTTATTTATACCAAAGGGTTTCTCGGCTAGTTGCAGAGTTATTTTCGACAACTCATGCTGAAGCTCGGTATCCTCTTTTTGAAGACGAGCCAGTTTTACAAGGTCTATGCCGTCAATTTGGGTGAAGGAACGAATACGTGACAAGGCATCTGCCACAGTATTGTTCACTCCGGATACATGGCGAATATCCGATGTAAATTGTGAAACGTAATCCAGTTGTCGTGATTCCCTGGGTGAATACTTATCTGAAGTTGAGTTCAGTGAGTACGTCAGAGGTTTGTGGTCAGTGAAAATGATGAATTCACGACCCCCAACTGAATGTCGAAAATGGCGTATAGCACAGTACATAGCCAGAAGTTCTCTTCCAAATGTGCTGTACTTCGCTTCAGCTAATTGAAGGCGTCTCGAGAAAAAGGCGAGTGGTTGCCACTCTTTGTTAACTAGTTGTTGCGGAACTGCGCTGATTGCAGTGTCTGATGCATCAACTGAGACACTTAACGGTGCCGTTGGATCCTGATACATAAGAAGGGTGGCATCTGCGATAGCTTTCTTTACCTGAGTAAAAGCATGTCGAGAAGACGCATCGAGTTCGATAGACTTGTTATTCCCTCGAAGGAGGTCTGTTAATGGCTGAATCAGAGAAGCACAGTTAGGAATAAATCGTCGGTAATAACTTACCAAGCCATTAAAAGTGCGAAGACATTTCACTGTCTTTGGCTCCGGAAAGTTCAGTATCACTTCGACTTTAGTAGCTAGTGGGTGAATGCCCTGGCAGTCAATAGTGTGACCCAGAAAATCGAGTGAGTCAACGCCTATTTGACACTTCTGGATATTGATGGTAACACCATGTTGGCGTAACCTTTCAAATGCCAAGTCCAAGTGTCTAAGGCGAGTTTCCTTATCTGGACTGGCAATGAGGCAGTCGTCTAAGTATGCATATACAAAGTCGAGACCGCGAAATACTTCATCGATGAAGCGTTGGAATGTTTGGGCCGCATTGCGGAGGCCGAATGGCATACGTAGGAATTCGAAAAGTCCGAAAGGTGTGATGATAGCCGTTTTCGGAATATCTTCCGTCGCCATCGAGATTTGGTTATGCGCTTTAGCCAAGTAGATTTTTGAGGATATAGATAATAATAATAGTATATTCTCATTTTTTGCATGAGGGACGCCAGTTTACAGGCATCATCAATATGATAAATTACATATACGATTAGTAAGCATATTTAATAATAGTAATTTAATAAAATACATTTTTTCCTACCTGTGTAGGACACACCAATTGTACAGGCATGGATAAGTATTATTTAAATTACATAAATTTGGTTCATGGTAAAATTATAAGGTTGCAGTCATTTTGTCTATGGGAACAATATGATAACTAGTCATTCAATGGAACACTTCAAGAAATATAGAAATATTGCCTTCGCATTAACAAAAAAATCCAAGTTTGTTTTGGATGGATTACAAATACTTGGGAAAAAAATAAAGCTTGAAGTAATTCCTCCATATAACTTTGGTGTGTACGGCATCGAGTCTTATTCTTGATTTATATCCAAATTTGATAATAATTTAAAATAAGTAATACACTTGTTTACTTTTGTCAGCATTTTCTTCGTAACATCACAAGTGAATAGTACTCAAGGTAGGCTAATAATAATGACAGTCTGTATTTTCTTTTAAACGGGTGTTTTCAAGAAATGCAAGCTATTTTTGCAGGTACAATCAGTTATGTTGTAAGTTACAATCGTGAAGTATTATAAATAAATACTTTTTTATTGGTATAAAGGTATATTTCACAACTGTAATCCAGGTTGCGTCGTTGGTGAAGGCAATGCGCAATTCACGAGGGAATTGTAAGATATGGGACCAATAATGTTTGCAGATCATTTGTCATTGTAAATGGGCAAATATCTACATTCTTCATTCTCATTCAAAAAGTCAAATGGAAGCTGAGATGGTGAGAGACAAAAGAAGACAAACAACAACAACGCAAAAGAAAGCAAGTGGAGTACTTAGGGAATGATTAATATGTGTATATACATTAATATTCTGTTTAGTAATTATAGTTATTTTGGTGCACTAACTAACTATTCCCGTTATGCTAACTTTCATATTGTGTGAGCTAATATTATTGTCCTGTGTAAAAATGTCTATCATGTACTTCCAATAACATAAAAATTTATAATTGTAGTTTGTTGTAACTACACGTTTAATGAACTTGAAATATCTATGTTGGGCGAAAAAGTGGGTTTAGGATTCAGACGCAGAAGTGCACTGTCATCTTTGAGCAGTCTGGTGACTGAGGAGGTGAACACTGTGAGTGTGTTTGCATCGTGCACATCAGCTGGTAGTCTATTCCAAATGACTGAAAACTTATTTAACAAGAAGCTGTACCGCATGTAAGTCTGACAATGCCCTATAGCAGCTAGGTTGTGATGATTTCTAAGATTGTAACTGATGACAGCGGTAGGTTTAATTATTGGCTCGGAGGAGTGCACGAGCAGATTAGTTAGCTTGTAGTAAAAAATCAGGTTTAGCTTAAGACGTCTTTTCCAGAGTGGTTCTAAACTTAGTCTTTCTCAACGTTTATAGTATTGGAGACCACTTTCTAAACCAAGAATTCTTAAGGTGAATTGCCGTTGCACTCCTTCTAACTTAAGCTTGTCATTTTGTCTGAGTCCGCTAAGAATAAACGGGCAGTATTCTAAAATAGGTCGGACACATACTTTATATAATAAAACCCTAGTTTCACAACAAAAGAAATTGCGAGTTATGCACCCTAGGAGCCTTCGTGTTTTACGTCTGGTATAATCAGTTTGTTCAGAGAACGTTAAGTTACTAGAGTATCTGATACCGAGATCTACGACTGAGTTGAGCTTGGCTAGTTTACGCCCATTTATTTCAAGATTCAGGTCAAGGTTACTGTTTCCGACACAAATCCAGCCGCATTTATCAATGTTGAACTTTAGACAGGATTCAGTACACCATGTTGCGAGACTGCTTAGTTCAAGATGTATTTTATTTACCATATCGCTTAGTTCATGAGCGTAGCGGGAGTAAACGACTTTGAGGTCGTCAGCATATAGGAATGATTTACCTGAGGTGAAGCAGTTGCAAATGCTGTTAATGTATACTGTAAATAAAGGTGGACCTAGGACACTACCTTGCACAACCCCACTTGTGATCTGCCTAGGATGAGACAATACAGATCCAACCTTGGTTATTTGTACCCTATTGCTTAGAAACGATTTTAACCAGCTCAGTAATGGATTGCGAATCCCACATGAATACAGCTTCTCAAAGAGGATACTGTGAGATACCATGTCAAATGCCCTAGATATGTCGAAGTAGAGAACAACAACTAGCTTACGTGCTTCGCGACTACTAGTGATGCAGTTAAAAAAGTCGAAGTGGCAAGTAACGCAAGACCTATTTTTGAGAAATCCGTGTTGAGACCTTGTAACAAGATCTTCCTTAAGTAGATAGTCTGACAACTGATCTTTGACAACTTTCTCCATGACTTGCGAGACAACTGGGGTTGTATTTATAGGTCTGTAATTGCGGACGTTTGCCTTATCACCGGATTTATAGTGTGGAATGATGAAGCTAGTTTTCCACTCATTGGGGTAAGTGCCAGTGTCCATAGATATTGAGAAGAATTTAAGAAGTAGTAGGGGTATATCACACCCACTGTTTTTGAACATTTGTGAGAAGCACTGTCACGATGTACAGCAATGGAGATGGTTGGCATCCCAGATGGCTCTGGGAAGTTCAGGGGCTGTCTCCATTTATAGACTGCCTCGACCCATTCACCTTATGTCAATTAACACGCCACGTCTGTTAGCTGTCAAGTTCACCTCCCGAGACCACTTGACCACTGCTCTCCAGAGATGGTACGAGACCAAGGACAAGGTCAGCAGACACATTCGCTGCTGCGAGAGTCGTATCCAAGGGAGAGAACAAAACGTTGTCAAAGAAAATCCCCAACCCCTAGTCACAATACAGCGGTGCAGCACGGACGATGATAGCCAGTGTCATCCAAGTGCTCCGATTGAACCAGAAGAAAAAAACTCCAACTGGCCGATTCCCCGGGAACCGGCCAACTAGTTCGTAGGATAACTCCTCAACCGACAGCCCACATCACGTCAACCACCCCCCAATACGGGGACGTGGTGAGACTGACTACCAGTTGCCTGTACAGTAATGTGAGAGGGCTAAGAGGAAAAATAGCTGAATTTAGATACCTACAATCACAGCTGAACTCCAAAATCATAATACTGACGGAGACCTGGCTAACCCCTACGGTGGCAGACAGCGAAGTCAGTATAAATGATATGATCCTAGTCAGGCGAGATAGGGACCTGAAAGAAGGAGGTGGAGTCGCCATATACGTCGACAAACAGCTCAGATGTGTCCACGCAAGGCACCCTCCCCTCACTGAGCTCCCTGACTCCATATGGTGCCATTTCACCGTTGGGTACTGCAAATATCTAGTGGGCAGCATTTATCGATCACCTTCATGTGGAGCAGACCACAAACAGGTGCTGCTGAATACAATTTCAGCGACACAAGACATGGGTTATGATCAAATTGTCATAGCTGGCGACTTCAATGCCCCATCTCTTAACTTGATGACGGGATATGCCCATGATAGATTTGATCGAAATCTGCTGCATACCATCAGGGAGGCCGCTTTCACTGAAAATGTCAGAATGGATACTAGATGGGGCCCAGATGGGAAGTCTTCTAGACTGGATTATGTGCTCACTAGTGACCAGCTACTAGTGGAAAACGTTCAGATCATGACTCTCATCGGTAGTAGTGATCACGCGGTCATAATATTCGGCATAGTCCTCCGCGAGCGTTTACAGTGGGACAATACACAGCCCTATCTGTGTTATAACAAAGCCAATTACACCAAAATACGAAGACTTTTGTCTGAAGCAAATTGGCCAAAAAATTGGACAGAGCTTACAGTAGAAGAACACTGGAGAATGGTAAAGGAGATCATTCACCAGGCGGTTTCAGACACTGTTCCTTTAGTCATACCAAAAGCTAGAAAGCAACGTTCATGGCTAAAAAGGGGGACACAACGCCTTCTGCAGGCGAAGCGAAAAGCCTGGTTTGCGTAGCGAGTATCGAAGAGTCAACCCGAACATGAAGTGTACCTTGAACTCAGAAATCGATGTAACATACGAGTCCGGAGTGATAGAAGGACATTTCAGAGAAACCTCGCCAATAAGCTTCTCGTGAACCCCAAAAGCCTACACAGGTTTATGTCTGAAAGAAAACCGACCAACCAGGGAGCTTGCAATCTAGTGGGTTCTGATGGGAAATCTCTTACTAGTCTTGAAATGGCAGAGACATTCAGTCTAGCCTTTCACAGGCAACTAAACAGTAACGAGGATTTTACCCCCACAAAACATCAAGATTACAATGGAAGACCAACGTGCGAAAACCTGCTGGGTACATTTCAAATTACCCCGGCTACGGTACTCGTAAAATTGGGAAAGTTGGCTTCGGGAAAGTCTGCAGGCTGCGATGACATAAGACCATCCGTCCTGAAGCAGTGTTCAGAAAGTCTCTGCCAACCCCTTAGTGATCTGTTTCAACACTCCTTTGATGTAGGGAAACTTCCATGCGAATGGAAACGAGCCATCCTATCCCCTATCTTCAAGGGTGGTGACCGGCAAAATGCGACCAGTTACAGACCAGTTGCGCTACTTCCAGTGATACCGAAGATATTGGAAAGTCTCATTGACGACCACATGAGAAAACACTTCGACGTGACTAACCTACTCCATGAAGCACAGCACAGTTTCAGGAGGGGAAGATCCTGTGTGACGAATCTTCTACTAGCTTGGAACGATTGGACACTATCCTGGGATGTAAAGGTAACAGTCCATGTGATCTTTCTCGACTTTGCGAAAGCATTTGACACAGTTCACCATGGTATGCTCCTTCAAAAAATAAGCGAGGCGGGTGTTTCTGGAGCACTTCTCGCATGGCTGATAGATTACTTAGGCGAGAGAGAATTCTGGACCGAAGTCAACCGCATCCGATCACCCTGGCACACCTCGGCATCAGGGGTTCCTCAGGGTTCTATCTTAGGGCCGTTGATGTTTTTGATTTTTATCAACGACCTGCCCTGTCAACTGAACTGCTCTGCGCTTCTTTACGCTGACGACGCAAAGATTTGGAGAGCAATAAACTCATCGGAAGGCTCAGACAGATTGCAGGCTGACCTGCAAACTCTGGAAGACTGGGCTCTGACTAACGGAATGCCTTTCAACCTAAAGAAGTGCAAAGTAGTGCAAATTCATTCCGGCAGGTCACAGAGTGTAAATTACACCCTTGGTGGCCAGAACTTGAGTTGTGTGTCATCAGAACGCGATCTAGGTCTTATTTTAACAGAAAAGCTAGACACCAGTATAAATCACACGAGGGACGTCGCCAAAGCTTACGCTACTTTACACTTTATGCATAGGCAGCTGGGAGCTCTTACTCCTGAACTATTCTTAACGTTGTATACGACATACGTGAGGCCACTCCTTGAGGTGCATAATATCATTGCTCCTCCGCTACTCAAAAGGGATGCTAACATTCTAGAAAGTGTCCAGAGACGAGCGACAAAATGGGTGGTCGGCCTCCGCAACAAATCATACGAGGAAAGACTGAAGAAATTAAGTCTTTTCACACTTAGTTGCCGTAGTCACAGGGGAGACCTCATCACCGTCTATAAGATCTTAAATGACCAGGCCCACCCTAATAAAAGCATCCGGCCATTAAGTGATTATAGGCTTCCACGAGGTAACCCGCTAAGGATAGCACACCAGAGACCAAAGACTCGAGTGCGTTCACATTTCTTTTCGCTTCGAGTTTGCCGTCTCTGGAATGCCTTACCGGCGGCCGTGACTACAGCGCCATCTGTGGAGACTTTCAAGCGGAAGCCGGACAATCATGCAGAAATGCATGGTTTGTGTCTCAATGGCTTATCCTCTTAAAATTTGAAACCACATTGTCAATGGGTAGGCATACCAGCTAAATTCCCACGACCCGTTCTGTCTTCTCTCACTGTAACGACTACTCTATCTTTTCTTTGGTCACCTTTATTATTTTACTTATCTCAACCTATATTATCTACACTACAACCTATTATTATTACTATTCTACTTTTATGACTACACCGAATGACCAACGGGTGTTAGGTCAAACTCCATTCACGGCAGCAACTGAGTCCTAACATACTGCACACTACAAACCACATCTTGACCAATCCTCGCACCACTCCTCTTGGAGTCTACCAGAGCTAAAGCAGTCGAGTGGCGAGATTTACTGCGCATAAGTTCACCGAAGATCTGGAACCTCTACCTCACAATCAAGAGGCGAGCACAAAGAAATCAAATTGGTTTACACTAGCTCGCAAAAACGATAATGGATATTGTAAATTGGTAAAAACAATATTGTATATTGGAGTTGTTTTTGGCGGTTGCTCAAACTAAATCGCTACGTGATGTGTGTTGTAGGGCCAAGCGTCAAGCAATGATCTGAAACAGAGAGCAAAGCGCACGTTAGCAGGGTGATCACACAAGTTCGTTAGATGCTGTCTCCTGGACGGGAGAAGTATTCTTGGAAGCCTCAGTGAGTCGAGACTTAGACGAAGAAAGGTCTTTCGTTGGCAGGCTTTCCAGTAGACGTGTTTTCCGCTTCTTCCATGGATGCCGGAGTATGCAGCCCTTTTACAGAGGTCGAAGAAGTTGTTTTCAGCAAGTTCCTGCAAGGTGTCGACTTCCGTTACAGGAAAGACTTCATCTTGCATACTCCGGCATCCTTGGAAGAAGCGGAAAACAGGGCAAGTCTACTGGAAAGCCTGCAAACGAAAGACCTTTCTTCGTCTAAGTCTCGACTCACTGAGGCTTCCAAGAGCACTTCTCCTGTCCAGGAGACAGCATCTAACGAACTTGTGTGATCACCCTGCTAACGTGCGCTTTGCTCTCTGTTTCAGATCATTGCTTGACAATTGGCCCTACAACACACATCACGTAGCGATTGGCCCTGCAGTGTTGATGCTTGTTTGTGGTGATCACCCAAATAAAACAAATTTGATGCAGTGTAATGGAGTAATTTCAAGAAAATGCAACATTTCCCCCAAGTGCTTCCTGTGTTTTACAGGTGACTGGGTGGAAAAGTGTCTCCAAACCATTCAAAGTACCTTCTATATGAGTCGACTCTCTTTGCGGAGTGAAGTCGTTTCGGAAAGCAAGTGAGTTTAACTATCAATGTGATGACTTCGTAGGTGCCATATGAAGCTTCAATCACAGATTGGAAGCTACTGTTATTTCTATTATCTGACATGTCCACTGATTGGTTTCTTTCTGTTCTTTTCAGGTCTGTTGGTTTCAGCGTTGAGGTTATACCGAATGTGTAAATGAAACAAGTGGCAAATAAAATGATGATATGTTTATAACTGTTTTCACTTATACTAACGTGCGCCTTGATGTGTCTTTGGAGTTATATATTAGTGGCGAACCCATTCACTAGGTCCCAGAAGACACAAGTCTAGTTAAAATCTTGTAGATTCGTATCAGTTCACTCTGTAGCCGTAAAAGCAGGTGGTAGGATTGTACGTTAGCTGACAGATGTCTTAGGAAAGCTGTTGCTAGTCATTCGATTTCCATGATTGAGAGGACCTGAAGTACTACGTGCTGTTAGACTGCTGGAATATTGAGCAGGCTACTCGGAAGGATAGTTGAATGTGTGACGCGTGGCTACGAATCTAAAAGTTGCGACAGCTGGCTAGGACTTCAGCCAACGTACTGGTAGGTAGTAATCGATGTCTCAGATACTGGTTTTGCATGGTAACGCGAAAGTTTTTATGGAACTGGGTGGGGTGATTTGTAGAACAGAAAATACTTCCTGACCTCAAGGGACTCATCATATTCCTAAACCTGAAGGTGGTATTCGATGTCGATAAGTCGAAGTGCAGACAGGAAATTTCAAGACAGATTAGTATAGTAATTTTGAGGAAATGCAGCCAAATATCGACATTTTCCCTAAAAGCCACAGGAATTTTCAAAGTACACTAAGATTTGCTCAAAGTTATCTTATCTGCGAAGGTGTTGATGTTAAAGTGGGTGCTGACAAAGGGCACAGTGTTAATCTTGGTCATGCGGCGCTATAACAGGCCTGGGTGGTAACGACCATTGTCCAACATAGATGTGAAGTGTCACCGCTCTCGCTCAATTTTGTCATAGAAGTACTGATAGGTATGAATTTGTGTGACCTAGTGTATCTAGTCGTGCGGACACTAATGCATTGTTTGCGACAAGCTTGATTTACTCGTCCTAAGACACCTGTTTCTGAAATCCAAGCACAACATATTTGTCAAGTGACCAAAAGAATAGGGATCTAATTGCATTGAGTTCGTCTGAGGTCTGCTTGCTTTCCTGTTGTTTTATCCATCAAGAACTTCGATATGAAGAGATGAACGCCGCTGATTGCATCAGATCACTTTCGGTAGTTTACACTTACACTGTCTAGAATCGTAGTCACTGACTTTATGGTAAACCTAATGTGTGTATGTGATTATTCCATGAATACCATATTGGCCTTAGCAGCAGGAACGGAGTTGCTAATATGTCTGTGCGTCCCTAAGATAAATTCATAAGTGTGGATATGAGCCTGTCTGTTCACTGTTCGACATGATCAGTCATTTTTCCTATGAGGTGAGATACCTATTATCATTTAAGGGTAGATCGAGGATTTTTGAGCTGTAAAGGAAGTCTTGCTCTGCTCTGTTTCCCCATGATTCAGTTCTTCTCAATGAATGGTTTTGGATTTTACGGATATGGAGTTTTTTTAATTAGCCTGACAGGAAATACATTTTGTCCAAGGTTCGCTTAGTCTCTAAGGTTTTTTACATTGCAAGTTGTTGAAACATTGTTAGTAGTCGTATGTTGTAGAAATCACACACACACACATAACACAACTAGAGCATACAGTGTACGTGGATGGGGAGTGGTATTTGTTAAAATGACATTAAGTTCCTGTATGATACTATATTAGGAGTTAATCTCTCGTCTCATTGCTTTTTATATCTACAGACAAAAATATCTCCGTTTTACTTTTTCGCTGTCTACTTGTTTCGATTGTTCGTTGAATAGTGCGTGATGCATGGACGTACACTATCCAATCTAGACATACACGTTTCTGTTTAGGCAAGATTTATCCTAGCACTTCTGCAAGTGTGCTGCTCTCTTCGTTGCATATTTTCTTCAATATAATCACCACGTATTCAGTAAACTAACAGAAGTACCGTTTAGTTTTAGAAATCAGGGAAGTAATCAGTTGGTGTTCCACTTCTCTACGAGAAGACTGATTTAATAATTTCTTACGATGCTCACTCAAATGAAATAACTGTTGAACACTAACGATAACTTTACTCAGTACAATGCAGCTGAGTGAAGTATAGGATCTAGAGTGTAATTCCATTATGGGTAAATTTTTATTTTGATAGAGTCTCACAGTGTTATACAGTAATTATATCTCCAATTAATGAACTATATTTTGAGAAGTTACTCCTTGAAAAACATCTTCACGGAAAACAGTCTTCACCAAAGACATGCAGGGGGACGGATAAAGCTCAGACAAAGTAGCATCATAATTACTGAGAAGATTAACATTGATTGTGCAATTAGGGGTTGGAAATGTAGAAATAACAAAAATAGGCAGGATGTTTGGATAAAAAATCTAGTGGGTTCATAACTTATGTGACGAACAATTGTTTATGCGATCAGAGATTAAATATGTAGAAATAATAAAATAACAAAATAGGCAGGAATTTCGGATATGAAAAAATGGTAGTGTAAATAGGAGGGATTAAGAAAAACTTAAAATAACATGAATAAACAGGAAGTTTGGCTAAGAAAGTCAATGGGATAGTCACTATTAGAAGAATTACTTGTTTATGATGGCCACGGCAGGGACAAGGGTTGAACGTATTTCTTTTGGATACATGGCGTGGGTTTGAGCTTTTGGATGGCTAGTGCCTCGGCTACGCTCAGATGTCTTGATTTCACTCCCTTTGATAGGTTTGGTCGAATCTTGTATATTATTTTGAATGTCCTGAATTGACCAGATGTTCTGTCACTGAACTATATGCCCCTTTTCATTCTCCTTTTACTAGCCAGGCTGGATAGTGTTCACGAGTGCGTTTTTCAAGTTGGCGCATGGTACGGCCGATGTACACAGCTCCGCCAGAGAGCAAGTTAACAGATACATGTACGTTGAAGTGGCCCAATGCGACAGCTTGTCTTTCGCGTTCTGGCTGAACAGTTTTTTGCACGAAAACGTCAGTCGTAGGCTTGCGGCGAAGTATGTCTTCCTCAGAGGTTTGCAGAGGCGTTTATGAAGGATTTCTGCTTCAATGTCACCTTTGAATTCTAGATTAGGCAGAAGTATCTCCTTCGGGATGGATTGAACTTGTTCGGAAGTCTTCTTTGATTTGGGATTATTGTCTATGAATCTAGGTGGAAAACCGTTTTCTATCAGGGTTCCTCGGAGATAACTCAGTTCTTCATCAGTCATTTCCTCGATGCATATCTTCGGAATCCTCAAGGAAAGAGCGTATATAAGGTTCCTCTTTCTGCTTAGGGGTACGAAGCTTTGAAAGTTGATGAATTGTCTAGTCCATGTAGTTTTTCATATATGCACCTTTTCACAGAGTTGTCGGCGTTTCTTGTCAGACGAACGTCGAGGAAGTGGATGGAACATTCCGTCGGATTCAGATTCAAGAGTAAAGTCGATGTTTTGGTGGGCATTGTTGATTTATCAAAATAGAATCGTATCTATAATGGAGTTACACCCTACTACAGTGCCCAGGTTTTATACTTACGTCATCTTTGATGCAGGCGTAATATCCGCCTATCCATAGGTCAGCAATTCGTCCTGTCTCACTTTAAGGCTGATACGCGTCTCTGAATACAGAAACAATGAAAGGACTATCAGTTCGGTGCTATTTCTGCATCTGTTTAGTCTTATTTCGTGTGGCGTATGTTCATTGATCAATAATTTCTTGGCTAGTTGGTGGCCTAGAAGAGTGAGTTCCTTGTTGCCTATCCTTTCTGGTCGGTCATCTGCCGCTCAGCATCGAACGAAAGTAGGTGTTGATAAGATGCTGCAGTAGTCTCTTGGATCTGCTTTCTGTTATGTACACTTCAAGTTTCTGAACCATATATAGTAGCACCTGTTGACTTGATATTAGTGCTGAAAATCTAAATAGACAGAAGACCAGTGGTTGAGCGAAGAGTCTCTTTTCGACAGCGAATTCATTTCCATAGCTGTACAATCGCAAATATATACGGTTGTTTTGTATGTGTGTACATGAAATTTGTCAAACGAAAATACAATTAATAAGTTCAGATGAATTGGATGTTGATATAAGAGGTTAGTAACAAAAGTGATGAATTGTCACAAACGATTGTTAAAGAAGAGTTACATAATAACGTGAATAGTTTGATGAAAGAGTTGTGCTCAGGGTGTACATGGAAACAAAGTAACGTACGGAATTACGCAAGGGTTTTAAGTAGTTAGAAAAATAAGCATACAAACAAAAGTTAAGTCAAATCAAACAAACAAAGAAAAGTTAAGTCAAATCAACACAGTTGTTACCATGGGAGCAGAAGTGGTTGAATAATTTTCTTTTGTATGCACAGTTCTGGTTCCTCTAACTTAATGGCTAGGGCTTCTGCGATGCAAAGAAGACGGAATCGTACTGTCTTTGGAAGGTTGTTCTTCACTTTGTAGATTACTTTGAAGCAGGAGGCGTTTGTTGGGATGGAATGACCAGTGCTGACGAGATGTTCGATTGTCGCACTCCTTATACGGCCACTACTTCCTTTCTGCAGCTCTTTTGACAGGATGTGCGTCGAACGACCGATGTACCTAGCTGGCTCCACAGCAACAGGTGAACTGATATATACACATAGAAGTGGTCAGGTGCGGGATCTTGTCTTTTGGACTTCTGCAGATCAGCGGGCGACTAGAGAAGACTACTCTCAATGTTGCCGCAAAGAAAGTTCTTCTTAAACAGGTGGAGATTCTCCTTCTAAGGACGTCACTGAGTAGGTCTCCTTTGAAGTCGAGGTTCATATAAAGTATCTTTTTTTGCACTGATGGCGTCTCTCTTTTTGGGTTTTCTGTTTGATTACAGGATTTCATCATGAGCTGACATTAGTTCGAGAACCATTGGAAAACCTGGGAGTATTGAACAGCTGTTTCGTCCTAGTTTGGGACTCTTCAGCAAAACGCACCCACCGGGATTCGAACCCAGGACCCAGCTGTCCAGTACTCCCAGGTTTTCCAATGGTTCTCTAACTAATATCAGCTCATGATGAAAATCCCGTAAACAATCAAATCCCTACAAACCAACACTTGAATTTTGTGTTTGATGTTTTCGTCAGCGAATCTTGATGGATAACCGTTTTTTATGAAGATTTCTTTCAGGAAGTGTAGTTCTTCTTCCAGGGTATCAGAGCTGAAGATGCGTCGGACGCGAGTGGCAAGAGATCTAATTAGGTTTCTTTTTCCACTGATTGGTACCCAGCTGTAGAAGCTTGTCAGTTGGTCGTTCCATGTGGGTTTAATAATAATAATAATAATTTGCTTTATTCCAAAAACAGTACTTGTGATACAGAATGGAATTTTCAGCATTAATCACAATATTGCATCTAATTTCCTCAAATTATAAATAAAATTAATCATACAGAAAAATTTCCACATTCACAATAGCGGTAATGTCAAAAACATGCAGCATATAAAATGGAAATATTTATAATAATGATAACAGCTAAGGTAATGATAATAATGCAAGTGGAAATTACCGTGGGCTTGTTTCACACAGTATTCTGGATGCGATATACAAATCCTTGCATGTTTAAAAATGTTGAATATAATGTTCTCTTTACATGATATGGTGAGGGGAAAAACAAAGATTACAACAGTCATAGAGATAAGTTGGTGTTTGGAATTATGAGAGTAAAACAAAGAAGCAACAGGACCATAAATAATATAATAAAAATAATAAAAGTAAAACTTGAAGGTATATAAGGATGGATGGATGGAGGAGATTATTTATTTACCAGATGAAAAAAGGTTAGTTAATTCTTGCCTGACACTATTTTCATCACATAAAATACGTGCCAAGTATGTTATCATAGAATTTTTATACTTAGACGTGCGAGCATACAGTTTTCTGAAGTTACTTCTTGTTCTACCTGAGGAGATGCAAGGTGAAAGCTGAGGGTGAAGTGGATGCTCCAAGTCAGACAAAATCCCTTTAGCAATTTTATTGCACGAAGTCAAGTGCCCATCGACAACGACGTTAACTATGTGGTCCACTGGGACAACACTCACCCCACTAACTGACAGTCTTCAGCATTCTACGAATTGTGACAAAGTCCTTTTTAAGCAAACCAAGAAAGAATGAGCAGGGGTGAACAATAAAGAAGAATAGGTAGGATGCAAGAGTTTATGGACTGTAAGAGGAGGGGTTGAGTTATACGCGAGTGCCTTAACTTCTTAATGTAAAATATCAGGCGGAATATTTTACTGGAGATTGCTAAGACATGGGAAGACCAGGAGAGATCAGAAGAGAGAATAAGTCCAAGATACTTAATTTCTGATTTAATTCCTATATCATTGTCATCAATCTTACAACTGTCATGAGAATCGACGGCTCCTTTTAACTGTCGTTTACATGTTAAGCTGAAATTAACAGTCTGACATTTAGAAAGATTCAGTTTAAGACCGTTAGACTCAGACCATTTACTGACTCCCGATAGAAAGCTATTTATTTTGGTACAATCTAGCTGGGAGTTAACAGCCATTGAAACAGTTAAGTCATCAGCGTACTTCACAAAGTTTATTTCGTCAGAGTGAGGCAAGGCATGTAAAAAGAAAGAAAAAAGAAAAGGAGGAAGGACAGCGCCTTGAGGAACACCAGCTTCAGTAGGCAACGAAGTGGAAGACTTCCCTTTATACACGGTGTACTGCTTTCTTTATGAGAAATAAGAATGTAACCAGTAAACATCCCAACATTCTGCTTGACTTGCAGCAAGTTTATTTAATAAGATGTCCCTAGGGACCGAGTCAAAAGCAGATGTATAGTCTAGGAAGGCACAACGAACAAATTTAGCTCCTTTGTCTAGACTGGAAGCAATGTTTCCTATGGATGGACCTTCTTAAAGTTCCGTCAGCTCTCCTTGTAAGTTCAACATCAAGAAAACGGATTTTAGATTCGTTTTCGATTTCAAGAGTGAACTATGTAGCTGGATGGCATTTGTTGAATATTTGTAGTAACTGATTGAGATCGTGACCGTCATCACAGATGATAATAATACATTCGCCGAAAAGAGACTCTTCGCTGAACTACTGCTCTTCTATCTATTAATGTTCGAATGGGAATTTTTCATGAAAATCTAAACGTTGTTCTTTATGCTTAGTGCAGGATATTTCCACACCGATTTCAGATTAATGCAAATGTCTGTCTGGCTTTTCCGATCCTAACTATCTTTGGCATTCTCATCTGTGAAGCCTGTAGTCGATGCTGTGCACTTTGGTGACTGGCGCTTGTTGTTGTTGCTGGTTAGGTGTCTACATCACCTCTGTCTTCTCTATGTTCATTTGAGGTCCTCTCTTTGATGCCAGTTTGTTGGGTCTCAAATGTAGGGTCTCCGAGTTTGTGTGATATATTATACATAAATTATCCACGAAGGTGGAAGTCTTCAGGAGTCTTCTTGTCAATACCAACATACTGATGTCTTCTTGCACCCGAAAGGTCTACTGCGTAGCAATGAATAATCAATCACAACTTTCTTTCCTTTTGAGATGAATGAATCTTAGCGTCATTATCCTCGAGGAGATTGGTTCCTGATGCTCTCGTTAGATTGAATGTTAGTGATAAATGATCAATTTTAGATTAAAAATAGATCCAGAATTCAAGTGTTGGTTTGTAAGGATTTGATTGGTTACAGGATTTTCATCATCATGGGGTGACATTAGTTAGAGAACCATTGGAAAACCTGCAAGGAGTACTGGACAGCTGTTTCGTGCTAGTTTGGGACTCTTCAGCAAAACGCATCCACCGGGCTTCGAACCCAGGACCTTCTGGCTACAAGGCGAGCTCGTATACCATTGTAGCCAGAAGGTCGTGGGCTCGAAGCCCTGTGGGTGCGTACTACTGAAGAGTCCCAAACTAGGACGAAACAGCTGTTTAGTACTCCCTGGCCATCTGATCTTGAGTGGTATTGAGCGAAGACAACTGTTAATGAAGGTCTGTAGTTTGTTTGAGATGCTCTTTATGACGCGCGGTTCAAGTCTCTGATCAGTATCGTGAGTAGCATTGACTTCACATTGGAGTTCAAAATCCGGATCTTATTATATTCATGCTGAGTGCTGTTGACCTCCAAACAGACTTGAGAGTAGTGAAAGCTTGTCTTGCTTTCGCAATCCTCGCTGCTTTGATACCCTCATCGCTTCTGTCCGCCTGTAGTTAAAACGATGCTTCCCAGATAGGCAGGTGAAGGAGGTTGTTTCTTTCAGGTTCCTTCCATTTATGCCGACTGATTGTTGTCTGTTGTTGTTGCTGTTGGTGGTGTTGCCCAGGAATCTTCATCACCTATGTTATCTCTATGTTCACCTGAAGTCCTGTCTTTGATGCTTCTTCTGCCAACTTGTTGCTTTCCGACTGCGTATCTTCCAGTTTGTGGGAAATCAGACAAATATCATCGGCGAAGTCCAGCACGATGAATCTCCTTGCGCCAAAAGAAAAGGTTTGTGGAGGGACATGGAATGTCCGCACCATGCACGAGAATTTCCCCATTAAAGCTACAATTACTGATCCACTGAGACTGATTTTCTCCTGAAAATTTCTAATCGATTTAGAGTGCTCAGGCACCGGAGCACCGGAGTGCTATAGCAAATAAGATACAGAGACCTTGAAAGCGGATTACGTTTTTTTTCTACCATTACTAATGTACGCACATCAAGTCTGGTGTATGTCGCGTTATAAGAAGTTAAACTAGTTCAGGCAGATTAACGACCAACATAACCTGGGGGGGCCTCACTAATTGTTGTTACACCTTTCTGTTACCCTTAACATATTCGAACATGCTAGAAAAGCTGATGTGTGTTAGCAGTAAGATCTGTACAAAACTGCAAAAATGAGGTCATGGAAGTTAGGTATTCAATAATTCATTAAAAACTGTGAAACTTTGTCGCTGAGGTTACCAGACAGGTCATTACATTTGCTAAGCCTTGTGTCTTCCGACGTATATCTATTTCAGTTGGACGGCGTTTAAGAACTAGGTATATAACTGCGGAAATGGTCTGTATGCACATATGTGCGCTTACTCTTTGCCAATAACGGCTTCATCCAGGGTTGTTTGTTACATATATATGTGTGTGGGGGGGGGGAAGGAAGGGAAGTATCAGAATGGCGTAGCGTAAACTTGGACATTCCATAAACAGATTGACACGTTTACCAAGAACAAAACCTTTTTGGGCGATACACTGACGCTTACATAACACATTCAACGACAATCGACACTTAAAACTAATCAAATACAACGCTGTCAGCTGACAACTAGCTGATGAATGTTGGCATCATCCTCTGCGGTCGGGTCGGGTCGGTCGGTCTTCGACATAGAACTTTGCACATATGTGCGGCAGTTCAAGTCGCCACACTCCCTCCATGTAGCACACAATGCAAGAGAAGAAAGTAGGAGAAATGCATATTACAGAGAGACAGTAAACAGAGGTGTGAGACAAAGGAATAGCAATAACACGAAGAACAAAACAGTTTAATTGGAAATCATGAGTCACAAGGAGTGGATGCATCTGCGCTAGCCAGCCAGCCATTGAGAACGATTTTGAGCCATGTCACCAATTGTTTCCAGCCTTCATTGGTTTTTACCGTCCCGAGGACCCCAACCAGTCAGGAAGTCTACACCTTCCTACGTGGCTGGCTGGCTTAAACTAACTGTTGTGGATTTCATTGACTGGTGAAGGCCGCTAGCTCTTTTCCAGCCTGACCCATCCTATGTCAGCTAACATTGCCCATTGTCGATGAAGGCGATGACAAGGCATGCATGCGATACACATGTCCTAACCATCTCAGCCAATGTAATTTCACAGTCTCGTCGATTGATTTTCCCTCCCACCTACCTAGCACTCGACGCTTAAGCTCCATATTGATCACCTTATTATTCCACTTCACGCGGGAGATAGAACGCAGACACCTAGACTTTGTGGTCATTGCTATGAAGGCAAAGAATGCTGTATGCATGTGGTAAAATTATATATATTTATAAGCTGAAACAGATAAGAGTGACAAAAACAAAAGCTGTAGTATATAATAAATCAATAGTTATTTTAAACGTAGAATCCAAATGAGATCTCAAAATGCATGAGATGTTGTTTTTGTTTTGGACTAAAGAAGAGAACAGTCTTCTAAAGAAAAATGGTGAAGAAATGAATCAGAGAAACAAGAGTTTGCATTCAGGCATTTCTTGGATAACTTTATCACATTTTTTTAGTCTAGAAGAAGTGTATGCTTGAATCCTCAACGTGTAAACGATTGCATTGCAGTACTACTCTGTGACCCTTAAAAAATAACTCAACACACACATTTTCCTGGATGATGCTGTGTCACGTCACTGAAATTCTGCAAAAAACTCAATATTGTATGTATTTACAAGACGACACACTGTTCATTTCAGCTATGGGCATAGTGATCACCGTCATTGTTGCTGTCGGTGTTTCATTCGAGTCTGTTTTAGACAGTTCAACACTCTGAAATAAGCATCCAGTTTCTCTTTGCAGTAATATTGGAAAGTAGAATTGCATTTTCTTAGCTTTTAAGTTGTTGTTTACTGGTTTTGCAAGCACTGGATTAATTTTTGTCAGTCTTAGTTGTTGGTCACTGGAGCTGTGATGGCGTAGACAGAATGAATCATCACTTTCATCATTATCGTTAAAAATAGATGCCTCTGTCATACTATTATAATGTCTTACATACTGTATTCGATCGTCTTTATTACTATTGTCTCCATCGAGGATTTTATCCGAAGATGCTGTTCCAAGGAAAGAGACTAAACTGCCCGTTAGACAGGTAGCATCATCAGCTTCATCCTCGTGGGTGTTTGTATCTTCTCTGCAGTGATATAATCCTGGCGGTTCACTAAACGGTATCCTACTATAAGCTGGACAACATCTATATGAAGGCCTATATACTGCAAAACTATGCAGCGAGTTCACCTGGTGTTTTATGATAGACTCTGATAGTGTGCTGGATAATTCATCTTCGATTTGTAGCAGCTGTTCATGTCCACCTGTTTCCAGTTTACTAAATAAACGTAAGCTTATTGTACACATTAAATAATTTTGTTCAGGTGGTTGTTCTTCGCCTGCCAACATCCATTGAATTGAATCTTGCATTCTTTCTAATATTTGCAAATTGTTTATATCTTGTTGTACAGGTTGTAATTGCAGGATAATTTGTCTGTTACTTGTGTCTACGAATTTCATTGTATCCGGTTCATGAATATAGTGATCATGGCGTTTTATGGCTTGTATTTCTACTTTGTGCCTATCACTTATAACAATAAACATTCCTGATGTTTGATGATCCCATTCCTGAGTCGAAGGTGTTTCAAATGTAGATATGTAGAGTGTTTCAAGTGCAGTCTCTAAAAGTGTATTGTCGACAGAAATTATAGCTATAGCCTGGACTTCTTCTACCTGGTCTGGTTTATTTCCCACAGTTGTTTCACTTCTACTTCTTGGAAAGATGGTACTGTCTCGTAGATGATATTCACGGATTACATTATCTTCTTCCGATTCAACGTCAACTGTTGGTTTCTGCTTGACAAGAAATCCAGATTTTCTGTTTCCAGCGTATCCTGTTGATGATGAAGTCTTATTATTATCCTTTTCTTTGGGATGCAATGTCCCGTCTGTTGGTAAACTTCTAACAACAATTCTCTCTCTTTGTTCGCATTGACTGTCGTTATTATGAACAATATTTTGGCGCTTTCTGTCGATTAATTTCAACAATAAATTGGTAATGTTAGTTGAGGCCTTCTTTTTTAATTGTTTTTGCTTTATTTGTTTTAAGTATTTATATTTATGTCGCATTATTGGCTGGTCCGTCTTGTCGGTAAGCGCTGATGGTGTCTCTTGTTTCTGATGGTGTACAACTGCTGAAACTGATGATGGTGATTCTGATGCGAAATCTACAGTCCTCAGATGCCTATCACGCGCGTCGCATAATTCATTGGCCTGTTGTTTGCAGTGTTCTTTCAATTCAGCTGCCACTTGACGTTTATCATTTGAAGAAGGCTTATATTCACTCAGGGTTTTTATTGCATCGTGCATTACAGGTGATCCCCTGCTCAGTGAATTTGATTTCCTATTTCCTATTTCACTGATATTTGTACAGTCTTCTTGTCCCTGGTTGTCTTCATGGATAGCGTCTTCGTCGCTAAAGCGTATTTGTGTTTTAATACTATGTAACAGTTTGTTTGTAAAATCCTGGCTTTCATCCTTTGAAATTCTTTTAAGATCTATGCCTTCATGTTTTAATTTTTTTAGGTGCTGTACATTTAAGAGCACTGATTTTATCTCGGGTGTATTGAGTAAATACTTATGTTCATCTGTGTTAGACAGTAAACTCAACAAATATGAAACATCTTTCAGTGACAATACAGCATTGATATTCTGTGAAACGGGCGGTAAGATGGACTCATCACTTACAGATTTTCGGGGAAATGGTTTTTGTTTTTTACGCCTTATAATACACCCCGAATTTATAAACTTGACTAACCAATTGCTGAATCCACTGGCGGTGTCAGTCTTACGATTGAACCGCCGAACTTCTACTGACTGATGATAATGATGATGATCAGAGATGTTATTGATTTGCGAATGATCTTTAGCAGCAACAAGAGGTCGCTGTGGTACGTCAGGGCTGAATTGACTTCCTACAAAATTACCTTTTTCATAATGTGATTTTAATAATTCCAAGTTGGATATTCCACTGGATTCCACAGTCGCTGGTTGTTCAGATATCTTTTCAGTGATGTTCACTTCTTGATGTTTTTTACTGCAAGTCTGTGACAGTGGCGTCACAATTAAGTCATCAATGTTAACATTATCACTGCTAATTGTCTGTGTGACCTGTTCACCTTTGTACTGTTCTTCTACCTGTTGAAGTATACTCAGTCTGTTCTTTAATTCTTTTCGGTCGATTAACGTGATGTAAATTACTGTATTAGTCGGAACAGCAGCAGCAGTAGGCTCATTGTGTTGTTCATCAGTGCAGCTTTGCAGTGATATTTGCCTGTCTTCAATCCAGCTATTGCCAGCTGAGACTTGAGCGATATACACTGCTGAACTTTCTTCAAACATTAATTCGTGATACTGTGGTTGATGTACTGATAAATTATGCAGTTCCATTACACTGCACAAATCTTCACCAATCATGTTTTCACTGAGAATGTCTGAACTGATTTCAGTCTGACAGGAGTGAAGTATTGTATATTGTATTAAATTCGCAATTAATATCAACTTGAAAAAATCATCTCCAATATTATTATTATGGGATTGTGATGACGAAAGAAGAATATTTTCCGGAGTACTTTGTTGAATCAACTGTCGCTTTAGTAGATCTGGTTTGCAGAGGGATATTTTTTTCTCATTGACGATAACCACTGTTTTACTACTGTATTGAGGCTTTTCTTCACATCCCCGGATAACATCCATGTTCTCTTTTTCAACATTCACTGAAGTAGCCACACAGTTTCTCGTGAAAGTATGATATTTCTTTTCTGGATAGTCACCTCTTCTGGATTCATTTAGCACAATAATTAAAATTGGCTGCTTTCTATTTAATAACGAAGCACTTTTATGCCGTCTGCTTCGATTCCCTGTCAGTATTTGTTTGTTAATTGTGTTCATTCGGCTAGTGGAATTCAGTGGTAATTTTCTGGTTTTCTGTAATAACTGGGGTGATTTGATTGTCATGGGTGACTGCTTCTTCCCAGTGCTTACTACTGAATTGATCTTTTCATTTCGACACTGTTTTATGCCTACTTCAGATCTGCTTCTTCTGAAGTAATGTTTATCGCTTTGATTTACGTGAGTCTTGGTCAACTTGCTCATGCTGCTGATGATGCCGCTAGCAGATAGTAGTCCTGCAGAGGGATGGATCTCTGTCATTGATGTTTTCACTTGTTGACCAGTTGAAGTTTTCCAACAATTGTCACTACTATTAGCATATCGCATTTTCCAGTGAGTTGCAGCTTTAATTTTTTCCAAAGACTTTTCTGTATTTTCCTTAGTCATTGTGTCACATAAAAAAAGAAATTGTACAGTTTAATTGTCTCAACTTTTAATCATTTATATTGAATGTAAGCAAATTTAATTATGCTGGAAATAAAATTTTCATCAATGATTCAGCGTAGAAAATCTTCCTTCCTTAGTGGAATTGCTTTTTGTGATACTTATCTCCCCTTTTTTTTTCTTGGTATAATGTTTCAATTCAGGCTTTTTTATATAATCACTTTCAACAGCGCATTAGATTATCAACCACGGTTAAGATTGGCGTATTTTTTAAATAATATCGATTAATTTAATCATGTTATGCTGGATGGAATAAGCCTAAAAATAAAATACTGTTTTAGTGTATTGAAGGCGTGTCTGTACTGCAAACAGCAAGCTTATGATCACTGCATTCATTGCCTTGCTTTCTTTTCAATGAAGTATTATTGCTATTCTAGTTGCTATTATTATTATTATTGTTATTTTTATTATTATTAGCTAGGGTAGTATTAGCCGTGGGAGTATTTTCCGCTTGATGACATGGACACCTGGCACACTCACCAGTTAAACGGCGGCTTTTCTCCGGTGAATCAGAAACAACTTTACCATTTTTCGCATTTTGATTTTTCTCCAAATCATACCAGTGGACTAAATGATATTTGTGCATTGTACCACAGTCTGAAATTTCGTTGGTCGTTGTGTTCTGATTCGTATTGCATACATGATTACTTTTCACCGTAGAATCATGGGGGCATTCACACATAATTGGCATGTGTTTACAAGAGCTGATAATGTACTCATTATCATCTAAGGGTTTCGATGAGTAGACTGTAAACACATGGGACCAGTGTGATTGGTCGTTTTGATGATTATTATGAGCTGGACAGTTTGTGCTTTTTGTTTTTGCAGTGTTTTTTAAACACACTAGGTTAGTTGTATTTGAAGAAGTGGTATTGTGTTCCTGAGTATTTCTGTCCACCTCCTGGTATTGATGGCAGTGGGGATGATGTTGTTTTTGATTGGAACCAAATGTTTTATTGGCGTTTACATTTACATTTATATTACTCGTTAGTAGTTTGTCCTTGCTGGGATATTTTTCTGTCGTGTGCAGATCTTTCAGTTTAAATCTATTGAGAAGTTTGTCACCATCTTGTTGATCTAAGTGTTTTGATTTTTGACTGACCGCTGTAACCTCACTTTGACTGTTTGTTAATTCCGAGCAATAGGGTGGATTGCAAACAGGAGAACATGCAGTTGGCCAGTGTAATCTACTTTCACTGCAACAACTATTCGGTGACCGTGAATAATAATAATAATACGGTGTATCATTTACAGATAAATGTGGAGGCGATTGCTGATTTCCTAATGTACACGTCTGTCTCTCTAGGGATGTTGTAGATGGGATTGATATGTTTGTTTCATGTGTAAATGAAAATTGCTTCTTCAAGTTGGAACTGTTCAAGCATACTTCATCCTGCCCTGTTGTATCATAATTTACTGTGAACACTCCACTATTTTTTCTGTTGAGTGAAGAATTTAACGTCGTTGGCCTTTTACCATAGACCTTATTAAGATGCCGGTATAGACACAGAGAGCATGTGTCACTTTTTTCAATGAAAAGTGGACTGATTCTAGGAAGTTCTTCATCATCAATAGAATTTCGACTAACAGAGGACGTTTGCGTAACTTTATCATGCATATAGTTTGTGAATTCACTAGCCGGTCGTGGACAGAAATCAGAGATACTTCTATGCGATCCACCTTTGCAGTGTTTAACGCTTTTTCTTGGATTAGATCCTACATTCACTGTACTGCCAAAGCCTGTACTACTACTGTCTGAACTGGTTCCAAAGGAATTTTTCTCGTGCGTAAACTTATCTTGATTATAATAATAATGATCACTAGGACTTTCATCACTCGACTGGTTACGAATGCATTTTTTCTGATCAACAAGACTTTTCCTGCCTAGTCTGGAAAAGTCTTGTTGATGTGTACTGTGTGGTCTTCTGCGTGTTGCTGACTTCAGAGTCTCTCTTTTACTTGCATTCTCTACTTGTTTGTTATTTATAGAGTGTTGACTAGTATTCAAAAATACTTCTGGTGGTCTCTCATACTTAGAAAACCTCCAAGGCGGTTTGCTATAGGAGACTTGTCGTTTCTTCAGTCTTGTATCATATGGTGTTGTAGATGACCGGTAACTGTTGATCAGATTGGAATTGTTTTCCCAGCTTACTTTCCGTCTTGTTTCATTACAGGACAACTTCCTGCGCTCTGTGTATGCGTCTAAATCACTACTCGTTTGGTTATCATTGTAATTCTGTTGATTGATAGTGTTTACAGTATTTATCGGTTTTGTGCAAATACTTATGCAATTAGACAGAGGCTTGCATGTTTCACATTTTATAGAATCATGGTCCTTCAATTGTCGACTTTTGTGTAATATGTTAATCCAGTGCATGTAGGGCTCTTGTTACATGAGGAAATAGATAATTCTGTTTGTTGATAAGGTAAATAAAGTTTTAGAACACTAGTGTTTGATGCCAAACAAGCATGACTCAATTTTTATTCTCCCGCAAAACTGTATTAGACAGCCTCTTGGCTGTCAGTGATACAACACTAACCAATGATGATTGAATTGAGCTGGTTACTTCTAAAATTTTATTGATCTGTATCAAATTGAAATTGGTCATGCACGTGACCAATCGTGTTATACTACATAGCTAAAATGATTTCATTTATGACATATCTGCAGTAAAGATACCTTTGGGAATGTAAAACAAATCACACCTAACAGAATTATTAAAATTTTGCACAATTTTTGATATCAGGTGCTTTTTTTGCTGCTTTATGGGTGTGACGAATGGATACTGAAAGTAGAAGAGTTGATAGCATGGAAAGTGATAACGAAGTTGGGTGTAGAATGTTAGATACGATGAGTTGAAGTGGTTATTTTCCTTTTGATTGAGCTCTACAGAATAAGTGTCATGCACTTCTCAGCCTTGTGTCTTGCTCAACCGAATACGTTAAGTGAAGTAAGGTTACTTTGGAAGAGTTAAAGGTGATTAGACAAACCCAGAAGAATAATCCATGGAGTTATATCTGAGCTGTTTTAAGAAGGTGAATTTGCTTCACTGGAGTCCATCCGATTCTACATCCGAAGCATTGTTCCTGCAGGTCCTACGATGCCAGGAAGGCTGTTCGGATAGCGGTTAGACTAAAAGCAGTTACTGGCATTGTGTACGAATTTTTCTACTATGCTGGAGGTCTGTGGGTGAAGTCGTACTGCTGGGGAGCAGGGGTGTAATAGTAGTGAGGTGTTCCCCTCAGATGACCAGCATGCCAGCCAGATATGCTGTCTCTCCACTCTGGAGAAAGGTGGTTAGAAAAGTTGGACCCCAACAACTGCACATCCCGACTAACCCTACGTTGGTCCGTAACCGGCGGTAAGTTTAATAATACGGAACCAATCCAAGAAGCCATTGCATACAGGCAGTGTTTGACCGGCCTGGCTCAAACAGTTGTTTCCTGGACTTTGCGGTCACCCAACAAAAAACCTCTTCCTGTTTCAGGTATCAGAAGAATCAATCAACTTCCACGGTGTGAGCAGCTGAGAAGTGACAACCGCTCACACACTTCCAAAAGCACACGAAGCCTTCCCGAGCATCTGACAACAGGCATCACTAACAAGAACTCTGGCGTCTTGAGCCATGGATGTATATTGTGTTTCGGAGACATGCATACAAGACCCGAGTGTGTTCATTCACTTAACCTCACCCGGCCGACAAAGTGAATCTGCAAAATCCACCTCAAGGGTGTCAGGAAACTGTTGAGCTAGTTCGCGAGGACTCGCAGGAGTAGGGATAGCTTTGAGTGTTAAGGCGGAAACATCAATTCTCGACTGGATCCCAGTCGATAGTTGTATGTGTGCGGTCCATCTGAACGGCTCCGTTAGAAGAAGGAAGGACGGTGTTACCCCTCGTTGCCCTCTCACGGTCTCCGCTTACGCCCAAAAAGACTGCAGTTTGCATGAATTAAAGGATGACTTATATCTGAAACTGCCTAATTTGCTGCAAAAGGCAAAAGGTTCAGATTTAGTTGTTTTAGCGGGCGACTTCAATCCCCATTTAGGGAAGTTGTGCCAGACTAATAAGTATGTGGGTGGTACGTATAGAATTCCCTGCCGACCAACCGATTACGGTGATTTTCTTCTACAGTTCTGTTCAGATTACCATCTGTTCCTAATCAACACTAACATTAGGCACAAGGAGAGACACTACGTAACCTGGCAACCTCCATCACCAAATCAACGTTGGACTCAGATAGACCACATAGCAACAGGGGATCTCTGGCAAGGGTCAGCAGAAGGCTGCCGCTCCTTCTGGAACACGTCCGTAGACTCCATCACACCACGGTTCGAGCACGTCTATGCTTACGATTAAACGGACATAAAAATTGTTGGCAGCGAAGTAGCTACGTCCCCAAGTAGATCAAGATACTGAGTCCCTATATAAGGAAGAAGTACCGAAACTGGTATCTGAGGTCGACGGCGAAACTCCTCCTCCTGAGGTGGCCTGGTACAACGTACAGTTAGCTGTAGACACAGCTGTAAGGCTATTGATCACCTAAAACCAAAAGTTAGTAGGAGCCAGTGGATTTCATCTACCTAATTTGAAGTGATTAACGCAAGAAGACTGATTCTGCGAGCCCAAATTATGATGAGAAACGAAAGCTACTCAAACGCAGACTAACAAGAAGCCATCCTAGCGACCGTGAACGGTGGTGGGTGACAAAAGTTGGAGAGATGGAAAAAGCATCGGCGATTGGTAATACCAGACAACTATTTAGACTTATCAGGGAAACAGGTGGCAGAAGGCAAATGATAAATGAAACAATTTCTGAGGAAAATGGCACCATAATTAGCTCCCAGGATAGAAGATTGGAACGTTGGAAAGAACACTTTGAGGGGTAATTTAGTTGGCCAACAGCCACGCTCAGCTTACCAAACATCCAACACCTCTCTTAATGGGATATAGACAAACAGATCCTCTGTCCCTAACTGAGGTTTCTAAGGCTGTCAGTAGTCTCGAACGTGGGAAAGCAGCGGAATCTGATGGAATGACTCCAGAGGTGTTTAAGTAAGGTGGAGACAGTTTATTGTCTGCGTTAACTAAGTTACTCGGCAGCGTTTGGAAATCATAGGAATTCTCGTCGTGTTGGTGTAGGTTATTGATTTTCTCGATATACAAGAAGGGAAACAAGTCCTTCTGTGATAATCACCGGGGGATTAGCTTGACTGATATAGTATCTGAAGTTCTAGGCTCAATAATTATGCGTAGACTAAGTGGTCCGCGGGAGGAACAAACACGAGGGAACCAGGCAGGCTTTAGACCGGGAAGAGGGTGTATTGATCGTCTCTTCACACTTCGACAGATTCCGGAACTTAGGCATACTTGATGGCGTCCAACAATCGTCATATTTCTTGACCTAAAGGCGGCGTTCGATTCTATCGACAGGGAGGTACTTTGGAGATGTTTGGTTGTAAGTGGAATGCCAAGAATATACATTTCACTAAGAAAGGCACTCTAATCTAACTCATACAGCCAGGTGAGAGCTTACGGTGAGCTGTCATCGGAACCGGTGACAACTAGTGGTGTCCGTCAGAGATGCCCACTATCCCATTTCTATTCAATTTCATCATAGATGTACTAATGGACTTAAACCTAACTCACTTCGGAGACTCAGGGATCGACTTATCACGAAGGAATAATCTCGTTGACTTAGAATATGCAGATGGTATAGTCCTTCTAGGTGAAGACGGTGACAAAATGCAGAGTCTTCTGAACACCTTGAGCTGCGATCTGCTAATGTTTGGCATGCGATTCACTCCTGCTGTCAAATGTAAGATGATGCCACAGGACTGGACTAAATTGACTCCTAGCTTAGAAATAGGAAGTGAAGCGATCGGTTGAGCCTGTTGAGCACTTCACTTATTTGAAAAGTTGCATCAGCCAACGCCAACGGGTCGATCGCTGACGAAATCTCAGTATGGATACAGAAAGCTAGTTTCAAATATTCCAGTTTACGCCGTCTCTGGCGTTGACGTGGTATCCGGCTGGCTGGCTGTCGACCAAAGGGCGTGTGTACTGTTCAGCAGTTTGCTCTGTCCTCCTCCCTGCCTATGAGACGTGGCCACTGAAAGTGGAAGACATGAAAAGCCTTGCTGGCTAGCTGTCTTTGATCATAGGTGCCTGCGTTCGTTCTATCTCCTGTGTTAGTTGGAGGTATAATAAGGTGAGCAATATTGAGGTTAGGATTCGTTCGAGTGCTAGGTAACGGGAAAAGGAAACCAATCAACGAGGCTGTGAAGCTGTTACATGGACTGAGATGGTTAGGACATGTGTTACGCATGCATGCATGACTAGCTATCGCCTTCTTCGATCGACGACCAATGTTAACCGACATAAGGTCGGGTTGGAAAGGAGCTAGGTAGTGGTGGCCAAACCAAAACATGGCTTCATCAGTCAATGAAATCCAAAACAGTTAGTCTAAGCCAGCCAAGTAGGGAGGTGTAGACTCCCTGGTTGGGGTCCTCGGGACGGTAAAAACCAATGAAGGCTGGATACAATCGGTGTTATGGCTCAAAATCGTTCTCAATGATGGCTGGCGCAGATGAATCCACTCCTCGTGACTTATAATACCCAATAAAACTATATTGTTCTTCAATATTACTATTCTTTTTGCCTCATATCTTTGTTTACTGTTTCTTTTTTTGCATTTACTCTTACTTTCTTCTCTAGCTTTGTGTGCTAAGTGAAGTGTGGAGACTTGAACAGCTGCACATCGTTGCAAAGTTCTATGTTGAAACCAGTCAGTCAGCCTAAGAAGCATTAACTGAAGACTCTCACCTAAATTCATTCAGAATGGAATTCATTCCTTTTCACATACTGAATATTGAATAGGGTCACTAACTTCGGTTTCCTTATTTCCCCGCCTCCCCCCCTATCTCTACAATCATCTTAGTCGTTTATCTTTTCATAACATTCCTTTATTTTTGTGCCAGTTATTTGGAGAAATGGCTACTTGAACCAAACTACCTACCTTCTTTCATCAGTTAATCAAAACTTGACCAATGTGGTAGAGTTTAACTGCATATTCGGTAGGTTTACCTGCTGTAGTATACAATTATACATCAAAACAAGATTTTGAGCGAACAATTGTTTTCGATAACTTCTTCTTCTTCAGGCTCTACAGTTATAAATCCATGAATAATAGAGTACACATATAGCCAATAAAGGCAAATGAAAATATAATATCAGAAACTGTATTGTGGCGCATGTGTAAGATGAGATGATAGTCCATTAGTTAACATAGTCAATCAAATTTGTATAGGGTGTATAATCAGAAAAATGTGATGAAGTGTGAATAAACAATTGGGTGATATAGTGCTGTTTTATAGTCAACAGAATACAAGTGTCATTGGGGTGAGAGAAATGCGATAACCACAAAATATACACAAACACACATTAACGAAGGGGACATTGAATGTGAGGACTGACCGATAATGTCTAATGATAAAATAAAGAGGCTAAATTGTAAATTGTAATAAGATGTTACAGAGTTGGTAGGCTTAGTGTGAAATCACAAAGGTTGACAAAATTAAGGGTAACAATGAGGTGAAATAAACTGGGTGGAGAAATGGATAATAGGGACACGATATCACAAAATGATAATAATGGTAATAATAATACGGAAAAATTACGATCCTGATGACCTTATAGTGGGCCAGGATAGACAGAGAGAATGAATAAGTTTTTTCTGTACACATAAGTCTGGTCTTTCTCTATTAATCTCTAAAGCCTCAGCTATGGCTAGGAGGCGTAATCGTATGCCTTTGGGGAGATTGTTTGGTGCTCGATACACAACTGTAAATGACTCTTCTACTTTGATGCAGTGTTCGCTATCCACTAGATGAGACAGAATTCCACTATTTAATGATTTAGTTGCTCTTTTTTTCCCAAGCCAAACAGGAATATGTTCACGAGTGCGTAAAGATAAATTCCTTTGGGTACGACCTATATTACTAGCTCCACAGGAGCAGTTGAATTTATATACACACATTGTTGTCGCCACTTTGGGCGATCTATCTTTAATGCACAGTGTCAATATCGGTTTGGTTGAGAAAGTGACATGCAGTTTTGCGGCACTGAAAGTTCTTTCAACTGCTCTCGTTAATCTACGGTTTAATATATCGCTGGATATATCGCCTTAGAATTGTAAATTTAAGTAAAGCTTTTTCTTACTTACTTTGTCTCGCTTAGTTTTATGTGCAGTTTCACAGATATACTTCTTTACAAAGTTGGTAGGATAGTCGTTCTGTAGCAAGGCGTTTGTGAGATTTTTTATTTCATCTTCAATGCAGTCATCGGTACATATGCGTCTAATTCTATGACTAAGACAACGAATTATGAATTCGATGAATTGTCAAGCACAGTTTATCACTTGATTTAATGATTAAATGCTCTAACTTCAACTAATTAGTAATAATACTGTGTGTCACTAAGTTCAGTGACAAGCAGACGTATATAAAGTGAAAAAATTATTGCTCGGTTGTCAACAAGCACGAAACTCAGATAGAATACTTCCTATGTATTGCATACAACCATCAAATTTCGTCAAATCACAGTGCACTGTGATGGCACTAACTAACTAACTAACTAACTAACTAACTAACTAACTAACTAACTAACTAACTAACTAACTAACTAACTAACTAACTAACTAACTAACTAACTAACTAACTAACTAACTAACTAACTAACTAACTAACTAACTAACTAACTAACTAACTAACTAACTAACTAACTAACTAACTAACTAACTAACTAACTAACTAACTAACTAACTAACTAACTAACTAACTAACTAACTAACTAACTAACTAACTAACTAACTAACTAACTAACTAACTAACTAACTAACTAACTAACTAACTAACTAACTAACTAACTAACTAACTAACTAACTAACTAACTAACTAACTAACTAACTCACTAACTCACTAACTCACTAACTCACTAACTCACTAACTCACTAACTCACTAACTCACTAACTAACTAACTCACTAACTCACTAACTCACTAACTCACTAACTAACTAACTAACTCACTAACTCACTAACTCACTAACTAACTAACTAACTCACTAACTAACTAACTAACTAACTCACTAACTAACTAACTAACTAACTAACTAACTAACTAACTAACTAACTAACTAACTAACTAACTAACTAACTAACTAACTAACTAACTAACTAACTAACTAACTGACTGACTAACTAACTAACTTACTAACCAATGACCTGTCATATTTAATTTCAATGTTGTCAAAATCGATTTTGTGACGTGATTATATAGAGTGCATTGTTTTCAAGATCTCACAAAATATGCACGAGCGACGTATTGATAGATAAGCTTCGATACATACATACATTCAGTTTTATTACCTTTTGGTTATCTAGAAAACGTCTGTACTAAAGAAAGCTATCTTTATTAACCTACCATTCAAGGGTGATTAAATTGTTCAGTTGGCAGCTAAAAGACTTCGGTCAACCATCAAGCGCACATTCTACGCCGCATCTCTTTCCCTCACAAGTCAAAGATTTCCCATCCCTGTTCCTGCGACTAAAGGAAGAAGTTCTGTGGACTATACTTCAAGCTGTACCTACAAGTCCCCCTGCATTTTTCTGTGACACTTATATAGGTAGAACCAATAGAATGTTCCAATGTTGTCGAAATAACCTTGTTCCAACCCATAGGAAATCCCAATGCATACATTAATCTGAATAGAAATCCAGCATCATCACCCATTGCGAAACACTTATTAATTTCTGGTCACAAAATCGATATTCACGCTTGCTTCACAATAATTTCACCACATTGTTACAACAGAAGACAAGGGCCAGGCAACAGATCGTTTATTAAGGAAAATCAATACATATTTATAGATTTTAATGTACATTATTGTAGATTATTGTTAGTAGAAAATACAGTCTTTTGATTGAAAGTTGTTTCTCACAGAAAGTTAACCTTGCATCTCTTTGTGGCTGTGTCGGATCATTTATCTGCTAATTGTTTCCGCCTACGCAAAGCCTTTGTTCTCATTCTGTCACCACCAATATTGGGAACATAAACATTGACGTAAATTACTGTCTACCAACTTTGGCTCTCAGCCAGCTCTCACCACAACATAACTGCAATTCAAGGTTGGTTAAATAAAGGTGATGGAATCACTTCGGGGATTAATCACCTACGTCCTAAACTATGTGTACAGCTAAAACAATAGACTTCAACCTTCGCCTACCACGGACTGACTACTCGACCTATATAAATATGATGATTGGTCATTAGTATAGTATGTACTTCTGTTTCATATAACTGAGTAATTGTCATGCATTTTATTTTATTATTGTAAGCCAACCAGACGATATCATCTCTCGAAATATGTCTTCTAAATGCCTTCTTATTCAAGGTTATCTTTGTCAACAAAATATTGACGTAATGATATTAGTGTAAATGACACTATTCAACTTGGGCAGGGCACTCCGACAAAAATTATCTCTTAGGCTGAAAAAACATAAATCAAGATCACTGTATGTGTTTTAAAGTGCCAAAGGAAAGAACATTTTGACAGGTGAACGACGATTAAGAGGCGCATTCGTTATTAATTTATTTATATCAGCTCACCAACATTATATTGTATTGAATTTCTCTTTGTTCATCTTGCTTTAGTCTGAACTAATCAAGAACAACAGTGTGTACAGAGTCATATGCTACTCTAATTTATATGGTTGGCTGCTCATCAGGCGCTTACCGCCTGCCAAAGCAATCTCCATCTCAAACACCTGAAACCTGATTTATGTGTGTGTGTGTGTGTTGAGAAAGAGGCAGTTAGTGGCAGTCTTTCCTTACCCTGCCATGCCTAGTAACTGGATGTCTTCACTGTCTCTCTCTCTCTCTATCTCCTTTTCATCTGATTACTGGGCTAAGAGTTGGTTGCATTCTTAAATTTTCTGATAGAATGCAGTATACTGCATATAATGGCAAATCTTCTTCTGCCTCGCTTACAAAAGCCGGTGTCCTTCAAGGTGCCGTCCTCTCTCCTTTTCTTTCTTCTTTCTTCCTACACGACCTGCCTCATTTAAACGAAACTAACTTTGTCATATATATGTGGATGATTTGACTGTATCACTGCCTATCACTTTCGAGTATGACTGCTCCAAACTTAACAGCTTTCTGTTGGACATCAGCAAGTGGTCTAACTCAAATGGTCTTATGTTAAATCCTTCCAAATATCAGGCAGTTAACTTTACTTTCAAGCATCGACTTGACATACATGAACTAGATAGTTCCTATGATGCCTGTAGCATAGACGGCACAGAAATTGAAACCAAATCAAGCATTAAATACCTTGGATTAGTTCTTTCCTCTCTCACCTTTCATGGTCATCCCACATGTTATTGATCTCTAAGAAAATGTTTCATCTTACCTTCTACATTAAAAAGTTAAGACAATCAGGTATCAACCAACCTTTAGTTCTGCAATTCTTAAACTCCTGTATTTTACCTATTGTACTCTATTGTTCTCCATTAATCTTTCCTGGGCTTCTTATAAAAGACTATGTCATATTACGAAGGGTATTAAATGCTGTGAGTAGGGCTTGTGGTTTGTCACTGCGTGAGCTCGCCAATACTATAGTCGAGAGACACGTAAATTCCTGTACAAAGTGGGCGAAGGCCGTACTGTCAGACCCTCTGCACCCTCTTTATTCACAACTCTCCCCTTGTATCTCATCAGGTAGGACGAGGAGTCAATATAAGAAGAAGTTATATGCTCGTACCACTAAGTACAAAAATTCTACAATACCCTATTTAGCCCGTATTTTATGTGATGAAGACTCTGTTAGACGTGAAACATATAAGTTACTATGTAATTAGCAAAGTGAATCGACCCTTTCATTGTTCATCTTTCTGTAATTGTGTGGTGTCACCCTTTCTATCGTTTAATTATAACTTTGCTATTTTTATTTCAGTTTTTATTACTATAATTTTATACTTTATGCGTATTTTTCTCCGTACTGCTTACAGTAATTTGCTAAATAGCTGGTATAAAATCGTTTTGTTGTTATTATTATTATTATGTAATGATTATTTCATTTATTTATTTTTTTGTTGTTGTCGTTTTTGAGTAAATTAGATGCAATATTGTACTGAATGCTGAAAATTCCTTGCTTTAACATTAGTACTGTTTTTGGAATAAAGCACATTATTATTATTATTATTATTATTACGTAACCTCTGGCTTTAACCTCACCCCACCAAAACCCCGCTTTGATGTTGTATATTTTTGCTTGTCTCTTCTTTCTATGATTTGAGTTGAAGAAGGGAGAAGAAGAAAGGAGTTTGACAAGACGTTTTGGAAGACATAATTTAGCTTTCTGTTCATGTATAGATAGCTAGAGCTTCGACTATGCATAAGTGGAGAAAACGTACGGTTTTTGGACTGATTGGATTTGATCGTGTAAATAACTTTGAAGGATTAATCACGTGTGCGAGGCTGAATGACCCAACTCTAGAAAGTGTTCATAAATTGAAGGCTTTTTCTTCGATTACTCACCTTTCATCAACCAAACCGGGTAGTGTTCAGCTACGCGTTCACGGAGATTACGCTTACAATGTCCAATGTAATCAGTTTCACACAAGCATATGAATGAGTAAATGCACATAGAGGTGGCACAACCTGGAAGATATGCAAGCGAAAAGCAACAAGTCGGCAGAAGAAACATCAAAGATAGAACTTCAGGTGAACATAGAGAAAACAGCTGTGGTGATGAAGATTCCTGGGCAGCACCACCACCAGCAACAACAACAACAGACAACAATCAGCCTGAAAGAAACAACCTCCTTCACCAACCAACCTGGGAAGCATCGTTTTAAATACAGGCAGACAGAACTGACGGCAATAACAAAGCAAGAATCAGAAAAGCAAGACAAACTGTCACTACTCTCAAGTCTGTGTGGAGGTCCACAGACAGCACTCAGCATCAAAAATAAGTTCTGGATTTTCAACTCCAATGTGAAGTCAGTCAGTGCTACTCACTATACAGATCAGAGACTTGGCCAGCGCGTCATAAAGAGCATCTCAAACAAACTATAGACCTTCATTAACAGCCAGTTGTCTTCGCTCAATACCACTCGAGATCAGATGGCCGGCCGGCCAGAAAAAATCAGCAACAGGTTGAGATCTCTGGCAGTGAGCGAACCAACACAGCAGGAACCGATTGTGAAGCAAATAGGGAGGAAGAAATGGAGATGGATTGGATTGTGGCCATACTCTGAGGAAACAAACCATCAAGTGAGTGACATCACTAGACAAGCCATTACTCGAGTGGAACCCGACTGAATGGGAAGCAGCGAGTTGGTCGTCATTGCAAGGGTGAGGGTGACTTGGAGGAGGTCATGTGAAGAGGAGATGAAAACGTGTGGGCAGACTTGGAGCCAGGTGAAGACTCTAGCAGAGAACCGGACGCAATGGAGACGCGTGGCTGAAGCTCTGTGTTCCTCTAGGAATTAAAGAATAAAAAAATAATAATAACATAGAGGTGGACGCATACAAGCGGTGGTTTATCCTTGATGTATTGTCGAATCATATTTCAGCTGGTAAATACACTGAATGTAAGTCAGCTGTATAAGAAAAGGACGTTTAATACAATATTTTGATAAACGACTTTTAATGACTTCGCCTTTGAACGACAAACTCACAAAACAGTGACTTCTTTATCACTATGATTTGGTTGGAGACAGTTTCTTTCTTGGTGTTCCTTTCAATAAACCTTCTAGGGTATTCATTATTCAAGAGAGTTGTGTGAAGACTTTCGTGTTCTATGTTGACCGTGTCTACAGAGGAAATTTTCCGTGTTCTGGAGCATAGAGAACGGATAAGATTTCTCTTCGTGCATAGAAGTACCCAACTCCTGAAATCAGTATCTTTGTAACAACAGAAGTCAAGACACGGAAGCCAAGGTATATTTTCAAGTGGTCCAGCCGCTGTTTATATCTATACAATTTTATATTCGTTAACCAATCACTGAGCGTGTGATTTTGGCTTCAATAAAACAACATGAAATAAAATGTTCAAATATACATATATTGTGTTGTGTGGCCAATTCAGTATTGAACTGTGGGAATATGTGAGAATAATATTCCGTTGCCACACACTGTCTGTATCACACCACCAGATAATGACTTGTAAATGTTGGCTTTCGATAAATCCGCCTTCTTAACATGTCATCCTCTCCTCTATCTAACATCACATCTACGAAGTGAAATGCGGAATGTCGACTTTTCTTCTGTAGTGGATGGATGAGTGGATTAGTGTGTACCATTTAATTTTCTAAGAAGCACAGCAGTTAAAAAATTTTCATCCCTTTAGTTATAGATAACATCATTAAATCTAAACTGCACACTAAATTTACATCTCAATAAAGGCTGCTTCAGATAGTTGGTTGGCACTCCAATCTCCCTCTCTCCACCTACAGAGATTACGTCTTGGAATCTTAACCCTCTTCCACCATGTTGTATGGTTGCGTGTTAATGCATGCAGCGCAATGTAGTACTGAACTGTCTTCTTAATTACTTATCTTTCCAGGTTCAGTCATTCTAACCTCAGCTTGATTCCTATGTTCTGACAGTCTGACTACTCCCGATCTATTAGTTTGACCTATTTAGTTGACCTCAGTCATTGCAAGGTATTTTGTAAATTATATTATTTTGTCTAATTGGGTCCACAGGGTCTTTCAGGCTACACAGCTTGTCTCTGAGTGAGTTTGTAGGTTTAAATGCCACCACCCTAATTCCTGCTTTATTGGGAATCCAACGTAGGGTTTCAGATGTCCCCTCCTTATATGGTATAACAGTAGATGACTTATATTCTCTCTTACTCATGTTATCATTACTAGTTTCATAATTATTTTTCGATCTTCCTAATGAATTTTATAGGATAGTTAGTTATTTAAAACCAACGCTTCTTCTTCTGTCTATTTCATCTCATCATTTAGGTCTTTTCTTGTGCTACTTAGTGCTACTGCTCGGTTTGTTAGACACTTAACTAAGCCTGCCTTTACAAACAACGGATGAGATGAATTAAAGTCTAAATATCTATTAGCAGAATGAGTTGGTTTTCTATAAACACTAGTGTGTAGTTTGCCTTCTTCTATTCGTTTTATCTTACAATCTAACATGGTTAATTCTCCTTGTTCATTTTCTGATTCAAATGTGAATTTTATTCCTTCTACTTGTGAGTTTATATGTGTTAAGAAGCTAGAGAGAGATATGTTGTGTTTTTGACACTGTGTGTGAAAGTGTCATCCACATATCTCCACCATATTTTTGGAGTGGGATTAAATGTATTAAGAGCAATGGTTTTCCAGATGTCCATAAATATATCTGCTACGATAGGGGATATTGGTGATGCATCCCATTGCTACGCCTTCTGTTTGTCTATATATTTTGCCTTGGAATTTAAAGATAGTAGATGTGAGGCCTAACTGAATGCCTAAAATAATTTTTTTAAATGGGCAGCTTCGTCCTAAGAGTGAGTTCAGGATCTGCAGTTAGGTCTTCTTTAACTGCTTCTAAGGCTGCCATATTGATTGGTATATTAGTATAAAGACTAGTTATATCAAAACTAACCATTGTTTCATCATTCTATAATTGAATGTCATTTAGTTTCCTTTTCATCTCATATGAATTAGTTAGTCAGTTTAGAGTTTGAACGATTTCTAATGGGGCATAATATTAGAGCTAAATGTTTTGATAATTCATATGTAGGGCTTTTCCTGAAATCTACTATTGGTCGTACGGGATAACCTGGCTTATGTATTTTAATAGTACCATACATTCTACTAGCGTTATTAGTTTTAGGCATTAAATTAAACCATTTCGACTCACCCAGTGACGGCTTCATTCCGCGTATTAATTCCGCTGTAGATTTCTTAATCTTATTCATTATTGTATCAACAGGCTTCTTAATTTCCTCATATGGACGGGCCCGTTTCAATGTGTTCAGTGACTTTTTTTATATAATCAGATTTATCCAAAACTGATGTAAAGTTTCCTTTATCAGCTTTTGCGATGGCAATATTTTTATCCTCTTTTAGACTAATTAGAGCTTCTCTTTACGACGTTGTTAAGTTTGATTTTGCCCTCTGTTGATTTTTCAGGGTTAATGCACACTATGCTCGAACCTCTTCTGCTGTCGTCTTATCTATTGAGCTTAGTGCTACTTCTGTGACAACAGAAGACAAGGGCCAGGCAACAGAACGTTTATTACGGAAAATCAACACATATTTATAGATTTTGATTTACATTATTGTAGGTCATTGTTAGTAGAAAATACAGTCTGTTGATTGGCTGTTTCCCACACAAAGTTAACCTTGTATCTCTTGTGGCTGTGTCAGTTCATCTATATGTTAACTGTATCCGCCTGTCCATCTTGACCTTGTTTTCACATGACTAACATTGACCTCACTTACTGTCAACCAATTTGGCTAGCAACCATCTCTCACCACACTTCTATGTTAGGAATGGCATCCTATGGTTTTAATTTACTAATTGTTACGTGGAAATTTAGTCCTTTCCTAAGTATTTTATCTCACTAGAGCTTAGTTCCTTTGATGAGAGGTTGGTCACCCAATTTCTTCTGTCAGTAGAGGATGAAACGTTGACGCCAATTTCATTTATTGCGTTCTTTTCTTCCATTAGTTTGTTGAATTTTTTGATTTGCGTGGTTTTTGATTTTCTCAATGCTGTTTGTCTAGCGCTTTTGGATGTTTCAACAACAATTACACAATTTTTGTCATTGATCATACATTGGCACTCCAATATTTATGCATTCTAACTCGATGTCATCACATAAATAACAAATAGTTTCCACCAGTGGTACATTTGATTATAATAAAGAGCAAACACCCAACGAAATCGTATGCTTACCGGTCACATTAATTCAATCAACGCAACTGACGAAGTCAAAAGTGTCCGAAAGATGACTATGTTTACATAGATTTGATCTTTCTCGTTGAAGAATCTCTGCAAGCTATTTCGCTGTAGCATGATAAGGAGAGTTCGGTACGCCTTATATAGGTCACAGAGGGACACTATATTTATGCACCCTAGGAAGACCATGTAAACGACGGGTGGTTGGACCAGACGATTTGAGATGGTCATACATATGCGAAGTAATAATAGATTCATAAGTAGAAACACAGTTTTTGTTCAGCGAAGAAATTTCTTTTCAGCGACTTCATTTTCAAGCTGTACAGTAGTATTTATATTACAGAAAAGGTCATTAAGTGGCACTAAATAATTGCTCAGTCAATATACATATATATATATATATATGTGATAAGAATAAAGATAATTAAAATGTTATAAGGGGTAGAGTTGAAGTGGATAAATTACAAAATTATGAGAGATTGTTTTATAAGTGAATTGAAATCAAAAATGCTTTAAAAAATGTCAAGTGTTGTCTAAAAATTTTAAAAATATAAGAGTACATCTTAATTCTTATCGTAATCGTACTCTTATATTTTTTAAAATTTTTAGACAACACTTGATATTTTTTAAAGCATTTTTGATTTCAATTCACTTATAAAACAATCTTTCATAATTTTGTAATTTATCCACTTCAACTCTACCCCTGATAACATTTTAATTATCGTTATTCTTATCACATATATATATATATATGTATATTGACTGAGCAATTATTTAGTGCCACTTAATGACCTTTTCTGTAATATAAATATGACTGTACAGCTTGAAAATGAAGTCGTTGAAAAGAAATTTCTTCGCTGAACAAAAAAACTGTGAATAAATGAATAATAGATTCGTCCACCAACTTCTTCAATCTCTCTGACAATTCATTCTCAATACTTTCTGTTCTAGCTTTCTGGTTGCTTGATTCTAAGCATTTTTCTTCGCTGCAAAGAATGGTACATAATTTGTTGGTGTAATCCTTACGATTTAAAATAACTATGCCCGATCCTTTATCTGGACGAATTAGTTTTATCTTCTTGCTAATCAATAGTTCATTTACAATTGACTTTCATGCCCTTTTGATAGCATCTGTCATTGTTTGCATTGCTTTTTTAAGTATTGCTAGTAGCAGTGCATTATTATGCTTAGTGATAGTGATTGAAGTGATAGAACATGTTGACCACTTCACCTATTTGGGATGTTGTATCAGCACCAACGGATTGATTGGTGACGAAATCTCAGCACGGATCCAAAAAGCTCGAGCTGCTTTCGCTAACTTACACCATCTCTGGCGTAGGCGAGACATCTGACTATCAACCAAGGGACGTGTGTACTGCTCAGCAGTTCGCTCCGTCCTTCTCTATGGCTGGCTCTGAAACATGGCCAATACGAGTTGAAGACATGAAAAGATTGTCTGTTTTTGACCACAGATGTTTACGATCTCTCTCTCGCGTTAGGTGGCATAATAAGGTAAGTAATGTTGACGTTAGGTTAGGCGTAGAGTGTTGGGCAAAGAAGGAAAATCAATCGAAGAGGCTATAAAGTTACAGAGATTGAGATGGTTAGGTCACGTGCTGCGCATGCCTAACCATCGCCTCTCCCTCCCGACGGGCATTACTAGCTGATATAGGTAAGTGCAGGTTGGAAAAGAGTAAGTGGTGCCATGCCAAACAAAAACATCGCCTCATCAATCCACGAAATCCTTGACAGTTAAACTGAGTCAGTCAGGTAGGGAGGGAGATGCAGACTTCCGGGTTGAGGCCCTCGGGACTCTAGAAACGTGGCAACTCGAGCTGCTGCACTTCGGTACCAAGTTCTATGTTGAATTCAGCAGCAGCAGCAGCATGCATTATGACAGGCTTGAATTGTTCTAGGTCTTCGCCAGACGGCGGAAGTAGATCGTGTGTCTGAGACATAAGATTTTCGAACTGATCCTTTGCATATAATAATTCGTCAACTATACATGAAATAGAACAAAACTTAGGGCCAAGAGATGGCCTTTGCATGTGGATGTCAAACCAGGTTATATTCTACTGATAAAAAACACAATGAATTCGGGAACTTGATACTAGATTCCCTCTATACCAGTCTTATTACTGCCTTAGTGATGTAAAGGAACTCGTCGCTGGCCGGGATTCGAACCTCAAACCACATGGGGGCGTGGCTGATAAGCATTCTACCACTGTGCTATCGACACACCAACTTAATAATAATAATAAGAAA